>CM018693.1:11597764-12814014 GCA_009363875.1 Mikania micrantha | reverse complement strand
AACATGAAAATATAAATATGAAAATAAGAACGCTTAATACATGTACGATGAAGGTGGAAAAACTTGCGAGTTGGGAATAGTCAAAACAGGCGCAAATTGGAACGGGTTATTTTTTAGTAAGATACAAAATAAGCAGGTGTCAGGTTGACCCCCATTACAATTTTGTCCAATTTAAGATGGTAATGATTACAGAAACAATATTATCACAATAATGAAAGTTTCAATAGAATATTGTGTATATTAAAACTTAAAAGTAGAATTTGACCAGCTTCCAACCAAGTTGGCATGTTCCTCTTTTAGCTAAATCTTTTTGGCTGGACCTTTTTTGAGATAAAAATTAAACAAGAAGCCCCAATCGACCAATTTTACTAAAGCTAATGAACTGCAGTCATGATTTCTAAATGGATACAAACGCATCACAAAGTAAAGGAATAGTAAAAGAAACCACAACTTTTCTGATGCTTAGCAAATGCAGCTTACAAGACTGATTGCGCTTAACTAATCAAAAGATTGACAAGAAAATGGATAGCAAAGGCAAAATTGTATTTGCTGGCTTGATTAGAACACGACCAGGGATTTGAAGATAACGGAAAGGATTCTAATTTATACCTCCAAGGATATCATCTCTACAAGAGAAGATGATATCTGATGAAGAAAATAAACCTTAAGCTTTTCATTTAGAAACTGACCTAGTTACTGTTGTCATCACTAGTATTTTCAGATGATTCATCTTGTTCATCATAAAACAATTCTTCCTCATCATCATCTTCAGCTTCACTTTCTTCTTCTTGTTTCAAAATTTGGCCTTTATCATCAGCCTTGTTGGTCTGTTCAGAATTAAATATCCAATGACCATGAAAACATGAGCAGAATCACATATTAATCAAAATTTATTCTCTTGCTATTAAAGAGAGTAACCTGTGCTGTTAAAAGTTGCAATCGTCCAGACAACTGTAGTAAAGACCGGGTAACACACCCTTTTGATTTTGTAAGCTGCAAAGGATAAAAAAAACATTTAATAGATTATAATGCAAAAACTGCTAGTAGCGTATTACAGTAAGAAGAGCTCAATATAACTATACCTTATACAATGAATCCAGTAAGTGCGATGCTGATTCTTCTGATTTAACATACTGGCCGTGATGCACTAATATGCAACAAACCCATGGAAGAATGTATTGGCCATTCATTGACCTATCACAAAAAATGTGACTTTAAAATATTAAACCCATTGGTTTCAGGGGAGTTCATAAATGAAAAAACAATAGAAATGCAAAACGATCAAGTTGGGTAGGGAGTCAAAATGGGTTCAGTTAAAAATGGTAATTTTGATTCGATGCCAGTCAGAATTGGGCTGATCTGCAACATCTTTTATCCAAACGTCTTATTTTTTTTATACATAACTGGTGTTTAAGATTGATACGAACCCAATCTCCAATCTGGCGCCAAAATTGAATAAGGAATATCAAGAGGAAAATCGTGGGTGAGTGGGGCTGTATATTAGAAAGAATGATTGTTTCATTGTTTACATTTACATTTCTTCATAATTTTATTTGAATTCTACCTTGTAAGCGTCAGCCTATCTCGAATCATGCCAACTTTGTTCTCAATTTCTCATTTTCAATAATCCAGATCTTAAATTTATAGTTTCTATCAATGGTTCCATTGCCGGGAATCAAAGCATGGCATTACATACTCAAAATAATCATACTGGCGAGGGCAGTCCCTCCAACCCCAATCAACTTGCTGCACCATTGACAGCCATTGCTGCCCGGTTAGAATCCATGGAGACACTCAGCGCCGATATTGCTGCCAAGGAACGTTCCAATCAATTTGAAGATGGTGAAAGTCATGTCGATCATAGGGGTGTAAACGAACCAAGGCAGCTCATGAAATACTCGGGATTGAAGCCTTCTATTTGATTTCCCAGAACTCAAACAATGATATACGAATAAGAAAAACTCAAAAATTTATTGATTTAATTGTTTGGTACAATTTAACCTAATAATCTACCCCTATTTATAATAAAACAAAACCCAAAAAGTCAAACTTTAATCCCTAAAGTTCTGCCAACAAAAACAAAACTAATCCACAATTTTAAACTATTTCAAAAATTACAAGATTAGTCAAACAATCACCCCCCTAATCTTGTAATATCCTTTCTCTTCTTCAAAGTAGGGCTGGTCCATCTTCATGAGCTTTGGCAAAGCTCAATCTTCCTCTTTTTCTTTCAAATCCGGACATTCATAAGCAAAATGTCCAGCCCTTTCACATTCATAGCACCTTAGGTTTCTTTTGTAGTTCCCTCGACCAACACCACGTCCATAACCTCTTCCTCTTTCTTGATCATGAGCTGATTCAGGGCCAGCTTCATCACCCTCTTTTTGCCCAAATTGATCAGCCCTCCTTCCATAATTCTTTGAACCACTTGCACCCCTACCACGCCCCTTAGTCCTGTCATTTACTTCTTTCCCACGGCTGTTCTTATTACTTGAACTTGAAAACAGCAACCTACCTTGATTTTCTTCTTCTTCATCTTGTCCTTTAATTCTCTCTTCATAGGCCTTTAATCGCCCAACAGCCTCCTCAAATGGCATTGAGTCAATCTCCGAATCTATGGCTGCCACTATTTGCAAATATTTCTTTGGGACTGAATTCAGCAGCATTCTAACTATTTCTTCATCCTCTATGATTGATCCAAGGTTTTTGAATTTCATCAGCATGCCACTTAACTTTCCCGCGAACCCATCAATTGTCTCATTGTCCTTCATCTTCAATCTTTCTAGTTCATTCCGAAGAGTTTGCAAACGGGCCTTTTGTACTCGATCAGCTCCAAGAAATCTTAACCTAATCGCCTCCCATACATCCTTTGCAAATTCATATCTTGCTACTTGAAGCAAGATATCTTCAGGTAGTGACTGAAAAATTATTGCTTTTGTTGTGTAGTTCTTTCGGGCATCTACTGTTGCTCCTGTCACTGGATTAGATCCCATAGGCCTTGTGCCTTCAAAATCGTCTCCACCATGATCGCCCATGGTGTGTAATTGGTGGTTGTCAATTTAGGGCACTGCAAAGAAACATGATTTTGTTCTCTAGCAGGCACCATACACCATCTCCTCCTCCCTGGTTAGCACCTGCCATACTCCTGGTCTGTTCACACAAAACTTTACCTTGATTCACACAAAATCTGTTCACCCAGAACTGATTACAACTCACTCAGAGCCTTAATAGATCACACAGATCACTTCTTCCCTTCTGGCTCACTCAGAACCAGATACGAGTTGATCACACAGATGATCGCCTCTTGCCTTCTCTTCACCAAATCACGCTGCACTGAGTGTGATTCACCCAGAGTCTTCTTCGATTTCACGCAGAAAGCGAATTCGGTTCTGAGTTAATCGACGAGGCAAGGACTTCGTCTTCTTCTTCAATTTCGGTTTCAACACCCCAACAAAGTTGCGACCTTGATTTGCTGGAATGAGCCTTCGATTTTGTCGCCTAGAATCAACCTTCACTGTTGTCGCTTGGAACCTACCTTCGATTTCTTCTGGGATAAGCCTTCAACGTCGCCTGGGATGGGTTGCCGTCCAAGTCGCCTGGGAGCTTTCAATGGCTCTGATACCAATTGAAGCCTTCTATTTGATTTCCCAGAACTCAAACACTGATATACGAATAAGAAAAACTCAAAACTTTATTGATTTAATTGTTTGGTACAATTTAACCTAATAATCTACCCCTATTTATAATAAAACAAAACCCAAAAAGTCAAACTTTAATCCCTAAAGTTCTGCCAACAAAAACAAAACTAATCCGCAATTTAATCCTAATCTAAACTTTAAACTCAATTAAATAAACCAAAACAATTTAAACAAAACTTTCAACTTTAACCCTTAAACTATTTCAAAAATTACAAGATTAGTCCAACAGGGATCGGATCGGTAAAAAGCTCGAACGAGCCGAGCCTTAACGAGCCCGAGCTCGAGCCCAAAATTGTGGCTTGTTTAGTTATCGAGCCCGAGCTTTACATATCGAGCTCGAGCCGGCTCGAGAGCCTTAACGAGCTTTTTGAATATATAATTTTTATTTATTATAATAAGTGTTTATCTATAAAATTAATTATTTTTATATATACAATTATGATAAATATATTTAAATCAAATACTTTATGTTAAATTTAGAAAATATAATTTTAAATATAATTAAATTAGTAATTAAAGTAAATAAATTAAATAAATAAAATCTAAACGAGCCGAGCCGAGCTTGAGCCTAGTAAATAAAGCTCTTAACGAGCTGAGCTCGAGCTCGAGCCCGAGCCCGAATTTATCTAAATGAGCCGACTCAAGCCTTAATGAGCTCGGGATCAGCTCGGCTCGTTTACACCCCTAATCGATCAAGCCACTCCCATCCCTACAACAAAATTGAGTTTCCAGATTTCAGAGGTGATTATCCACAGGAGTGGGTACTTAAGGCATAAAAGTACTTCCATTACTACCAAATTCCCAAGGCTGAACATGTTGATGTTGCCTCCATACATTTACAAGGAGATGTCTTAATTAATTATCATGGTTATCCACCGATCAACCCATCAGCTTCTGGGAAGAGTTGGTGCACAGGTTACAGAAGCACTTTGGTGCTGTGGAATTGAGAATTTGACGAGATTATCTCGCGTTTCACACTGGCCAGATCATTGGATTTTCGGGGTTTTCTTGATGGGATTGAAGAAAGAACTCAAATTCGATGTACAAGTTCACAAAGCCAAAACATAATATAGTGCACTACGCATAGCCGTCAAGTATGAGGCCCTGACTCACCCTCCGTGGACGAACCTTGCGGAGGAACCCTTAGGTTTTCGGGGCATTGGATTCTCACCAATGTTTGCGTTACTCAAGCCGACATTCTCGCTTCCGCTTCGTCCACTACCGCTCGCGCGGTAAACCACACGAAATCTGGGAAAAGTGCAGTTCTCCCCTGCCTATCAAATCCGACTCGAATTCAGCCCCATCAAAATCATATACCACAGTTGTTACAGCACATAAGACAATGGATAGTCATTTTTCCGAAACCGATAAACAAAATCGGTTTGCTGGGGGAGAGTGTTGTAAATGCGGCGAGAAATATGGGCAAGGACATCATTGTAAAATGGACACATTCAAGTTGCTTGAATTCTCGGGTGAGGAAGACACACCAGTTGCTACAGCAGGTGCTGATTCCTTTAAAAACCAAGAGGAAATGGCAGAAATTAGTTTTCATGCTCTTTCGATGAACCTCACGCTACAACGATGAAGTTTAAGGGCCCTATGGGGACATATGAACGAATGAGGTGCTAATATTTGTCGACTGGGGCTCCACACACAATTTTATCTGCGACTCTTGTGAGCATTATCTCTACCAACTCAGTTGATTAACAGCATTTGGTGTGCAAATAGGAAATGGCAGCATTATCTGCTGCAATCCAGTATGTAGGGTTGTTTTGATTCAGCTTTCAAACCGCAATATCACGCAAGATCTTCATCCATTTTCCCTTAGCAGGACACACGTGGTGCTTGGTATTCGATGGTTGTCTTCCCTGAATACAACCCAAGCCAACTGGAACAAGATGTGTTTGATTATTCAAGTTGGTTGCCAAACCCACAAAATGCAAGAAACAAGTGCTGGAATGCACACTTCGCTACTTTCCAGCAGATTAGAGCAACATCATCAATCACAATAGCATCTAAACTAGCTTCAAACAAGCATTATAGTGATCAGCAACGTTCGTCAGGTGTGTCTAATGTTGGGTTTTTGATACCAGCCGCCCATAAGACTCTCCCATAGTTGTCAGAAGCACAAGATACACTTAAGGCACAAGGGATGAGCCTTAGGCCTAGGCACAAGAAGCGAGGGCCTGAGGATAAGAAAGGCACATAGCAATAATATACCATTTTTAGGGGTTTTAGATATGTTTTATGTTTGTTCAGGGCTAGTTTAGAATAGTATAGGCTTCTTCTAAACCATTTTATTAAGTTTCAAGCAAGTTTGATCAAAAATTGCAAAAATTTGCCAGAATGTACAAGATTTGGTCTAAATCTCGAGAAAATCTGGTAGAATTTTTGCCAAAACCATGTCGGAACCCTGCTTGAGGGCCCGGATAGCCATAAAACTCTTTTATGTGCCTCAACTGAGAGCTAAAGGGCACGCCTAAAGGGATTTTGACAACACAGGAACCCCCTAGAGCTATTGCAAGCTGACCTGAGCACAAGTCATTTATTCAAATGGGTAGTAATGATATGAGCTCAATCTCCAATCTGGCGCCAAAATTGAATAAGGAAAATCTAAGAGGGAAAATCAAGGGGGGAATTTGTGGCCTTGTGGGTGAATGGGGTTGAATTATAGGGAGACAATTGCTTGCATTTTCGTTTAAATTATACATGTTCTTAGACTTTTAGGTTGTCTTGTTAATTTTGTTGGGTTTATACCTTGTAAAGATCAGCCTATATAAAATTAAACCAACTTCGTTTTCCAGTAATTCAAATCTTAGATAGTTAGATTTCTAGAATCTGACAGAGTTGCGGAATCAAAAGGATATACATTAGTTATCTTTCATCTTTTCAACAAGTTTAGTAGCATTATTATATATATTTTGTTTAATAATAATTTTGCGAAAACTATGAGAACTCTTTTTTACACATGTTTAAACATGTATAAAAAGAGTTCTCACAAAAAATATATATAGTAAGTTTTAAATTTGTGATAATTGTAACTCCTTTTACACATATTTACACGTGTTAACATGTATAAAAAAAGTTCTCACATAATTTGGAGCCTTCCCCTATGCACTAAAACACACCTTGTGCAAATTTTGACAAGTTTCCTTTGAGCATTTTTTATGTTAACCATTTAACCGATTAGATAAAAATACCTAAAATCAACCTGTTTGAAAGTAAAATGGGTTGACACTGCCACCTCTAAACATAGTGCGAAGAAGAATTAAAAAATACACACCTTGATTGCCACATGGACAACAACAATTTCAACGATGTATATGCATCATCAGGTGTCATAGATGAAACAGCTGTTCTCATCTGTTGTTAACAAGTTAGTAAAATTCACATAAGAAAAAACATGCCAAGCAAAAAATAATTTCATATGCCCCTCAAGTTGAAAAATATCATATATACCTAAAACATAGGTTCTCAATTCATAAAGTACAATGCACTAAAAGCATGCTTTGGGTATATATGATATTTTCTTAGTTAGGAATGGGTGTATATGAAATAGCCTCCAAAAAAGCAGACACAAAAATATGAATGAATAATAAACCTGTTTTTGTGGTACAATGGCTTCAAGGTTGACACCCTTTAGAAGCTTGGATAACAAAACTGTGTTAGATTTTAGATCATTGTCACTCATGAGGATGCCTTCAGCTCTCAGCCGGTTTTCAAGGCATACAGTTGGAGCATCCATTGCCACATCATCTAAACATAAGATTAAAAAAATAGGTGAACACATTTACCACTAAAAACATCATTTGCATAAAAGAACGTATCAAAACCTTTAGTTAATGAAGGCATATCTCTGCTTTTGGCATCAGCAGCATCAAAAATCTTCGTAACTGGAAGCAGGGCACCTTCAGTATTTGCACGGTCTAAAGCAGTAACTGTTGAAATTAGCAGATTGTTAAAAGGTCGCACAAATAGCACAAAGATGGAACTGGGTTATGTGGCAATGAAAAATAAACTTACTATGATTCTGGTTTTCTAACCCTTTCTTTGACTTGTGAGATTGGGACAACGGTAAAAGAATGCCATCCATTGAACTGGTTAGCTTTATGTCTGTACCACATTGTACCAAGATTTTCTCAAATTTCGGCTTTATCAGCATACCATGGGCTACAAAAACATGCCAATTTACAGGTTTTGAAAAATTCTGCAACTTTGCAGAAAATATGGTAGGTCCTGCATCCTTGTAATTCTTGGAAAAATCATCTTCTGCAGATGCCAAGACTTTTGTTGACTTAGATTTGTCCAACTCCTCAATATTTGTTCCACTCCATAAGTAACAAACACCCATTTCTGAAATGGCGAGTACAGATAGACCTAAATTATCTACACCAAAGGACTTGCTATCTATAAAGATAGCAGGGTGGTCCATTGCAAGAACACAACAAGCTGATTTCTTTTTGCTACCATCTATCTCCCAAATAGCAATATATCGTTCACCAGCAGCAGATGAAATTACATATTTGCCATCACCAGAGAAAGTCATACACCGAACAGCCCCCTATTATGTAATATGAAATAAGCATAAAACAGGGAAAACAAAGCAGGTAAAAGCAGACAAACATACAAGGTACATAAAGAAAAAAACTTACAGGATGCCCGGAAAATTTCTGCATCTTTTGGTGGTCAGAACAACTGAAGATCTTTAATTGAGCTGCTGCTGTTGCTAAAAGCTTCCCATCTGTTGTAAAAGGGTTGCCATAAAAATATTGCATTAAATTTTAATAAGAGAAAACATGTTTAATCATTTAAGTAAACAAGACTTCTCCAAAGATTTCAGATAATCTGAAAATTATAAACATATATACCTGATGAAACAGACATTGAAGATATGGCTTTTGCAGAGGCTTTAAACTTGCCTAACAGGTTTCCTGTCATGGGATCAAGTTCACATATCATCCCATCAACACCAGCCGTATAGACACACGATCCATTTGTAGGAGTTGAGATGGCAGTGGCACCGCTGCATATTGTTATGAACATAAGATTTTGGCAGAGAGAAGTAGATTACAAAATTAATCTAAAGAAACGATATCATCTTTTTAAAACCCATTATTTAAAGTGGATATTACAAACTGTAAACCTACTTATAACGTTAATCACATGCATGCATGTTGAAAATATAATGTTAGCATATGTTCATGGTGAAACTCACAAGTCGCAATTGAGTAGCATAAGAAGGAGCTAAATGCATGATATATCATTAATGATGTGTTAAACAACCTTGACTGCCTAAAGAAACATTATCAACAGATGCACCAGACACTCTGACAGTGGAGGTTCCCAGTTATTATTAGTATCTACTATGCTTCAATAACAAATAAACAAACATACCCAGTAGGCCAGTAAAATTTACTTAGTAAACAGGATTTTGGGAGGGTGAGATAATGGCTTTCCTCTGTCCCAAAATATCTGTTATACTAAATGGATATTTTAAATCCAATAACCATCTGGTATTGAGAAAAAACTACATGGAATTATTAATGCTAAAAAAAGTTCAATTTTGGTGCCATCTAGTAATAAGGCAACTGAAGGTTTCTAAAGAGACCCAGGTTCAAACCTTTTGGATGGCCATTGCAATTAAGAAAAAAAAAATCTAGATGTGGGTCTCATGGCATGAAGAACATATATGTCATACATGAGGATTAGTTTCAACTTTCAAGTCACCAACAATAATAGGTTAACTATTCTACATTGTGGGTATTGATTGGATCACATCATTAGTGGCGGGTTATTGTGGGTTAGGATATGATATGTCACCTTGGTTTTAAAAAGTTCGAGGCGCTCTGAGGCGTTTAGACCTCAAATGCTAAGGCATAAGGCATGAGCGATGAGGCGAGAGCCTCACGTACGTGAGGCATTGCTCTGTATATAACAAAATAAGTTTTATATACTAAAAGATGCATTTGTCTTGTCTTTTTAACATATTGGGCTTTTTTTGTCATGCAAACCATAATGAATCTCTAGTCCCACACTCCCGTTGGTTGTTTATACATATCCCCTCCTACATACGCAACTGCTGATCAAATTTGACCTATAAGTTCATAAAGCACTGCCTCAAGGCCCTGAAGCGTTAACCTGCTTGCGCCTCGTGCCCCATGCCTCAGGCGCTATTTTTAAAACCAAGTATGTCACTGTGTTCCATTTGAGATTGGCAAGGGTGCTGATGTTGTAATTTACTGGTCTCAGATTTGCGTAGGTGTGATTGTACAGGTCTGATACATAGATTAACAAATATGTGGTTTGGATGGCATAAAGTAGATTTTATTTGTGGTGTAAAAGGTTATAATAACTTATATTTTAACCTTGTTTACGAATCATAACAACAGGCTAAAGCATCAGCTTTTAATAATAAGCCTTTTTTCCTGAGAGTGGCTTCGTTTACCCAAAAACATGCATATGATAACCCTTGAGTATCAAAATCCTTACATATCAAATCAAGAAACTTGGCATGCATAGAAGAAGGAATTTGGAACTCACCCAGGATGGCAATCACTAACCCTCCACTTTAATTGACCAGCAGATACATCCAAAGCAAAAATATCACCACCCCCTGTTCCTAAAATGAGCAATGAGCTTTGAATCTTCCTTTTTTTCTAACAAAACATTGTCCAAGGAGTCAATACTGGCAACCAAACATTTCGACATATTTGTATGGTAAGTAAAAAAATCCAACTGTATGAAGATTGGTAAAAACGACCTTTTTCTCCAGGGACAACCATTTCATGCAAGTGTAATCAACCAACATGCGTTCACCTTCAGGTTTGCCATAAAAGTTCGTTTCATCAGTCAAAATGATGTTTGCAAAGTCTGATTGCACCTGGCCCTTAATAGTGTCCCAAATCTGAAGAACAATTTAAAGAAACATCATATCACCTATCAAGTGCCCAAGACCTATTAATCCCTATTAGTACATCAGTTAACAAAACATACAGTAAATGATATAAAAATTCAAAATCAACCTCTGTAAGCAAGTACGCAACTCGAAAGATTCGTGCAAAATAAACAACTGAAATGAACTAGGGTGTTCTTGAAGGTCATGATTTAAAGATCTATCACCTGCTATAGCAACTTGCTTAGGAAATATGCCAACTAAACTGCCAAAGTACATCTTTACTAAAAAAAAGGCATTGATTTGCTTCAAATAAGACTAAATGGAACAAAAACTCCAAAAAAATAATGCAGTATATGAATAAAATTCTTTAACAAGCGACCTTTACTCCAAAAAGAACATAATCCACGGGTAGTTAAACAGAAAAGAAACCAAGTCTTATCAACTTCAGCTGTGTTCCAGGACAAAAATTTTATCAAAGCGCGATCTGATTTTTAAAGCTGTAGTACTATTTTTTCAACATTGGATCAACATTATACTACTTTGCAAAAGCTGTTTCACAAATTGGTTAATAACAAACAGCAAAATTAATAATAAAAACACTAAAACAGAATACACAAAAATCAAAATCATACTTTAATCCGGCCGTCGCCGGAACTGATAGCAAGAAGATCCAATGACGGGCTAAACGACGTCAATACATCTCTGATATTTGCTGACAACATTCTAAACCTGTACACCTGCAACAAAAATAAGTCCACAAATATCAACAGAAAACGCTCAAAAACACATGTGAACGTATCAGAAATACCTGCTTCGGTCGACGGAGGGATTCGAAACTTGACGAGTTGCGGAGGAGCAAAGCAGCAGCGCCGGGATGGTTATGTGGCGGTGCTTCTTCTTCTTCTTCTTCCCCGCGGCGCCTTTGCTGGTTATTAAAATGATTCGAAAAACTAACCCTGGCAGTTGTGATTTGTGAATTCAAATTGCCCCTTACACTTCTGTTTTTGACATTTTTCCCCCAAAAGTAGCGTCCTAAAACGATAACGTAAATTCACCGGGGAAAAAGATGTTCTAGAGATGCACTTAGACTATCCACAGCGGTCACCCTACTGAAAACCTTTCTCCACTGAAATTTCTTGTCACGTCATCACCCTACTGAAAACCTTTAACACCCACAATGGTCACCCCACTGAAAACCCTTCCCCACTATTCCACATCATCCCACATTTAATTGATTTTGGGCCAATCACATTGCACCATTCAAGACGGGGAGCGGGAGCCGTGGGAGGCTTTTCAGCGGGAGTCGCGAATAAGGGGGCGGTGTTCCCGTGCGACGCCGCCGCGGGGAGGAGGCCCGCTGGCCGGGCGGGACGACCATTGTGGTCGGTCTTACGCGTTGGGCTGGGTTGTGAGAACGCCGTCATAACCTTGCGGGTTGAATAATAGGGTTCAAGGTTAGATCCGGCAACTTGTATATAATACTAAATCATAGGAATGAATTTTTAAAAGTGACGGTTTAGGTTAAGACATAAAGATCTCAACTGTCGTCTCGAATCCTCGATCAATTTTGTGTTTACTGTATACTATGAAATGGTTGTCTCTCATTCGCCTATTGTATGTATCGCCTTGGTTCATACCAAACCTAGGAGGTGTGATGGCAAGTGCATGTGCGTAAGAAGACCAACGACGACTGTATAACCAAGAGACTACGACTACAACTAGCAGGTAATTAACGTTAAAAATAATTCAACAACCTAGGATAAACACATGCATAATGATTTGTATGTAGATGTGTAAAATTTTGATCTATTTACATCGTTATAAAATTTATGTTGTAGTAAGTTATAAAAACAAAAAAAAAAAATAATTTGCATTTTCTTTATATTTTTTAATTAGAGTAAGGTAAGAATACCGAAAAAAACAGTGATTTCAACTTTTATTGAGTAATGAGTGGTGTGATGATGATCCTGAAACATGTTTACTACTTTTGACATAGCATGAACAAAAACTCATGAAAAAGTGTATTGACGTTAGAACTTTTAGATTTTTTTTATATATTTTATTTTAAATATATAATAATTTTTTAATTTATGAAAGTTTATGTTGATATATGTTATTTTTTATTTTTAATAAAAAAACATTGGGTTTCAAATGTGTTTGGTGTTCCCCCTAGTGAGTTCAAACGAAGAAATATTTTTTAGATGTTTGATAGAGTATACTTACATGAGTTTGAATGACATACCTCTATCATGCCTAGGAAGATTGGATGCAACCTTTTGAAATGTATGTTTATATATTTGATTTAATACAGTAATATAAAACACTAGTATAAAAGATTTATAGATTAATAATACATGTGTTAATAAAATATATCTTTCTTAAATGGTAAGCGTTTAAGTTTCGTTGAAGACATGTGAATGTAGGTTTACAGGCATATTAGATAAGCGTGTAAGTTCTCTTTCAAAAAATAATATACCAACCAATATTATTATTGTTATTTTAGATGCTTTTAATTAGAAAAATCGTCTTTTTATGGTATGTATATATAAAATCACAAAACCACAAAAAATGATGAAGACTTATGTGTATAGACAACAGAAGAAAAGAAAAAAAAGAAGTTAGACATTTGGCAACACATAACAAGCCAATATCAAACTTGATTGAATATATTTAAAGGATTTATAATGTTTGAATTGTTTATTTAAATATTGACGTCTTCACTTGATAACTAATTATGTTTAAAAGTAACTTAATTAACCATCACAAAGGCACCACATGCTCATGAATGTGGCAATGCTTGCTAGCAGTGATATGATTTTATTTTAGTCAGTATAAATCTGCTATTAATATTGAGACACCGTTAAAATTTGTGAGTTGATTAAACGATTCAAATATGTTTTTTTAGTAAAACAAATAGTACAACTTTTAAATAATTCAATAATAGCATATTATAAAATCATTAAAGGCTATATAACAAAAAATTAAAACCCATTAAAAGAAAGAAAATATGAAATAATAGTTGCTGGGTTTTTTTAAAAATAGTTTTTTTTATTCTCATTAAAAAAACCAGAAAAATGGTAATTAATTGTGGCAGACCGTTCGTCTAAGATGCCCTAAGACCCAATTCCACAAAACGCCTCCGTCACCGGGCCTTAAAACCCTAACCAAAACCCACCGCTCGCTTATCATCCTTTCAATGGCGTTCAAGAACCAGAAGGGTGGTGAATCAAACAAGAGAAAGCGAATCACAGGCGCAACTAAAGGCGGCGATGGAGGAAACTTCACTCCAAAGAAGAAACTCAAAACACCTTCAAACGACCAACAAAACAAAGGGTTTAAGAAAAAGTTCGACGCTAAGGTTCCTGGTAAACCTAAATTCGATAAATCAGATGCAGCTCATAATGTGCCGAAAACGAAGAGAGAGCTTCGTATACAAGCCAAGGTTTGCTCAACCTTCATTTACCGAAATTGATTGTATTTTACCGGTATTGATGATTGCAAAGAACAGAACCTGGCTAAGTGTAGCAATAAAGCTATAGATTATTATGGTTTAATTGATACCTGTTTTGTTCATCATTTCAGTTGATATAAATCCCCACCCTGGTTTAACCTCTAGATGTCAAAGCGTATCTTGTTTTGAACTTTAGGTTATTTGTTAATTCCTGTTGCTTCATTTTGAAGTTTGTTTGCTACAGCGAACCGTGATGCAAATGCTATACAACATTACAACTTAGTTAAGTTTATGTTTCTAATGAGACTGTTGTAATTTAAATTGCCCCAGGAACTTGCTGAAGCTAGGAAGAAGAAGAGAAAGCCTCATTACACGCTTGAGCAAGTGTGTACTTTCTTTAATATAATTACCCTTTAATATAATTATATTCGTGTTATAAAGTTGAGGATAGCTTATGAATATAAACATATTATATAAATAGGACTGTTAATTTATCATTAGTTTTTTTGAACATAGGAGCTTGCTTCAATATGGGAAAAAATGAGGCGTCGAAATATTGCGAAGGAAGAACGATCCAAGTGTGTACATTGTTGCATGTTTCATACACTGCTTTATTTAATATCTTCTTACCTGTATTAATAAGTTCCTTGTGTTTTTATATATATGTTTTTCAAGGTTGGTGAGTGAGGCTTTAAGGAAGATGAAGGGAAAAATTCCTGAAATTGCAGGCTCCCATGTTTCTTGTCGTGTACTACAGGTGATTATTGAAAATGATTATTTGTTTTTGTTTATAAGATAGAAACTCACATAGTGTTTTTTTTTGTTTTTTTAGACTTGTGCTAAATATTGTTCACAAGATGAAAGGAATGCTGTTTACGAGGAGCTTCAGCCACACTTTCTCACCCTAGCTTGCAACACTTATGCAGTGCATCTCATTACAAAGTTGTTGGATAATGGTTTGTAACAGAATTTAAAAGATGCCTGTGTTCATACTACTTATTACAACTTTACTATAAGAGGTGGTAAATTGGGCTGGTTGGATAGGTTGGGTGACATGTCAAAACAGGTTGGGTAGACTTCAAAGTTTGTTTTTATAAATATTTTAAATGGTTTTGACAGGTAGTTAACGTTATGAATATGGTTGCAAAACTTTCATAATCGCAATAGTAATTCATTATGTTGAGCATACTATTTATGGAGTTGTATGCTTTAGAAAAAAAACACTCTGGGCAAATTTCACCTGTTCAAGCCATTTGACTAAGTTGCCTTCTTGATTTAATTTTTGATTTAACCTGGTTGATCTACTAGAGACAAAGCATATCTCAATTGCCATTTATACGATTAGTTTGGTCACATTTATATTAGATGAAAAGGGCCTGTTACTTATCATCCAATGCCTTTATTTGAAATTCTGCAGCCTCTAAGGAACAACTAGCAAATTTTATTTCTTCTCTCCATGGGCATGTTGCTTCTCTTCTACGACATATGGTTGGTTCCGTTGGTATGCCACATTGCACTCATTTGAACTAGATTTAAATCTTGTTTTAAATGCTTTTTTGATGATCATGATATTGCAGTTTACAGTTTATTTAGCGATCTTTTACATCCTCTCTTTACTAAAGCAGAGTGTTAATATTTTTCTTTGAAGACAATACTTTTAAATACACTATATTTTGTTTATTGTAGTTGTTGAACATGCTTATCAACTGGGAAATGCCTCTCAAAAACAATCTCTTCTCATGGAATTATACTCTACCGAGCTTCAGTTATTCAAGGATCTAGCTTTAGTGAAAGAAAGAAGGTAAACACACCTCTTTAAATGTCTTCGCTTATAATTGAAGTGTTACAAAACTTGGGATGCTACCTTTTGAGTTGTTAATTCATGTATGCTCTCAAATCATGGTTTAAAAAGGCGTTCTGAGGCGCGCCTTGAGGCGTACGCCTCAGCTGAGGCGGCCAGAAAACGCATAAGAGGCGTAGCCTCAGTTGGGGGAAACGAAACCTAAGCCTTGGGTGGATCAAGGCGTATCAAGACGGTTGAGGCGGTGAGGCTTAAGCTTCAAGAAAGATCACATGTTTTTGATTTTGGATTGTTTTTCTTACCTATGTTAGATTCAATTGACCCTCATTTCAACCGATAAGCAACCCTAATTGAATAAAAGGTTGCGGACGAAACATCTGCTTCGATTAATGAGCCTCACCTGGTCATACGAATTCGATTAACGCGTAGCCTCACCTCGTCGCCAAGATTGCCTTTCTGGATTCGAAACTTACCCAATTGATGACATCCATGAAGTCGCAGGAGAGCTGCTGATCGATCAAATTGGCTGAATTATACATTTAACCTAGGGTTGGGTGGCGTTTAGAAGAAGAAAGAGGGAGAAGAAAGATGGAGAAGAAAAACGGCGAGTGATACGTACGGTTGTTCCCATTAGGTTTAAGAACTTTGATATTTAACATCTAACCCCCTCAATCTTTATTAATTAATATTTTGGTCACCAAACTTGAGCTAAAAATTAAAATACTGCTTTTTGTTGTATTTATAGCTTTTATATATTGTACATGAAGGTTATTAATAAATTAATTTACAAATTTATCCATAAAAAGTATAAAATTAATGCTATATATACATAGAAGATTAATGTTATGTGTACATATAAAGTTAAGGCTATAAATTAGCGTTTGTTTTATGTTAAATTATTACTTTTATTAAATATATTTTTAATTTTAATTATATTTCAATATAGTTTTGAGGCTTACGCCTCGGTCCGCCTCGAGGCTTACGCCTCGTGAGGCTAACAGAAAACGCCTCGAGGCTCGTTTCCGCTTTTTTAAACCTTTTCTCAAATGATAATATAAACAAAATATAAATGCTTTCAATAGGTTAGTGGATATAATCTCCAAGTTGAATTTGCAAAAAGCAGCAGTAGTGAGACATATGTCTGTTGTGGTTCAACCAATATTGGAGAAAGGGATAGTGGATCACTCTATTTTACACAAGGCACTTGTGGAGTACTTCACAATTGCTGACAAGGTATTTTTACTGTTCAACTAGTTAATGCTAACATTTTCTATTTCTTCCTTAACTTTTTTTTTTGCATTACCCCATGTACTTAAATAAAATGTATGGATAGTCCTCTGCTGCAGATGTTATTCAACATTTGTCAAGTGCACTTCTTGTGCGGATGATCCACACAAAAGATGGTTCCAAGATTGGAATTCTTTGCGTCAAGCATGGCAGTGCTCAGGTTTTTAAAAATTTTGCATGATCATATATTCATTTTTTAAAATCTAAGTTTTTGATTATTGTATTGCTTTATTCTTTTGTTTGATTAATCTCAGTTATAAAATCTTGTGCTATGTTTTTTCAGGAAAGAAAGAAAATTATAAAAGGAATGAAGGGTCATGTCAGTAAGATAGCTTTAGATAGATTTGGCAGTATGGTAAGTACGGTTATTTAACTCTGTTGTGGCCATATAACTAGAAAGTAATAAAACACTAAAGAAAATAAAATAATGTCAAAATTGTTTTTCCTTGTCTTTAGGTGCTCGCGTGTATTCTTTCTGTTGTTGATGACACACAGTTAATTAAAAAGGTCGGTCACCTCTTATCTTAAGCAAAAGCATACTCATGATATTTCTCGTTGATTATTATAGCTTACACTCTTATAGATCATCATCCGTGAACTACAACCAGTACTTAAGGAACTGATTTTTGATAAGGTTCTTCTTTCATATTCCTTAATGTTATATATATTAATTCGTTTCTTTCCTGAAACATAACATGAGATGAGAGTTTCTAAATTCAAATCATTAATTTAATGTCGTTCAGAATGGAAGGCGTCCTTTATTACAACTTCTTCATCCAAATTGTTCACGGTATTTCAGTCCAGACGATTTATCTTTGTTAGATTCATCTATACCTTCTCTACTAATAAAGGTGACTTCTATACCAAAGGAGTTATTTGTAAGTGATTTTGTGGCTATTAATTTACAAGTTTCTTTTTCTTTGACATCAGGGTGGCTCAGAACCAGAAACCAATACCAAAGATTTAGAGGTTAAAGGTGATGACGTGGACATGAGTGATGTAGAAGAGAATGTAAAATCAGTAGCCGGTGGGAAAAAAGATCCAATTCTAAGAAGAAAAGAGTTGTTGGTCGATAGTGGTCTTGCTGAGGTATATTCAACTTCTTTTAATCAGTTCTTATGCCTAGTTTGTGTTATACGATTGTTAAAGAATATATTGTCACATTAGTGATCATATTTCTTGAAGGAAAAGATTTAATAGGCTTATGTTGCAATAAGAAAAATTGCTGTGTGACTTTCAAGTTTTAACATTTACCTGTTTCAATTCTATTACATTTAGCTTGTTTTTTATTTATTTTTTATTTATTTTTTATTTAAAAGGCTTGTTAGAAGTTAGAACATAAAATTAAAAATAAGCTGAAGTGACCCCTTCATAGTTGAATGGCCTGAAGCTGCCACATGCTTCGACACTTTTATGCACATAAATAAATGTTTATTTTTGTGCTTATTGTTGCAGAGTCTCATTGATGCATGCCGTGAGAATGCAGAGGAATTACTAAGATCAAATCATGGAAAAGAGGTTTTGTTTGAGGTGATGATGTTTGCTTACAACTATGCGCAGGTCTATGTTGACTTTTAATAATCTTTCTTGCAAACTACACATGATTGAGCCTAAGTTCCGAATTAGAGATGGCAAAGTGGTTGGGTTGCGTAGTAGATCATAACTGCCAATTTTTGGTATGGGTTGCGTCAGAATGACAAGAAACACTTTAGTGTTAACCATACATATGAACACATAATTTGTATTCTATGGTTACGAAAATCAAATTATTTCTGTATTAAATCATTTTTTATAACATGATATAGAAGGTTTTATGTAGTTGAAGGTGCCCTGGTGAGGTAGGGCTTAGGCAAACCGCCTTGAGTACAGTTAATATGGTCTGTAATCAGCATAAAACATGTCTAAACCAGCTGAAAATAGTCTGGAATACACGTGCGTTCTTGCTTGTCTCAAGTTTTATGCACCTTGCACCAAGACAGCAAGCTCATCCCTTATGTTTTGAGTGCAACCTGCATTTTTAACTACCTAGGTTTTATGCATCAAAAGTTCACTTTGTGTTGTTTTGACCTATTCTATACTCGTTTGACCTATTCTCTTTTGGTTATCTTTTTCTTATTTTTTAAACATTTGACTTGTTAGAGTTGAAACATAATTCGGATCGACCCATTCATTGTTAGACGGGTTGAATGTATGACACCTTTACTCTTATTTATCCTAGTGAATAGTGATGCAATTTTTACTAACCAACCGTGTAATGTCTATTGCAGATTATAATTGTTTTTTACAAAGTATCTGCTCTTTATTTGCTTTTATTTGTGCTGATCTCATAGTCTTTGTTTCGTCCTAATAATTTTTGTAAATCTCATTGCTTTAAATTGGCTTGAAATGTAGGTTGCTTCAGGGGGAGCAGATAACATTCTCCAGCCACATTTGGATGAAAAGCTGGATTCCTTACATGAAGCTATAGCATCTAGGGTATCACTCCCTAAAACTGAAGGGCAGAATGATGAGCATCTTCTTGAAAACTTTCATTCAAGCAGGACAATAAGAAAACTGATACTTGATTCCCCTTCTTTTGCATCCACTTTGTGGAAAAAAACTTTCAAAGGAAATTGCAAGATGTGGGCCCAAGGTCACAGGTAACCAAACTATAAATTGATATGCATATTAGGAGAACCTTTACTTGTGTGCTGAACTGTGTAACCATGTTGCAGTGCAAAGGTTGTTGGTGCATACTTGGAAACCTCGGATCCAAAGGTGCAGAAACTGGCAAAGAAAGAACTGCAGCCTTTATTAGACCAAGGTCTGCTTAAATTACCTGACGAGAGTCAACCAAGGAAGGAAGGCTAATAACCGAGCTTGATGAGCCCAAAGTTCTAGTTAATTTTGTATTACTGTTTTGATATGACCTTGTTGTGGACATTCCTATACAAGCCTTTTTGTTGTTTACTAACGACACTTTTGCATACAAGCTTAAAAACTAGCATGTGGGATTTTTAGAAATATGAAATCTATCTTTTCAGTTATTTTTTTTGTACCACTTTGGGGTAGGGGTAAGGTATGTTTTCATTTCTCTTCTCTCCAGACCTTACAAGGTAGGAATACATTGGGTATGTGTTGTTAATTAAAAATTGTATTAAACCGTGTTATTATGTTAAGATCAAAGGGATGTTTAATTTGTTACTAATTGTATCACAGTTTTATACGGATAAGTGATGACATTGAATTATTGATTTATTTTTTAAACTTTTTGAAAAAGCTAATACAAGATAAGATTCTTAAAGATTGGTTGGATTTTAGAGGTCAAATGATATTGTTTTGTTTGTTACAGAGAGGCTATGTCCCATTCATGCCTAATTGGTTGTCAAGGGTACATCTTGGGACAAATTATCAATTATCATACTAAATTAATAATAAAATATTCTTCTTCCATTCATTCATTAAAACTACAACTAATTCTTAGGTTTTAAATTTGCAGAATAAGATTCATATCCATTGAAATTTTGATGCAATTGTAAACACGTAACCCAAACCATAATTGGAACCATGCCCAACGCCTAATTTAACAATAACCAATAATTTATCCATATGTTTTTTTAACCGTATGCTACATACGGTCGTATTTGACACTTTAAAGGCCTACTTTTCTGTCACACCCTCAAATTTTCACTAGTGGTGTCAGTCCACGTGGGTGTGACGTGGCAAGAATCACAGCTCATCACCATATATAACACCTATATATGAGTTTTCAAAATACAGAGTTTGACATAAAAGTTCAACACAGTAGTTTGCAGCGGAAATATAAGTAGTTTCATAATACACCGGAAAATTTAAATGTTAAATAAATGCAGCGGAAATATCATTTGTCAGACACTTCATTGTATCAATACATATCATAAATAAAAATTGTTTTCAAATGATAAGACATAAATGCATGCGGTTCCTAGTGCTCGTCCCTTAGAATGTGCGTTCCGATATCCATAGCCTGTTAGTTACCTGAGAATACAAGTTTAGAAAAAGTGTCAACACAATGGTTGGTGAGTTCACAGGTTTTGATATACATATATAGTAAGGAAACGTGTCATGCTGTTTATCATATGTTAGTACCGAGCCCTAGGCTCCAAGTGTTAGTGCGTCACTACCGAACTAGACTTGTTTGTCCTTGCCTCCACTGTGTCTCGTACACACAGTAAATTAGGTCAGAGTTTGCACGGGTTATGACATCCAGTCAACATTTTGCCCCGTGGGGTTAGTCATACCCTAATGGATCCATCCAAATCTACCACGTTGTTCGTACATTAACGGTAAGACTTTGTGAGGACTTGTTACGAGTTCAACACTTAATGTTTGTCCAATAAACCAGCATACACAATAAAAATGTTTGTATAGTAGTAGTTGTTTGACTCGATGCAACTAGTATTCTCCCCCTATTTGAAATGTTTGAAAATAGTTAAAGAGGGGCCGTAAACTCGCCTTAGTGACGAAAGTAGTAGGTAAGCGTAAGCTCCTGAAGTAGTAGCGCGTCGGTCACCGACAACCTATATCGTATGCTGTACGTGAGTTTGTATAAGTGACCGTGTTTGTGCTAGTGCTCGTGTTTGTGCTCAACAACCCTTGGTTGTCCATGTTTGTCCGTGTCGGTCCACAATGACCGTGTTTGCTCATGTTGGTCCACATTGACCAAGTTTGACCGTGTTTGACCAAGTTTGACCCTAGTTGACCGTGTCAAGTCAACGACCCGTTGGTGAACAGTGTGACGGTTGTGAATCGTGTAGCAATCGTGTAAGTGTTCGTCGTGTGCAAAACGCGCAAGTCACGTCTATGAACAACTTACTATTTATAGTAAGTTTCCATTTATGGAAAGTACACAAAACATAACGGTTTTAAAGTTCTATCATGCTCGTTAGTCCTACGTGATCATGTTAACACATAGCATTTTCATCATGCGATTCAAATAAGCATACAAGTCACATTTGTCATACAAAAGTTTCCTAAAATGGAAAGTTTCCATTTATAGCATACGTGATATCTGAAACCATCTAACTTAGCATACTATCATCATATCACAATATATTAAACCATTTATCATGCTCAAATCACACAAAATGTTCCTAAGTCGGTTTTTGTAAAAATAAAGTTACTATAAATAGTAATTTTGCCCATTTGCCTACAAATGATTATTCTAAGCCATCCTAATCCATTTTTATGTCACAAGTCATCATAATAAACCATTTAACATCATTTAAACATGCTCATATGGTTACAATTACCACCGATTTATATTTTGACTTCAAAAGTTACTAAAAATAGTAACAATGCTAAATATGACCATAAACATTATCAAAATCACATTCTAAGTGCTCAAATCATCATCTTATCATCCTAATAGCAAATCCACATACATGCATGTTTACCATTTCATCCATAACACCATTTTTCAAACAAAAAGTTACTAAAAAATAGAAATAGTCCTAAATAGTCCATCTTTGACCATTTCCACATCATCCATTCATGCAATCTTCATCCAATATCATCAAGAAGTACATCTAAATATTAAAAATCATCCCACATGCCATGGATTATACATGCATGTGGGTTTTTCACCATATTAAGACTAAATCATGCATTCTACACATACACAACAACATGGATCATCACAAGATGCATTCTAATCATCCTAGATCATCATAAAACACCTTAAAATCATCAACCCAGAAACAAATTTCGTACATGTGCCACAAAGGTGCTTGCATGTGAGAGTTACACATGCATGTGTGTGTAATAGTGTGAAAATCGAGTTTTAACCATGAGCACTACCTTCTAATGCTCCTGGAACTTCTGGATTGATGCTAAATCCGTCTCCTAAGCTCCTGGACAGCTTGTTCTTAGCAGTAATGAGGTGATGATGGTGGATTCGAGCTCCAAAAGTGGATGTCAAGCCTTCAATCCTTGATCTCTAAGTTCTCCTTGCTGTAACAATGGCTTCCAAAGGTGATAATGGTGGTTTACGAGGTTGAAGACGGGTTTGAGTGTCTTGGAATCGAGAACAAGAGACTAGGGTGGCTTAAAATGATTACAATCTTGGTTTTATAAAGATTTGCCGTTTAACACCCGTCGCGTACCGCGACAAGAGGCCAAAAAGATGCTTCGCGATACGCGAAGGAATTCGGGATTCAAACCCCTGCGCCGCCTGCCGCGTATTGCTACAGGGCCTCCTGTTGCCCTTGAAGAGCCCAATAGTCCCAGTTTAATGGGTTCGATCCGTTCGTCGTCGTTTTCACGTTTCCGAACTATCGTTTGGCCTCGTTTGAACTTCCAAGTTCAATGTTTGAGTGTTTTGTGAGGTTTCGAGTATTGTGTTACACAATGTGCTAGACGTTCACCAACGTTCGTGTGTTTTGACACGGGTGTGCTGTTTGCCGATAATTCCTCGAATTATCTTATTGTGTGTCAGTGTCTGTACTGTCGTGTCACGTGTTACACTAAATTAAACTAATTCTAGTGCCACGTGTATTAAATCATTTAAATAAACATTTAAATAAATAAATTGCTGACCTGGAAATTACGGGGTGTCATAATTTCGGCTTATCTAAAAAAAAATATTATAACTGAGTAAACTTTTGTATGACCATATAAAGTGATCATTACCGGTTCAAAAAGAACGAACGGCTGCAATTTCTTTTATACAAGAAAAGCTTGCGGAAATAACAATTTAGAAAATTTAAAAAATTAGAAGTATTCCATAATGAGGTATAAAAGTTTGTTTCAAAAACCATAGAAGAATTTCAACTCAAATTAACATTTTTTACAACAAAGGTCAAAGGTAATTTTAACCGATTCATTAACAATATAATTAGCTCAAATTATTAAGATAAAAACTTCTTTCTAAAAAACAATTATATCCATATCAACGTTGCATTGTTGGAGTGTCCCTTTCGATTAAGTACGTATTCAGAGGCAATCATTATACTTTACATACTTTACATAATTACATGTATGCATCTTGCCATCTTGAATTATATATTACAACAATCACACGATTAAAATATTACTAATCTTGATAAGAACGTAATAAATAAAAGAAAGCCTATAGTTAGATTGCGTTGTACGCCGTATGACAATATATCATGTTAGTTTTAATACTTTATTTTATTCAAGAGTAATTTGCTATTTTTGTTGGTATGCTCATTTTTTCCGTTTCAATTCAAAAGTTTAAATTTCGTTATTTTCATTTTTATGATTTTTATTTTATTGTCATTTCCGTCCATGTTGTTTTGTCACTTTTGCCATTTTAGTCCAAAGTTTAAAGTTCACTGGACTAAAATGACAATAAAATAGAAACTATAAAGACAAAAAGAATGAAATTTAAACTTTTGGACTTAAATGACAAAAGTGAACAAAACACATGAACTAAAATGCACTCTTATAATGACCCATGGATTTAGAAAGTTGCTATTATAATAAATCTTGTTTAATCCTCTCATCCCAAGTCAATTGGCCCTATCTATACTCCTCATCCCTTTTACATTAAAGTTTTTCTTTGTACTACTGACACTGTTGCTTGCAACTTTCTTATATGCACAAAACCATCTTAATCTACTATCCATTATCTTATTATTTATATTAGTTACTTTTAATCTTTCTCTAAAACCTCGCTTCTTATATTATCTTGTTGCCCACACATCCACCACAAACATCATCATCTTGATTACATCTATCTTATTTATCTATGTCTTCTTGAGTCCAACAATCATTTCATATGACACGACCATTGAATCACAACCTTGTAAATTTTTTCATTTAACCTAATTGAAAAATTCTTGTCACACTATACGTTGATGTCGTTTTCCACCTACATCAGCTTGCTTGTAATTAGCGTGCAATATCACTATTTGCGTCTCTATCACTTTATACAAAAGATATTACATAATAACTCAATAACTTATGGGCCTATTTGGCATTAGAGATCTAAGTGTCATCATTGTTTTCTGTACCACTGAAGCCATAGTAGATATACTTAGCCTTATAGTGACAAATCTTTGAACCTTTACTTTCTATAGTTGCTTGTTGGTCTCGGCAACAAATACGATATTATTTGCAAAATCATGTAACATTAAGTTCTCCTAGATCACCTTTAACAACTCATCTAAACATGCAATAGGAGCTAAGTGTGATTCCTTGGTGAAAGGCCTATCTCCATATAAAAAGAAATTAGCATCTACCACCTGGGGTACGAACATTAGTTTTAGTCCTATTATAAATATTTTTGATTATATTCATATACTAAGCATCACGTTATCCTAAATATGTCATGATAACACATTATCGAGGCACACGTTTTCAAGATCAGTTAATAATATACACAAATCCTGCTTCCTTTTCCTATATATTTCCATCAATCTTTGATTATATATATAGCTTATGTGGCTGATCGTCCTTAAAAATGAATTCAAAATTAGTTTACCCGTTTGGTCTTGTATGCTTAAATTTATTTTTTGATAATACATTTTGATTACTGTTTCCTACCAAACGACAAAATAAAATAATAATCCTGACTTGCAAAACCGAATGATACTATACAACAAAGTCTAACATTATATATTTATATACACACGTATAGATATATTTATTTAATTAAATAATTAATTGGAAAGTGGAATTCGTTTACCTTATTATTAGGCTATCAGACGCATCCAGGGTTAAAAAAGTAATTTTTTGTTTCTTTTCTTCTCCGTTCGTCACTTTCTCTCTCTATATTTTCTCTCTCTAGATTCGATGTATTCGTGAAAGTATGCAAGTTAATCTCCTGATCTTCGATGATCACCAAAATCTTCGATTCAATCTGCAGTTATCCGTTGCAATACTAACAATAATTGAGTTTTAGATCAACACAGCGCTGTGAAGTCACGAATCAGCGAGCTTCTGAGCTGATTTGATGGCGGCGACGACAATGGCGACGGCGGCAGGTGCGGTGGTTCTTTTGTACTATGTGTTGGCTCGTAGATTGACTACGGCTGATGCGAAGTCTGCCGACGATGATGAGGGACGGGAGTACACGAAATCGAGTAAATCGAAGAGGAAGATCGCGCAGAGGAGACCGGCTCAGGCTCCAGCGACGTGGTTTGAAACGATTTCGACTCTCTCTGAGACGCTTAGGTTTACGTATTCGGAAACCCTAGGGAAATGGCCGATTGGAGACTTGGCGTTTGGGATCAATTATTTGTTGCGAAGGCAGGTAACGCGGTTTTTCTTATCTTTGTTTGTTTCTGATTCCAGTTGATGTTTTTGATTGACTGAAAGTATGGATCGGGTTGTGTTATTACTAAACCTCTGAGTTCATGGTTCATCTCTTAAGTTGTTCAACATAAAGCGCTTACGCATGTGTGGTTGTCATTTGATTTATTTACTACTGTGTTTCCTGTTGACCACATCATGAGTGCGGATAAATTACCTGTAGTTTCGATTATCAATATGTGATGCCAGAGCGTCTAAATAAATCGGAAAAGATGAGGGTAAAAACCAATTTAATATAGACCGTATGATTAACTCAATTGTATAAAAGAGAATACCGTAGAGTTTGTCAGAATTTTAGATACAGATATGCATTTGCGCTACCGCCTACTTGTAATTAACTTCTATTTTGTTATTTATTCTGAAAGAATCTATTCAGTTCATGTCGACTGTGAAGTGAAATGTTGTTTGTTATGCCACAGATTATGGTTGCAATGCTAACTATGTGATTCCTGTGTGAGGAACTGGCTCCAGCCTTTAATGATTATCAATTTGTAGAATAGGTTTTGATCATATACTAATGCCAGAATTGCAGTTGGAATCTCTAAGTTGTTGCGTCATGATTGTAATACTTTTACCTTTTGAAGAATGAACATTTTAATGTTTGATCATATGCAAAAGTCAGAATTGTGTTTGGAATCACTAAGTTTTTGCTGCATGTTTATATATGTATACTCCCTAGACTCTACCAGTAGTGTTGCTATGAGTAGGATTTTGTTAGGTACAATTGTTGTTTTGTTGACATGTTAAACAATGAAGTATGAACATACATAAGT
This sequence comes from Mikania micrantha, assembly GCA_009363875.1. Classification (NCBI taxonomy): domain Eukaryota; kingdom Viridiplantae; phylum Streptophyta; class Magnoliopsida; order Asterales; family Asteraceae; genus Mikania; species Mikania micrantha. Next base: position 12,786,815 of record CM018693.1, on the reverse strand, counting down.
TTTGTGTAATATGCTGTTTTATATGGCTAGTTTCTTTTGGACTACACACTCTTATTTCTATAGATGTAAACTTGTCTGAAAGTGCTGAATGCTGATTCAGGGTAATGTTCAAGTAGCTAGTGTATATGCTGGAGAAAATAGTGTACAGCTCAAGGGACCTGAAATCATTGCAGAGTTGAAACACTATTTGCAGTTGTTGACTCTTTGCATCCTTTTCTCAAAGAAGCCATTTCCTGTGTTTTTGGAGTCTGCTGGCTATTTAGAAGAAGATGTTTTATTGCAAAAGCCGAAAGCAGGGGTATAAGTTGTTTTCTTTTTCTAATTTACATAAAGGTATACTTATTTAGTCATTTTATATCAATGAGGTTTCTATTTTTTTACGAATGCAGATTTTGAAGCCTGCTTTCACAATAATATGTGATAAAAAATCCAAGTGCTTCCTTTTACTAATCCGTGGCACACATAGTATTAAAGATACACTGACAGCAGCAACTGGTGGTGTTGTTCCTTTTCACCATTCCGTATTGCATGATGGTGGGATAAGCAATCTTATTTTAGGTTATGCACATTGTGGGATGGTTGCTGCTGCTAGGTGGATTGCAAAGCTTAGTAGTCCTTTCCTGCTTGAATCCCTTAAAGAAAACCCTGGTTTTGATGTAAAGGTAGATTTTATTTCTGAATGCAGAAGTAATATAAACATTATTGTTACTAAGGTGGGTGCTTAACATGATCAAGGCACATGTGCTTTCAAAACATTATTGATTACATGTAACATAATAAACATGGCACTGCCAATTAGGAATCATGCAATCTCCTGAAAATTTGAAAGTAATCAGTCGTTTTTCACTAATGTGAAGCAAAATGTGGACAGTTTTTGTTGTGTCATGCTCATTTGGCAATCTAGATTGGGTAAATGCGCCCCGCTTGATGATTGCCTCTATGGATTGCAAAGAAGTGCTCTACTCTCCATCCCAAAAAATGAAAATTTTGTAATTGCACATAGTGTAATAAAGATATTTTTACTGTTCATAACATGCCTATAATACTTTATATCCCATCATATTGACCGAGTAAAAGAACTAATTAGCCGAAGGCAAAGTTACCAAGTTTAACTTATAAGTAATGGTAATCAGTAAGGAAAAAGTTAATATGCCTGAAAAATCAACAAAATAAGGAAATATAGGATTTTTTGGAACCACTTCAAGATTGAAACTGCTGCTTTTACAAGCTTGATAGTAGAAATAACTGTCTAGTACCCACTGCAAATACTTCTTATTTGAATTCATCAGCTACATGTATTATCGACACACAACTTCAGTCTTCACTGACTTAATTTGTGTTCTATTGAGCTTTTATATATATTTTCTTCAGATTGTTGGCCATTCACTTGGTGGTGGGACTGCTGCACTCTTAACATACATTCTTCGAGAACAAAAAGAATTATCATCTATTTCATGCATCACATTTGCACCAGGTATGCATTGTAACTACTGCTCATACGCCTTGTTGTTCTACATCATTGCCCTTTTTATCGAATTGGTGGTTGGAGAATATAAACTTTTATAGGCTCCAGTATTTATCTTGATCATAGAAATACTAGAGATTTTGTTTATGTTCAATGGATTTATTTATTTCTAAAACAGGGCACATAATCAACAGATGACCTTTATGCTAAAAGAATAATTTGCTGTTAAATAATCGAAGCCTTAAGGAAATCTACATTTTGTTGATTCGTGATTCTGAATTTTATTATCTGCAGCTGCCTGTATGACATGGGAATTAGCGGAGTCAGGCAAGCACTTTATCACAACAATAATCAATGGCTCTGATCTGGTGCCTACTTTCTCAACTGCTTCCATAGATGATCTACGCACTGAGGTACTATTAACTCCCAAATTTCAGAATTTAGAATTTTTTTTAGAAAAATTGTCGTCCTATCCTATTTGTAACGAGGTAGAGGTTGCAATTTCGAACCGATTTACTTGTGAATGACTCGATTTGGATTATGCAATCAAACGGTTCAAAAGGTGCACACTGCACAATGTGTATTTTAATTTGTCAAACCTAGTTAATCATTGTATTTAAAGAATTTGATTATTACTGAAACAATCTTATTTTGTAAGCATATTTTCCTTTTTATTTATCTACCAAAACATGTCAAAAAAACATTTTGGCTTAATATTTGCCTTTTTATTTATTTACCCAAAATATGGACAAAAACCATTTTTGGCTTACCTAACCCACCTTTACCAAAAGATTATGCTTTCTACCAAGCCCATATGACCTGTTATCTATTACCAGCCCAATCCATCTATTTTGCCACCTCTACTATGTAGAAAGATTAAATCATTTGAGGAGTATTTCCCCGACTGCTGCTTTTTAAATCTTAGGAGCTGTTTGATTCACATAATTTTTGTAAAGGATTTGGAATGTTTCAACATAATTGGAATTCATTCCGGTGAAAATATGCAATGTGTTTGGTTGGTTAACCAAGGAATTGGAATGTTCAAAATTTAAAATGACTAAATTACCATCTACAAAACCCATCTTGACCTCTCCCTTCTAACCCTGATCCATCTTACACCTTCTCAATTATCCTCATGTTTCTTGTGTTCATCTGATTCAGTGGAGATCAACAAAGCCACCATTTCCACTAATTTTATCAAAACCATTGCTTGGCCTTTGTTTACTTTGCCTAGTTCAATCGATTTTGCAAGTCCAACTCTATTATGATTTTGAAACTGATTCCATTACATTCTAATTATAAAACTGGTTTACATCAACTCCATTCCGATTCTATAAGTCGATTTCATCATAACCGTTGCTTGGTTTTGGTTTTTGTAAGATCATTGGAAAATTGAGCTCATCTCGATTTTATTATTCATTTTGTTTCCAAATGTTCCTCATCTGGGTCTTGATTGTTTCTTGGCATTGTTTTTCTTTTTGTTTTTTGATTCATGTTTGGGTTTTGATAGAATGAAGCATTCAAGTAGGGATGAAGAATTAACAAAGACGTGAGGGGTATTTTTTAATTTTGTTACATTATAATGGAATGTTTAAAATTCCATCATATGGGTGGAGGAAAGTTGAATTCCTTTGATCGAAGAAATTTGAAAGAAAACATTCCAATTCTATTTCTTTGTTGTGCCAACCAGACATGCATGATATTTAATGTAAAACAATCCAATTTCAATTGCAATTCATATGATTTCTGCGAACCAAATGACCTTTAGTATTGAGATTTTTCGGCTTAATTACCATACGTCTATTTTAAACTTTGGATGAAGCTGTGGATCTTTATAGAAACCAAACTGTTTCTTCAACTGTATAATATTCAAACAGTAGCTTCTTAATTTCCTATTATGGAAGTATTAGAATATGAGCCCCATAGCTATTATACAGGTAATTAATTTTAAGAAAGTATTTGATCTACAGGTTACAGCATCCTCTTGGTTAAATGATCTGCGTGATCAAGTTGAGCAAACTAGGGTTTTGAATGTGGTATTCCGTTCTGCTACAGCGTTGGGCTCGCGTCTCCCATCAATGGCTAATGCAAGAGCAAAAGTTGCTGGTGCTGGTGCTATGCTTCGTCCTGTATCTAGTAGCACTCAGGTTAAATGTCTCCTCATTTCTATTCACTTACTTAAAGGTGGCAAATGGAGAGTTGAGTGACGGGTCAATATGGGGTTCGAGTCAAAACTAGTGTTCCCTTTTTTGTCTAAATATCTTATTTTTAAGCAATAGATGGTGTGTCAAATACCCAAAGATGATAAAAGCATTTATTTATTTAATAAAAATAATAATAATAATCTAATTTTTTTTATTTTTTATGAATACCGATTTTACATGTTAGAAATAAAAAGTACGTTTTTGACCAAGACACCAAGGCTCTCATTGCGAGTCTGTCTTATGGGATAGAGAAAATGTATGCTTTCATATGTGAGTGAGCTTTTACCAAGTACATGTGTTTGTTTATTGTCGTCCAGTTTATACAGTTTTAAGAAAAACCCATGGAAGTGGCCTATAAAACTTCTATTTTGATTCTAGGTTGTAATGAAACGTGCTCAAAATGTGGCTCAGGCGGTAGTTAGAACCCGATCAACCCTTTCTGCATGGTCATGCATGGGTGCACGTCGTCGAACTGTTGGCATCACACCAACTGAAAACTTTTCTGAAACTTCACTTATACTTGGAAAGAACCCGGTTTCTCTAGCAACTGACACCAACAATCCATCCCATGAACCAAACATGGATCATGGTTCTTCCAGTGATGGTTCTGGAGCCGGGTCTGGGTCTGGCCATGATGACACAGATGAAGAGGAACTTCTTATTCCCGTTGACCATGTTTCATCCAAATCCGAACACATAACCGAAGGCGAATTATTATATGAACTTGAGAAAGAACTTCAAAGACAAGAAGACGAGGCCCATATACAAGCCCAAAAAGAAGAAGAGGCTGCAGCCCAAGAAATCATAGAAGAGGAAAAAGTTATAGCCGATTCAGTTGATCATGAACAGCCAATTTCTTCATCAGATTTTTCAGAAAATCAACATTTGTATCCTCCTGGAAGTATAATGCATATTGTTGCAACTATTTCAAATAATCCAGTTAATATACACAATGATCATGATGGCGTCATTGAAGAACATGAGCATGAACATGTGGGTATTTATGAGACGTCTCGTGATCTTTATGGTAAGTTAAGGTTGTCAAGAACGATGATCAATGATCATTACATGCCGATGTATAAGAAGATGATGGAGAAATTATTGGTGGAATTAGAAAAGGATGTTTGATATAATAGTTGTGGTGGTATATAATATCTTCATATTGTAATTGTATGATGAATGTAAATGGCTATATGGCTATTGATCATTCTTTTGTTTTAAACAGAAACGGATTTCACTAACTAGTTGTTTCCTTAGCATGTATGTAAACCATGTATCCCAAGCATTCTTGAGACCAATCTCATAGTTGATTACTGGTTTTGACGAATTATCAAAGCTTAAACTCAGTTAGTTTCATCAAAGTTGCTTATATTTTGCAAGTTTCAACCAAAAGCTAAGTATATATTCAGATTAGATTATGGATGCATCCTGGTGCCTGTATAAAATATATATTATTTTTATATCAAAAAAGTTTATATGACAACTATATCCCACGTATATTGTTATAGCTTACTAATAATTCGTTATGTAAATAAAATGCAAGAGGAACGAGAAAATAGGAAAGAAAAAAAAAACATTGAAAATCTATTTATAAAGCCAATATTTCATCAATGATCCTTAAACAAAGCTTCCGACACCTTACCTCTAACCTTGTATAGGTTTTTTGTACCGCGAACCCGGCGCATCGATGATCCTTCTCTTTATTTTACAAACTAGTTTGGATGAGCTAATCAGGATCTTAAGGTTAACGGTTCGTAAGAAATTGAGAACTCCATGAATCACAAAATTTCAACCAGACCGTCATTTTCACACTCATGGCGTAGCACGTGGTCCGATCGCGATTTCCGTTTTTCATCTCGTACCTCACCATTTCCATTTACTGGCTCACAATTTCGCTTCCTACTCAAACACCACCACCGCCGGAGACTCTTTCTCTGCCGGTCAACCATGTCGTCTTCCGGAGACATCCTGCCGAAGAGTCTCGGTCACCAGACAGAACTCACAACGGAGTCCGATTTCGAGCAAATTGTTTCCCCCGATGGCACCCTATCTATATGCGGCTTTGGTTCCCTGCTATCTGGTACTCTTCTCCCTACTATCGATCATCATACTATTTTGCTTCTGTGTTAATCGGTTTTCTGGTTTTTGTCACATCTCCGTACCTTTAATTAAGATAGAAAACATAGGCGAGTTGCAATTAAACTTCAGTTGCAGACATAGTGTTTCTAATTGAAATTGATACATACAAACGTTCACTCCGTTAAAACGATTCTCTAAATAGTTTGATCCAACTATAAATCTGCTATTCGAAACAATGTTCAGCCTATGCTGAATGCTGATCTTATTCTCTCTAGCAAAGCAAATAATCAGTTTGTTACTTTTATTTGAGCAAATGTTTATAGCCAGTTATAGCTAGTTAATTACAGTTAGTTGTAATTGTTGAGTTGTAGTTGTTTCTGTAGATAGAAATCAGATTACTCTTCTCACATATGATATACATTACTGCTTTTAACTTCCTTTAATTGCATAATTACTGCTTTTGAGGGATTAGAACAGAGTGCAAGGAGTACCTTTCCTGATCTTGTCAACTTCAGAGTTGCAAAATTGAACGGATTTAGGCGTGTTTTTGCTCATGTTGCTCCTATTTTCTTCGAGCGGGGAATTGCCAAGCCTGAGACTAAGGTATTATATGCATGATCATGCATTATAATAATAACTCATAGTCTCATAGTAACAGTAACGGAGCTGGAATTCTTCATATCTTATGATGATGATTAGTAATACTTTGCTTCAAATAAGTGATTTGACTTTATAGTTAAAAATTGCTTTTCAAACTTGAATCAGTTTTGGATAACTAAAATATTTGGGATCAAAGTCAAAGGTCATTTGCCAAAATATGCAAGAAAATAACCTTTTTTATAAAAATGATCTAAGTTCATTTTATTAAAATTTAAAATCAGTTTGTACAATCTCTCTTATTTCTTTTGTTCAAGATGGAAGTTTATTAAGTATAGTAAAGAGATAATCATTTTGTATGTGTTCAGGAAATTTCAAGCTTGAGTGTGGAGCCCTATGAAGGTGAATCGCTTATAGTTACTGTTTTTGAGATTAACAAATCAGAGGTATGTTATATGTATTGGAATTTGTTAAACAATATTTTGTTTTGATAACAAGACAAATGAGCCAATTGTTATACTGATCAGATCCCATCTTATATCGAGAGGGAGCACGAATTCCGCTTTTTAGCTGTAAGTTTTTAAGCATCTATTGCATAAGAATCCATCCCAAGCTCTCCAGATGTGTTCTTTGTTCTAACATTGAATTGATTTGTTGGTTTCAAAGGTCCAACCTGAAACATTGGAAGGTAGCAAATATCTTATTCCTGCTGTGAGTGATAGCTGATCCAAGCAACATATATACGACATAATAAATCTTTAATGGATTTCCATTTTCGATCTGCTTACAAAACTGACTGTGTTCTTAATTATTGATACAGGTGCTCTGTGCACGTTATAGCGATGAGGAATATTTCCAAAATAGATGCAAAGGTACTCCACTTCTGAACCATATTGTACAACTACAGTAACTTATGAGTTTCTAACAGATTCTACCTTTAATAGCATTTTTGAGTTTGAAAAGATGATTAATTTTCGCAAGTTGGATTCTTGGTTCTCCTGTTTGACTGTGGGTAAAGTATTAAACATTTGATACCAATAATGGGTACAAATTTGTTCGTATAAAAATGTGGTATCTGAAATATGTTGGAGTTGCCATATAATAATGACTTTGTTTTAACTTGAAGTAGGCATGTAATACATAATATATTATGTGCCTCTGTAATTGAGGTTCATATAAAAGAATTGAGAAAGTAAAATATATATGTTCTGTATTCCTACAATATTTATAAAACTAATTACTGTATATATATATACACACACACGTATATATATACACATATATACCTATATATATACACATACATACACATATACATATATATATATACATACATACACATATATATATATATATATATATATGATTGAAAATATGATCAACACACAAACACACACACAATGGCAGTTATATTGTTATGCACATATACCATGATATTTAGATATCACAAAATTCTATTTTGTATCATTTGGAAGGAAACTGATACGAATCACCATTCCAATATATCAATAAAGATGTTTTATAGTTATTATTTTATTACAATATTTTAAACCAAACTTCTGTGCAAAAATTTGGCAGGAAGCCAAGAGATATACCATAAGCGGTATGGTCAATTTGGTATTGGCAAGATATGGAGAGACGATGTTCTGCCATGTCGTGTTTATTGTCGGCATTGGTAAGTGTTTATTGTCACAGCATCATATTTAGTGTCAAATTAACATTTCCTGGTGTTCTTGGGATGTCTTCCCACATGCATATGACTGGAGGCGTGTGGTTAAATTTTCGACCATCAGTAGCAAAAATATCATTGTTACCATAGAAATACAAAAAAAAAAATCTGGGGCAAATGTCATTTGCTTTGCACATTTTGAGAAAATTTTCTGAAACAAACATAACTGTTTTGTGCAGCGTGTTGGCAGCAAAGAACCTTGGAAAGGCAGCACATGACAACTTCTTGGATCATACGTATCTTGCAGACCGTAAAACAACACTTAGAAAATACTTGGCCACAACAGGCTATGGCATAATGGAAGAAGAACCTCCAGAGCTGCTCAAGGTTAGGTATGGTGGTTAACGGTGATATCCTGCAGGCCATTAAGGTACAATATTTGTGAGATCGATTGGTTTTGGTATTTATTTGCAACTTGCTTTTCATACAACTAGCCTAATTTTGACCATTGGATTGGGAGATGTGGCTATCATTAGAGTTGTTAGCATCTGGATGTATTGAAACATGATCTAATATGCTTGACTAGACATCATGTAATCCTATAATTATATTTTGGTGTTTGGGTAAACAAATGTTTAGGATTTAGGGATTGTTTGAGTCTAGGAATCAGTTTTACATCATCTACAATAAAGTTGTTTTGTTAAGTGGTCAATAAACTTTATATATACGTTGGAATTTTTTAAAGATTTAAATTTAATTTGTGGTGGAATCTTAGGATTTAGGAAACACAATTTAATGTTATAAAAGCAGAGTTTTGGTATCCCAGTTATAATCTCTAATCTCTACGTGCGTAGGAGACGAAATTGATTTAATACCGTAGAGCAATAGCCTTAAAAGAGTAACAAATCATATGTAGCAACCATACTCTTGACGGTCAAACAATAGATTGATGGTAGAGCTGGCAAAATGGGCGGGTTGGGTCGGGTTGGGTGATGAGTCAGAATGAGTTCGGGTCAAGATGGGTTCGGGTTAAGATGTGCTATTTTAAAAAATGGCCATTTTGGTTCGGGTCAGAACGGGTTTTCTCAAAAAAATGAACGGGTCATACTAAAAAATACCCAACTAATGCAAAAAAATTAAAAAAAACATGCAAACGGTTAAATTAATTAGATATGCCAGACCCTTTTATAATCTCAAAGCTGGTCATTTTTATTAAATTAATTTTGTTTGAGACTACTAAGTTATAAGTTTAGTGACTGATTTAAAAACAATGAAATTGAGAAAATAGATTCTGAGTAATTTATACAATATAAAAGAAATAAATAGTAATTAAAAAAAGCAGTACAAGATAAGTAAATCACTGCAAGAAAGCCATTTGTTTAATTGTAACGAAAATGATTACCAAAAGCAAGATCATCAATTCGTAGATAACGCATATCGCTCTTTCACCGCTCAAGTCTCCTTCATTTTTTTCCGGTGAATATTAGATTTAGACATGTAAACGAACCAAACTGTTCATGAATTGTGTGGCTGGAAATTCGTTTATATTCATTTCAATAATAAACGAATAAACAAAAACATAAAATTTGTGTTCATTTAATTAAATGAATGAACATGAACATACCTAATGTTCGTTTATTTATGTTCGTGAATTATTCGGTTATTTTTGTTTATTTATGTTTGTTTATTTGTGTTTGTTATTATTCATCTATGTTTGTTTAATATCTAATTTAATTATTTATGGATAATATGTATTTACTTTTAAGATACTTGTCGTTTATGCTTGTTCAATTGTGTTCGTTTATATTTGTTCATTTACATCAGTTATGTTTGTTCGTTTATTTAGGTTCGTTTGTGTTCATTTACATTCAGTTATGTTTCTTACAAACACACATGAACACAAAATTCATGTTCGTTAACGTGTTCGTATTCGTGTTCGTTTACAGGCATATTAGATTATCAATCAACTTAAAAATATTTGAATATCAATGGGATTAAGTTGGCAGGTTCTCAAGGTTGCTTTCTTGTTGGTAAGTTTTTTTGCTTTCTGGCGAACAACAAAAGTGCAACTGTCTAGCCCTTTATCACAAATTCACGACTCATCTTGACCTGCTATCAAATTTAGCTTGTTTTAGTTTTGCCCAAAACAACCCGTTAAACATTTTAACCTTGCCCAGAATGACCCACAAGCTCATTATAAGGATCCATTAGAACCCAAAATTTAGATGACGGATTGGATTTGCCAGGTTTGATTGATGGGATGGATAATCAACGGACCGTCAGACTCCTCTAGTTCTATTTTTTTAAACCGTTGACCTTGCCTCAACAAATATGTTTTGGTCCGGATTCGAACCCAAGCCCTCTTTGGTTCTTCTAACCACCTGGTTTCATTATCTTAAACCGAAAACCAAAACCAAGATGGAGAAAACCGGATTGAGAGATATTGTTAGAGTCAATGAAACTGATATTTCCCCCTAAAAAATGATTTAAAAACTGTTTTTATCTAAAGAGAATCGGTTTCAAAGAGTGAAACTTTTCAGCCTTATTTACATTCAAATAAGAATTTCATAATAATCTAATCTTATGTTGATGGGGATACTCCTAACCAAGTCATAGGAGCTGCGGCTGATGGGGATACACCGACTAACATCAAGGAAATACCACAAGTCACGGCCAAGACATAAGGCCGCGGCTGGAGGCACGAAGCTGAAGGAGGCACGACACAACAAGGGGTATGAGCCGCGGCTGAAGGAGGCACATCACAAGGGGTAGGCCGCGGCTGATCTAGATACTTGGCACGGCAGGGTGTAAGCCGCGGTTGGGTGTATCACGGCCAAGAGATGATGCGGCTGGAGGAGGTACAAGCCGCGGCTGAAAGAAGACGAGCCACAGTCGGAGACAAAGGTAAACCACGGTCAAGGCAAGAACTGCGGCTGACAGAAGATAAATGGTACGATCAGAAAACACGAACAAAGGAAACTTAGTAAACCACGGCTGGAACCTTGGTACTCCAACATGTACTTAGTTTATTTTCAAATAACCTAAGCCAATAAATAGACAAGATGTTTGCTTACCTCACGACCTGGACAGTAGAAGACAAAACCAGTGTCAGATGATCAAGGTCAACTATAGAGGACAAGCCTTTATACGAAAAAAGGAAAGAATACAAGAACAGCCAGAGAAGGTACACGACTGGCATGTAACAAACTCCCCAAAGGAGAGATGCACCACCTGGACTCTCCAGAGGAACCTACTATAAATACCACGTTCGAACTGAACTGAAAGAGAACAACGGGAGCAGCACAACTCAATACTCGAAATCACATTCAACACACACTAGTTTCGTCCGGCTCTGGTTGTAATCACCATAAGCACTGCTAGGAGAGTTTGACACACACTCGTGTCAAAATCTTTGTAGCAACATTTGGCGCCATCCGTGGGACCTAGTCCCAAACAACACACCACCATGAGCTTGGACGAAACCATTCTGATCGAAAACCAAAGTCACACCCCATTATCTCCGGGAGGCACGACGGTGATCCAGGGGAGGGGGAAGGGTTTGTTTAATGATAGCAATGAGAATGTCAGGAACCCCGAGATCACCCCCGGAATTTCTGGCACAAAATCGTAAACAGATCCTTCTCTTGTTGCAAAAAGAAGAGAAAGAACAACAGTTAAAGGAGGTTCGAGCCCGGCTCGAATTTGAAGATGTCTCGGCTGAGGACGTGGATGAAGATGATGCTGAAACAAAAGTGAAGCAAGATAAGGAAACGAGCCAGCCTAAAATTCAAGGAGGTAGGAAAGAAACCCATGAAGACGGAGTGAAGAGCCGAATCGCTAAAAAGTTGGAATTTGAAGACGACTACAACAAACCCTACCGTCCCTCGACTGCACGTGCAAAATCCAAATTTGTCGCTAGGATAGCCGAGTTTACCTTCCCTCCAAAGCTGAAAATGCCAACTAATGTAGGAAAGTATGACGGGATGGGAGACCCGGATGATCACCTGGCCATATTCATAGGTGCAGCTGAAGTTGAACAATGGTCCATACCTGTCTGGTGCCACATGTTCATCCAGACACTCACAGGCGCAGCAAGAGTCTGGTTCGATGGCCTCCCAGTGGGGGAGATACGTAGCTTCGAAGAACTGGAGGAGAAGTTCCTAAGATACTTCAGCCAGCAGCGAAAATCGATGAAGGACCCGACGGAGCTGCATAACATCAAGCGAAGGGATGGCGAATCTCTGGATGATTTCATCACACGCTTTTCCAAAGAGAGCATGCAGGTCAGAAGGGCAGGTGAAACCTTGAGAATTTCTGCGTTTATCCACGGCGTAAAAAACGATCAGCTAGTAGAAAGATTCCACGAAAACCTTCCAAAGACAGTGGATGAGATGCTGGAACGAGCCAAGGCATTCGTACGAGGGAAGAAGGCCTGCGAACTGCTGAAGGACTGCACTCCCAAGAAACAAGCACCATCAGTATGGAACCAGCCAAAGGGACAGGATGAAAAAAGATGGGAGAGACCTCGCTTCCAGCCGAGGGGTGATGCCCTTCAGCCAGGCTTCAGCATTCCTCGAAAGCCCATCACCGAATCAGAGGTAAAACTTCCGCCCTTGATAAAAACACCTAGTGAGATTCTGGCGACAGAGAATGTCAAGTTCGTAAGACCCGCCCCCTTGAGGCCAGGACCACGACGGAACATGGAAAAATTCTGCGAGTTTCACGAAGAAAATGGTCATAACACAGATGATTGTTTCTCTCTGAGAAGACAGATAGAGTCGGCTATCAAAACAGGGAAGCTCGCTCATCTTTTAAGTGAGTTGCAGAAGACCCCACATGCCGGCGAAAAAAGAAAGGAAATCTTCATGCTACACCAACTACGGCCCACCATTGCTTTGAAAAGGCCTCGAGACACAAGTGGTGTCAAACGAAACTCAGACCACCTACAGCCCTGGATGGAGCAAGATATATCCTTCCTGCCCATACGAGGAGGGAACTTTGCTAGCAACCCGCTTACAATTTCCGCCATCATCGCTGGACATAACGTACACCGAGTGTATGTTGACACGGGAAGTGCGTTAGAGATAATGTATGAACATTGCTTCCTACAGCTTGATGAGGTAATCCAAAGATCCCTTATTAAAAGTACATATGTGCTAACAGGATTCGCAGGTGAAGTAGTACATCCTATCGGGCAGATCCAGCTTCCAGTGGTAGTTGGAAACGAAACAGGTCAAAGGGAAGTCACTATGACTTTCCTTGTCATTAAAGCACAGTCTCCATATGACGTCATCTTAGGGAGGCCCGGCTTGTGCCTACTTGGAGCCATAGCCTCAACCATCCACTCCGCAATCAAATTCCCCACGCCACGCGGAGTAGTGACTTTAAAGTCAAACAGAAGAGGGGGAAGAATGGATCGTACAAGTCGCCCAACAAGCATTCTCTGGACATTGAACCGAGCGTAGCTTCGTAAATGTTATATGTAATCATGTGAAACGAATGACTTGTAATCAAATTTTGAACAAGAAGGTGCATTCGAGCACCAAATGATTACACGTCCACATAAGTCGTAGCTCATCTTATATACATTACTCAAACAAAAATAAGAAACAAGAGGGCACCATAACCTCCGGTCTCGATTGGGTGAGACAATAAACTTGTCCACTGGCCAAGACCGGAAGACACCAATAAGCATGCTCATTTGGCCACGGCCGGATGAGGCCACAAACTATCGCCCAGCCATGACTGGGCTGAGTCAAACAATCCGGCCGCGATCGGATCATTAAACGGTCAAGTACCGAAACAATCGCCCAGCCACGACTGGGCAGAAACTAAACATCCGGCCACGATCGGATCATTAACGGTTAAATACTGAGAAACAATCTCCCAGCCGCGACTGGGCAGAAAGTAAACATCCGGCCACGATCGGATCATTAACGGTTAAATGCCGAGAAACAATCTCCCAGCCGCGACTGGGCAGAAAGCAAGCATCCGACCACGATCGGATCATTAACGGTTAAATGCCGAGAAACAATCTCCTAGCCGCGACTGGGCAGAAAGCAAGCATCCGGCCACGATCGGATTATTAATGGTTAAATGCCGAGAAACAATCTCCCAGCCGCGACTGGGCAGAAAGCAAGCATCCGGCCACGATCGGATCATTAACGGTTAAATGCCGAAAAAAGCAAACATCCGGCCACGATCGGATAATTATCGGTTAAATGCCGAGAAAAAAATCACCCAGCCGCGTCTGGGCTAAAACCAAACATCCGACCATATCCGAGACAAAAACAGTTATCACAATGTCGGCATAGTCTAATAACTTTGTTAAGCCAACTCCATAGCACAATGATTAAAACTCATGATGAGGCGCCACTTTAACATACCACAATCCGAAAATACTCAGGGTGAAGTAACCTTCGGTTACCCTGGTATAGGTTCCAAGAGTTGTAGCCACGACCAACAAGACATAAGGTGTCAACCGACTGAAAAACCCTAAAACATTAACATGCGCTCCAAAGCACTCCATAGCATAATGAACTAAAGGAGGCCGCAACTGAGGAACTTCCCCTTAGAGCCGCGGCCGGAAACGCATCACACACGGTCCGCAACACCATTATGGAACAAATACTCGGGATTACGAAGGAATAGTCGGGCATAAATATCGGACGATTGTTCCTCTCAAGAGCCACGTCTTAGAGGGAGGAGAACCTAGTTCCTTCAATACTTTGTCATTTTTCAGAAAAGAAAGTGATTGCCGTGGAGGAGGACCCAGTTGGGGCTTGATGGGGATACCATATCCAAGCCGCGGTTAGGAGTTAAAGAAAACGAACCAAACCTCCCGATCAATATGGGGAGCCGCGGCTGGAGTAAAGAAAATAAACCGGATCCTCCGATCATTGTGATGAGCTGCGGCTGGAACGAAAGAAGGCAAAGTGACCCTCCGGCCATATGGGCCAAGCCGCGGCTCACTTCAAATAGAACCAAAAGAACCGATTACCAACTTAGGCTGCTTCACCCGCGGATGGGTTGTTTAACGATAAAACCAAGGAGCGGACCTACGCACGACAAACCCCTATATAATCGAGCCGTCATCAATCAAATAGTTCGATGCCATGATAATATCATAACCCCGAACTAGGGGGGCTTGATGGGGATACTCCTAACCAAGTCATAGGAGCTGCGGCTCATGGGGATACACCGACTAACATCAAGGAAATACCACAAGTCATGGCCAAGACATAAGGCCGCGGCTGGAGGCACGAAGCTGAAGGAGGCACGACACAACAAGGGGTATGAGCCGCGGCTGAAGGAGGCACATCACAAGGGGTAGGCCGCGGCTGATCTAGATACTTGGCACGGCAAGGTGTAAGCCGCGGCTGGGTGTATCACGGCCAAGAGATGATGCGGCTGGAGGAGGTACAAGCCGCGGCTGAAAGAAGACGAGCCACAGTCGGAGACAAAGGTAAACCACGGTCAAGGCAAGAACTGCGGCTGACAGAAGATAAATGGTACGATCAGAAAACACGAACAAAGGAAACTTAGTAAACCACGGCTGGAACCTTGGTACTCCAACATGTACTTAGTTTATTTTCAAATAACCTAAGCCAATAAACAGACAAGATGTTTGCTTACCTCACGACCTGGACAGTAGAAGACAAAACCAGTGTCAGATGATCAAGGTCAACTATAGAGGACAAGCCTTTATACGAAAAAAGGAAAGAATACAAGAACAGCCAGAGAAGGTACACGACTGGCATGTAACAAACTCCCCAAAGGAGAGATGCACCACCTGGACTCTCCAGAGGAACCTACTATAAATACCACGTTCGAACTGAACTGAAAGAGAACAACGGGAGCAGCACAACTCAATACTCGAAATCACATTCAACACACACTAGTTTCGTCCGGCTCTGGTTGTAATCACCATAAGCACTGCTAGGAGAGTTTGATACACACTCGTGTCAAAATCTTTGTAGCAACATATGTTATGTTATCTTATCTTATCTTACTTATTATAATAAACAAAAATCATTTTTGACACTTGTCATTTTTTTAAACCAATATTGCCACATGTCTTTCTTTTATCATCTAACTCCATTCTCTTTCATATTAACTAATTTTATTAACTCTCTTATTAAATAACTAAAATATTAATGATATTATTTGTTTTTTTGATGTTAACAATGGTTTTTAAATAAACTAAAAATCAATTAAAAAAACACTTTATAAAAAAGTTTTGAAAATACTAATTTTTTTTCTAAAAATCAAAGATTTTTAAAGACAAGAAATATATGTTACATTGGTATTTAGAATTTTCTTTTTCTAAAAAACAAGTTTTCTAAAATTTAAAAAAAAATGAAATAAACTATAAAACAGAGATTTTAAACAATATGATTTTTATAAACAAACAACATTTTTAACGCGAAATGCTTAAAAAATAATTACTTTAGAAACCAAAAGTTATAAAAATGATATGGAAAATTACATTTCTGGACATTTTGTTTAATAATATTTTCAAATTAGATCAGTTAGCTTAAAATATATAAAAAATGGGTACCTTACCTTTTTATTTTACAACCGATAGCTTTTAACGTTAATTACTTTAAAATTTTTAGTTGTTAAAAGTCGAGTATCAAATTTTTAATCATTAAAGTTTTTAATTAATTTTTTTATTATTTGATATACTTAATAATACTTAATGTATTCATTTTATATTAAATCTTGTGTAATACACATGGTAATAATCTAGTCTATACTATATATAATGTTAGAAAAGCTTGATTTATACAGATTTATTAAAAATTAAAAAAATTAAAAAATAATCAGTAATTAGTTATTTAATTATATAATTATATAATGAATATTTATAATTAAATTTATATTATAAGAGAGTTCATGAGAAAAATTCTATTTTTGAGAAAACTTAAAAATTAATTTAAATTAGTCAGATAATTTATAAATGATAAATTATTTTAATTTTTGTAAAGATATCTTTGGTATATTACATATTTTATTAAAAAATTATTTGACATATTGCTTTGTATATATGTAACAAAAACTTATTTTGTTTTTGTCCATATGGGATTACGTATATGTTACACTAACACAATACATATTATGATTTTTTTTTGGTAAATATGTAATGTTACATTGACATTCTTAAAATTGAAAATTGTATAAATTATGTGATTGATTAAGAAAAGTTTCAAGAGAAAGCTTATTTAGGAGATAAACAGAAAATATAAGAGTAAAGATATAACAGACAATGACACGCGTTCATGCATTTAATAGAAAAAAATTATAAAAATAAAGCAGGTAAGACATTACAAAGCGATATGTGTCTTCTCAGTTAATTATTTAGTAGTAAATATTATATTGCATTTATGAAGGAAAATATATAGTTTTTATTATAATTTTAAAGTTTAGACATTTATAAAAGCTTAGAGATTTACAATCGTATGTACATTATAATATCGCAAAACATATAAAATATTTAACATATTTAGTTATTTTATATCAACTAAGAATAGAAAATAGAAGAATAAATAATACATTAAAAGAGGAAGACGTTAATTTATTACATGCTTACCTTTAATATATTTAATATAGTTAATGTGTGATTATGAGTGTTCAAAGAATAGTTGAATTATATTTCATACCAGTCAAATAAAATTCTGGATTATCTTATTCTTACAAATGTAAAACTCTAATAAGATAAAAGTTAGATTATATTCGAGTTTAAAATTTAATATTTTAAATGATAATTTGCTAAAATTAATCATAACCAGCTTACAATTAATGAATTATTAATCAATACGTGTGTTAATGTGTTATATATAAATTATTTTTACTATTAGACCAAGTGTTGATTAGAAATTCTACATTATTAAACCAACAAACAATGATATAATAGTTCAGCAAGTTAAGCAATATACTTGAAATAACGCAAAGGATCCAGAAAGTTCCACCATCCACATCACTCACTCAATTAATGTAACATGTAGACACCGAACTCACCACAACCACGTCTCACGGCTAATTTGAAAGCCACGTGACCCGGACCCAAAAGTCACTAACGTGGCCCCTAAAGTATCCACTCTTTGTCCTCACCCATTCCCCTATAAATCACCTCTGCAACCATCACCCCCTTCAATTCATAGTTTCATACCATCAACAATGGCAGCAGCAGCTTCTTCACTTTTCATGGCAACCACCCTCTCACCTCTCACCACTCCATCATCTTCCCAATTTCTTAACAGAAACGTCAAATTCTCCATCAAATGCATGTCACAGCCACAGGCACCACTAGATGAAGAAGCTAATCCAACCGAGGCCTCCAATTCGCCACCCAAACCAACTAATCTACCGCCATTGAGCACTCCAAGTCCGTCGCCGAAGGTCAGCACCAAATTTTCCGACGTTCTGGCATTCAGTGGACCTGCACCGGAGAGGATCAACGGACGGTTGGCGATGATCGGTTTTGTGTCGGCGATGGCGGTGGAGTTAAGCAGCGGGCAAGACGTGTTGACTCAGATCTCCAACGGTGGGGTGGCGGTGTTTTTGGGGACGAGCGTGGTGTTGTCGCTGGCGTCTCTGGTGCCGTTGTTCAAAGGGGTGAGAGCGGAGTCCAGATCGAGTGGGGTGATGACGTCAGATGCGGAGCTGTGGAACGGGCGGTTTGCGATGTTGGGTTTGGTGGCTTTGGCTTTTACGGAGTACGTGAAAGGCAGTCCGCTTGTATGACACTATGACATGAATTCTTATTTAAAAAAAAAAATTATTTATCGTGTTTTGGTATTTTTTAATATGGTGAATGTTTGAATACGATTGCGGTTATATTTGACCCCGAATGTTAAAAGTAGATTTGTGTTATAATGAAAATCTATTTATGGAGTTGTACGAACCAACGATTGCACATCAACTTAAAACTATGAAACTTTTTAGTTTGTGAATTTTCTTGCTTGGAACAGTTAAATTACACAGAGGCTAAAGTAAGAGTGAGTGCTTATCTAGTGTTTTTTTAACGAGTTATTTATGACCTTAGGTCCTGGTCACTGGTACGGGAATATATCATGTCCTAAAAGAAAGAGAAAAAAAATATTCAAGATGAGTTGTTTGTATAATATCAACGTCCGAATACATGAATACAAGAAGAATAAGCACGAATAGTTATGCAAAGTTACAAGAATAATAAAAAATAAAACATGTTTAAACTCAATAATAGAGGATTCATTTGATGACTAGTTGTGGTTTTGTGATGTTTTGATAGACCGGAGAGAATGCTATTTATAAATACGATGGAGATGAAAGCAACGGTCATGAAGTGATTCAAGATCAAGAGTATGGGTAGGGCCGGCCTAAACTAAGGGTAAACCAGGCCATCACTCTGAGTTATAATAATTTTTTTACATAATTTTTTATAAATATTTAGCTTAAATAAGTATAACATCCAAGTTAAAAAAATGAGCTTATCGGTTGAGTCCTAATATTCCCGATCTATTTACTTGCTATATTTATTGTTATAACGTTAATTATCATTTAAAGAGAAAATTATATATAATGATAATTCGTTTGAGCCTAAGGCTATTTTTTTCCCTTCTCATCCCGGACATTTGAATTTTCAGAACTGACCGTGACCTTGGGGTGACAACTACCCATATGAAGCAGAAGCGATAAATAAACGTGAAGAAAAAAACCCAGAAGTAGCTAACATAACAACTTGAATCAACTTTAGTCCTTCAACAATTAAGTTTCTCCAAAATAAAAAAAAAAATCAAAAAAAAGGAGTTTAACAAATAATTGAGACAACCATATACCTGTTTTAGCACATGTCCAAAAACTAGACTAGGATAAGCTTCTTAAGCAAAGTTATAATAAGATACATATTCCGTCAAAGTCAGTTAACGAACAAACTTATCCATAAGGCCATGCGTAATGAAGTGTGATGGTGGGATGAGAGGAGCCAGTCACGCCCTCTTGGCGCCCTCCTCCACTACACATGTGCATGACCGGGGACGTGAGGGGCACATGCGTGAGCCGAATCACAGTGAGAAAGGAGATGAAAGAGGAAATTAAAACGGAGGGTGATAGGGCTTGATGAGGGAGTGATGATAAGACGTGTGGTGATGACGTGAAGTGATGAGGGGTGATGGTGTTAGTTGTTTACGTGACGCCAATGTGAAGTGATAGGAACTTTACCGCAACATCAGTTGAGAAACAACAAGCGAATCTAGCACAGTTATGAAAGGATCAAAGGATAAGCCTATCTAAATTGTGAGACAAAATCTCATAGGTTAAAGCCTTCGTATAAAGACAAACATAGGAAAGAAGTAAAAACAAAACACATGTGACTAATAGTCAAAACTAGGTTTAATCCCCCGCGCGTTGCGTCGGGCTATCGCATTACACTCCCGAAAACGGGTGTTATATATCATTTGCAGAAGCATAGGTTACATAGCAAAATCAATTCTTTCATCACGAACTCTATACATTTTTTCATTAAAACATAAAATTATACAAAATCCTCACAAAAGTTACAAAAATATGAGAAAAAATTACTCATAAAATCCTTCTTACCGACAATCAATCGTTTGAATTAAAACAAAACTCAAATTTATAAGCAAATCTCTCAAATTTAGTAACCCCATCTCTGTTTATAGTTAATCAAAATTAAAAAAACTTCTGGTGGTCCAAGTCTAAATTATCAAAACGTCACTACGTCATTACATAGTACAGACACCTACATTAAACCTGAATAAAAATTTTAGTTTCAAATAAATAAATCAATTTTAATGTGGGTTAATATGCACCACATGTTTATTTTCATGTTTCCAAATAGACGACCCAGATAGAATTTAAAGGTTTTCCTTCTAGGATCATATTTTCACATGATACAAACCTTATATATGTGTGTGTGAGAGAGAGAGATCTTGATATATATGTGTATGTGATGTTGGGCCAACATTCATTATTTCACTATTTCTTTTCATGATATTATATAACATACATTTGAAAGTGGTGTCTACAGTGCTAATTCTATTTTTTTTTTAACAAAGTCAAAATTAATAGTGGTGTCTACAGTGCTAATTGGTTTTTTTTTTCTTTTTTTTTTTTTTACTAAACGGCCTAATTATTATTTTTTTTACCAAAGTCAAAATTAATAATGATTAATGTTAATACTAATTATTATAAAATAATTAAATAATAATAATAACAATAATTAATTAACAAACCCTCAAAACTTTTGCAGACGATTTGATTTATTGTTTTAGGATGTATGACGATACAGTGGTATTTCCTTCTTTTTTTGTAATCCCATTTTTTTTGTAATGATATCCGAACAGTGGTATTTTTTTTGTAAGGATCCGACGCTGCTACGGTTGTAATTCTTTTTTTTTAATCTGTTTCGAGTCTTGTATTTCTTATCAATTGCAACGATTAACGCCGCAAAGCGTGGGTATATATATTTTTAATCTGCTTGGAGTCTTGCTTTTATTATCAATTGGCCCGATTAACGCTGCGAAGCGTGGGTATAAATTCTTTTTTTTAATATGGTTCGAGTCTTGCATTTATTATCAATTGGCAGATTAACGCCGCGAAGCGCGGGTATATTTTTTTTAAATATGGTTCAAGTCTTGCATTTATTATCAATTGGCCTGATTAACGCCACGAAGCGCGGGTATAAATGTTTTTTAAATATCTTCGGATTTTTTATTTGGTGTTTATAGATTCGTTTTCATGTTTCCAATGCTCATTTTTACAACGGTAAACATTTATGTCAGAACTTTATTATCAATTGGCCCGATTACCGCCGTGAAGCGCGGGTATAACCCTAGTTTAATATTATATAGTAATGCCTTCTCAAATCAGAAAAGTAAATATTTTATTAAAAAAAAGATTGATTGAAGACCATATACATTCTTGCTTTTGAAAACATTTATATATGTTCTCGAGAAACCACTCTATTATATTTCATCTCTTATATCTTGTGTGTGTGATATACATTTGGTTATGATGATCAAAATACTAACCGGAGCATTGGAGTTACCTAGGGTCTAATCACTCGGGCCCTCTAACGTATATTTTCGTTGTTGTTGTAGCCCATGTTTAAGATCAAGATAACTAAACATGGTTCAACCCAACTTTAAGGTTGACCCAGATTTAAATGTAGTAATATGTACTTTAAAAAAATGGTGAACGTCACCGTTAGACGCCTCTCACCGACCGGTCCTACGTCCAACATAAGGGTGGTAAATCGCGTGACCCAGGAAAAATTGAGTGGTGTCGGGCTTTGAACCCTAGGCCTCCATTATAGATTCTCACCTTCTTACCGCTAGGCCACTATCGCGGGGACAAAAATAAATTTGAGTAGGATGGAAAAAAAATGTACTTTAGGTACTTTAGTAAAATGGAAAAAACAATTAAATTGAGTAGGATGGTACAGCCAGACATCATACAAAAAATTTAGTAAGATAAATTCACGTTATATAGTTTACTTGAAGTTTAAAAGGTTTATTTTATGAAAGTTTATATTTTTTATTAGATTTTAATTTCAACAACCATGTTCTAATTCAGTTGGGGACCGAGAGAAAAGATGACACTCCAGCCCAAAAGTGAAGCTGGAACTTGTCACATTCGCCAGACAGCGATTTATCAAATCGTATTTAACAAAAACGTAACAATGAAAAATGTGGTCAAAATCATTGGAAGTTTGGTAATCAACAATGGTGGGGCATGGATGAGTGATGTAAAAATAGCAATGTGATCAGGACTAGACTAGACCGGTTGGACCGGAAACATGATGCACAACCGGCTAAATCAGGCCTATTTAAAACAACTAAATTTAAACAGGTTGAACCGATGAACCGGCCGGCCAAATGGGTTGTACAAGATATCAATTTTTTCTTGGTTTTTCCTTTCAAATCTAATTAGTGGTTAATGTGCTACTTTATCTGTTGTTGATTTTATATTGTATTAACCTTGCAAAACCATACAAAATAAAATGTAACTTCACATTGCATTTTAAATTGTATACATATTTTTTAAAGCGTTTATGATGCCATCAACCAGAGCATGAAAACATGGATAGCAGATCACCTGGTCAATTTTATTTTACCATCACCTCCATTATATTAAGATAGTAAAGATACAATTCTACCATTATTTACCACTTACAGTATATGGTTAAAAACAGCACCAGTATTTATATAAAGATTTTATTAAGAAAGGAATATATGTTATATCACAATTATTTATCTAATTGATCAATTATTTAGATATTATGATAATTATTTAATGTACGTAATTACCCTTACTATCATAACTAGGGTTTCTCCTTCGATGTATATAAAGGATATTAGAGCTCTTATTCTTGACCAATGTGAAAATCACCTAACTCACGAATTCCTAACCTCTAGAATTCGTGAACCTCTCAAGCCTCTCCACCTAAATCCATCCTTATTATACACCTGAACCGGAAACTTGATCAGATCTGTAGCAAAGAGTCATATCAGGAATCAATGCTTCGTTTACTAGATTCACATGTTTCAACTGATTCACGTTATTATTATTGTTATTCGTATACATGTTTAGATTTTAATCATAAGAATCGATCAACATAAATATACTAGCAACTAGACATTGCTTTCCACCATATACAGCATCAATTCATTCATACATATCTAGACTCTAGTTTAATGTTGATGAGATGATGAAGACGAAGACGATGATGATGGATTGTTGAAAAATACACAGACAACTGATATGTCATCCGCTGCAAATCCCGCCCGTTTACATTTCCATTGAGCAGCTGCATACTCAACAACCCGTTTTGCTGCTTCGTCTCTTTCGGTTGCTGATGACAGGGAAACAATCTCCACCGCCTTTTCATTTGAAACTACATCCCATACCTGCATATTATTGCTCATATAAATCTCTAGTCTAATAATAATATCTTCATAAATGTGCGCACAAACTCAATTGTATACGTATGATGAAAGATTTAAGAGGCAAGAAAAGATGATGATCATGATATCATACCCCATCAGTTGCCAAAATAACAAAATGATCGCGTGTGGTTAAGGTTCTTTGTGTCACGTCTGGCTCAGAAATAAGACCAAGATCCTTAACAAAAAAGTCACCAAAGGCTCTTGAAAGCGCGAGTCCTGGTCCTTCTGGTGTCTCATCATGAATCCTTGACACTCCTGGCTCATCATCTGATTCACATACACTCCCTCCTGATTTGTATATCCTCTCCCTTTCCTCTAAATTAAAAATAAAAAATATATATGAGTGGCAAATACATATACACAAAACAATCAGATCTCTGATTTCATGGAGTTATGTTGTGTGTAAGAGTGCTTACGAGGTAAGTTCGGCTTAAAGTCTACAGTTAGCTGAACGGCTACCATGCTACCATCGTCTGCCGTCGTCCCAAGAACAGCTCTAGAATCACCAACATTTGCTAACACGATAAGATCTCCCTGAGAGTGAATTATGATCAGGAAAATTGTTTATTAATATTCACTTTGACATAAAAAAAAAAACTTTACTAGAAAAAATATGTGGGTCGGGTGGGGTTAGGTAATAACAAGGTGAAACGGGTTGGGTTGAAACTGGCTGAAATGGTCTAGGTAGACCTGAGAAGAACTTTTATTCCAAGCTCTTTAACATTTTGAAAATAATTTATTTTGTGAAACTTGATTAGAATAATAATCTGATTTTATTGAATAAAAAGATTTAGGAGCCTCTATGAATACAAAAATTCGATTTCGGGGTTTTCTTGTCAACTAAAACTATTTATTTGACCTGTTATACATAACTAAAAAAAATTGCAAGGTCGAAATTTGACTTTAAAGGTCAGCCTAATCATTTTGACCAAATGTATTTCAACTTTCAAGCACAAATTAGATAGTACCTCAATTATAAATGTCGATGGCAAATGCCATTGACCAAACTCGCCCATCAAATTTGAAAATATATCAAAATTCACCCTCAACTTTGTAAAATATAACTTTGACTCCCTTGAGTTTCTAAAGTTATAGTTTACCCTATAGTATATATAATTTGATTTTTTTTTTCAGTAACTTTCATTCATTAATTAAAAATAAAATAAAATCATGGGTCATAACGACTAATGGTAACGTGCTGATACAATGGAGACGCCGACATAAGAACATCTAGACACTATATAATCGACTTTTTATCAATGTTTCGATCTTCATAACCAAGTCGCCAAAACTTTATACGTTTCTTTTATGCTATAACGTACGTGTCATAATTGATTTTTCTATCTACGTTTAAGCTGCAACACGCTGGTTTTAATCTTACCGCCTTCCATAACACACAGGTAAAAATACTCTCGTTTACAATTAAACGTCAATTACCTCACGGATTATAGTCAAAGCAGCTGTACCGCTGTACAAGGAATCAATTATTGGATGCAGCTCAAGATCATAATCAACAGTAGAACAAGCCTTGATTAAAGATTGCTTCCACACACTGAATTGATCAAAGTTTTCATTTTTAAACAATTCCCCAACCTTCAAGATTGAACATTGAGCCATAGCTTCCTGCCAATAATGTAGCAAATAAGCCGGCATTACTTTCTTCACTCTTTTTCCCACAAGATGCCCCCATGGTCCATGTCCATCAAAAACTCCACAAAACATCACATTTTCTTTCCCTC
Source organism: Mikania micrantha (assembly GCA_009363875.1). Lineage (NCBI taxonomy): Eukaryota > Viridiplantae > Streptophyta > Magnoliopsida > Asterales > Asteraceae > Mikania > Mikania micrantha. Next base: position 12,761,112 of record CM018693.1, on the reverse strand, counting down.
CAAATCCCTATAAGTAGATCAACATCCAAATAAATACATTTGAATTCATAATCTTTATAAATTCATAGTCCATTTCCACATGTGACATGAAAAAAAGAAAGTACCTCCCATACAATGAAGCAATCTTGATTAATTCCTTTGTTTCCACCCTTAGAATAAGCTGACATGTAATTACCAGACCATTTGGCACAAACAGTACCAGGAGAAGTTAATAATAAACCATTTTTCCGTGCTTCCTTGGCCAAAGCCTCAGTAGTTTCTCTTCCAAGATTAATCCTTCGTTTCTTCCCACTTTTTGGTGAAATGTTTTTTGTCAATCCACTCAAAAAAGAAGAAAACTGCACCATCTTTTCTACAATTCAATCAATGTCCACAAAGTCATTTGAATGAAAGGAAACAAGCCTGATTATGTTCTATGCTCTTTCCACAAATTAAAGACCTCAATTTGAAGTAAAAAGTATCAAGGTAATTTATGCATAATAATAAAGATCCACCAATTTACGTTCTTGTCTACATAACAAGTGCATTGTTATGGAAAAATCTACTTTTATTTGACTAGTCAAAATCAATCACCAAATAAATCTACAGTTAAGTTGAACTAATAAAACTTCTGGCTTTGTTTACCAGCAAATATGTGTTCTGAAATTAAAGACACACATTAGGAACATTGAAAGAAAAGAAAAAAGTTTTCATTTTGGATGCTAAATTTTTGGTAAATATATAATTGATAACTAAACCATATAAAACATAACCAGAAATTATCAGGGAATCAGTGATCAAATTCTCATTTGGAACTTGAGAATTAATCAATAAGGTCAAACAAGCCACTATCTTAGACCATAACAGAAAACAACAAAATAGCAGGGGAAGAGTGGCAACCTGCGGTTCACAGAACCATGGTCATCTTGGACCATAAAACCGACTGGACGGACCACTAAAATCCTTACTATTTGTGGTTCATAGTCATCTTGGACCAGACAACCGCCTGGATGGACCACTATACAACCACCCTCAATAACTGTTACCTAGAGCTTCTATTATGTGGCATAAAGTCTTTACTTGGAATGACACATATAGCATACCCAAGTGAGATGGTGTTCCAGCCAAGTAAATTGAAATATTTACATGCATATTTCATGAAATCGAAACCTTTGGAGGCTTCATATATTCCACCATTCAATGATGGACAGGTATGTTGGCCAGAATTTGGCCTTTCATGATATGAGATGATCACTGATTCTTGTAAAATTTTACAAAAATGACACATATAAAAAGATTCTCAGAGATCCAGAGATTAAGTGAATGATCCAAAGTTTTCAATCAGGGCAAAAACCATGTAGGACCTCCTTGGTTTTGATTGGTTGATCTTAAATTATTTGATTCCAGAAATAAAATACTGTTTTGCAGACAGGTAAATCTCAATAATTTGGTTCAAATTTGGCAATGATTTAACTTTCTGATACAGATCAACACAACCCTCCTAACCATCAAATTCTTGTTCTTTTGATACCAGAATCAATAAGAATGAAACTAAACCCACCCATTAAGCAATCATTCAAAACTCATGCTACAAATCAACCTTCATAAACAAACAAATAACTAAATTAAGAAGCTAAAAGAACCTTGTTTTTTAGCCAGATTTGATTCAATGCACGATCTTCAAATCTTCAATGCCAGAAAATCAGCAGAAGCACGTAGAACCCGAAAAGTTCCCCGCAAGAAGAACCAGCACACAAAGTCTGAAGCTTCAGGTAACTTCCACTCCATGTATTTCTTAACGAAATTCCAAAAGTTACTTGGGAATTTATACAAACAGGTTGTGTGCATGTCAAAGTTGTATAGGACCACAAGTCGTCCTTTGTATTGATCATGAGTCGGTGAGTGGGTGTGTGTGGACATGAACATATGAAGGGCATGTGGTGTATCGGGTCCCCATATGCCATGAGCCCATGATCATGTACTCGGGTTTGTTGGATGACAATTAACAACCTTTGTGTAGAATCTAAGTATTATTTCACTAAACTCAATTATGTTTTATCAGGGCCGGCCTCGAGAATAAAAAAAAAATTCTGGGGCCAGGGACGAGAAGAAAAAATAGGCCCTTCTTAAAAAAATTAACTTAGTAATTTATATATAAAAAGTTAGTAATATGAATATATTTGTTAAAAAAATTAACAAAACCAAAGTATTGAAATATAATAATATATTTAAATACCTAAGCAAACCATGATGCTATCCGAGCATTTTTTGAAGCAAAAGTCTCGATTATCTATTCGGTATCCATATTTTATAAGATGACAATCTCAATAGCAATCATTGCCAATCCGTTAAGGCGGTCTTGTCGCATTGGCGATCGTAAATAAGGCTTCAACAGCTTCAACTTTGAAAAGTTTTTTTTCTGCCAATGCCACAGTTACCGGATAGTCAACAAAACTCTATATGCAATTAATGCATTCGGAAAAACCCAAGCTGGTTCAACTTGTTTATACTTTATAGCATCAAAAGGATGATAATTTTATAACACAAAAATGTCTCAAACAACTTCAACTCCAAATAAAGTTTATTCGTATCAATATCTGATTGTTCTTCATAGGGTGTGCATAAAACCAAAAAAACCGACCCAAAAACCAAAAAATCCAATCCGAAAAAACCGAACCCAAATAGAAACCGACGGGTTTGGCGTTAGTTTTCTAAAAACCGAAAGTTTGGATTTGGTTTTACCTTAAAGAAAAACCAAAAAACCGAAAAAACCGAATACATGCGTATATGCATATATATATATATATATATATATATATATATATTACCTTTGAAAAATTTCAACAATTTATAAACCGTCTATTTTTATTTTCTTAGTTCTTGATATCAAAAGTTAAATAAAAATCATATATTTTATTATTATTATTGGCTTATGATACCAAAAACACGTATGATTTTTACTAAATTTAAATATTTTTGTATATATTTTTAAATATTAAGTAGTGTTGTACTTAAAATATGTTTAATACAAATATAATATTTTAGTTTATTTTTTTATAAGCATAATTTAAGGCTTAAGTAAAAAAATCGAAAAAACCGAAACCCAAACCGAACCCAAATGGGTTTTGAAAAGATAAAAACTGAACACGAACGGGTTCAAAAACCGAAAAAACCGAAATTTCGGTTTTGGGTTTGGACTAAGCCAAAAACGACCCAAACCGACCCATGCACACCCCTAGTTCTTCATATTTCAATGTGTGGCTCGTTGGAGACTGCAACCGAGGTTGTGATCGATGGCTCGTGGTTGTGCAAGTGAAGCAATGAAGGTTGTAGGGGATCCGCTTTGTTGAATTTGGAAGGTGAGACTGGAGGGGTGGAGTTGGACGCTGGTCCGGCTGCTGTCTGAAAATTAGAAGAGTGAAAAGTAAAACTAATTTGGGGTAAAGTCAATAAAAACTTAATATATTTTTAAATATGTGAGGCTTTTTTTAGGTATAATCTATAAGCAATTAAACTATTTTCTTTCTATCAAAATTTGTTGGGCCCAAGGTTTTATAATTTTTTTTATAATATATAACTTTTTTTTAAATTTCGGACCCCTAAAAACGCCGGGCCCGGCGCAGTCGCCCACCTCGCCCTCCCCCGCCGGCCCTGATTTCTATTCATATCCGGTTTCAACCTTTTGGCTTGTTGAAACTACCAATATGACCCAGTGACCCACAGTATGGGTGGCTAATCAATTTAGAACGTCCGATTCGCTAGGAACCAAAAACTAAACCGGGTGGTTTATCGGTATACAGTTTTGTTTTAATGTTATAAACTTTTTTTTTTATTTTAATTTGAATTATGAAAATTAAAATAATAAATTGGATTCATAAGGATAAGATATACGGTTACAATCAGGTTCAAGTTCAACCTAGAATTAAATCGACAAAAACAAACTATGAGAGAATTGTTTACATTCTAACTGAATTATGTTTAAATGGTTTAAGAGTTCCATTTCAATTTACATACACAAACTTTACATTTTTATTTTATATAAAATGGTGAAAGCCACCATTTGGCGCCAATGGCGGAGCTTGAAAAACTTGTCCGAGGGGACCGAAAGTCATGGTTCAAATTTTTTTCTTATAGCTATGCTTCGGGCTGAAAATTCGGGTCAAATAGTAATTCGGGTCGGGTCAAAGGAATGAAGAGTTGTTTTCTTCATGATACTTCAAATCGGATAAATTTCTAATCCTAAACCCTAAAACAATTTTATAGTTAAGTAGCTAACTATTTAACTAATCAACTTCACACAGTTAACTAATCAATAAACTACCAAAGAGGCTTTGCCTCAATGGTAACCCAGGATTCTTTCAAATGAGAGTCAAATCTCTCCCGTATCGAAAAAAGGGTCTAAGGGGGTTTTCTCAGTGGGTTTCCTCTTAGGGTGGTTGTGGTGGCTCATGGGAGGTCCTGGTAACTAGACATTGGTGGCATGGACTGGAAACAGTGGGTTCACACGATTGAGACATTCGCCGTTCAAAAAAAAAAGTAATCAATAAACTATAATTAATAAATAAACTCAATAACTCATAAATTATTTGACAAATCAGTGAAGAAGAACAAGAATCGAACATGGGACTTGGAAGGAAGAAGAAGCAATAACAGTGAACGACTGAACCATTGAAGATGAAGAAGCAGCCAAAACACCAAGCAGGAAGCACTAAATCACTCAAGATTGGTTGAAATTATACATGAAATTTGAATACTTGTAGCTTGAAGTTGAAGCGCACGGCGCCAGATAGCCGGACAGGAGCAAAAAAAATTGAAATTGGAGCCCTCTTTGAAATCAACGCACTATAATGAAATTAAAAATGGTGTAATATTAGAAACTTTAATAAGATAAAACTTATTATTTGCAATGATAAAATATATTATATTTGACCCTGATCTGTTTTTAATTAAACTTAAGTCGAAACGTAGATAAAAAAATGAGCAGGTCCTACCCGTATATTTATCATTTTATAACACATTATACTAAAAAAAAAATTTAATTATAGTATAAAACCAAAATTTATTATTAATATATTATAATATATAATTATTAAAAAATAAATAAAATCCGTAATTATTGTGATGGAAAAAAAAAAGTTTATTATTATAATTATTTTATTAAATAATAGCGTACGTGTGCAAGTGTGGTATTAGAATTTAAATATGAGTAAGCATACATTAAAGATATGTATGCATAATATACATACACGTATACATTGTAAAAATGTAAGGATTTTTTCTCTTCTTCATCGTAATATGATAAGGAACCAAAGAAGTAAATAGTTTCATGCTCACGAAATAGATCCTGTTAAAGAAATATGTAACTTTCGGCTTCTAAATTTTGAGGAACTTTCAACAAAGATTTGGTGCATGTTTAGGAAGATAGCTTGTGTATTTATTCTAATCCACAATTAAGGTACGGATAGCCTAATCTTTTTCTTTTGATATGTACCAATTGGCCTTCGGGCATCTGATTCCTTGTAATGTTTCTTATTAAGTTTTGTTATTCTGATTTTATTTTGTTTCAAATTATGTTGTTATGTTATGTTTCGTATGAAGTTTTATAAAAAAAAATATATGTTTTTAAGTTATAAGCATTTTAAAAATATTTTATATATTCTAAAAATGTTTATGAAATTTGTTATTTATACATTCGTCTGTTTACAGTTTGTGAGTTACTTGTTTATGAGTTTATAAGTTTATGAGTTTGCATGTTTACGGGATTGCATGCTTACGAGTTTACAAGTTTACTTATTTACAAGTCTACAAACTTGCATGTTTACAAGTGACAAGTTTTGTTAATTTGCAAGTAATTATTTTGATTACTCTCAAGTTATAAGTTCAGATTAATTTGATATAAGATTTTGTTATGAATATATGTTATGTTATTTAAAATATGGTACTCAAGTCTGCACCACCTGAGGAGTTGACCCTAGGTACATCATTGTGGCATCAAATGATGTAGTACTTACCGTGACAGTACGTTGAGCTCACGGCGTCTCAATCTGGCTCAATGAGCATTCTGGTACATTACGTACATTCTGGAGGCGTATGGATCGATCCTAGGGAAAATTAATATATCTGTTATCTGGTGTGATTTGCCCACACTCCATTTGCGTCTGAATGTATGGGCTAGCTACCCTGCATTAACCTTTAAAATTAAATGAACCTTCTGGGACTTCGGGTACATTCTGATTTAAAAATACAAGTTTATACATCCTTGAAGTTATAATATTTAAATTTATTTGTTTATTTTATCCGTTTTGATTTATGAAAACTCGAGACATTTATTAAAAATAAAAGAAGCCATTTTATTTCCATCTATCCGCTCACTGGGCAAGATAAATTATTTTGCTCAGACATACGTTTTGTGTTTTCCTTCTTGTACCCAGGTTATCAAGACAATAAGAGATAAGATAGTGAAGAGTGCTCGAGAGTATAAAAAGATATTTATACAAATAAATATAGATGATAAACTCTTGTGTATATTGGTAGTAAGTTGTTAAAATTCATAATATTTAAGGATTTATAGAATTATGTTTTTGATCTGACTCTGTAAAGATGACATGTTAGTACTAGTCAGGCTGGGGTGTTACAAATGGGGTATATAATTTGGGCCTTGCTGGATTTTTTTTAACACAAGGTAAATACATGGTAAATGAGATAACAATCGATACTGTGAACCGTTAAAGGTAATATTAAAACTTACTATTTTTTAAAATCCAAGGAGGTCCAAGAAATTTTAGAAAGAAAAACCGAAAGGGTAGGGTTCAATACCTATAAAATTTTCAGACTGAAATCTATTATATCAGGGCTTCTGACCAGAAAAACGGCAGGGGTCGGGCACCCCTTGGCCCCTTATATCCTTTGCCACTATTAGGCGACTCTCACCGACCGGTCTCACGACCAACATAAGGGAAATAAATTTCGTGACCCGGAGAACATTGGGCGGTGCCGGACTTTGAACCCAAGACCTCCGATACATATTCCCACCCTTACCACTAAGCCACCATCACGGAAACTTATTTTATATAAACATCAAGTTTATTATGTTATATAATTACATAAAGTAATCATAAAGCATAGTAAAAAATTATATATTATAAGATAATGATACATTATAATACATAATGATAACTATGTTAGTAACTCCTGTATTGCACAGATTGAATAAAAAAATATAATAAATATGTATCAATTAAATTTAAACAAGTGATATTTAAATATAACATGTGATTAAAATTTTATATATTTAAAGTTTGTTTCTTTAAACAATTCATTATAAAAAATTGTTTTTGAAATTTTATAATAACTTGATTTATTTAAAAAAATGTTATTTTAATATTAATAGATTTTTAATGTATTAAAAACTTTTTTTAATTTTAAAATATATAGAAAGAGTATTTAATATTTAATATTTAATATTATTTTTTAATATAAAATATATTTAATAGGAGAGAGGAACGGAAAATTAAAGTTGAGATGCTATATGAAGATGACATATGTCTCTAGAAACCTTTATTTATTATTATAGATATATTAACTTACAGAAGACGTCTAGCCTAATAGTTATAAAGTTTAGAGAAAGGTGTTACTCGTTAGAGTTAAAGATTCACGTTTTTTGAAGGCAATGTAGATTTTAGGTTAAGATTGGATTATTTTTTTATTTTTGGCATGATAAGGTATGTTTATTGATTTAAGACCCGATCTAGCAAGACATTAGGAATAAGTGTTAATATACACACCAAAACAAAAATTACACCCAGTACATCCGCTCCAAATTAGAACTCTTTTTTCTTTTCTTTTTTACATAGACGAATACATTTTCTTGATTTCTCCCACAATGTTCTTTGAGTTTCATTTGAAAGCTCAATCATTTATTTACTTCCAAATAAACCATATTGTGATTGCATAGAGCCATTTTCTTGTGAGATTTCCTTGGAGCCGATATTTCGTCTTTAATCGCTCGATCTATTTTCGTATCTCCTACTTATTTTGATCTCGATCTGTTATGCACCATGATTTAATCGAGTTTCAAGTCTCATACACAAGTTTGCAACAAACCATTACGTGATCTACAAATTATAAAGCCTCTTTGCAAGAATCACAAACTTTATACATACATTTTGGCCAATGTTGTTGAGGATGGGATTTTGTGACTCGTGCTTCATGTGTAGAAGTTGACTCTTTTGGGGATCCATTTAATTCGATCAAAGATAATATTATTATGTACGTGAGAGTAGCCTCCTTTCAATTTTTTTTTTTTCATTTAATTTGGTTTTTAAAATATAACAATGTAGTTGCTTTTATGTGTGATTTTTTTTTTTACCAAACTAACCGAAGGAGATATGCAATTTACTCACCGTTATCACATAATCATATTTTTTTATATACTTTTATTTATTTTTGAACAATAATGAAACATTGCGCCTCAAGGCCGGCCTCTCCCCGCTAGCATTTTTTAAGCAGCGTATCTAATTTCTCAAGAACACCTCAAGTCTCTTACTCATCAGAAGTAACCCGCCTTTAAGGCTATCTGGCTATGTCTATCTTTTGAGAAATCCCACTTATATGAGTAAATTGCTCTTATAAAGACTTGAACCTAAAATATGTCACAAGAAAAGTCAAGAGGCATTTAGGCTAAAACCCTTTGGCACATGATAGCATTTGATTCCTAGCAACAAATAAGTTATAAAAAAAATAAAACAAATTCTTTATAGTTATGTGATATAAAGTAAATAAAAGATTTTAAAAAATAGATACAATTATATTTTATAGTAATTGTTATGATGATCTATGTGATTTGCTACTTTTTCGCTCTCAGTCTATAGATTTCATAAATTATTTATATTGACTTAAATCTTTAAACATTTATAAAACATACTGTTCTTAGTCATTATGTCATAAAATTACCCCAAATGTTTCATTAAATTACCCTCAAATAAAAATTATATGTTTTTTAAATGTTTAAAGAATGAGATAACATGAGTAATCTATAAACATAAAAAGTTGAGTAATTTATAAAAATAAAAAGTAAGAGTAAAAGTGTAAAACATTACCAAGCCTCAAGAATCGCCTTAACAATTTACCCTAAATTTTATAATCTTATTTTATCTTACTTAACTAATAAATAAATGTCATTAAAAAAAACTAATAAATAAATGTTTTTATGGACACTTTGAACATTTCTAGAACACATTTATGTTTTTTTTTCCCGCTTCTTTCACCTATTAAATACACCATATATTAAATATTATATATAGTTTTCACACATTTTTAAATTAAAAATAAGAATTTTTAATACATTGAAAATATTTTAATATTAAAAAAACATTAATTTTACAAAACGAGATATTTAAAGAAATAAATTTTGAAGCTATTAGTGTTTAGAAAAAATAATATAACTATGTTATGATTTAATATGTGAAATTGTATTTAATTATATTTTATGTTTAAAAAATCATCTTATATAGTTTACATTTTTATTAGTAAGTATTAATTAATTATATTTTTTATTTATCTCGTAACCTAGTTACATTTATAAAAATAGTTATTTTAATTTTAAATAATATTAGTTTTTAATTCAATATCCTGACTTCACCACTCACCACACAGGCGGCACACACCAGGGTATCAAGAAGAACATGTAATCTACGAAGATACTTTGACTTGCATTCCCCCAATTCCGATTTCATTATTTCAAGCACCTCGATTATCAGTTGTTAATCGTTCCAAGTTATAATCCTTCCAGAAATCAATGGAAATTTCGTTAATTTGGGATAATGTTACAGCAATCAACATAAAGCATCACCATGGCCTAGGGTTCGCAAATTCCTCCACTCGTCGACACAATCTCACACCCTCTTCACCCGATCAGCAACGACGACTCGAAATACGCGTCCAACGTTTACCGATCGACGCCGTCGCGCCACCGCCGGTGAAACCGAACACAATACCTAAAACACGCATCAGGAAACGTTCTCGTGTTAGAAGGAGACAGAAGGACGAAAACTTCGGTGCTGGTCAGGGAGGAAACGGTGGAGGATTCTTTTCCGGCGGTGGAAATGGTCCCTTTGGCGGTGGCGGTAACGACGGAAACGGTGGGTTTAATTGGGATGAATCGTCGCCGTTTCCGTCGGATCCGGCTTTTGATTTCGTTTATGAGGCGCTTAGCTGGTTTGTGTTATCGAACTGCTTGTACTTTGCATTCAAGCGGGTGGTTAGGATAGTCGTCGAAGGATCTGCTGATCCCGGAGATAGAAGGTTCCGATGAGATTTAAGTTGATACACGATCGGTAATTGGTACCACACTCTCCGTGAACGAACGACTCGTTCTTATATCATAATGACAGTTGTTTAGAATTGTTTTGATGCAGATACTGTATATAGTCTGTAATTCTTTGAAAATTAAACGAATCCTGTATGCTTACCTCTTATCTTTCTCCGACCTTACAAATAACCAGGTACGAGTCTGATATGATATATTGATCTATGTATTCTTTCATGTTTTGTGATACCAATTGTTCTCATGGTAATTGTATAATTTACAAAGCATCTGAGGAGTTAAATTGGTTCTTTGGTGTGTGTAGAATTGAGGTTGACAGCTTATCCATCAGGTTTCCTGTGTCTTGCAGCTTTTGTTGGTATTCAATCTTGGTTTTAAAAATAGCGTCTTAGACTGGGGATTTGGGCGGGGTGAGCGGGCACATCGCCCCCTACCTGGCGGCCTCTCTTCCGAGCGCCTAGCGGCTCCCACTCCCCACTCCTTTCGTGTTTTGATTGGTTGTTTCAGTTGGGATGGTTATTTTGGGGGAAGGTTTTCAGTGGGGTGACTACTACGAGGTTTTAAGGTTTTTAGTGATGACATGACTGGAAATTTCAGTGGGGAAGGATTTCAGTGGGGTGATCACTATACATAGTTTTATGGGTGAGGTGCATGCAAGAAACCGAATCAGGATCTTGAGGTGGTGTCTCATTCACATCTGGGTCAAAATTGATCGACAGTAGTTAAGATCGCGGTATGTAAGAGGGTGATACGTAAAAACTACAAATAGGATTAGGAGATCTTGGTATTCTCTTACTTGCTACTTGCTAGTTTGCCTGTGGTTTCAAAAGCAAGACGCATTGGTTGTCTGGGTCACATTTTGGTGAGGTTAAGCCCTGGAGGCATGTGCTTATCTGCCCTTGGCCGTGAGACACGGTTAGTCCGACTGATGTGTGTATCTAATGTCTCATTCTCTCGTGCGTACACTTTATAAGTCGCGTAGTCGAGTAGATATTCTGTATTATATGTAAAATCTATGCTGTATGATTTTGCTAAGAATGTTATTATGAATCATGAACCATGACACTTGAAGCTCTGTGTGTTCATAATTTTATTTAAACTTACCGTACTGTTTAAACCGAAGCAAGCAAGCCAGGCTGGTTGGCGTGCTTCAGATCCAACTTCATTTGGATGGTTTTCACGGTTTGGTGGTTTATGGTTGGGTTGACCGATTTAGTCTTTTAACCTTTATTACCTTTGTATATTTTATTTTTAGAATATGTACTTATGTTTATGCATTGTAATTATATCAATTTTAAAAATTTAATAAGCTAATGAATTTAAAAAGTAAAATAGATCATTGTAAACCATCAAGACGATGTGGAAAACCATAAAATCTAGCCGGTTCAATGGTTAATGGTTTGGATATGGACTAGGACTTACCTTGGCATGTTAGACAGTTAGAGTAATTCAGCACATAAATTTGTACCATTAGCCCAAATAGTGTTGTATAGCCATCTAAGAACATTTTTGACATTACTTTTAATTAATTGCATTCTGTTTTACATTTTAAATCTTTTTTAAACAAATAAACTTTAGTTTTTTTTTTTTATTTGAATTCGTTAAATAAAAATTATTTGACGAAATTCAATCTGGCCTTCAAAAAATATTTTATCTTAAAAAAAAGGTTTTTTCTCCGCGTAACTATATTAAAGTATTTTCCTATATAAGCACCAAGTTATATACATAAAATTTTGTAGTAGATAAAAACCAACTTATATAAAAAGTGGCTGTATGACTGTATGTAAATTTTATCAATCCTACAAATTCGTTATAGAAAATTTCGTATACGCCCTATCTCATTAAATTAAATCTTCTATACGCACATAGGTCAATGATCAAATAAAAAGTTTATTTTGTCTAAGAAGGCTAAAAGGATTTTAAAAATCTTAAAAATCGACTCAAACGAAGTCCGATTGAACTCATTTCTATGCCATTGGAATCGTCTCACCGAACCCTACAATATTTGCTTTTTGGTTTTAGCTTTAACAAATAGTTTTAGAGTTTGGATTTTAAGCATCTTTTTTTTAGATATTAGGTTTTATCTTTATGTTTAGGGTTTGTTTTTATAATTTTGGTTTATTATTAGGTTTTATTGTTTATGACTTAAGGTTTAGGTTTTAGGGAATTACAAGCCGGTTTCAATGATGTAAAAATGAATTCAATCGTAGTTTGTTTAAGTCGGTTTTCAAATTTTTAAAAATCCTTCTTAGGCAAAAAAGACTTTTTAGGGAAACCTACCCTATAAGGTGTATATGAGGCCAATTATTAAGGGGCGCGCTATTTGGACACCCCCTACGGATCAGTTAACACCTATCTGACTCTATACGAGCCGTAAAGGACTTTACGGGCCGTAAAGGCGTCAGAGTGTGTCAGAAAATGTCAGTGAGATGTCTGGCGGCTGAAAACTGAATACGAGTAGTATTGGCCTATACGACTCGTTTTTAAACCTGAAAATTTATAACTTTTGTTTTTCCGCCCGATATACGTACGTGTTTAACTTATTTGTAACATTGTAATTGTCTAACTGTTTTAAATGGTTAAAAGATATATTTTAACGTAATTATGTTTAATCGCTATACGTACGGTTTTAACGTTATATATTAAATATATATGTTAGAAAATCGTACTTTGTTTGAATTCCTGTATACGTACGCATTTAACGTTAATTGTTATATCATATCGTCTAGTTGTTTAATTTTTAAGTTATAAATAATATATGTTTATAATAGCCTCTAATCGTACTTTGTTTTGAAATCCGGTATTTGTAAACGCAACACGTACGGTACGTGTTTAAGTAACCTATAATATCGTTTAATTGTTCGAAAGAAAAGCGTAACCATTTTTAATCGTTTTGTTGTAAAATAATAAGTATTTTAACGTTATTATTTAATTATTTTGCCTACTTGTTTTGTTTGAAAAATATTTTAACATCTTGATGTTTAAATTTAAATAACAATTTTTTTTAACATAAGTAGTTATGATTTTCGTAAATTTAAATGTTTTGTTTGAAAATTATTTTAACGTAATCGTGTTTAATGATTTTAAAACAATAGTTATCAGAACGTAAATAACGTTAAACGGTTTTAAGAAAAATTGTTAACTATCTATTTTCATTTCACAAACATGCACATTTTTTAATTATATAATAAAAGATAAAACAAACAATCACGCCATACACAACATACATACAAAATAAAAATACATACATCCGAATAGTAAAGTAATGTCCATACATCAAAATACAAAAAAAGAAAAGAGAAAATACAAAAAAAAAATAACTAAGCATGACCACCAGGATCCTGCGGATCCTGATGATGTCCCGGTCCTGGAAAGACGGGAGCATCCACGCCAGTAGATGCAGCCATACGCTCCGTCATCCACCGCATCATCCCCTCCAAGCGATCAACGCGTCCAGAAAGGTCGCGTAAGATCGCCGCGTCAGCCGGATGTAGTCGTGGCTGACGAACAACGACATGATGTGGTGGTGGCGGTGGCGGTGGCGGTGGCGGTGGCTGGTCTGCTGGATCCTGGACTGCTGGGGGCTCCTGTACGTACGGTTGTGCCCCCGGCTGCTGCTGTGGAGCAGGGACTGGCGGCACCCACTCTGTGCGCCGATCCAGCGACCATCGCAGACCCACGCGGGGGATATAGGCCGCTATACCCATTAGCATGACCGTGTTACGCCCCAGCAGTGTCGAGGCGTAAGTCACGGTCATGCTATCTCTAATATCGGCCGAAAAACGACCGATACGTCGAGCTATACGTGTGATAAAAGAGCCACACGTAATAGCTCCAGTAGCCTTAAGGTTAATAAAGCTAGAAAAATAATCAGCTAGCAACCATGCAAGGTTGCAGCTGCGCTCAGTGATAAGGCAATACATGAAGAATAGGTCCTTCTGTGTGACCCACTCCTGGCTCAATCGGCGGCCGGTGATGGTGCAGGCGATGCACCGATGTAGGTATCGGTGCAGCGGATCACGAATGCGACTGACCCGAGCCTTATTAACGAAAGGCTCGTCACCAATCACCTGCCACCAGTCTATGAGGACGGCCTCGTCCTCCTCTAATGAGGCATCTTGGAATAGAGGTGTAGTAACCTCATCCCGTGTATAAAACCCCGTAGCAATCCCCCACTGAGTGAGGGACATCTGAACATCCTGTCCACATAAAGTGAACGACACAGCACGCAGCTGCTCAAGAGCCTCCACGCCACCTGCCTGCGGTGGATGGAACTCGAATGTGGACAGGAACTCGAGAACGATCTCTCGATATGCCGGGAGGCCGCCCATCTCCAGCATCCGTCGCCACGGACCCGACGCTCCGATAATCGCTGTGGCGCGCTCAGTCGCGCCAAGCGTGGCTAATATACTCCAATCTATCGTCCACGGCTCGACGATCTCCATCCCAATGAGGTGTTTGAGGCGCGTGTCCGCCTCAGTGCCCTGTGGGAACTGCAGCAACATGTGGGGATCTAGTATCATATCCGGGTCCTCCTCAGATGCACTAGAACTCGAACTCTCCTGACGTCGTCTACGCGGAAACATAATCAACAAAGTCAGACAAATAATAATAACAATAATAATCATTAACAATAATAATAATAATAATAATAATAATAATAAGTAATAATAATACTAATAAGTAATAATAATATTAATAATAATAATAATAATAATAATAATAATAATAATAATAATAATAATAATAAATAATAATAATAATAATAATAATAATACTAATAAGTAATAATAATACTAATAAATAATAATAAATAATAATAATAATAATAATAAATAATAATAAGTAATAATAATACTAATACTAATAAGTAATAATAATACTAATAATAAATAATAATAACAACAATATTAAAAAACAATTTTTTCAGAACAAAAATAAAATACTTCAAAAACTATATGAACCGTAAAGCCCTTAACGGGCCGTATAGTTCTTCGAGTAACAAGTGCTGGCAAAGCCAGTTCATCTTCTCCGTAAGAACTTTACGATCCGTAAAGCCCTTAACGGGCCGTACAGTTCTAGATATTTTGAAAAAAAATAAATCTGAAGCAACAAAACCCAATCCTACATCTAAATCACTATCTATTACTACAAAAACCTAAAAAACATCGTTAGTATGAACGATTTCTAAGAAAAAAACTTCAAAAAGTTAAAAACTTACGGTTTCGAGTTGTGGTGGGGTCCAAATCCATCCTTCAAGAGTGTATCCGAGTGTGGAAAGCGTAGAGAGAGTGGCGATCGTCGAGAGGGTTGCGAAAACCGGCTTTATGAGTTGTGTGTGTGAGATACGAGTTGTGAGCGACGGTGTGTATATATAGTTAAACTCTATACGACTCGTAAAGCCAAATACGAGTCGTATAGTTTTTGAAAAAAATATAAAAATTCAATATATTCAACATTTTTATTATTATAATTATTATTATTATTATGAATATTTTTATTATTATTATTATTATTATTATTATTATTACTACTTATTATTATTATTATTATTATTATTATAAAGAACAACAAAATGATTAAATACATATATTCGTGTAAATGTCTTTGTAATTGCGAGTTATAATCCGTATTTGTCTAAATCTACAAAACTCGGGGGTTGTCGACGGCTTTCCAACCAATTGGAATACGAATCAAGGCGCGGCTTATACCACATTTCCCAGGTTGCGGCGTCTTGACTTTTGAATCTTGACCAATACCAAGTTGGTGTTGGCATTGGATAATCTCCAGTAAGTTCAACCATTACAAAGTGGCTGTCGTTAACAAATACGAATGACACAACACGATGTGGTAGGAGAAATTCAGGCGACGTCCATAACGGGAAAATTGTTACAGAAGCGCCTAAGCTTATAAAAACCACAATCACACCAAACGCATTAGCAATCAAAACTCCGGTCTCCGGCATTTGCATCCAATAACGCCTTGGAGCAAATTCAGGTTTTGACCATTTCAAGGATTCTTGAATTTCGTCAAAAACACCAAGGAGGACGTTAATGTACACGTTTGCATTTTGGATACTCTCAGTCAGGAGTGCATGACGAATAGTTAACCATTCTGTTTCGGGAAGTCCTAAAGCAACAGCCAGAGATCGAAAGCCACAGTTTCCGTCTGGAATAACGTCTTGTATTCTTGATATGTATGGGTGGAAGATGTCAGGAGTGTGATCCTTAAACCAGTTAAAATTGTAAAGTTTGTTATCAGTTAAATGTACCAAGATGTCAAATGCTGGTTGCGATAACCCAACAGTTGGTTGCGAAAACCCGGCTTGTGGTTGAGAAAACCCGGAAAAATCGTGCATTCTTGTCGTTGAAGAAGACGAATTAGCACGCTGCAATTGACTATCGTGAGTGACCGTTGAATCATCCTGCTTGTTTTTCTTTGGCTTTGTGAATGAACTATGTCGGACAGACTCTTGTTTTTTTTTGTGTCTTTAAATTTGGTTGCCCACGAGTGTTAGTTTGCACGACGGGTTCTTTTTTCATTGATTTAAATGGGAAAACCGCACTAAAAACTTTTGACATCATACTCTTTTTCACTGGATTTGGTTGAAGCTTTATATGTTGTATGACCCGATCCATTTGCGCATCAATACCAACACCTTCGTCCTCGTTAACTAACGACGAGTTTAAATCAAGCTTACGCAAAAACAAGTCTATCTCATCCAGTGTAACTTTAGCATCTGTTTTAAAAGAATAAAAATAATAATTATGATTATACATAAATAATATGTAAATATATAATTAAATTTAATGAATTCATACTATTCAATAGACGGCAAGCACATGGCAATCCACAGCTCGTGAAGAGATGGCAACCGCAAGATGAATTTGATGCTATCAACATCTGAATTTTTGCCTTTTCACCAACCAACAGATCTAAAGCTACATGAGATACATTCTCTTTTAACAATTCAAATTGATCATCGTTGTGATGTGCCATACGAAATATTTTGCTTCTTTCAAAGCTTTCATTTATAGCTTCTGCTTGCGATTTCACAATTTGAATGACATGTCCAACAATGTTGTCTAACGTATTGTTGGTTGCATGGAGACTTTTCTTTAATAGAGAATGTTGACTTTCAACTCTGTTGGTGGTTCGTTGACCAAAGTTCCGATTTTTATCTATCCGATAACCCCTAAAATAAATCACATATTATTACGTTTCATACAACTCAAAAACAATTAAAAATGAGAAATAGAATATTACTCTGATGAGATGTCCATAACCATTCATGTAGTCGGCTGTAATTATACTCGTAGATATCGGGAGTTGCAGAGTCTATTACAACCGACCACATATATCCAAACTTTTGCCAGTCTGATTGCGAAAAACTAGGCCTCCAGTGTTTGGATATGTTTTCAAAAATGTGCCACCTGCATAGTAATTGGGCAGCACTAGGAAATATTCTTCTGCATGCGTTTACAAGAGCCAATTCTCTATCGGTTACAATAACGCGTGGTTCCATACACTATTGAAGTGTATCTTTTAGGTTTTGTAACACCCAGACAAAATTCTCTTCACGTTCCTTACTTATAAACGCATGTGCAACACTAAACGTCTTGTGTGTTGACGTGACACCAACTATTTGAACAAATGGCATGTTGTATTTGTTCGTTTTATAAGTTGTGTCAATTAACAAGACATAATGTGCTAAAAAGGACCTGAATTGGAGTTTCCCCCGTGTTTTGTCCAGCACGTAACTTCCGTCGCGCATTGTAAATAGATCTAAGGTTGGAAACATTATCGGGGTTTTGGTCCTTTACAGCGGCAAGTATATCACGGGGCAACATGTTTTGGTTTGACAGTTGCTCAACTAGACGGGTTTCACTTTCATTTAATCTCATCGCATATGGATGACCGCCTAGTTGTTCAGCCCCTTGGTGGTTGTGTTCATTATTGACCACACGCAACTTCCAACCACCACAACTTCTCTCGTATTTACCAATTAGCTCAAATTCACAGCCAGTCTTCTTCGAACCTGTACGTCTAGCTTTTGGTTCACCCTGATACACACCACCGCGATCGCATTTAAGCCACACCTTTATGACTACACCGGTTGCATTAGTTTTGCTTCATCGTCTAACTAGCACATAACCATTTTCACGCCCTCTAGCAATCGCCCAATCAACCAGTTCATCAACACCGGCAAACACCTGAAAAGAACAAATGTACAAGATTTTATAAACTAACAACCGTTAAACGAATAAGTTTATTACCTGATCAGTTTCATAGACACACATATATTCATCACCGAAGTTGTTGCCTCTCATCGACATTGTTAAACCTTTACGATTTCGAAATTACGAACACGCAAATATTTACCGAAGTAAACTGAAATTATTGGCTCCCATTTCATAAAATTTGCGTATTCCATCAACATATATAGCAATCAATTGCCAATACGCACACAACTATTACGTCCATTCAAATAATTTGCGTAGTTCAAATTATTGGCGTCCAATACGCCCGTATTGCCCTTTACGGGCCGTATGTACTGCGTGTCAGCCCTGCGTCAGCCCTATGATTTGACGTGTCAGCTTTTGTCAGAAAATTCTTTTCAATACGACCCGTAAAGCCCCATACGGGCCGTATTGGCTGGTGTCCAGTGATCCACCCTGGCGTCTCCCTAACACACCCCATTATTAATTGTTAAAATTCTCGACGTTAATGATTTGTCCAAGATACATATTGTATGTGTATATATGAGGTGTATAGGTCTTATACGAGGTGTATATAAAAATAAATATTGATGAAACAATTTGTGTCAACGTGAATTGTATGTTTTTTATTAACATATATGACACGTATAGTCTAAATAAAAAAGAAATATGTCAGAATAACCTACGTTCAACATGCCTCTAGCTTTATCAAAGAGATGTATTTAGTAGTTCTAAACGTTTTTTTAGTAAAAGAATGATGGAACAATATTTTTGATAATAATGACATAAAAATTATATTTCTATAAATTAAATAATGATATTAAAAATTACGTTTTTAAAAATTAAATAAAAATTTATTATTTTCTTTGTTAATATGTACCTTATTAATATTTTAGAGGATGTTTGGTAGTTTCTTAATGGTTGTTAAGATGTTTCTTTTTAATGGTTCATAATTTATTATTTTCTTTGTTAATATGTACCTTATTAATAATCATTTTAGACTTTTAGGATAAGAAGTTTATTTAACTGAATCTAATCTTATAAATATATACTATTTAATTGGATCGGGTTGGCTTTTTGGATAGGGTCTAAAACTTTTTAAACTTGAATAACCAGATCTAAATAAACCAAATAAATTGAATTGACAATTTGGCTTCGGCAATTTTTAATTTTAATTTTTCCTTTTTATATTAATGTTCAATTATTTGTTTTTAAAATTAATTTACCATTTTTTAGTCGCTTATGTTTTTACTTTGTTTTCTTTTGTTATTTTTTTATTGCACTTTACTTTCTCTATTTTTTATTTATTTTATTTTAGATTTCTTTATTATAGTTATTTATTTATTTTTATTATAGTTACTTCTAACAGCCTAATTAAAAGTACTTATAAAAAACGTGTAATCGCCTATTGGTATATATGAAAAAGACGTGTTTAATATTAGTGCATATGTTTAGTATTGCTAACTTATGAAAAAAATAGTCAATAATAATCTCAAAAACTTAAATACTATTATGGAGCATTGACCTGCACCGATGGATCGTTTTGTGGCTTCAACCAAGTTAATTATATGAACCCAACGGTTTAGTATGGATGTGTATCTTCGTATGCTAGTTTCCACTTGTTCGAAAACATTCTGATTTCAAGCATCATCATCTCAAGGTTTCTAAAGGGCAAAACCACTAGCTCATAGCGGGTTCCAATTAGTGTAGCATGCACGTACCCACCCTTTGGTAGGGTTTAGGTGGCACCGCTATAGGCTCAAAGGAGCTTAATAGCGGTCTCCCTGATGAAGTGAAAGTTGCATGACAACGGTCACAAGTGGTAGTTGAGGTCAGTGGCAATTGATCGTCAGTAGTAAGTGAGATTAATAGAAATTAACAATTAAGGGTGACGGTTGAAATTTGGTGTTAACATGGTTATTGATAGTACCTTTATTTTTAGTGGAAACATAGACAACAAGACAACTTTAATCAGTTAAAATTGGGCAAGTGGTGACAACTTAGGCAACTTGGTGAGCAATGACAAATTTGATCATTTGCAACTCGCAGCCAATGAAATTAAACTATGTTATCACTAATAGGGTTTTCACAAATAACTACTATAATGTTCTTTTTCACAGCAAGTTGCATCCACTTGATAAAAGGCTGTGATTTATCCATCTTTATAAAAAACTAGACTGTTACCCGCTTATCCCGTGTGTTACACGGATTTAATATAAAATATTGGATAATTATTAATAAAAATTTGTAAATTAGAAAACGATATTTTAAAATAAAATGATTAAATTACACGTTAGTAGGTAACTTAAGATATATAACAATAATACAAGATTATATTTTTAAATAAATTATTTATTAAAAATTTAATACTAAAAACGTTATTTTTTAATAAAAAATTGCTTCAAATCTATGTTTTATAGTCTATTTTATTTGTTAATTTTTTTGATAAAACTTGATTTATAAAAATAAAAATTTCTAAATTACCGATTGAAATTATGTTTTATTACTAAAGATATTGATTTTTAGAAAAAAAAAATGCATATCTTAGAACTTTTTTTAAAGTTTTTTTCAATAAATAAAATTATTTTTAATTTATTATAAAACTTTTTGGTATTAAAAAGGTAAATTATATCATTAATGTTAAAATTATTGAATATGAGTGATAATATAATTATTTAATATGAGAGAATTAAATGAGATGATGAGAATATGCCAAGTGACAATATTGTTTTAAAATTGTGACACGTGTCAAAACGTATTTTTGTTTATTAATATATATATATATATATATATATTATATGTATATGTATATGTAGTAAGATATGTTTTGTTACGGTTTGAATTCACATATTTTGCTAGTTGAGCTTACGCTTATTAAGGCTTATACGTTGATTATTAAAAGTTAAAACAGTAGATTAAATGTCTAACAGAAATTGAGTAAAAAAAATCCAAAAGAGTAAAAAAAAACCCATATAAGGAAAGCTTTAAATGCTAATAATAAAACTAAGAAAATTCTTAGTGAATTATTTAAAACTGACTTTTTGTATATAGTATACCAAACAATTTCTTCAATCAAAAGTATGTTTGAGTGATTTAAAGAATTCAAACATATGTTTGTTTTTTATTTAGTTTAAAAAGTTAAAATCTGTCGATAATAATACATTAAAGGAATATTTTCTTAGTATTGAAAAAACTTAAAAACATGATACTGTCTTAGATATTCATTGTTTAGATTTATTTAGGAAACTAAAAATTCTAAGATATATTGTTAATTTAGAATGCGACACACCAATTAATATCTAAAATTATATTAAAAAAATTTAATTATCTTCCAAAAGTGTATATTGCATATAGAGTTATGTTAACTATTTCTTTAACAGCTTGTTTTGCTAAAAAAATTACTTAAGACGAATGTCACAAAAAAGATTAAATAAACTAGCTATAATGTCAATTGAACAAGATTCGTCGCAAACTTGATTAAGAAATTTTTATTAAACAATTTGTATCTAATAAAGTTATAAAAAGTAAATTGTAATTAAAATTAAACATGTTTCTATGTTACAATGAATTTTTTACAACCATAATCTTTTTAGTTTTTAGTTCGTCCAGACAAAAGAGAAAATTAAATTAATTAATTGGTGTGTCGCTCAGGATATCAAGTGTTAAATATATAATTTGAAAGGATGGGACTAAAAATATGCTAGAATGGAAAGGGTTTGGCACTTGACAATTAGGTAAAGAAAGGTTGATTATGACATTTCTATAATTTACAAGGGTACTGTTGGGAAAACGGAAATTGGGGACAAATTGGAACAAGTTGTTTAAGATGCAATGCATCAATGCATCTGATTTTCACAAATATAATTAAATTAATTAATGCCCTGGATTTTCCGTTTAAAGGGAGATGTATACTCTATATGTCAATATCAATATTTAAGAAAATCGACAACATTCGATTGTCCTTGTATGGTTTCATAAATGATAAATATATTAGCGGATAGGAAAATTTCTCAAAATAGTCACTTTCATAGTTAAATAAAATAAAATATTTATTAGATTATTTTTTGTCTTATACCGCGTATATAAAATATAGATACAGTAATTTACGGACATCATCCATACTTACAAGGACGTCAATTGGTTAACGCGAAGGTGTTTTGCAAGAGTTTACATATGCTAACATTCATATAAGATATATATAATATTTCCTAATGATTAGGCATGTTTATATTCTAATACCTATATGTGTAGAGGTCTCGATGCATGTACATAAATACATATTTTAAGGTATTTGTTAGTTAAGAGACATATATTGCCTCAATAGTACCCCAAGATTCTTTTAAATAGGAGGTCTTGGGTTCAAATCATTTCCACAACGAAATAGGGTCTGTGGAAAGTCAGGGGGTTTTCCCAGTGGGGTTTCCTTCTGGGTGGTTGTGGACCTGTGGTGGCTCATAGGAATTGGGAGGTCCAGGTAACTAGACATTGGTGACATGGCCTGAAAACAGTTGGTTCACACGATAGAAACATTCGTCGTTCAAAAAAATAAATAAATAAAATAAAATAAAAAATAAAGAGACCTTTTTATTTAACAAATTGATTATTATAGAAATTTTTCTTAGAGGAAATAAAATTTTATATTTATTCAAAACATAGGTTTCTTCTTTTTATAGAAAATTACGTTCCATTTGGCATACAATAAAAACGTCTGATGATAATTTATAAATTTTTAGGGAAATTACATATATGATAAAACTATATGCTTTCTTAAAATACAAGTCTTTTAATACATAACATATATTACTCTTCAAACGAACAAACATAATTATACTAGTATAGTAGTATGACAAATTCAAAAGCCTTCTAAACTTATTCAAACATCGATCTACATCATATATTATATATACTATTAAAAAACCAAGTTTATTTAAAATTTAAAATGAGACTTGAATATCAACTGCTTTGTATATATTTTGTATGTATTCAGAGCTAAATCTTATGTTAGTATTTGAAATTACATAACACGATAAATTATCTCAAGTACAAATTTATATAGCACACCACAACTTTCCTACGAAAAAGCGTACAACCTGTTATCAATCACGTACACAACCATTACTCACAAATACTACAACAATTTATGCAATACATGCATATATACAGACATACATACGAAGTCAACCAGAAGTGATAACTAATTAGTAATTACTAACATGAGTTTGAACCGCCATATATAAGAGTAAACAAGCAGGTTCATATAGGCCAAGCTGGAACTCAAACAGCAATGAACTCATCCAGTCCCCAAAGATTGCTAGACTCGCACCCAAGCCCATTAAACTGGTCAGTCGATTCATGTTCCAACCCTAAGAAAGTCTCCAAGTTCGAGATTTGCTCCTTTAATTCAACCGGATGGTTCGGGAGATCATTGTAATTCATCAACGTAGGTGATGGGGGCAGTTTTACATGCATGGTTGGGTGAGTTAACTCAGTGGTGGTCAAGATCCATTCAGGTGCAGGTGGAGGCTGTTCAACACACTGCTTCTTGGCAGATGGTGGCTGTGCTTGCACTGGAGTCTGTTCAACACACAGCATCTTGGCAGGTGGCAGCTGCACTTGCACCGGCTCAGGGAAGGGGAAGTTGAGCTTGGCCTTGTTGCCTCGGATACGCTTGGCGGCTTCATCGTAAGCTTTAGCAGCTTCTTCAGCTGTGCTGTATGTCCCGAGCCATACACGAGCACCCTGTTGAGGGTCCCGGATTTCAGCAGCCCATTTGCCCCATGGTCGCCTGCGGATCCCTCTGTAGAGGTTTTTTCGAGCTTTAGCCTTCTTTTCAATGGGTTTCTGATTCTGATTCTTGTTGCCTGAAAAACGATGTATTGAACCGAGTTAACCAGCCATGGCTGCTATTTGTCATAACTTTTTTCAATTAGTCAAACAAATCATATCATAAATTAAAAAGTTGCGATGTTATTCACACAGAATTAAAATCTAAGCTTCAGAATAATATCTATTCGATTCACTATATAGAACAACAACTTTTTATGTTAATTGGTTAAAAAGCTGAAACTATTTAATTGGCTGTAATAACCTTTTTATTGATACTTTTTGTTTTTTCAACACAAGATTCTCTTTAGGTGGTGTTTATTTTTTCAGAGGCAAAATATCTGCGGTCTGCGAACCACTTCTGCAGACCTCTTTTGCAGAAGAGGTGGATCAAACCCCTGCAAGAAGAGCTTTTGAGGATGTTTGTTTTCTGAAAAATTTATCAACTTAAAACCTCTTCCCAACCCCACCGTCCCAACCTCTCATCTCCGATCTTCCACCAAACCCACCATCCCAACCCCACCGTCGACCTCAGCCCCTCCACCCACCGCCGCTCATCTCCAATCCTCCACCAACCGCCGCTCATCTCCGATCTTCCAACCTGGGGTTCTCCGATCGACGACTTCCCTGCTCAGCCCCTCCACCTACCGCCGCTCATCTCCGATCTTCCAACCTGGGGTTCGTTCGAACGAAGAGGAACCCTAACGGCGGCGGCGAAGAGGTGGAGCAAACCCTCACGGCGGCGAGGAGAAACCCTAGGGTTCTATCGAATGACCTAGATGTTGGAACCGTCACGATCGCGGCGATGGCTTGAGGTGCAGTCGGCGGCGGCAGTGGCGGTGGAAGAGGAGGCACAGTCGGGAGGTGGAGGAGCCTTCTCTTGAACGTGAAGAGGTTAACCTCTTCTTGGAAAAGACTTTGGTCCAAATCTGCGCCAAAAAGAGGCCGCGAAGAGCTTTTTTAATGAAAGGTCTTCGTGAAAATAAACAGTCTGCGAACCTCTAACCTCTTCCCGCGTCTGCGCGGCGCAGACATAAGAGGTTAGAAGAGCTTTTTTAAGAAAAACAAACACCACCTTAGTCTTATAATTGAATTGCTTCTATGTATATATCATTATTTTAACTGACTAAATAATAAAAGTAAGAGGAATCATGTTGAAATCAAATACCAAATTTAGAAACCTGTAGATCTTGTGACCCAATTTACCACAAAGTAAAAGTTGCAACGATTTTTGGTAAAAAAAAAAAAAAATGATTCATGTGTTTAATTAATTGTTAAAAGTAAGAAGAATCGTGTTGAAAACATATATCGTTTTTATATAAACCTGTTGATAATCTTGTAACCATTCCAAGTTACCAATCAGAGTAAAAATTTGCAATGATTTTCAGAAAAGAAAAAACAAAAGATCGTATATTAAATTGTTATTTTCTCCATTAATAGCAAGCAAGACGAATTATTTCATGCTAAATAAGATCGAGAAACAAATAAAATCGCACTACTATTTGTATATTTGTTGTATATATAAACACAAATTACGTTTCACATCAAAATCAGGCTAAAAATTATTAGATCTAAGACGTAGCGCACATCAAACTTGCGAACCGAGTGTTTAACACTCAAATTAGGCAACAACTGCATATTTTCATCAGCATCAAATAGATAGATTGATTTCTAATATTTTAAGAACATTAACAGGCTAGGTGAGATAAATGAAGACGAATTTTTGCATTTTCAAACAAACAAAAAACGAATAATATCTCATCAATGGAATATATATTGAGTTCGATGACTCGATTCAACTTTTTTCTAGCAAAGCAACTCATTTATCTGTAACTTGTAAGTGCATTAAATAAAACATATATTCACCTTGCTTTGGCTTCTGTGTAGACTCGTCGTCGTTGCTGGTGGTGCGGAGGAGAGACGGTGGCTTGATATCCCAGCCGAATAGATCGTAGACGTCAAACTCGTTCCAGAGATCATTGGTGGTCCGTTTCCGGCTTAGTTTGCCGGTCGGATCTACGCCGGAGATGACAGCTCCGCCACACATTTTTGCTGTTGGCTAGAAGTGAAAAATACACACGAAAGGAAGAGAAAATAGAATCGGAGTGTATTGGGGGAATGGCTCGCGATAAGAGGATTCAAGTATTTATAAGGGGTGTTTGTTTCTAATCAAGTTAAATTTAATTCCTACTTGATTTATTTTTATGATACCATAGTAAAAAAATACATTAAAAGAATATATTGTTTACTTTCTTTCAATACAAAACTATATCATCAGTTTAACAACTTGCGTTAGAAACAAACTGATTTTTAAAAAATTTAAATAGAGACATAAATGCAATGTATGAGTGAATAGGGAAAAAGCCAAAAATAAAAAAAAAAATAAAAAAAATATGTGGAGAAAAGAGTGTAGAGTTTTTTATTATTTACTAAAATAGTGTTTTTTATTTATTTTCTAATTATTTTTTTAATTATTAAGTTTTGAGATATCTTATATCTCATTTACGTCTGCAAGTCTGCAACCAATGTTTTCATAACTGAACCGGACGTCGAACCGGTTTTCTTACCGGTCAGAGGTCTGACCGGTCGAATCGATCAGACCGGATTTAAGAACCGGGTGATTTTATGAACAGTTTATAAATAAATAAATAAATATATATATATAATAAAAAAATAGAAAAAAAACAAAAAAAACGGTTCAACCACCGGTTTCCCGGTCAGACCACCGGTTCGACCACCGGTTCCCGATTCAACCGATCCGACCGGACTATCTGATCCGGTTTTCAAAACAGTGTCTGCAACCCTTCACCTTTCAAATTGAGACTCCCTTAACCTCCCAAATTGAGACTCCATGAGAGCATTAGGTATGACCTCTTGGCTTCTTCTTCTCCCAAATTGAGATTTTGCTCCATTATACGACCGGTCTTCCCGAAGCCATTATATGTCCAAATTCATGAAATCGACTGACTCACAACTATCCGGATTGAAGGGAAGGTCATCGGATCTAAAAATGTTTGAATACTGATTGAAGGTTCGGTCATGGGTCAGAACTGGTTTAGAATGCTTTCGTATGACCCATTTTAGGAAACTGAACTAAATAACAGTTTTGACTTTTTAGATTTGTAAATATAACATCAGACATCATGTGACACCTCACAAATTCCAGGTCAGCATTTACTTTATTTTAATAATAATGTGTATTATTATTTCACGCGTGGCACTAGAATTGCTAATATTTAGTGTGACACGTGGCATAACAGTCCAAACACACAGATAATCCGAGGAATTACCGTAAAACGCACGCACGTGTCTTGAATAACGAACGTTGGTGAATTAAACGAAACACAACCCACTTTCACAACCACTTAGGTCCTAGGAAGCCTAAATTAGGTGGAATAGTGTTGCAAGTCTCGAAACAATAATCGTAATCGAGAAATACGAGAAAATCGGCTCGAAACAACAAAATTGGGCCTATTGAGCTTCTCAAAGACCCATCGCGGTACGCTAAGGGCCTCTGATTGGGCCTTAGCGGTACGTGACGCTTAGGCGGGGCAATTTGAATTCTCCGAAAGTCGTCGCGGTACGCGACGACCGATCAACTTCCTTATTCGCGATACGCGGCGTGTTTCGGGAATCAGATGAATATTATATTCATTACGATACGCCGAGAGGCATTCTTGCCAGTCTCGGCGGTACGCGAAGACGCCCCACACGCAAAATCTTTATTTAACCAAGACCAAATCATTACAACCGACCCTTAGCTAAAAACCTCGAGTCCAGGAGCTACATTGGCGATCATTGTCCCTGTTAAACTTCATTGAAGACCTGGAGATCACCTCAAACACCTTTGGAGGCCATTCTTGATGATTGGAAGGGACCAAGAGGAAGCACCACACCACCACCACCTTTCATTTCGATTGTGAGGCCTTCTCAGCAAATTTCTAGCCACAACCCTCGATCTCAAGCCACATATCACGAATTTGAAGACCCTTGAGGTAGTTTTAGCACCATTGTAGCTTAAATTCGCTTCTACACCCACATGCATTGTGAATCACTCACATGCAACCACCCACACACCACATGCATGAATTTTAGATTGTTTAGATCTGTGATTTATGTATTGAACCACTGATTTGGGCATTTGGATTGTGTTAATAGTCATTATTAATGCTAACTTGTGTTATTTGGGGCTTTTGGCCTAAATGGTGATTCTTAGCTACATGCATGTATGATCTAAGCCCGTTTACCTGATTATTGATATTAAGATGTTGCTAGTTACGATATTTGATATGATCTACATGAGTTAGAAGTATTATTGATGTCAAGAAATGTCAAAATGTGATAGTTACTAAAAATAGTAACTTTATTGTTACAAAAGGATGATGAAATGGCAACATGCATGTGTTTAGATCTAGGATTTATGATTAAAATGATATTTGGAAACTATTATGATGATTGTTGATGCATTGAGTTATTAGAATTGTTAAAAGTGTGATTTTCATTAACATATCTAAAAATAGTAACTTTTTAGTTACAAATTGTCTAAAGAATGATGAAGTTGATGTTATAGTATGATTGACATGATTATATGGACTTAACACGATGACATTATGCGACACCCCGTAAAATCCAGGTCAGCATTTGTTTAAATAAATGATTATTTAATTTATAAATATATACGTGGCACTAGAATTAGTTTAATTTAGTGTGACACGTGGCATGACGGTACAAACACTGACACACAACAGGATAATTCGAGGAATTATCAAGAAACCACTCACACTTGTCAGAACACACGGACGTTGGTGAACGTTTAGCATATCGTGTAACACTACACTCGAAACCTCACGAAACGCTCAAACATGGAACTTGGAAGTTCAAACGAGGCCAAACGACAGTTCGGAAACGTGAAAACGACGACGAACGGATCAAACCCATTAAACTAGGCTTATTGGGCTCTTCATGGGCCCATCGCGGTACGCGATGGCCCATAAGAAGCCCTATAGCGCAACGCGACGAGATTCGGGAGAACTTGAATCCCGAATTTCGTCGTGGTACGCGGAGAGTATCTGGAGCTCCCTCCACGGTACGCGACGACTCCAATCGACAAAATCTTAAGACAAGTCATATCCTACTCTACTCTCATCATTTTGTTCGACCATGCACGCTTTCTCTCGACCTTCTTCTTCCTCCAGCCCCCTGTAACAGCCTTGGAAGCCATTGTTACACCTCTTTTAAACTTGGGAACTTTGAAGAAAGCTCTCTAGAACCTCATCCTTCATCACCACCTTCTTTGTTGCTAAGGAACCTGCTGTCTAGGAGCATCTAGTAGCCTTCCAGCTCGATTCAGCCATCATCTCGGTCATTTGGAGGCTTTCAAAGGTAGTTCTATACTCAAAACACACCTTCCTCACATCTACACCCACATGCAATGGGTAAAACCCACATGCAAGCATCTATAATGCACACAGACGAAATTTCATTCTGGGTTTGTTGATATCTATGAGTTTTATGATGAGTAGATGAAGATTTACAACGATCCATGATGATGTGTTTGTATGAAATGTGGGTTTTGGTCATGAAATGATGAAATCTTGACATGCATGTATGATCTAAGGCATTTTAGATGATCTTGAATGATGTTACATGATTATAGATGTTAGTGGTGATGATCTACATGGTTGGATGTTGCTAAATGGTTTAAAAATGTGATTTTTGATGAACTTTCCATTAATAGTAACTTTTCTTCTTACAAAATGATAAGTTGGATTATATTGGTAACATACAAGCTTATGGATTTGCTATTAAGAAGTATTTAGGATGATATTGATGCTTAGAATGTGGTTTTGTTGTTGTTTATGGTCATATTTAGCATAGTTACTATTTTTAGTAACTTTTATAATCGAAATATTGTTAAATGGTGATTTTGACTATATGAGCATGATTAGATAATGTTAAAAGGCATAACATGATAATATGTGTTATAAAAATGGGCTAGGGTTGATTAGAATGGTCATTTGTATGATGATAGTCATAGTTGCTATATTTAGTAACTTTTATAATTAAAATGTTGCTAGATGATGAATTGGTTTAGATTAACATGTGTAAGTGATGCTAAATGGTACAATATGATGCTATATGATATGAAAATGAATTAGAAATGCTTAGGATGATCACCGAATTGGTTTATGTCATAGTTACTATTTTTAGTAACTTTATGTTGCAAAATATCGATTTAAAAATGTGATGAACGAATTGAGCGTGCTGAATGAATTACTATGCTTTGATACGATGATTGCATGCTAAGTTAGGTGGTTTTCAATGACAAGCATGCTAGATATAGAAACTTTCCTTTTTAGGAAACTTTTGTATGCAAACGTGACATATATGATTTATTTGATTTCGTCTGACAATGTGCTATGTGTTAACATGATCACGTAGGACGTAACGAGCATGCTAGAACTTTAAAACGATATGATTTGTGAAATTTGCCACAAATGGAAACTTACTATAGATAGTAAAGTTGTCCATAGACGCGACTTGCGCGTTTTGCACACGACAAGCACTAACACAAATATTACATGATTCACAACCGACACACGGTTCACCAACGGGTCGTTAGGTCAAACACGGTCAACACGACCCACACAACGACTTAGAGTTGTTAAACACTAACACGGTCCTGTGAGACCCACGTGTATGTAAACACAAACTTATAACACCTATGTGATATAGGTAACTACTAGCCAGCGAGCTACACTGTTCTCGTAAGAACACACGCTACTCAAACTCAGGTGACTTTACAGCCCCACTTTTACTCATAACTGTTTGTTAAACTTTTGGGGTGAGAATACAATGCAACTGTTTTTAGATGTATGACTGGTATGTTGTAAAACAACTTTTCGTGTGCAACTATTATCGCCACAAGTCCTCAATAATCTTACCGTTAATTGGGGTGAGAATACAATGCAACTGTTTTTAGATGTATATCTGTTTTACTGAATTCAAATACTTAAACATGTGAACTCACCAACTTTATAGTTGACACTTTTTCGCATGTATTCTCAGGTAACTAGTGGATTGCAAGCTAGGATGCGCACAAGGATGCACTAGGGAGTCTGACATGCATATAGACTCTTGTCCTAGGCTTTTGTTTGCATTGATTTATTTTGAAACAATTTAAACAATGTAGTGTCTGATATACTTTATTATCCGCTGCAACAATTTACACTTTCGCTGTTTATCTATTAAACCTGTGTTGTTTTACAAAACTGTATGTTTGTGTAACTCATATAGAGTCGTTCTATATGACCATGAGCTGTGATCCTGGCCACGTTACACCCACATGGACTAACACCACGAGTGGGAATTTGGGGGTGTGACAGACTGGTATCAGAGCCTTGGTTATAGAGAACTAGGTTTGCATGTAGTAAACTTAGACTATAGCCATAGCTCTACATTTAGACACTACACTAGTTTCACATAGCACATTATGTGCATAGTTTAGCAAAATGCTTTGTGACTTGATCTAACACTTACGAACATGTCTCTGAGGGCATTAACACTCAACTACTCTTGCGACCTGTGCAAGGGGATTAGCAAAAAGGCGAACTCAATTACGAAGGGAACTATTCTATGCTTTGAAGAAGACTTCTCTAGCACAATCTAACTCGAATCGAACGCTTTTCCCAACATCTTCCTTGAGAGCGAATCTAGTCAAATGACGCTTAGTATCGACACTCGGGAAGCAAACTCTGAACCCTAAAGTATTTAGTAGCTTGAGATTGAGTGAACTAGAATGACTGTGTAAGATAAATTGACGATTATGGTGGCCAACGTAATCGTGAATTTATAAGTACATACGAATTCTGGCAAATTCAAATAATAAGTTACCTCCACCAGGAAAACTGTATAGTACACCGCTTCAAGTGGATATTCGAGCTCCACTAATTACACCGAGTAGTTTATTTCCTTATTGTATATAGTATTGAACTATTGTTAGAACCTATATGAGCGAGATGTGCTCATACAAATCATCTAGGTAGTAGTAATCTCATCAAACTTATGTTTCTACCTTTGAAATGATATTTTAGACTGATGATATATTTTCTCCCTACACATACTAACACGTAAATAATTCTAACGGTACGTGATACAATATCTATTGTATATGAATACTAACAAATGGCTGGTCGAGGAATGTATGTGCGCACTGACAACCAATCAATCGATTCTGCGGCTATCGAGGCCATGGTGGAACGACTTGTTAACAAAGCCATTGCGGATTATGAGGGGCTGCACGCTTAAACAATGAAACATGCAATGAGACTGACAACAACAACTCAAAAGGATGCTCATTCGAAACCTTCCTTAGTTACCATCCTCAAACATTCAAGGGATCAGAGGGAGCATAGGGACTGCTCCGATGGATTAAGAAGGCCGAGTCGGTCTTCTGCATGAGCGAGTGTTCAGAAGAAAACAAAGTGAAATTCGCTACCGGGACTCTTGAGGGGCAAACCCTCACTTGGTGGAATTCACACGTCCAAACACTGAGTCTGGAGACTGCTAACTCAATTCCCTGGGAAAATTTCGTCGGGATATTGAAAGAAGAATATTGTCCCAAGAACAAAATAAGAAACTGGAGGGGCTCTGGAATCACAAAATGGAAGGATCTGAAATTGAACAGTACACCACTCGATTTCACGAATGGTGTAAACAGTGCCCAGAAATGGTGACCCAGAAATACAGAAAGATCGAGCCATAAGTTAGTGGATTACCTGAACAAATCCGAAGCCTAATTACCACGACAGACTCCACTCTCATTCAACCCACTATTTGCTTGGCTCATCATCTGACTGACCAAGCGGTAGCACAGGGTAAGCTACCCAAGAGGGGTGAACACCTGAAGCCCCAAGACCGCAAACGCAAGTGGAAGTCTAACCAACCTCACTCTTCACAACAGTTGCAATTTCATAACCGATCAACCACGACTAGCAAATCTACCGCTACATAATCCGGCACCTAGGACAAGAATGTCTACAAGGGGAAATACCCTAAGTGTAACCGATGCCCATATCTAGGGCTGTAAACGAACAGAACGAACACGAACGAGCCCTTGTTCGTGTTCGTTCGTTTAACTTTTAACTTGTTCACGATCGGTTCACGAACGCTTACCAAACGAAAATTCTTGTTCGTGTTCGTTCATTAAGGAATTTAGCTTGTTCACGAACGCTAACGAACGCATATTATTTAAACAATAAAATCAACATTTTTAATATCAAGCAATGGAGATAATCATTTATAAATATATAAATTAAGATATTATAGTATTAAACTAAAAATAACTTAAGTATTATGGTATTAAACTAAAAATTAAAAATAAACAACACATTTAATGAATAAATATAATAAATAAACTTAATTGAACATAAACGAACGTAAACGAACATGTTAACGAACGTTCACGAACATAAATGAACGAACACGACCTCTGTTCATGTTCGTTCATTTAACTAAACGAACGGAATTTCTTGTTCGTGTTCGTTCGTTTATTAAACGAACGAACATAAACGAACTTCCCGCCGAAGGGTTCACAAACTGTTCGCTGAACGTTCGGTTCGTTTACAGCCCTACCCATATCATCACTATGGGAAGTGTGAACGCTATCGATGTCGGAGATGCGGAAAACACGGTCACATGGCCAAGGAGTGTAGAAGCAAGCCTATTAACAACAATAACAACCGGAATATCATAAAAGGATGTTATGAGTGTGGCAAGCCTGAGGCAGGCATAGGGACTGTCCACAACTGAAAAAGACAGAAGGAGGCACGGTAACTAGTCGAGCATCCGAGATTGACTCCGGAAAAGCTAAAGATGATCCTAACATCATAACCGGTACGTTCCTTTTAAATAATGTCTATGCTCGTATGTTATTTAATACCGGTGCCGATAGGAGCTCTGTATCTAGTGAACTTAGTAAATTGCTTATTATCATCCCCAGTGACAGAGCTTCATTAGATTGGAAGGAGGGCGAAATCTTATGTAATTGTGACACCTCGCAAATTCCAGGTCAGCATTTATAATACTTTAATAATAATGTGTGTTATTATTTCATATGTGGTACTAGAATAATTGTATTTAGTGTGACACGTGGCACAACAGTTCGAACACATCGATAATTCGAGGAATTATCGCACAATACTCGCTCGTATCTTGAATGACGAATGTTGGTGAACGGATCAAACCACAGAACACTTTCACTGCACATTAGGTTCCGGGGAACCTAAGTTAGTAGAACGATGTCCATATGTCGAGAAACGATACTCGTAATCGAAAAATACGCGAAGAATGGGTCAAAACATGAAAATGAGCCAAATTGGGCCGGATCTAGGGTCCAGGCGCTACGCCTAACCCGAAGATCCCCACTCAGGCGATACGCGCGGATGAGGAGGGACACCTCTCATCCGGCTGCCTCGCGCGTAACGGCTGACATTGATGGCACTCGTCAGGCGATACGCCTGGGGTGTCTGACACCTAAAAATTTTGTGAATCTCATGATTACCACACCATACTCCTTTTACCCAATCCCATACGTAAACTCCTCTATTTAATACCCCAAAAACGTCTGATTTCACTACTACAACACCACATCACACTCATTTGAAGCCTTGGAAGCCATTGTTGGGAGATTTGAAGCTTGGGAAGCTCAAGGAAGGCTCATAAGATCTTGTCACCACCATCACCATTGCTTGCACTAGTTGAAGAGCGATTCCAGGAGCTCAAGAAGCTGCTCAACCAATATCTCAACACATTCGAAGCTTTGGAAGGTAGATCTTGAGACTATGTAGCATAAAACTCACATACAACACACATAAACCCACATACAAGGTTCAAAGCTTGCACGCACACACTAGATCCACACATACACGAATTTTTCTTGTTTGAATCTGAGTTTGATGATGTTTCTATGTTTATTGATGATTAGATGATGTGTCTTTACATACTATGATGATGTTGTTATGAAAGGATGTTTATAGTAGCTAAAATAATGATGTTAGCAACATGTATGTAAGATCTAGGTGGAGATTCATGAAGTTTGATATTGAAATGTTATTGGATATGATTTATGAGATCTAAAAGTGTCATGAAAAGCAAGATATGTCAAAATGTGATTTTTACAAATTATGGTAACTTTAATATCATGAAATATTGATTTATGATGAAATGGCCTAATGCATGTGTTTAGATCTATAAGTTATGTTCAAAATGGTGTTTAGAAATTAAAAGGATGGCTATTGATGTGTTAAAATTGTTAAAATCATCAAATATATGATTTTTATGAATATTACTATGAATAGTAACTTTATTTCACAAAGTCTACAAATGATGACATATTTGTTGTCATGAATATAATTTGACGGTTATTTTGAACTAGGATGACGATATTTAGACGAGATTGTTAGTTAGACTTGGTGACACATGCTTAATTAGTAACTTTCTGATTGTAGTAACTTTTTCACGCAAACCATGCTGAACCGGCTATGTGTAACTATGTGCTATGTGATAACATGCTCATTTAGGATAAATATGCATGTTAGAATAATCGGAATATGATTTCTTGCATGACTTGCCTAAGGTGAAAACTATTCTGAAATAGAAACTTACTATAAAGTAAGTTTCCTCACAAAAATGACTACCGGTATCCGTACACTTCACACGACACAAAACCGCACATTACACGAACACTTGATCCAAAACCGTCACCAACGGGTCGTTAGGTCAAACACGGTCAACACGGTCAAACACGGTCAACGCGACCCACAAAACAACTCGGAGTTGTTGAACTCAAACACGGTCCTGTGAGACCCACATTTGTGAATACAAACTTATAACACCTATATGATATAGGTAACTACTAGCCGGCGAGCTACACGGTTCTTGTACGAACACTCTGCCAAACTCAGGTGAGTTTACGGCCCCACTTTTACTCTTTAACTGTTTTGCTAAACTATTGGGGTGAGAATACAAAGCAACTGTTTTAGATATATGACTGGTATGTTGTGAAAACCATTTTCGAGTGTAACTATTATCGCTTAAAGTCCTCACTTATCCTTACCGTTAGTTGTGTAAACAAACGAGTCGTAATTACGTAGTACTACTGGGTTTGACTAGCCCCACTCGGCACCAATGTTGACTGGAGGTCATAACGAGTGTAATTTCGATGTTGATGTCGGGTTCAGCGATGACCCGCGGAGGCAAACGGAAACAGTCGAGTTTCGGTAAGATGAACTGACACACTCCACGGATCGTAGTGTCCAACAACAAAACTTAACATACCCAGTATATGTCTATTTACTATTTTTGTCTGTCTAAACCTGTGAACTCACCAACTTTTTAGTTGACACTTTTCGCATATTGTGACAACTAGTACCGAACCGTCCGGCAAGTCCGTACGGTGTGTGTACTTTCACCTTATACTGTGTGTAAATACAGTACAGGAACAGTCGTACGATAACATAACTCAGAAAACAAACCACCGTTGTATGTGTTTAAGTAAAAAAAAAAACAAACTTAAATACGGTAAATACAACAACTCAAGAGAAACAACAGTGTACAAACAAACAATGAAAACAAATCGGTTGCGATCTGATGTCCATAGATGACAGGAATCAGATAGCCGACAAATCAGTGAGAAAACAATGTGTTATCAGGAGGTTTAGTTGAGTCCGACAGTGAGGAAATACAATTCACAGTTTAATTACAGTGTTGTTTTAAGAATAATAAACTGACAGCGTGTTTGCGTGGGTGACGATTCACACAAACATATCTGTGAGTTTAACGTTCTGAACGATAACTGATAATTAGAAAACCAAATCAGAAAGCGAAACATACGATCGTGTTCGTACAGTTAGCGCTCTGTACGAAGACGCGCGTAAGTGACGCGATCTGACGAAACGAAAACGAAACACGACACGAACGATAATAAATTTAATAAAATAAAATAATTAACATTTTACAATTTTGAAACTCATCAATTAATTTAAATAATTTTCTTTGATTATTTACAATTAAATTACGCGTAATTTTCCGGACGCGCGACCGAATTACGAACCGAGCAACCGAAACGAACCCGAACACCCTCGGGGTATATAAACCACAAATAAAGCTTGAAAGCCTCATTTTTACATCACCAACTCTCTCTCTCTAAACCTAAATTCGTTTCTCTCTCTCTCTTGAAGAAAATAACCATTTTCAAGCTTCAAGTTCAAATATCTTGCTCGATTCTTGGCCAATTCTCGTGTTCTTGGTGTCCACGCGAAGCTCTTGACGAGCTCTACACAGAAGTACAAGGGATCTAAGGATTTCTTCAGCCGAAATCAAGGTATGAGCAAAAGGAGAGCACGGAATTAGGGTTTTCTAACACCTCGTTCGACCCTCACACCCACCACCGATTTAAAACCCATATACACCCACACTTCACATGTCTGGGAGCTGACTTCGCATCATGGAACCATGTGAAACAGCTCGAGAAACCATGATGTGAGGTCAAGGATGATGATGAAGTGGGTACAGGTTCGTGGGAGAACCAGATCTGGCCGCACCACTTGATGCACCGGCCGAACCATCACATGAGAACCAAACCTGTTGGCTGTCACGAACCATTTCCCTTGAACGAACCTACCGGTCATCAGACGAAGCTTTGGGCTACAAACTCTCATAGCCGAAGCTTGCTACTTGCCCAGCGAACCTTCGAGTCCCACGAACCCAGCTCCGGCGAACCATGGTGCTCACGAACCCATGAACACATGAGACGAACCCTAGGTGTGATGCAGCGAACCCTCTAACCTCGTGTACCCCTTGTCAGATTAGCCGAACCCTGCTTCTTTTCCCTTGGACGAACCCTCGGCTGAAATAACCAGTAGGTCGCTGGTTGTGAATGGTACCCCATGCTGGCCAATCATCACAATATCAAACCAAATACCCACGACATCACGTAAAAAGAAAAATCAGATCAGGCCCACAGCGAACTTCTAGCTAGGATACAGCTTCGGCCCATTTAAAATCTATGCAGCCCGATTCTATATACATTGCCTATAGATATTTTTGTTGGGCCCAAGTAGCCATCTCAGCCCACACCCATTTTCTTAACCAGTTTAGGCCCAATGACAGCCCACCCCCACATTCTGAATATTTATTCGGCAAAGAAACCTAACCGGCCCACCATGAGTTGACTAGCCAAGGTTCATATTCGACACATACACATGATCAGGCCCAATTCCAATGAACCGGCCCAAATCTCGCGACCCAATCTATTTTGCCTAGGCCCAAGGCATTAAATTGATTCGGCCCAACACGAGACCCACTAGGTTTAATTGACGATAACACAAGGAAACGAGTAGTAAAAGAACATATACATGGCGTGAATAATATCATACTACAAAAATGTTAACATAAGTATGAGACAAATAAGGTGATTTGAGACAAAGGTTATTAACATTTTTATTTATAAATCTAAGTTTATACTTAAAACTTCATTAGTCGTTCTAGTAAATTAAATGACAACTTAAAATTTATGAGTAAGCAAGATAACTTAAATCTAGTGGGATAAGTGTTGGCGAGTCTACACGACTAAGTGAGGTCGAATGAAGATCAAGACCGGAACGCGCAAGTGTTAACCAAT
Organism: Mikania micrantha; assembly: GCA_009363875.1. Lineage (NCBI taxonomy): Eukaryota > Viridiplantae > Streptophyta > Magnoliopsida > Asterales > Asteraceae > Mikania > Mikania micrantha. The sequence goes on along the minus strand of CM018693.1, from coordinate 12,722,087 downwards.
CTTAAGGTTAACACTAAAACACACTTAGACACGTATTCAAGGGTTACTTATGGGTCAAACCTAATGTGTAAACAATACAGGATCGTGAAACCAACAACAAGAACAATCAAAGAGCGCGTGCATTCTTCTTTTAAGCTAAGTCAACCATACAACAACAAGGTGAGTTCATATGCCCCTTTTCTTTTAATCTTTACTGATTTCAAAGCTCGGGGCTGAGAAACATGCTAAACTTTTATTTACTTAAAAGTTTTCATTATTATATTGCTTAATTTATGATTTAGATAATAATTGTTTATCGTTATTATCATTTATCATTACATGCTTGATTGATTGACTTTATCATAACCGAAATAGCTAGGATGTTACATGCTATTTTAGAATCAAGGTCCATTAACACCATAGAATAATAATATAAGTTGTTAAGAACATATCTTACGACTGTTTATTATTCTTGCACGATAGAACCACGGGAAAAACCAAGGGATAACCTACTGATTACAGTTAGTAATAACAAGAATGATAATCATGATAACAAAACTTCATGATAACGAAATCATTCACTCATGTCTAACATCGAGTTCTAAGACAAGTTCTTATAACACCTTGTTACAGTCATTTAGAACATTTCATATAGAGTTAACAATCGATACAATCACCTGTGATATCGAAGAGGATATTACGAGCACACACAACTAGGATGGTATTCTCTACACCGATAGTATTCTATATACTAAGACTATATTTAGAGAATATCCTATAACCGTCAGAGTGTGCCGGTTACACTGACCATAACACAATCAAGTACATCATGAACTTTAAACCACCAGAACTAGAGGTAATCTAGTGAAATACCTACCGGGCACGAGCGGTGTTATCATACCTACCGGGCACGAGCAGTGCTATCATACCTACCGGGCACGAGCGGTGCTATCATACCTACCGGGCACGAGCGGTGCTATCATACCTACCGGGCACGAGCGGTGCTATCATACCTACCGGGCACGAGCGGTGCTATCATACCTACCGGGCACGAGAGGTGCTATCATACCTACCGGGCACGAGAGGTGCTATCTTACTTACCGGGCACGAGAGGTGCTATCATACCTGCCGGGCTAATCCGTAAGGAATAGCTAACAGAGACGATTATGTCTCTTACTGTGTTTGTTGGTTTATCATACCTGCCGGGCTAATCCGTAAAGAATAGCTAACAGAGACGATTATGTCTCTTACCTTGTTTGTTGGTCTATATCACATGCCGGGCTAATCCGTAAGGAATAGCTAACAGAGATTTTATGTCTCTTTATTCAGTCATTGGTCTATTTACACACCGGCTAATTCGTAGGAATTAGTTAACAGGGATGATTACATCTCTTATCTTATTCATTGGGTTCTTTTACATGCCGGCTGTTCCATAAGGAACGGTTAACAGAGATAATTATATCTCTTTCCTTATTACTTGATGAATAAACATACCGGGAAATCATGGGTGAAAGGAAATGGGTATCCATCGTTGTATTACAGGTAGTGTCGTGTGCAGTTAAGCATGTGGTGGGGTGGCGTCTGGGCTTGACCCTTTCGTATGCCCCTATATATAAGCATGCTTGACTGGATGAGACATTATCTGTACATCCAACCATGGAGAGGACATTGTGTGAGCATGGGATTCAATTATCAATACAATTTGTGTGAAACACTATGAACTTGATTGACATAAATTCAATGGTTTTCAATTACAAAACTTATGAACTCACCAACCTAGTGTTGACTTTGTTTTAAATGCATGTTTTCTCAGGTGACGGACAGGTATAGATACATAGATGCAAGTATTAAGCTAAGGGACTTTTAGAAGACCTAGCTTATTTTTGGCTTGCATACTTTTGGGATGACACAGTGAATCACTTTTGCATATCTTGTACAGATACAAGATATAAACTCATTGATTCTTTTGATTAGATTTACTTAGTTAAATTATGAACACGCACTGTGTAATTTAACTTTGTAATTCTATATTATATGTCATGTTAGGATTTCTCATTATTTATCATGTGCCATGTAAACAATCTGATCATTTCGATTATCACTCAAGATATCGCGCCCCGGGAACCTTCCGCCCGACGGGAAAACCCGATCCGTTCCCGCCGGCTCGGGGTGTGACAGATTGGTATCAGAGCCATGGTTATAGAGAAATATAGGTCATATTACTTAAACGGTTTGGCCTAGACTATAACCTAGGGACCCTCATGTAGAGATCATGTGACATAGGATTTCAATTGCTTGTGTCTTCTGCTTCTGATCACTGCACTAACCGATTTTCTTTCGGTTATGATCAGAATGCCGCCGAGAAGACAACCACCTGGTTTATTGCCTCTACCACCACAGGACTCTGCTCCTCACTCTTCTACACCGACACCGCCTGACTCTCCTCCACATCTACCACCACCTCCACCTCCTCCTCCGCCACCACCTGTTCATCAGTTGGATCCTGCTACCGTGGCACTGGCCACTCTTCTTACTAGCCAACTGAGGGATGTGATTCCCGAGATGATGAATAGGATCAACACCAACAACAGCAACAACAACGCCAACTCATCTGGAGAGGGCAGTGGCAACACCCGAAACCCTCATGATTACTCCTACAAGAACTTTGTAGGATGCAAGCCACCAGCATTCAGTGGCACTGAGGGAGCCGTCGGCTTGATCCAATGGATCGAGAAGATGGAAACAACTCTTGACATTAGCGGCTGTCCTGATCAACACCGTGTGAGGTATGCTGCGGGATCACTTGAGAAACGAGCACTAACCTGGTGGAACGCCCAGGTCCAAACCCGAGGAAGGGACGAGGCATTGGCTATGCCTTGGGAGGATTTCAAGCTATTGATGAGGGGTGAGTTTTGCCCGAGGAACGAACTGAAAAAGGTTGAAACTGAGCTACTCAACCTTGTTATGATCGGAGCTGACCATCTGGCCTTCACCACCAGATTCCATGAACTGGCAACATTGGCACCGGATATTGTGCCCACACTAGAGAAAAGGATTGAACGGTATGTCGGGGGACTGCCGCCTTGCATGCAAGGGCATGTGATTGCCGCACGCCCAACTACACTTGAGATGGCTGTCACACTGTCAGCTACACTAACTGACGTGATGGTTGCCTCAGGCATGTTAAAGAAGGAGTCTGGAAATACTGATGATCCAGAACAACACCTTGCCAAGAAACGAAAGGTCGTTAAGAATTTCGCGACGACCACTACTACCAAACCAGCTGTGCCCACACAACCACCACGGAACCACCAAACATACTCAGGCACGGCTCCATTTTGCGGTAAATGCAATTATCATCATCAACCAGACGCAAGGTGCAGACAATGTACTTCTTGTGGGAAGCTAGGACACTGGGTCCAATTTTGCAAAAACCAAGCAGCTCAACACAGAGCAAACCAGGCAGTGGCACAGACCGCTGCACACCTTGATCGCATTTCCTGTTACACCTGCGGAGAACCAGGGCACTATGCGAAAGACTGTCCAAAAAGGGTGCTACCGAGAGGGCAAGCACTGAGGGGACGTGCATACAGGGTAGGAGCAGCAACAACCGACCAAAACACTGACACCAACACTGGTACGCTTTCCATTTCAATCTTTGCAGTGTATTAATTTATACTAGCATAGATTATAATTGCCCCTTTAGAGTTAGTTAGAACTTACTCGCAATAGGAGGCTACACTTGGATATTTCTTACACTAAATGACATGAACTTAGTGTTCACCTACCTTAGTGAACAAACACACACCATATAATTCAAAGTGATGGACACGAGTGGTGTCAATATCATCATCGGAACGGATGCTTTGTCCCTGATGGGGATGGGGTCATCTAATCCGATAAGACCTTTTCATGTCATTATAATGAACGACAGAGTTACATTATAAATCTTAATAATGAGTCCGTCAATGTTGTCTTATTGGACGATATACGAATCCATCCTAACAAGGGGAGAAACGAGAGGTTTCTCCTAGCTGGAATAACATGTGAGCAAAAGAATCATAGTGAACATTATGGATCATGGAATTATGCAACATCATGAGATATAACCATGGGGGGGTGTATACAAACAGCTATGGCACGTGATCCCAAGCTACCTAACACTTCCAGTAGACTTGATGTTCCAGAATTGATTGGAACAATGGAATCAAGCCTACTCATTTTATAACTACACACCAAATCCTAGGCTCCCTAAAGAAGACTAGGTCACATATGAACAATGTTCTATCAAGGAACATAAACATTTCGGATAGTACGATCGATAGTCTGAAAACGAATCCGTATCACATCAAACCTGCTCGGGAAAAACACTAAACACAACTTTGCATAAGCATGAGAACATTAGAACACATGATATCAAAGCATCTCCACCTAGGCAAAGAAAAAGTAGTGCCCGACAATGATATGTAAATTTCGGGACGAAATTTCTTTAACAAGGGGAGACTGTGACAACTAGTACCGAACCGTCCGGCAAGTCCGTACGGTGTGTGTACTTTCACCTTATACTGTGTGTAAATACAGTACAGGAACAGTCGTACGATAACATAACTCAGAAAACAAACCACCGTTGTATGTGTTTAAGTAAAAAAAAAACAAACTTAAATACGGTAAATACAACAACTCAAGAGAAACAACAGTGTACAAACAAACAATGAAAACAAATCGGTTGCGATCTGATGTCCATAGATGACAGGAATCAGATGGCCGACAAATCAGTGAGAAAACAATGTGTTATCAGGAGGTTTAGTTGAGTCCGACAGTGAGGAAATACAATTCACAGTTTAATTACAGTGTTGTTTTAAGAATAATAAACTGACAGCGTGTTTGCGTGGGTGACGATTCACACAAACATATCTGTGAGTTTAACGTTCTGAACGATAACTGATAATTAGAAAACCAAATCAGAAAGCGAAACATACGATCGTGTTCGTACAGTTAGCGCTCTGTACGAAGACGCGCGTAAGTGACGCGATCTGACGAAACGAAAACGAAACACGACACGAACGATAATAAATTTAATAAAATAAAATAATTAACATTTTACAATTTTGAAACTCATCAATTAATTTAAATAATTTTCTTTGATTATTTACAATTAAATTACGCGTAATTTTCCGGACGCGCGACCGAATTACGAACCGAGCAACCGAAACGAACCCGAACACCCTCGGGGTATATAAACCACAAATAAAGCTTGAAAGCCTCATTTTTACATCACCAACTCTCTCTCTCTAAACCTAAATTCGTTTCTCTCTCTCTCTTGAAGAAAATAACCATTTTCAAGCTTCAAGTTCAAATATCTTGCTCGATTCTTGGCCAATTCTCGTGTTCTTGGTGTCCACGCGAAGCTCTTGACGAGCTCTACACAGAAGTACAAGGGATCTAAGGATTTCTTCAGCCGAAATCAAGGTATGAGCAAAAGGAGAGCACGGAATTAGGGTTTTCTAACACCTCGTTCGACCCTCACACCCACCACCGATTTAAAACCCATATACACCCACACTTCACATGTCTGGGAGCTGACTTCGCATCATGGAACCATGTGAAACAGCTCGAGAAACCATGATGTGAGGTCAAGGATGATGATGAAGTGGGTACAGGTTCGTGGGAGAACCAGATCTGGCCGCACCACTTGATGCACCGGCCGAACCATCACATGAGAACCAAACCTGTTGGCTGTCACGAACCATTTCCCTTGAACGAACCTACCGGTCATCAGACGAAGCTTTGGGCTACAAACTCTCATAGCCGAAGCTTGCTACTTGCCCAGCGAACCTTCGAGTCCCACGAACCCAGCTCCGGCGAACCATGGTGCTCACGAACCCATGAACACATGAGACGAACCCTAGGTGTGATGCAGCGAACCCTCTAACCTCGTGTACCCCTTGTCAGATTAGCCGAACCCTGCTTCTTTTCCCTTGGACGAACCCTCGGCTGAAATAACCAGTAGGTCGCTGGTTGTGAATGGTACCCCATGCTGGCCAATCATCACAATATCAAACCAAATACCCACGACATCACGTAAAAAGAAAAATCAGATCAGGCCCACAGCGAACTTCTAGCTAGGATACAGCTTCGGCCCATTTAAAATCTATGCAGCCCGATTCTATATACATTGCCTATAGATATTTTTGTTGGGCCCAAGTAGCCATCTCAGCCCACACCCATTTTCTTAACCAGTTTAGGCCCAATGACAGCCCACCCCCACATTCTGAATATTTATTCGGCAAAGAAACCTAACCGGCCCACCATGAGTTGACTAGCCAAGGTTCATATTCGACACATACACATGATCAGGCCCAATTCCAATGAACCGGCCCAAATCTCGCGACCCAATCTATTTTGCCTAGGCCCAAGGCATTAAATTGATTCGGCCCAACACGAGACCCACTAGGTTTAATTGACGATAACACAAGGAAACGAGTAGTAAAAGAACATATACATGGCGTGAATAATATCATACTACAAAAATGTTAACATAAGTATGAGACAAATAAGGTGATTTGAGACAAAGGTTATTAACATTTTTATTTATAAATCTAAGTTTATACTTAAAACTTCATTAGTCGTTCTAGTAAATTAAATGACAACTTAAAATTTATGAGTAAGCAAGATAACTTAAATCTAGTGGGATAAGTGTTGGCGAGTCTACACGACTAAGTGAGGTCGAATGAAGATCAAGACCGGAACGCGCAAGTGTTAACCAATCTTAAGGTTAACACTAAAACACACTTAGACACGTATTCAAGGGTTACTTATGGGTCAAACCTAATGTGTAAACAATACAGGATCGTGAAACCAACAACAAGAACAATCAAAGAGCGCGTGCATTCTTCTTTTAAGCTAAGTCAACCATACAACAACAAGGTGAGTTCATATGCCCCTTTTCTTTTAATCTTTACTGATTTCAAAGCTCGGGGCTGAGAAACATGCTAAACTTTTATTTACTTAAAAGTTTTCATTATTATATTGCTTAATTTATGATTTAGATAATAATTGTTTATCGTTATTATCATTTATCATTACATGCTTGATTGATTGACTTTATCATAACCGAAATAGCTAGGATGTTACATGCTATTTTAGAATCAAGGTCCATTAACACCATAGAATAATAATATAAGTTGTTAAGAACATATCTTACGACTGTTTATTATTCTTACACGATAGAACCACGGGAAAAACCAAGGGATAACCTACTGATTACAGTTAGTAATAACAAGAATGATAATCATGATAACAAAACTTCATGATAACGAAATCATTCACTCATGTCTAACATCGAGTTCTAAGACAAGTTCTTATAACACCTTGTTACAGTCATTTAGAACATTTCATATAGAGTTAACAATCGATACAATCACCTGTGATATCGAAGAGGATATTACGAGCACACACAACTAGGATGGTATTCTCTACACCGATAGTATTCTATATACTAAGACTATATTTAGAGAATATCCTATAACCGTCAGAGTGTGCCGGTTACACTGACCATAACACAATCAAGTACATCATGAACTTTAAACCACCAGAACTAGAGGTAATCTAGTGAAATACCTACCGGGCACGAGCGGTGCTATCATACCTACCGGGCACGAGCGGTGCTATCATACCTACCGGGCACGAGCGGTGCTATCATACCTACCGGGCACGAGCGGTGCTATCATACCTACCGGGCACGAGCGGTGCTATCATACCTACCGGGCACGAGCGGTGCTATCATACCTACCGGGCACGAGAGGTGCTATCATACCTACCGGGCACGAGAGGTGCTATCTTACGTACCGGGCACGAGAGGTGCTGTCATACCTGCCGGGCTAATCCGTAAGGAATAGCTAACAGAGACGATTATGTCTCTTACTGTGTTTGTTGGTTTATCATACCTGCCGGGCTAATCCGTAAAGAATAGCTAACAGAGACGATTATGTCTCTTACCTTGTTTGTTGGTCTATATCACATGCCGGGCTAATCCGTAAGGAATAGCTAACAGAGATTTTATGTCTCTTTATTCAGTCATTGGTCTATTTACACACCGGCTAATTCGTAGGAATTAGTTAACAGGGATGATTACATCTCTTATCTTATTCATTGGGTTCCTTTACATGCCGGCTGTTCCATAAGGAACGGTTAACAGAGATAATTATATCTCTTTCCTTATTACTTGATGAATAAACATACCGGGAAATCATGGGTGAAAGGAAATGGGTATCCATCGTTGTATTACAGGTAGTGTCGTGTGCAGTTAAGCATGTGGTGGGGTGGCGTCTGGGCTTGACCCTTTCGTATGCCCCTATATATAAGCATGCTTGACTGGATGAGACATTATCTGTACATCCAACCATGGAGAGGACATTGTGTGAGCATGGGATTCAATTATCAATACAATTTGTGTGAAACACTATGAACTTGATTGACATAAATTCAATGGTTTTCAATTACAAAACTTATGAACTCATCAACCTAGTGTTGACTTTGTTTTAAATGCATGTTTTCTCAGGTGACGGACAGGTATAGATACATAGATGCAAGTATTAAGCTAAGGGACTTTTAGAAGACCTAGCTTATTTTTGGCTTGCATACTTTTGGGATGACACAGTGAATCACTTTTGCATATCTTGTACAGATACAAGATATAAACTCATTGATTCTTTTGATTAGATTTACTTAGTTAAATTATGAACACGCACTGTGTAATTTAACTTTGTAATTCTATATTATATGTCATGTTAGGATTTCTCATTATTTATCATGTGCCATGTAAACAATCTGATCATTTCGATTATCACTCAAGATATCGCGCCCCGGGAACCTTCCGCCCGACGGGAAAACCCGATCCGTTCCCGCCGGCTCGGGGTGTGACACATGTATTCTCAGGTAATTGATGGAGCACACGCTAGGACGCACTCAAGGAAGCATTAAGGAGTCTGAATGGCATATAGACTCATGTCCTAGGCTTGTGTGTGCATTTGTTGGTTCTTGAAACAACTAGAACAATGTAGTGTCTGTTAAACAATTTACTTTCCGCTGCAAACTTATTTACTTATGATGTTGAAACATTTTCCGCTGCATATTAAATGAAACTATGTTATTTTGCAAATATGTGTGAATGTGAAACTCATATAGAGTCGTTCTATATGACCATGAGCTGTGATCCTGGCCACGTCACACCCACGTGGACTGACACCACGAGTGGGAATTTGGGGGTGTGACAGTAATCAAAAATATTTTTTTTTTGCAATCGACCGGTATGTATCGGTTAGTTAGGTTAAATGTTCGTATCTATGATTCGGGACAAGTCGGGTCAATTGTTTTCACCTTTCCCATGATATATTGATTCAAACTAAAACCTAAATGTATAAACAAACAAAACAATACCAATTAACATACTAATTCTAAATCATAACAAATAAATACACTATTGGCATCAAATATAAAACCTAAATGTATAAGCAAAAGTGTCTACTCTCTAGTTGCTTGGTCGCCGGTCGGAACTCGCCGAGTAGGGCTGCTTGGTCGTCGCACGGAACTCGGAAGGGGTGGATTCCGGCTAGATTGCTAGAAATCTTGGAGTCAGAGGTTGGATTTGGAGTGGTGGCATGGTGCAGTGTACGTTTTTTTTTTTGAACAACAGAGGTCCTGTCGTGGTACCTTCAGTTATCCTGACGCTTGGTAACTAAGATCGATTCCTCAATCACCGACCGTGAGACCGTACCCCTGATGCGCAGAACCCCATGGAATAGGTAAACCTCTCGCCCCCCATTGGTTCAGAACCCGAGATTAAGCTCAAGATTACTCCCCTCACTTGGTATCCATTAAAGTGTCGTCAGTGAGACTTGAACCCTGGTCTGCAAGAAGAAAGGGCCAAGCCTTAATCACTAGGCTAACTTTGCTGGATTAGTGCAATGTACGTGACTCATGAAATGGAAGAGAATTAAGGAAATGGACAAGAATTCAATTTTGAGGGGATTAGGGCTGGAAGAGTATTTTAGGGATTAAGAAAAATGAGAAAAGAAAACGTTAATTTGTGAGAAATGAGGTAAAAAAATGAGAGGGATGGTTTAATTTTTTTTTAGGGGGGGGGGGGAGAAACCAATATTAAAAATTTTTTTTGCCTTACGGTCCGAAAATTAACACTACTGGCGAAAAAAAGAGGGGGGATCGCCCCTCCCGGTCCCTTAAATCCTTCGTCAATGATCGTCCCGACACCGCTAGACTATAAGTACATCGTAGAGTTAGCCGAAGGCAAGCTGATCGAGACGCAACACATTCTCAAGGGATGCATCTTGGCACTGGCAGATCACGAACTTGAGATCGACCCAATGCCAGTAACTCTCGGGAACTTTGAAGTAATGGTGAGAACAGACTAGTATCTACTAACCAAGCCGAGATCGTGCGAAATAAGAAGATAGTTTGAGTTACGTTGTCGAATGGAAACCAGATCCCTGTTTAGGGAGAACGACGAAGAATAACGCTAAACATCATGTCATGTATGAAGGCTAGAAAGTATTTACAAAAAGGATACCCGACAATAATAGCACTCATCACGGGACAATCGAAGAAAGATAGAAAGATAGAAGTTATCGAAGATGCCCAAGAATTACCCAAAGTCTTTCCCAAAGATCTACATGGACTACCACCAAAGCGATAAGTCGAGTTTCGGGTAGACTGCACACCATGAGCCGCACTAATCGTCAAAGCTCTATACTGATTGGTCCCAACTATGATGCAAGAACTGTCTAACCAACTGCAAGAGTTATTAGACAAAGGATTAATCAGACCAAGCATATCAACATAAGGAGCACCAATCCTATTTGTAAGGAAGAAAGACGGGTCTTACCGAATGAGTATCAACTACCGGGAGTTAAACAAGGTGACAATCAAGAATCGATACCCTTTACCACAAATATTATTCGAGTATCGATTCGAGATCCGGTTACCATCAATGAGGACACTAGAAGAGGACATTCCTAATACAACCTTTAGGACCCAACATGGACATTACGAATTCTTGGTCATGTCGTTTGGACTAACCAATGCACTAGTTGTATTCATGGAACTCATGACTCGTGTGTGCAAGCCATACCTTGACAAATCCGAAATCGTATTCATATACGACAACCTGATTTACTCCAAGAATCTGAAAGAGCACGCTGAACAGTTGAGACTCGAACAACTGTACGCTAAATTCTTTAAATGCAACTCTTGGATTCGCAAAGTCCAGTTTCTTGGACACGTGGTTAATGAGAAAGGGATACACGTAGACCCATCCAAGATTGAAGTCATTAAGAGCTGGGAAGCACCCAAGAATCCAACTGAGGTGCGACAATTTCTAGGGTTGGCAGGGTACTACAGGTGGTTTATCGAGGGATTCCCGAAGATCGCCCAATCACTGGCTTCCCTTACGCATGAAGATAAGAAATTCGAATGGGGAGAATAACAAGATTTTGCCTTCAACATGCTAAAGCAGAAACTGTGCAGTGCACCGATCCTAACCCTACCTGAGGGGTGTGAAGACTTTGTAGTCTATTACGACGCATCAAAACAAGGACTCGGTTGTGTGTTGATGCAATGCGAGAAAGTTATAGTATATGCGTCACGACAACTGAAGGTGCACGAGAAGAATTATACAACCCACGATTTGGAGTTGGAAGTCGTGGTGTTCGCACTGAAAAATTCTGGCGACACTACCTGTACGGCACCAAGTACATTATATTCACCGATCGTAAGAACCTACACCCTACTTCGCTCAGAAAGAGCTAAACATGAGACAAAGAAGATGGGACGAACTGATAAGCGATTATGACTGCGCTATCAAATACCATCCTAGTAAAGCAAACGTAGTGGCTGACGCGTTGAGCCGGAAGGAAACAACGAAATGCGTACGTGCACTACAACTCACCATCCACTCAGAACTTCCTAATCAGATCCGAACCGCACAACGGGAAGCTCTGAAATCCGAGAACTTTCCGCACGAAGCCTTGCGAGGCATGGATAAACAATTAGAGATCAAGATCGACGGAGCCTACTATCTGGTGGGTCAAATCTGGATCCCACACCCTGGAGGATTAAGAGATGGGATGATGGACGAGGCACATAAAAGTCAATATTCGGTACATCCAGGCTCTGACAAAATGTACCACGATTTAAAGACAACTTATTGGTGGCCTAACAGGAAGTCGGAAATCGCAACTTATATGAGCAAATGCCAGACTCGTTCTAAGGTAAAGGTCGAATACCAGAAACCATCAGGGTTACTTCAACAACCAGAAATTCCAGTATGGAAATAGGAGCAAATTTCTATAAATTTCATCACCATCACAAAACTACCGAAGACGGCGAGTGGTTGCGATACCATTTGGGCCATCGTAGATCGACATGCGAAGTCTGCGCACTCCCTACCAATCAAGGAAACTGACAAGTTGGATAGATTGACTCGAATCTACAAGAAGGAAGTCGTTTCCAGACATGGGGTTCCGACCTCCATAATATCTGATCGAGACAGCTGATTTACGGCACACTTTTGGAAATCCTTACATAAGGCACTCGGGATAAGACTAGACATGAGTACTGCCTAACATCCTGCCTAACATCCACTGACGGATGGGCAAAGTGGACGAACCATCCAAACACTAGAGGACATGCTCCGGGCATACGTGATAGACTTTGGTAGCAGTTGGGAGACTCATCTACCATTGGTTGACATTTCATATAACAACAGTTATCACACCAGCATCAAAGGTGCACCATTTGAAGCGCTTTGCTAACGTAAGTGCAGATCACCCCCTGCTGGACAAAAGTTGGTGAAAGCCAACTGACTGGTCCAAAATAGTGCGCGAGACGACCGAGAAAATCGTGCAGATATGAAACAAAATGACAACAGCTCGGGACAGACGTAAAAGCTATGACGACAAGAGGCGTAGGTTCTTGGAACTCCAGGTGGGAGACCGAATACTTCTTAAATTCTCGCCTTGGAAGGAAGTGATTCGATTTGGGAAATAAGGGAACTCGTTATATCGAGCCATTCGAAATCACAAAACGAATAGGCCCCGTGGCCTATGAACTAAAGTTACCACAAGAGCTGAGCTACGTGCGTAATGCATTCCACGTATCGAACCTCACGAAGTGCTTATCCTGCGAAAGGCTTGCTATTCCTTTAGAGGAAATCTAGATCGATGAACAATTACCCTTCGTTGAGGAACATGTGGAAATAATGGACCGAGAGATCAAGAAACTTAAACCTAGACACATACTGATAGTCATGATGCGATGGAAGCTAAGACATGGACCGGAACTTACCTAGGAACGAGAGAACCAAAACCTCACCTGCTCACAAACCAGACAAACACCGGCAACACAGACTGAATTTCAGGACAAAATTCCTATTAACTAGGGGATGATGTGACACCCCGTAAAATCCAGGTCAGCATTTGTTTAAATAAATGATTATTTAATTTATAAATATATACGTGGCACTAGAATTAGTTTAATTTAGTGTGACACGTGGCATGACGGTACAAACACTGACACACAACAGGATAATTCGAGGAATTATCAAGAAACCACTCACACTTGTCAGAACACACGGACGTTGGTGAACGTTTAGCACATCGTGTAACACTACACTCGAAACCTCACTAAACGCTCAAACATGGAACTTGGAAGTTCAAACGAGGCCAAACGACAGTTCGGAAACGTGAAAACGACGACGAACGGATCAAACCCATTAAACTAGGCTTATTGGGCTCTTCATGGGCCCATCGCGGTACGCGATGGCCCATAAGAAGCCCTATAGCGCAACGCGACGAGATTCGGGAGAACTTGAATCCCGAATTTCGTCGTGGTACGCGGAGAGTATCTGGAGCTCCCTCCACGGTACGCGACGACTCCAATCGACAAAATCTTAAGACAAGTCATATCCTACTCTACTCTCATCATTTTGTTCGACCATGCACGCTTTCTCTCGACCTTCTTCTTCCTCCAGCCCCCTGTAACAGCCTTGGAAGCCATTGTTACACCTCTTTTAAACTTGGGAACTTTGAAGGAAGCTCTCTAGAACCTCATCCTTCATCACCACCTTCTTTGTTGCTAAGGAACCTGCTGTCTAGGAGCATCTAGTAGCCTTCCAGCTCGATTCAGCCATCATCTCGGTCATTTGGAAGCTTTCAAAGGTAGTTCTATACTCAAAACACACCTTCCTCACATCTACACCCACATGCAATTGGTAAAACCCACATGCAAGCATCTATAATGCACACACACGAAATTTCAATCTGGGTTTGTTGATATCTATGAGTTTTATGATGAGTAGATGAAGATTTAGGACGATCCATGATGATGATGTCTTTGTATGAAATGTGGGTTTTGGTCATGAAATGATGAAATCTTGACATGCATGTATGATCTAAGGCATTTTAGATGATCTTGAATGATGTTATGATTATAGATGTTAGTGGTGATGATCTACATGGTTGGATGTTGCTAAATGGTTTAAAAATGTGATTTTTGATGAACTTTCCATTAATAGTAACGTTTCTTCTTACAAAATGATAAGTTGGATGATATTGGTAACATGCAAGCTTATGGATTTGTTATTAAGAAGTATTTAGGATGATATTGATGCTTAGAATGTGGTTTTGATGTTGTTTATGGTCATATTTAGCATAGTTACTATTTTTAGTAACTTTTATAATCAAAATATTGTTAAATGGTGATTTTGACTATATGATCATGATTAGATAATGTTAAAAGGCATAACATGATAATATGTGTTCTAAAAATGGGCTAGGGTTGATTAGAATGGTCATTTGTATGATGATAGTCATAGTTGCTATATTTAGTAACTTTTATAATTAAAATATTGCTAGATGATGAATTGGTTTAGATTAACATGTATAAGTGATGCTAAATGGTACAATATGATGCTATATGATATGAAAATGAATTAGAAATGCTTAGGATGATCACCGAATTGGTTTATGTCATAGTTACTATTTTTAGTAACTTTATGTTGCAAAATATCGATTTAAAAATGTGATGAACGAATTGAGCATGCTAAATGAATTACTATGCTTTGATACGATGATTGCATGCTAGGTTAGGTGGTTTTCAATGATAAGCATTCTAGATATAGGAACTTTCCTTTTTAGGAAACTTTTGTATGCAAACGTGACATATATGCTTTCTTTGATTTCGTCTGACAATGTGCTATGTGTTAACATGATCACGTAGGACGTAACGAGCATGCTAGAACTTTAAAACGATATGATTTATGAAACTTGCCACAAATGGAAACTTACTATAGATAGTAAAGTTGTCCATAGACGCGACTTGCGTGTTTTGCACGCGACAAGCACTAACACGAATGTTACACGATTCACAACCGACACACATTTCACCAACGGGTCGTTAGGTCAGACATGGTCAACACGACCCACACAACGACTTAGAGTTGTTAAACACTAACACGGTCCTGTGAGACCCACGTGTATGTAAACACAAACTTATAACACCTATGTGATATAGGTAACTACTAGCCGGGGAGCTACACTGTTCTCGTAAGAACACACGCTACTCAAACTTGTAACGACCCATTTTGATAAATTATTATAATATAATTTAATGGGTGAAATTGTAAGTTAAATATTTATTTAACTAGTATTTGAATTATGTTAGTAAGTTAAATTAAATAACTAAGTTAGTTAACTTGGTTATATAGTTTGTTAAGTTGAGGGATATAAATTGCCAAACTCTCAAACTTGGAAGTTGGTGATAAAAATTTGACTAGAGTCAAAGTTACTAGATATTTATCTAGTATATGTGTGTGTGTGTGTGTGTTCATACGTTGGAGAGCACAAGAATAGAAGAGAAGAGAAGAAAGGGCTTCAAGCCCTAGCTTCCAAAATCGTTGGTTTGGGTGGTCAAAACTAGAGATTGAAGCTTCTAATCCTATCTATAAGTGTTGTCTAACATCTTGTAAGTGATTTTAACTTCATTCTTGATGTTAGTCATGATTTCTTGAGATGAACAAGATATGGGTTTTGCTCAAATCTTGAAATTTGTTGTTTTAATAAGTTAGAAACCATGAATCTATGCTTGTTTTGTGTTTAGAATAACCAAACTACTAGTTATTATGTTATTTGTTGAATTTGATTTGGTATGGATTTGGGTAACTTGAGAAGTTAAGAGAAAATCCATATGATAGTGTTTAATAGCTAGTAGGATGGTTAATAACATGGTTTTGACTTGTGTGATGCATCAATTGTAAATAATCTTTTGCAAAGATTAAGAAATCATTGATTTTTGAGACTTTGAATGGAATTGGTTAGTGTTTAGACATTAACAAAATTCCTGGAATTTAATGATGCACACCAAGTGTTTGTTGAAATGCCAATAGTTGACTTTTGGTCAAATTTGGTGAGTTAAATCATGAAATGGGTTTTGGGAGGTTATAATTGTAACCTAGAGTATTTGATAGCAAATTGTTTGAGTTGATAAGCCTATGTCAATCTTAACTAGAATGTTAGTTAAGAAAATTGAAATTTGTAGTGAAATAGGTGGTGGTATTGGAAGTGCTAAGGAAAGACAAAGAGAAGGCAAAACACAATTTGTTAATCTCTAATCATAGTGCTAAGGGAAGTTATCTAACTTGCTAAACACCATATATGTGAAGTAGTAATAGTCTACTTATTGAATTGGTTTGACTATGGATGGTTTGGTTCATAGTGTTGTTTGTTGATTTGGGCAGTTTGACTTTATTTAGTCAAACTGTTTATATATCATAATGTGTGAATTGTGATATTGAGAAATTGAATTGAATGACAATTGATTGGGGAAATCTATGATGGAAGGACTAGAGTGTGAACATCATAGTAATTTATTTGGTTTATTGAAATCTATGATGGAAGGACTAGAGTGTGAACATCATAGTAATTTATTTGGTTCATTGAAATCTATGATGGAAGGACTAGAGTGTGAACATCATAGTAATTTATTTGGTTTATTGAAATCTATGATGGAAGGACTAGAGTGTGAACATCATAGTAATTTATTTGGTTGATTGAAATCTATGATGGAAGGACTAGAGTGTGAACATCATAGTAATTTATTTGGTTGATTGAAATCTATGATGGAAGGACTAGAGTGTGAACATCATAGTATGAATTGAAATTGTTGATTACTTCACCACTTGAATGTGGAAGTAAAATTTGGTAAGTTATGATGGAAGTACTTGAGTGAGAACATCATAACTATGTTGAATATCAATTGTCACTTGATTGTGATAATTGAGTTGATTTGGTTGAAATCGGTTAATTGAGTTAAATTTGTTTTGAAATCTATAATGGAATTACCTAAGGGTGAACATTATAGTAGTTTTTGTTGAAATATGATTGGTTATCAATGGTATAACTAATTGAATTGATTTGAATGAAAGTTGGAGGGTTAAACCCTTTGTGGTGACTTTGACCCATTTTGAGGTCTTGATTTCATCATAGATGGATTTGGTGTCAAATTATGTTTGAATTCATTATATTATGATCCAAACATGATAATACTCCATATTATATGTATATGGATGATGGAAATAGGTTTTGGAAGTGTCAGAGCATTAATTGCTTGAAATTGAAATTTTGACCCGTTTTGAGGATTTGATGTCCAATTATGTTTGGATATGAAATGATGAAATTTGATGATTTGAATCCAAGTAATATGGTTGAATTGACCTTTTGGATGTGTGAAATCACTTTGAAAAGTGAAAGAACAAAAACGGGTCTTCGGATGGGTCAAAACTGCACAAAACTGGAAGTTGCTGCACCAAAGTGCAGAAGACCATAAGCTACGGCCCTGGGACCATAAGCTACGGCCTGGGGTAGCTGAACTTTCTGATTTACGGCCCTGAGAGAGTAGGCTACGGCCTACCTTACGGCCTTGATCAAAATTGATGTATTTTGCCATTTTTGGGTTGGGGGACCATTGGGGATAATCTTACTTAGTTCTTATGAACTAATGGTGAAATTATATGTGGTGTTTGCAGGTCGGAGTTAGATGTGTTAAAGCTCATGATCGGGCGCGTATGTTGAAAAATTCAAACGTTTTGGAAATTTTGGTTGTTGGGTTGTCATACAAACTAATGTATGATTATTTTGTAATGTAATTAGTAACTTAACAAGTTCATATTACTTGTAAAATGATTTTTGTCGCTTCCGCATTAAACTTTGATAAAGTTTTGACTTAACACTTTAAACTTTGATAAAGTTTTGATTTAAAACTTAACTGGGACCTAAATTTGACACGTGTAAGCGTGTATGGATTTTGGGTGTCACAAAACTCAGGTGAGTTTACAGCCCTACTTTTACTCGTTAAACTTTTGGGGTGAGAATACAATGCAACTGTTTTTAGCTGTATGACTGGTATGTTGTAAAACAACTTTTCGTGTGCAACTATTATCGCCACAAGTCCTCAATAATCTTACCGTTAATTGTGAAACAAACAAGTCATTATTACTTAGTACTATTGGGTTTGACTAGCCCCACTCGGCAACAATGTTGACTAGATGTCATAACGAGTGTAATATCGATGTTGATTTGGGTTCCGCGATGACCCAAGGAGGCAAAAGGAAACAGTCGAGTTCGGTAAAGATAAACTGACACACCTCGGATCGTAGATCCAACAAAACAATTTAACATACCAGTATATATCTGTTTTACTGAATTCAAATACTTAAACCTGTGAACTCACCAACTTTATAGTTGACACTTTTTCGCATGTATTCTCAGGCAACTAGTGGATTGCAAGCTAGGATGCGCACAAGGATGCACTAAGGAGTCTAACATGCATATAGACTCTTGTCCTAGGCTTTTGTTTGCATTTATTTATTTTGAAACAATTTAAACAATGTAGTGTCTGATATACTTTATTATCCGCTGCAACAATTTACACTTCCGTTGTTTATCTATTAAACCTGTGTTGTTTTACAAAACTGTATGTTTGTGTAACTCATATAGAGTCGTTCTATATGACCATGAGCTGTGATCCTGACCACGTCACACCCACATGGACTAACACCATGAGTGGGAATTTGGGGGTGTGACACATTAGGCATATTGACTTCCTTTGAATGACTAAAATTGATGATATGACATAAGTTACAATAAATAGTAACTTTATTTTACAAAATCGGTAAATGACAATGTGTTAGTTGTAACGAGTATGATCAAACGACTATTTGAAACTAGGATATTGATATTAGGATGAGATTGGTTATTAGACTTGGTAAAATATGCTTATTTCTACAACTTTCTAAAAATAGTAACTTTTATGCGCGAAACGTGTTTAATCGTCTAAGTGTGACTATGTGTTACGTGATAACATGCTCATTTAGGTTAACAATGCATATGAGAATAATCGGAAAGTGATTTCTTGTATGGTTTGCCTAATATAGAAACTTTCCAAAAATAGGAACTTACTATAAATAGGAAGTTACCTCACGGATGCGATTTTGATGCTCACACACATCACACGACACAAATCGCTCGTTACACGGACACTTGAACTAAAAACGTCACCAACGGGTCGTTAGGACAAACACGGTCAACATGACCCACTTAACAACTTAGAGTTGTTTGGACACGAACACGGTCTTGTGAGACCAACACGAATGTGAACACGAACTCATAACACCTATGTGATATAGGTAACCGCTGAAAGAGGCGCATTATTCCGTTCTCGTATGAACGCACTCTGCTTAGACTCAGGTGAGTTTACGGCCCCACTTTTACTCTTTAATTGTTTTTACTAAACTTTTGGGGTAAGAATACAATGCAACTGTTTTAGATTATATGACTGGTATGTTGTAAAACTATTTTGAGTGTAACTATTATCGCATTAAGCCCTCACGTATCCTTACCGTTAGTTGTGTAACAAACGAGTCGTTATTACGTAGTACTACTGGGTTTGACTAGCCCACTCGGCAACAATGTTGACCGGAGGTCATAACGAGTGTAATATCGATGTTGATGCCAGGTTCAGCGATGACCCGGGGAGGCAATGGAAACAGTCGAGTTTCGGTAAGATGAACTGACACACTCACGGATCGTAGATCCACAAACAACTTAACATACCCAGTATATTTCTGTTTACTGATTTATGTCTGTCTAAACCTGTGAACTCACCAACTTTATAGTTGACACTTTTTCGCATGTATTCTCAGGTAACTAATGGATCACAAGCTAGGATGCACTAGAGGATGTACAAGAGAGTCTCATGCATCAGACTCTAGTCCTAGGCTTGTATTGTTGTGTTGTGTTTCCTTTAAAACAATTTAAACATGTAGTGTCTGACACATTTTACTTTTCCGCTGCTACAATCTATTTTTCCGCTGTTAACATTTAAACATTTTCCGCTGCGTATTGTTAAAACTTGCTTTAATTACAAAACTGTATGTTTGTGTAACTCATATAGAGTCGTTCTATATGATCAAGAGCTATGATCCTGGCCACGTCACACCCGCGCGGTCTGACACCGCACGTAGGAATTTGGGGATGTGACACATCACTCCATGTGGGTTATGTGGGTAAACTTGTCTTAAATATTTGAAAGTGAAATATACATATTTGAATACTTATATGGAATCTTAAGTTTTGCAAGTTTTGAAGTTGAGTGCTGGACCAATCTATTGCAGACAACAATGATTTCATACTACTAACACCAAGTCCGCCTTGCACATGATAGTGGAAAGCGATAAGGATTGCTCCCTACAAATTTATCAAAGATTTTCAACAGTGTGCTCAAAGGTGCTCGTTTTTAACCAATCACAACATGTGTTCGACTTATATTTTATAGATTGGTTAACTATTTTGAGGTAAGACGTCCTATGGGATTTAATGCTCTACCTAACGGGGATGTGTGTGCTCCTCACGTTGTTGCAAAACCAGCATCTTTGATGTCTAAAGCTAGTGCTCATTCTTTAAAATCTTTTAACCGATTGTGCCAAGCTTTCTTTAAATACTTGGCTATATGTTCATAGTTATTACTCGATTGTATAATATTGTGCTACATGGTCATCTGAGTTTTCACCAATTCCTCATGAAGCATATTGGCCTCAACCATTGTCTATTAGAAAATTGTTCCCAAATTCAAATCTAAAAAGAGAGAAAAGGGCCATCCTCGCTCAACAAGACTACGTAATGGAATGGATGTTAAAGAAGGAAAAAGGATTTATCTTTGTGAACTTTGTAAGCAAGGTGGACATAATAGGGCAACATGTCCTTCTAAGCCTAGAAGAATGAGTAACAGTTAGTAAATAATTTGAATTTTTTTTACCTTTTTTTTGTTTATATTTAACATTGACATGGGCATGAACTTGACTTTATTTGTTTTTTTTGTTATGATTTGTATTTGATATTAAAACATGTATTAACTGAAATTTTCAAATTTTAATTTAGCATGAAATTTCATATAATTGAACGAAATAAAGTTCGTAAATTGAAAATGTCAAATTTTAATTTAGCATGAAATTTCCTATAATTGTTCGATATAAAGTTCGTAAGTTGAAAATGTTTTTTAAAATTTAATTTTTATTATATCCCTTCTATTAAATAGTAAAAATTTTATTCAATTTACTATAACACGATTATATCATAAGTCATATTTTTTAAAATTTTAGAAAACATATTTGATAAATATATGATATGCTATTTAAAATAAAAAAATTTAATTTTTGTTTATTTAATATATGTAATGCATATGTTTTTAACCTATTTTATACACACACATATATATAACGAGACACGTGTCATTCACCGGTGACTTCTTGCTTATCATTAAAAATATGTTTTTATAAATTATTAAAAATATATTTTTAGAAATTATTAAAAATATATTTTTAGAAATTAAATAATAACTTATTATTTTTTGTTACTATATACTTTATGAATATTTTAAATATATAATATTTTTCAACTACTTCCTTAACTTTTTTTCCTTTCATAATAATTGTTTAGTATTTTTATTAAATCAATTTCATGTAATACACACATATAAAAGAAATAATAAGAAAACTCATCTTTTAAAAAAAATAATAAAAAAATTTAATCATTAACATAGTTTAACAGCATTTTCTTTTATCAAATTTATAAAACACAATTCAATAAAGTTGTACTCTTAGTTTAAAAAATTTTCCTTCGCTCACTCCTCCATACAAGTGATATCTTAAATTTCAATCATTCGTATCATCCATTTGCACTAAGAAAACACAAATACGCAATCATCATATTTACAATTGAGTGCTTCAAGTTTCAATCTTTTCTACGAATTCTTCATCTTTTTTTTTCATGATTTATTTGGTTCTTTATAATTATGTTTTCTGTTTCAAGGTTCTTCATATTTTTTTCAGTGATTCTTATTAGTTCCTACATTGCTTGGTTTTTTACACTCATTTTCTTTGTTTTCTTTAAAAGTTTCTTTTGGGATAGGTTCAAAAGAAAATTTTTTTGTAACGTCATATTATCCATTATCCAATAAAATTTGTTTAGTAATTTTATTCATGAAATTTTAAAACGACGACAAATCTTGGAAAAATAGAAAAGCTCTTACTTGATGTACGTTTTGAATTGATGGAGTGTGTGTAAGATGCTATTAATTATATATAATTGATTTTTTTTAAAGAAAATTTTCAAAATGTTCGTTTGATCATCATTTTTTTTAAATATCCATTTACTTTCTATTTCCAAAATTATCAATTGTCAGTAGGCGTCGCCCATAACCATACAGGCGCTGGCTGTACTTATATGGGCGTCGCCCGTATTTCTCTCACACCAGATAGGCGCCGCATGTATGGGGACACATGTGAATTTTTGATTTGATGATTTATATGAGCGCCGCCCATATAAGTACGGGCGTCGACATCTTTATAGACTAAAAATCAGTGAACATTTTGAGGAAAAAATTTGGTCAAATAAACATTTGGAGAATTGACTTTTTTCTTTGACATAGTAATGTCATGATTGCTAGTTTTTCATACAATTGCATAGAGATACAAGAAAGATGACATTTTATGTTTACGTAAGGTAGCATGTAGTTTTTACAGAAAGTATGGATCCATTCTATATAGTATATATCATATAATCACATTCTGAATATATTGGTAAAGTTTTTATTTCATGAAACAACCCGTACAAACATTAACAGGGAAAAAGGATTTAGACTTCTAATTCTAACTCTTATTATTGTTGCATAGATGTAACCTATTAATTTTATTAGAATTTTAATATGTTTTATATGTAACTTGTATTGTTAATTTATCATTATATACATTGGGGCTGGATCCAGTAAGAAGCAATAGAAATTTTACACGTGTCATCATAAAACAGTAATACAGTACAAAAAACGAAATACAGTACAAAAAGAAACAAAATCCAGTACAAAAAATCAAAAATCTAGTACAAAAAAAATCCAGTACAAAAAAAATAAAATATAATACAAAAACAAAAATTTAATACAAAAAACCATAAAAATCCGGTATAAAAATACAGAACAAATCTAGTACAAAAAAATAGAAATCTAGTATAAAAAATAAGATTTTATACCTAAATTATGTGACACGTGTCAAATTCTTATTAGTTCTCACTCTTTTTAGGCAAAAAACTCTTCTTATTTGATCTTTCCCCTATATACATTAACTTGTTTGGTTTCACACGTAACTCGGTAACTTTATTATAACTTATTACGTGATTTTATTTATAGGATTAAATTAAAAAAATGAATTTCTAAATTTTTGGGCAACTCTTGCTTTTGTATATTGGTTCTTTTCTTTGATTTCATGTAATGGTATACGTTAACCGAATAACTACATTTTATTACTTTGGGCCTACTTTAAAGTAAATTTAAAACTGTAGGTTTTTATTTTATTTTTTAATAATGTAGTGGGTTCTACATTAATTATATTAGTTAAAAAAAATAAGAAAAAACCTACACCTTTAATTTTACTTTAATGTGGGTCCCAAAGTAATAAGATGTGGTTATTCGGTTAACGCAATAAAAAAGGGTTAATTTTTTATCATCTTCCTATATATATGTATGTATGTATGTATCACATGCATATTGTTACATGTAAGTAGCATCTTTTATTTTTTTACAACACAACGAGAGCATCTTATTTATACATATATCTAACAAGGAGTTATGATCTGCTTTCCATATAATTATGTAAGCACGTTGTAAATTTTATGATTGGTTTCTTTATCATCTTATTTTTCATTTGTTTGTTTCATAATGTTTTATTTTGTGTTTTTTTTAAATATATGTAATCTATATAATTGAATTATTCATCATCATGATTCCAAATCATGATTCCAAATTAACGTGATTACAAATTTATATTTTTTGATAAATAAAAAGTTTTATTAGGTGTTAGTCTTTTAGTCACATACATAAAAGTTAATTTTCTCGTCTTTCTCGTATATTATATATTTATAGGCACATTTTATTAAATATTGATTTTTTCCATATCTATCATATTAATACCAGTAATTTTTTTAGTTTTGCAAATAATATGATTAATCTTTAGTTGTATTTTTATTTTTTACATAACGTCTTTAAGAAATATATATTATGATATTATAGAAGCTAAAATTAAAATTAATTAATTTAATTTGTTTAATATACAGATTATAACCTAGTGAAATAATAGATAAAAAACAACGATTATATATGTAATTTATTAATTCTGAATAATTCAAAATCAAGTAGAGAGATAATGCCATAGTTCTACAACAAAGATATTAAATAATAGGAAATTGTTTGAGGTTAAAGATAAAGAAGCATGATCGATTGATGAAGGTGAAGGTGAAGAGAAATCGAATGAAGTTAACGGTTTACATATGTACGTATACCACAAGTGTTCCCGTATATTTTAAGTCTAGTTGTAAATGGTATTGTTTTCATTTAGTTGATGACTTGGATGTTAAAAAAAAATCCTAATCCGAACCCAAAATAATCAAAAATTAGAAGTTCGGATTTAGATTCGGATACATGTTTTGAAATTTCGGATAGTTCAGATATATGAACTTTCCGAAATAATTATTTTTTATAATTTTTTATTTTTTTCTAAATTTGAATATCCGAAATTTTGGATATCTAAAACTTTTAATACGAATTCAGATATTGAATCCAAAATTTGAGGATATCTGAACCATCAGATATCTAAAAATAAATATGCGATGACTATCTATGTAATTTAAGTATTTAACTATTGCATCTTTCTTTTTCTGTGAACTTTATTTCTATTTTAAAGGTTACATGCATCTAGCTATTTTCTTATATCTTGAATTTTTTTCCTTTTTATTAAGATTCGTTATTCTTCTTCAAAATTCCATTTATGCTTGCATTGACCTTTTAATGGATTAGTATTAGAGGAAAAAGTATGTGAGAAAGAAAGTAATTTAAGGAGTTTTAATAGTAGTTTGATCATTTTAAAATAAAAAATATCAGAGGTGTTAAAAAAAATCCGTATCCAGAAATTCGGATATTCGTAAGTCCGGATATCCGGAAATTTGGATTCGGATTTTTTAAAGATTTTTAATATTTTTTTAGAGTTCGGATATCCGAATGTTTGATATCTAAAATTTCGGACTCGGAAAGTGAAAATCACTATCCGAATTTGAACACCACCAAAATATATCGTTTTCCTATTTACCTCATAATAACTCATCAGAACAATAATTAATTGCAATTATGTTATTAGTTAATAGTCATTAATTAAAAAAATGAAAAGAATATGTTTTTCTTACTTTTTTTTAAAGTAAAGTTTATTAAAAACTCTTTCCTATACATATAATAATAGTCTAGTATACTATTACTACACAAATTGAATAAAAAAGTATTAAATATTAGTAATAAAAAAAAACTGTCAATTTTTTGTTACAAATCTTTGTCGTTTAAAAGTATAAATGTGATTATTATTTTTTAAATCTCCTTTTTTATAAAGTTTTTTATATAGCTTTTATTTTTTTAAAAAAAATGTTCTAAAATATTTTAGAAATATTTTGTATTTTATAATTTTTTTTAAATGTGTTTAGTAATAATAATATCTTTTTTAATATAACAATGATATATTTTTTGATGTGAAAAAGTGTAGTAATTTCTTAATTGGTATTCAATATAATTATCTTATAAAAGATATAAGCTTTTAATTTGAGAAAGACTAAAATTTATAACATGTTTGATGTTTTACCTGTAATCTATTTTGTATAAACATGGGCGGTCCGGGGGAGGGGCAAACCCGACCCCTGTCCCGGTCCCAATTTTTAGGGGCACAAAAAAATTTATATATACGTATATATAGAGATTCATTCAAATGAGAATTAATACGACAAAGAGAACTAAAAATAAGCATTTTTAAACACATTATTTAATGGGTGCAAAAAATCATTTTTTAAAGTATATGAAGTTACTTTCATGACTTTTAAACTAAATATGTCAATTGGTTTGGTTAACGGTTTATTCGGCCTGGTTTAATCGATTTTCAATTTTTTTTAATATAAAAAAATCGACTGAATTCGAGAAGTGGTTGAGTTCTAATTTCGGTTAAAACCAAATAAACAGGTTGAAAGCCAAATAAACAGATTGAAAATCGAATAAACCGATCCAAATATACCGAATTGAATCGAATAAACCGATTAAAACAAAATAAACCGAATTCAACTAAGTAAACCGAATTCAATCTTAAATATTATGAATAAGATAATAAATTTAAATTTGAATTCAGTTTAATCAGTTAACCAAACAAACCAAATTTATAGAAAAAAAATGGAATTAAAAACCAAAATTCTGATATGGTTAGGTACCGAACCTAAAACCGAATTCGGAATTTGGATATAGCTAGAACCAAAACGAAAACCAAATTCAAAATTCGGTTCGATTTTTCAGTTACGAATACGTTTCGGTTTTCGGTATTAAAGGGGGCATTTTTTTCCGGCTCGTCCTAGGCATACCAATTCTCAGTGCCGCCCTTATGTATAAGTATAGATATAATTAAATGATAGTTAAATCAGAATGAGATACGAGAAACCAAAACATACATCGCTTATAATGATGACAAACGTCATAATTAGTTATTTTTATTTGTTAATATTAAGATATAGTATATAGTATGTCTGGATGTTTACGTAGTAAGATTAAAATATGAAGTTCGTATTGCGTATGAAATGTAAGAAGTCTATGTGATAAAATCACGAAAGCATTAAATGTTCTTGCTTGATTTTATCACGTAGACTTTATAAATTCACAGACAAAAAAACATTTGTATTTGAATCGGTACCTATATATGTGGTTATAAATAGTTTTTTTATTATCAGTAATTTATTTGTTCTTATTGAAATTCTTATATATACAAGGGGAAGGTTCAAGAAAAAATCTCATTTTAAAGGAAACTAGTCACAAATATTACCAAATGTAAAAAAAAAAATTTGTAGTTTACGTTTTACATGTATTTACTTATACATTACATATATGTACATTGTATGAATTACATGTACCATTTAATAAGTTGCATGTGAAACTTTGTTAGTTACATATACGTAACTTAATGATCTAATTGAAAAGTTTTCTTTTGGATAATCTATATGTACGTTTGTGTGTGTGTGTGTAAACATGTATAGACACATACATAGATTGTATGCTATGATAACCAAATCTTAAAGAATTAACCTTTATACTTTATCCTTGACCACCAATTTATAATTGTAAAAATACATGTGTTTCATATTAAAGTTGATATTTTATTGGTTTATAATAAAAATATCTAACTTTATATGAATCAATATTAATCACATTCTTTTAAGATTTTAAAAAAAATTAAGGGTTAGATGGCATCATTTTCAAACAACCGTTTCAACTTGTAGTAAATAAAATTCTACTCGGCTACTTGATGTCTAGAAGCATCGAATTTAATGGTACTTGACGCATAGTCAATAACTAAGGGAAATAAAGTCCAATTTCAAACTTTCAACTTTTACACCAACTACATTACATGCACCAAACTTCATGCCATTCAACCAGTACTATTGTCGGAGATGCGTACTACTAACACCCATCTATGTCTTCTAGAAGGAGTGCTGAATGGGTCGGGTTGTCAGGTTGTGGGTTCAACCCAGCCCGAACCCGAAAAAATTTACACCAACCTGAACCCGACCCGACCCGGCAATCAGGTCAGACCAACCAACCCGAACCTGACCCGAATTTTTATAGGTTGACCCGAACCTGACCCGTTTGACCTGAAATATGTGTTTATTTTTCATATTTTACTCTAAAATCATAAATAATGATTAAAATATATTATATAAATAAAAAGTAGTAACCAAAGTACATTAGATTGTAAAATACATTAGTTTTCAAAATAAAATAAAAACATTTTTCAATCAAAATATGTTGTTTTTCAATCTTGTTTATAATTTATTTCCTATTCAACATTTTTATCATATTAAAAATTAACGTCTTCAATGATATCAGTTGTTATTTTTTTTGGTAATACCATAATCAGAATATAAATATATTAAAATTCAACATTGAATACTATAATAACATAATATATGTTTTCTTCTAAATAAACGGGTCGACCCGCTAACCTGATGGGTTGACCCGAACCTGACCCATTTATATTTTCGGCTTGGCGGGTTCGACCTGAAATGAACCCGAAC
Source organism: Mikania micrantha (assembly GCA_009363875.1). Lineage (NCBI taxonomy): Eukaryota > Viridiplantae > Streptophyta > Magnoliopsida > Asterales > Asteraceae > Mikania > Mikania micrantha. The sequence continues at coordinate 12,693,354 of CM018693.1, read as the reverse complement.
CTGTTTAGCCATAACCCTAACCCAGAAAAATTCGTGTTAGGTTCGTGTCATGTTCTCGGGTCGTGTCGAAAATTCACGCCCCTATTAAATCTAGATGCACTCGTGATAAACATACCACATCCATTTTTTTTTACTTGTTAATTTTATATATTAAAATTTTAGTATTTACAATATGTTTAATTTTGTAAATTTAGAAAAATGATATATACAATTCCCTCTAAAACTAGTTTTATACCCGTCCGGTGGCCGGATAGTATGGTTTAATCAAATTCAAATTTTATTTTTTGTAAATATTTAAAAATAAAACAATAATGATACCATAAATACATGTGACATGTGTCTAAAGATAAGACATTTGTCAATGATCCGTAGGTAATCGAAAACCGCTAAATACCGTTATAAACCGTTGAAAACCGTCACAAAATTGATGTAACCGTCTAATTTAAATGGTTATGATTTAATCTTGATAAATTTCAACGAATAAAAATTCATTTGAAGTTGGTTGAGTTCACCGGCGTCCGTGTGTGTGTATATATATAATTAAAAACACCAACCCCATTTGCATCTATATGATTAAAACTTATAAAATTGCAAATAAAAGTTTAAAATCAGAAATCGGATTATTATAAAGTTAAATTTCCACAGATATTGTCAAAAGTAAAAACTGAACACGCCTAACTTTTTTTGCATACTAATGTTAGGTTAGAAACTTATATAATATACAAATTATATAAATAAAATAATAAATAAATTAATAAAATTTTAAGGATTAAGAAAAAAAAAACTTATATATTAGGAGGCTATAAACAGACCTAGTTGTTAGATGAGAAAAAATAGAAGCAAAATAAATTACGGCTGATAAAATTTTAAAAAGTGAACACCCTATAAATTAGTTTTTTAGACGAGAAATCTATCATATATTTACTACTGGGTCTTGTTACTCTTGAACACATTTCACATCCTCTATGTCTCTATACGTCTCGTATAGGCATATACGAAGTATATATAGGACAATCATTATTTATCAGAATTTTCTCGAGATTAATAATCGGAATCCTATAAGTCTCGTATAGGGTCTATACGCCTTGTATAGATTGTAAACGAGGCGTATATGAGACCAATCATTTTGTGTTAGAGAGTGTTAAACGTCTCGTATAGGACTTATACGAGGTGTATAATGTAGGTGATGTGTTAAAATAAAAACGTTAGCATGTGTAAATAACGAAGCCCATAATTTTAAACTATTACAAGTAAAAATATCATTCACTCATGTTTAGGTTTAAAACCATGACTGTTGTCTAAAAAGAAGAACATCTAGCCTTGCATTAGCATTTATATATCAAATACTATAATAAGCCCTGATGACTCTTAACAAAAGTTAGCGGATATAGCGTAAACTAATTGCCACCAATAATATAGTTGCAGCCTGCTTTTGTTTGATTCAAAAGTAATACCTCATGTATAACCCTATACATGGTATAAAGAATCCCTTATATGTGGCGAATAGGTAGTGCTGCAATCAATTAATCAAGCCGGGTAGAAATTAAATAGTTAGACCTGGCTAAAGCTCGAGCTCGAGAATTTTTCAGTTGAGTTGAGCCAAGCTGGAAATTTTTTTGAGCAAAAAATCCGAGCTCTAGCTCATAAAAAAACTCGAAGCATGAGCCCGCTCGTTTTATTTCTTTAAACACACACACATGTGTGGATATATAAATATAGGGGAAGGTTCTATTGTTAACCCTCCCTTATAGCGTTAACCGCTTAACCCTAGCGTTTTTTGCCCGAATCTTAATTTTTTTTCATGGTTTTTATTATGCATAAATAGGGGGGTTTCTTTTTTGTGTTTTTGTTAATTCATCACCGTTTAGAAGTTATTGTAAGTGTAAGTTACTTACACTTACTTACAATCCGTATCTGATGTAAGTAAATGTAAGTAAGTGTAAGTAACTTACACTTACTATAACTTCTAAACGGTGATGAATTAACAAAAACACAAAAAAGAAACCCCCTATTTTTACATAATAAAAACCATGAAAAAAAAACTAAGATTCGGGCAAAAAACGCTAGGGTTAAGCGGTTAACGCTATAAGGGAGGGTTAACATTTGAACCTCTCCCTATATATATATATATATAGGGAGGATCAAATGTTAACCCATGTTTGGTAGGTTAACCGAATATTTACATCTTATTACTTTGGGACACACACTAAAGTAAATCTAAAGGTGTATATTTTTCTTTTATTTAATTAATGTAGGGCCCACTTATATTAATAAAAAATAAGAAAAACCTACATCTTTAGATTTACTTTAATGTGGGCCATAAAGTAATAAGATTTAATTATTCGGTTATTGAAATAAGAAATGGTTAACATTCGAACCATCACCTATATATATATATATATAGGAAAGGGTTCCAATGAAAACCTTCATTTTGAAGAAACTTTGAAAACCAATCACAATTATTATCAATCAATTTCGTTTTTTATTTTTTGTTTTACATTTTTTTATTATAAGGTTAAATTTGTTAACAAAAAGAAAAAATTAAAAATATATATATATAACTCATGTTATTACATATATGTAACTCATTGATTACATATATGTAATTTTGTGATATACATATTTTTATTAAAAAAAAAAATTTCGTAACATTTTAAGCTAATTATATATATAGTAAAAATCTTGTCAAGCCAAGCCTAGCTCGAGTTCGACTTGTTTTAAATGATTTTTTTTTCAATCCGAGATTTTTTTATCCGAACTTTTTTCGAGTTTTGTTAGCGAACCTTGAGTCGCGAGCTTTTTGAACAGCCCTACGAATAAGGTTGTTTTCAAAATTTTGAATTATTTAAAGTGTTTAAGGTTACTTTAAAATCTATACTAATAAATAAAGGTTTTTAGGAACAAATGTCATGTTCCTAGAGCACCTTAACTTTGATTTCCTACCTCTCTCTTCTATTAAATACATTTCATATTAAATATATTTTTAATACATTTTTAAAATAAAAAAAGAGTTTTTTAATACATTAAAAGTGTATAAATTAAAAAACATACTTTTTAAAAAAATCAAATTATTATAAAATATAATATTTTTATTTTTTTTGTAAATAAAATGTTTAAAGAAATAAACTTTGAAAAACTTAGTGTTTAAAGAAATAATATAATTATTACTTAAACTATTATATTATATAAAATTTTAATAATATTTCATATTAGAATTTAGATTTTCATTAATGATTATTAGTTATATTTTTTATTTTACCAGTGTATCAAACAGGGTACTAACCTAGTTTAATATATATCAACGATCCATTCATAGGCGTTCGAAACTCATTATAAGATGTCCGTTTGATTTATTTAAGTCAATCGTCTTCGTTAGAATTTTGTTATGGGACATAGAACATTCTTTGACTATTCTCATGTTTCAACTTTCATATGTCAAAAATTAATCAGTATATCATATTATCATTTCTTTGTTTCTTTTTATCAAAATACTAATCATACTATTGCTTAAAGAGAAGTCTAACGTTCAATATTCTTACAAAAAACAAGCTACCAAGGCTACTAGATTTGACATGGGAGCCTGACGTATAATCATTAATGAAAAAATGCTAGTAAATTTTAGCGAGGAAACTTAAGTTGAACTTTTTTACGTCTATCAAAGCAATCATTCTTGAGTTTAGTTTTGAAGGTCAACAGTTATACATGCAAAAAAAGCAATTACCCATATATATATATAATATCGTCTATTCCAGCCTACAACTAGCAATATGTTTTTTTTGAACAGCTTGGTACAACGACACGTAAGACGGGATTTCAACCGTTCCCTCGGATTTGACGCTCTGGGGCGTATGCCTGAGCCCACCCCAGAAGGAATCCCACAACTGGGTAAACCCCCTGACCTTGCTTCAGCAAATATGTCTCAGTCCGGATTCGAACCCAGGACCTTCCATAGGAAAGTCAAGGGGGTAACCATTAGGCTAGAAGCCCTTGGTTTACACCTAGCAATATGTAATTCATGTGTGACGATGATCCTTTCAAGCCACATAAAAAATGAGAGTCTCGTAACATGAAAGTGGAGTCAATCGTGAGGATAGTTAGGGCAAGGGGTCGCCGCACCTATGTTTTTTCGCTCTGTAATGTAATTTTATACGTTTTTGTCTGAAAATTAACATGTTTTAAGTTCACCCCTAGATTTATGATTTCGCCATTTCGGCCCCTCGGCCCCCTGTATATCGAGTCAAGCTCCGTAATTGAGTGGTGTATGACACTTCTATACTTATATCCTGTTAACTTTATATAAGTCTAACCATACAATTGTTTCAATATTTTATATCTTATGATAAGTTAATAGTTTGGGTAAAAAGCAGATCACTCAACAATGATTACATGATACTCACTACGTGATCAGAGAAAACATGTGATCTGTTAAAAGATATAGCTTATATGTGATCGTAGTAATGATTAACACAAATACTGTTAGACATTCTTGAAGCATAAAAAAAAACAGTTGTACATTTAAACTAATAGAGGTATACAATAATAAACATCTTCCTTGAAAGTCACAAGATAAAGAATGACAAACATAACCAAGTTCTTGCTTAACATCTAAACGGACACTCTTCTGTAAGAAGATTGTCTTAACTCTTAATACACATGATGGTGGAACAACTAATTGAACAACACATGAAGCCATAAAACATACTTTCAAGCATAAAAAATAAAACCATGACAATGCCTCTATCGTTAATAAAAAATGTTATTAAAATATATTGTTGTTAAAAAAATAACCACTTATTCAATTTTTTTTTAATTTAATACAAAAATGTTTGCGTTGGAAAATATATTATCTCTAAAAACATTTTTAAAAATTCAAATGTAAAAAAAAAGATTATTAACTAAAAAAGTAAATTATATTTGTTATATGGGTCGCATAAATTTCTAATACACAGTATGGTTTTGCGTATGACAAAGAAGTCCACTAAATAAATTAAAAAAAAAACTGCGTGTGGCCGATAGGCTATTATCGAAGCTAGGGTTATTCACGGTCTGGTTCCAAACCGTGAAACCGTCAAAACCGCTCATCGGTTTGGTTTAATGATCGGCTATTTCCCAAACATTTGATCGGTCGGTTTCAAAAGTTCAAAACTGTAATAAATGGTTTGGTTTACATTTTGCATAAAAAACTGGTATTAAAAAGCGGAACCGGACTGTATGTGTGTGTATAAATTGTGTTCATGATTTATGCGTCATTTAAAAAAAATATTTGGACTTGGTGTAATTAGTTCGTCTTGAACTATAAAAAGTTTAGTTTGATTTTATTTTATTTTTAACAGGATCAAAAGCCCAAACCATAAACCAAACCGGAACCAAACCATTGATAACGATTCGGTTATTATTTTGAATGGTTCAGTTTTGGTTTTCATTACTCAAAAATCGTTGTTAATGGTTTGGTTTACGTTTCCACCTAAAAACCGTAAAAACCGAACCGCGAACACCCCTAATCAAGGCAAAGGTCATCAACCATCATACAACTTTAAGCATAATTCAGGAGGAATCATGCTTGGACATTTAGGTTCTGTTTGGGTAGTTCATGGACCAGGTCATAGTTTGGTTTGTGAATCGGGCCATTGTTTGTTAATGTGACGAATCAAAGTTCAGATCATGGTTAGGGTCATAGGTTAGGTCATGGTTTGGTTCATGGTTCGGGTCCTTGTTTGAGTCATGGTTCAGATCATGGTTCGTGTCATTCTTTGGGTCATTGGTTTGGTTATGGGTCGGGTCATAGTTCGAATCACGGTTCGTGTCTTGGTTCAGGTCATGGATCGAGTCATGGTTTGAATCATGGTTTGCCTCATGGTTTAAGTCATTGTTAGGGTTATGGGTCAGGTCAAGGGTCGGGTAATGGTTTTGATCATTGGTCGGGTCATGATTTTGGATATGGGTCGGGCAAATCGGATCATTCATTTAAGATAAGAATGAAAAAAAGCATCAATTAAGAAATGAAAATCATCAAAACTGAAAGAATCACATTCTTAATGAAATAGTACATTTCATTCATATGTGGTAATTAAACACATTTCTTTTCATTCAACGTAACAACTCTTTCATTCTACTATTCATTTATGCATATCAAAAATTATCTTAGGTTGTCAAGAGATGATGTGTCGGATCTGTGTTAAAATAAAAAGGATAAGTGTATAATTAAGAAATAAAATGAATTTTCTAATTTTGATTGATCCATATAGAAGTTTGTAATGAATGAGTGAATGACTAATAGATACAAGGTGGACTTAACGTTTCAACTTTCAACAACCTAATCCATTATCCATCACAACGAACCAACCTTACAACATACTCCTTTATGAGATAGCTCCACGTGTCAGATCAAGCGGTTAGATCTAGATTTACATCTCAAACCATAGCCGCCGATATAACCATCCGTAATTTATCTAAACGTTCCTAGGCTCCTAGCCGACTTGACTCTTGACCCGACTCCTGCCTCGATGACTCAAGATCTGACTCGGTTGCAACCGGTGCACAACTAGGTCCGACACCAGAAGACGGAGACACTACCGGTGATCTCCTGCTCATACTCATTATCCTCTTCAACGACAATAATCGACTTCCCGGGGACCTGAATCCCTGACTCGGTGACGGCAGCCGGAACTCAATCTCGGTCACCGACTCGTTCCTGTAAGGTACATCTATTCTGACATCAACTCGTTTCCTTCCATCCGCCGTCCCCGACGACGTCGTTCCCGTTTCAGGCGTAACCGGCTCTACCTGCTCAGTTAAAACCGGCATTTCCGGATCAACCGGTTCCACCGGAGACCGGCATAACGGGCAAGTTGAATTACTGAAAAACCACATATCAATACACCCAGTATGAAACCTATGTTTACAATTTGGTAAAATCCGACCCGTTTCACCCACTTCAAACTCCGACAAACACACAGCACATTCCAGCATACTCGCACCCGTTTCCGACGAGTATACAAACACCGGCAGCGACTTCAACACAGAAGCGTCAAGCCCATAGGTGCCGGAAGCTAAAGCTCGATTGCCGCTAATGTAATGGACAATACGGGCAGACCGGTTGGCGGGGTTAGGACGTGGGGAGCCGTTCCGGCGGTGGAGGTGAGAAAGATACCACCGGGAGTACAGGTGAAGGAGGACCAAGAAAACAACGACGACGAAGAGGGTGATTACTGATGCGAGCATGATTTTGCCGCTGAGAGCGTAGTGTTTGGAGGAATCTTGTTGTTCTCCGTCCGGCCATTGGCCTTTGATCGGAAAATCTGAAGACATGGAGTGTGGAGATGAATGAATCGAAAATTGGAGATGAGTTTAGCGGTGGTTTGGATGGAGGTTTGAACTGGGGACGAAGATGAGAGGATTTGAGAGGGAAATTTCGAGGTTGGTTCTTTAAAAATATGAATAAAGCAGCTTTAGGTGATTGATATCTACCAAAGAGGCATTGCCTCAATGGTACCCCAAGAATCTTCCAAATGGAAGGTCTTGGGTTCAAATCCCACCCGCAGCGAAAAAGGGGTCTGTGGGGGGTCAGGGGGTTTTCCCAGTGGGGTTTCCTCCTGGGGTGGTTGTGGTGGCTCATGGGAGGTCCAGGTAACTAGACCTTGGTGACATGGCCTGGAAACAGTGGGTTCACACGATTGAGACCTTCGCCGTTCAAAAAAAAGGTGATTGATATCTGCCTCGGCAACGCAAATAATTTGAGGGAGTTCTTAAATAGTTAAATCTCAAATGAATCGCTTACCCTCGTGCGTTTGTTGCTTTTAATATATGTTTTTCCCATGCGATTTTACAAATATTCTATTTTGATAATATTAAATCTTTAAATTAATTTAAGACTAGATCACTTCATACATTCTTTGTGTTGTTAAAATGTAAGATGATGATTTCAATCTTATCTAATGTTATAATTAATTTGAAGTAGTTAGAATATTAGATGTTTATAAAAATCTTTAAATTTATAATAATGCGTAAAGATGTTATTCGAAAAAACTAACAATCAGGCTTATCCGAACCCATCTGTAGCGTTAAAACCCACCAACAACTGTCAAAACCAAAACAAATCTTATGTTTTTTCAAAGATATTTATTATACATGTATGGAAATTTCTTTTTTTATGTATTTGTGTTAATTCACAAATGTTTGTGATCTTACGTCAGTGTAAGTTGTCATAACAGCAAATGTGTTTGTGTGTATAGTGTTAGGTTTTAGTAAAAATGGTTTAAGCTGTTAAAATTTTTAAAAAGATCTTTAATTACTCATATAAAAGTTCAAGTGAACTTTAATTGAACTCATTTTAGCAATGCTAAAAATGATTTATCAAACTCTACAATCTTAAATTTTAATGTATAGTTTTTATGTTTAGATTTTAAGGTTTATTAAATTTATGTTTTCAATAAATTGTGTCTTTTTACCCGTCGTCACTATGTCTATCCTGCTCTCCATCATTGTGTGTATCCTTCTTGTCATTGTGCTTTAAGGTTTAACTTTATGATATAGTTTTAATGTAGGTTTTAAAGTTTATAACTTTAAAGTTACATCGTAAGATATAACTTTCAGGTTTTAAAGTTTATGTTTTATATCTTGTTATGTTTTTTTTTCCTCATTAATCTATCGATCTTTTCTTCTCGTTATTGTGCTTTAGGTTTATATTTTTTATTTAACCTTAGAATTTATCATTTAGTGCCTGGGTTTTAAGATTTAGCTTTAGTATGCCTAGCTTTTATGGTTTTGTTTATTAAGTTTTATAATGTTTTATTTTCAGCTCATCAAATCTTCCTACTTGTTATTGTGTTTTATTGTTATTTATTCTTTTAGGATTTAACTTTAAGGTTTACTTTTAGAGTTTGGAGTTAAAATTTTGAATCAAAACTGACATCACTGGAAATAGCTCAATCAAAATCCATTTGAGTTGGTTTATGAGTAACTAAATTTCTTCTGTTAATTTTTACAAATTGAAGCCTTTTAGACTTGCCACAATGGGCATCCCGTTGGGCACGCGGGATCGTTCCCCGCCGCGGTGTCCAGCGGGAACACCGCCCCCTGCCAAGCGGTGCCCGCCGAAACCAACCCCACGGCCCCCGCTCCCCGTTGGGTATTCTGCAATTTGATTGGTCCATTTGAAATGGGTGGGCCCCCTATTTTTGTAACCGTTGCAAATTAAAAAAAATTATAATAAAATCAATCTTTATATAAATCACTCATTTCAACCATTTTACACACTCATTTTCATTCAAAACTCTCTTAATTTTTATACATTTTTTTATAAAAATGTCATCATCCTCTACGGTGTTCTCATCTTCTGATAGCGAGGGTACTGATCTTTTTATCGCGGCTTTGTCTACCATGGCTCAAGAAAACGCTTCTCAGATTCCTCGGCCTATAATTAGAAGAATTCAGATTAATCGAGACAGGGAAGCGGGGCATGATCTGTTGATGCGTCATTATTTTGGGCCCGAACCGTTGTATAATGAGAAGTTGTTCAAGAGGCGTTTCCGGATGCAACGACCTCTATTTGAACGTATCGTGAACGATCTGGAGGTTGCAGATACTTATTTTCAATTGAGATGGGATGCTCGCGGCAAGCGAGGATTTACACCGTTACAAAAGTGTACGTCGGCTATTCGACAATTGGCATACGGGAGTACGGCAGACTTAATGGACGACTATTTACAGATGTCAGACAGTACTTCCAGAGAGTGCCTTTATAATTTCTGTAAGAATATCCGTCGACTCTATGGTCCTAAATATTTGCGCAAACCAAATTATAATGATGTTATGAATTTGTATGAACACCATGAAAATTATCATGGGTTTCCCGGTATGCTTGGTAGTATTGATTGTATGCACTGGTAATGGGAAAATTGTCCGGTTGCATGGAGAGGACAATTTATGAGAGGCGATCACGGATGCCCCTCGATTATTCTTGAAGCAGTTTGTTCACAGGATTTATGGATCTGGCATGCATATTTTGGCATGCCTGGTGCGAATAACGACCTAAACGTTCTAAACTCGTCAACGTTACTCAATGATATGGAAAACGGTGTGTTTCCACAATCATCGTTTTTTTGTAACGATAACGAATACGCTCACGGTTATTATCTTGCTGACGGGATTTACCCAGAATGGCCGGTTTTTATGCAAACAATAACATGTCCAACAACCTTTAAACGGAAAAGGTTTCAAGTAGCACAAGAGGGTGCAAGGAAGGATATTGAACGGGCGTTTGGTGTTCTTAAAAAAAGATTTCAAATTATAAAAAATCCGGCTAGAGCATGGCATCCTAAAAAAATTAGATCCGTTATGTATGCATGTATCATAATACACAATATGATACTTGAATGTGAGGGCAAGTCGATTAGCCCGTTTGTTCCCGATGAAGACGAACCGCCATCTCCTTTTGACATTGATGACCCGCGTAGAGATAACCAAATTTTGGCGTTGCGAAACAAAAGCATTCACGAGTCGTTAAAAGCCGATTTGGTCGAACATATCGAAAGGGTTCGAACCGATATTGTCGTTCGTAGCATCTAAGCCGTCTAGTATATTTTTAATATGTTATTGTTTTTTTAATGTAATGTGTCTTTTTTTTTGTAAAATATTGAATTATTTTTAAATTAATGTTTTTGATTTAATTTTAATTGTTGATGACGTGGAATAGTGGGGAAGGGTTTTCAGTGGGGTGACCATTGTGGGTGTTAAAGGATTTCAGTGGGGTGATGACGTGGCATGAAATTTCAGTGGGGAAGGGTTTTCAGTGGGGTGACCGCTGTGGATAGTCTTAACAATGATCTTACTCTCTATATGCGTGTGTATAGGGGGGAGATCTGAAAAAAATATATACAAATTTGGCTAAAAGTATGAAAAAAAATTAAGAAAAAAAAAAACCAAAAATCCGATAAAAAATAAAATACAACACAAAAAGATAGATATTTTTATCATTTAATAAACAAATTTATATTCTTATTTAATCATACACTGTATATCTTAATTTTAAATTTGTTTTTTATGTTACAACGCCTATTCATTTGTTTTTTTTTACTGAAAAGGTATTCACTTTATTTTCTTTTCGTCACATGCAAATCTTAATATTAAATTATTACTTAAAAGAGAATCATCTTTTAATATTAAGCCTTTTGTTTTTTACATTTAAAAAAATGAAAAAAAATGAAAGATATATTTTAATATTAAACTAGGTTTTAGGACCCGCGCGTTGCGTCGGGTCTGATATACTAAGTAAAATCTGCCATTCTAGCTCAGACTCAGAATGTCGGTACAATGCTTATCATCATAGTCAATAGGTAAACAAAAACATAGAAGAACAATATATATCTTAAAAATGATTTAGGCTTGTACAAAGGGAACAAAAAAAAACACTTCACCGTGATTGCAAACCTATTGACTTGTCGAGATACAAATCACCAAACATTTGCTTGACCGTACTCGTACATGGAAATAATCATAGCAAAAAAAAGGAACAAAAATAGAAAATAATCACAGACTCCTAAAGCAAGCCTAATTGAAAACAATAGTTAGAAATGAAAAGGAAACACCTAATAAAGACGAAGTGGAAGTGCAAAATTACTCGCATTGAAATCTTGAGAGGCTCAAATCTGATCAAACAACGGTGCAAAAAAATCAAATTACTGTGGCTGCAAAAGAGTTGCAAGGGGTAGTTGCCATCCTACAATTTTGCCACAACAGATACAAATGATTACCCGATCTAAAGTCAAACAACATTAGATCATCATAGCCATGGGTTTAAGAACACATGAAAGAAAATCGCTTCCATGTTGAAGGCTTATAGAGACGAAAAAAAGCCTACAAAAACCCAAATATCACCTGAAAACAAATTGGAAAACATATCGATATCACCATATAATTCAGGCCGCCTCATGACATCATTATACGAACCGAAAAACCTCAAATGAGACAATTGCAATGTTATCGGTCAGCATATAAAACGATCTAAAACCTCCAGATCAGGGTTACAATCTATCTAAAACATAAGATAGAACTGAAGCAATCGTTGAATGAGAATAACCTTATCATCATTATTGAACCCTGGTTATTCTTGTTATTCATTGTATTCACAAACAAATAGACTCTGTTTTGTTTTTCAATTTGCTAGGACAACCAAAATAGATTATACCTTCAACACACCAAAAGTACTAATTTTTCACAAACTAACAAAGCATTTACAACAAACGAAGTGTAGAAAAAAAAATAGTGGTCGTGGCAGTGAAATTTGTAAATTAGGATTTTGGGTACTACATCCTTCCCTGCACAGAGTTACACTCTCCATACTAAAGTCCAAAACTTTGAGAAACCAAAATAAAATGGAACAAAATTAACAAAATGTTTACCTTATTCGATTGTATCCCACAGGCGCAAAAACCTAAAAACTCACATAGACATGGTTGCTGCCAAGGCCGACAACGTACGAAACGACCACTGGAAACAACAGGAATCAATCTCCATGCTTCATCTCAATTGATTGTATCCCGCCGCTGCTACTAAACAACAGACGAAGCCAAATGAAGTCGGAAACAGAGATACGATCATGAGAGAGACGAAGCTATGGGGATGAGAACCACATTTAATCACCATAACCTATCAGAAAAAGGACTAAGCCAGAGAAACCAAGGCAATTGCCAGGATTCACAGTAGAGGAGTAGAAGGAGAGTTGTTGTCGGTGGTTAAGTAATGAGAGACAATAGATGATCCTTCAAGAATCATGCATCAATGACTTGTACCACACGCATAAAAAGCCATACCAAGATGAACAGTGATATCTCCTCACAACCAAATCTTGCTATTTAATATATATATAAATTATTACTTAAAAGAGAATCATCTTTTAATCGTAGAGGCTAGCTTATGTTTCACCGCGGTATGCTAAGCCGTGATTAATTACCAGAGTCTAGATATATTTTTATGTTCTCGACATGTTCAAATTCTAACAGTGAATGTATTTTGATGTAATTTAGGATTGTATTAGTGGATGGTTACGTTTATAAAACAAATACTTGAGGCTTAATATCTTCTCTTGCTTTCTGTTCCCGAGTTCATTTAAGGAGAGAAAAGAAAGAAAATGGAAGGAAAAGAGAAACATTTTTGTATTACGGAGTTTCATTTAATGAGGAAAAGGGAAAAGAAAATAAAACATGTTATGTTCCCGAGTTTTATTTAAGGAGAGAAAGGAAGTGAAAGGAAAGAAATTCATTCTTTTCTTTTTCTTTCCTCTCATTTCTTACCATTTCTTTTCATTTTCGTTCTCTCCTTTAATAAATTCAAGAACACAGCGTTAGTGTTACTTTTTAGCCATTAAAATGACGTAATGGAAAACATCCTTTAAAGTATTTATTTTTATAATTAATTTCAAACATGTAAAAAACCCACACTTTATATTTTATATATAGATGTTCATGAGTTGTGTGTTTTTTAATAAAAAATGTTTTTTATCATACTTTTATTTTTTTAATGTTCAATCCTCATGAATCATGATTCTCACTTCTCTGCATATATTTTTTTCAATTACATTCGCAACGTCTCTTAGGTCAAACTAGTAATTTTATTGGCAGGAGGAGTTATGATGTCAAAACTTATAATAATCCAAATTTATAATATGCCAATAGAGAAAAATAATAGAAAATAAGCAAGAAATATTTAGGACTAAGGAAAATTTTGACAATATTTTTAATTACCTCTGTTTTTAAATAAGATTTTGATGGTGGCCAATGTAACCCTATGTTTATTTTAGGAGACTAAATGACAAATAATTGAGACTTTAAGTCTCTTGCTTTGAATGTTCCGTGTTCAAACTTCGAACCCTGCAAGTGATAAAACTTTTTTTTTTCACGTGCGTATATTTAGGTAACAATATATATATTTTCACACAAACATGTATATTAAGTAACAGTACTAACTAAATAATGATTCATAAATTATAAATTTAAATAAATAATTAAATAACGATACTAACTACAAAAACATTAATAATTATATATTTATTATGTTCTCATTTGTTTACTTTATGTTTGTATATCTTAATAGTATATTCTATGACCACGAACAATTTTTTTTAATTATATGACTTTTAACATTGTGATCTTATATGTAAGTTCGTAGTTCTTACATTTGACATTGGCTTTTTGTGACAACTCAATTTATTATTTTAAAACTGATTAACAACCGTTGTGACCTGTTTTTTTGTATGAGTATTAATATTCGTGATGTTGTAATCATTGTCGTAATAAAATCCCATATCAATAGAGCGGATTTTTAACATTTTGTATTCATATTTGGGTTTGTTGTCCTTGCGATTGACACTGCGTTTGTGACGGTTTGATCTTTTGTTTTAAGACGGATTAACAACCATTACGACTTTTTTTGTCTGCATTTGATTCGTGATGTTGTCACCAACATAGTAATCAAATACTCATATCAACAGAGTAATATGACTCAATAACCTGTTAATCTTTTTGATAGAATTTTAATTTGATAGATATCGTGCTTTTTATGTTTAATACGTGAGTAATGCACAGGGTAAACGACTAGTTATGATGAGAGATCAAAGTAAAATAAAAAAAAGTTAAAAGAAAATAAAAAAAATAAATTAAGAACTAAAATAAAAGTAAATTAATTGGAGGAATCTAAATGTAATTAATTAAAAATAATAAAAAAGACAGCCTTCCGTCTTCACGCATATTGCAATTTGCAAATTACGGTTGTACCGCTAGACCTTTTTTTGTTTTTGAACGAACAACTAATTAACTGTCGGGTGCTCTGTACGTGGGCCCCAATGGTTAAAGGATGCCCAAGCTGGTCACTAGTCCAGACAGACGGAGTCCTTAGACCACCAGCTCACCAACTCCCGGGGAAAACCCGACTTAAGCATCCGCCTAAAGGTGCGGCTGGATTGTTAGGGTGGATATGATTGTAATGTGTCAAAATATACCATAGGCTCTTGTTTATTTGTAGGTTGTACGACTGTCCACTGGGTAAACGTAACCTACATATGCATCTTGTCCCTTCATCTTAGTAATCTTTTTGGTTCATTTGGTTTTTATATGTCCGTCACTATTGCTGTTTGTTTTGGTCGACTGAAGTTTTCCTTCATCATCCGATTCAATGAGTTTTTGTTTTTATATTAACACACACCCAAGATGCGATTTCAACCGTTCATCGGATTTGACGCTCTAGGTCATACACCCGAGCCCACCTAGGAGGAACCCAATAACTAGGTAAATCACCTAACTTTGCCTCAGCAAATAAACTTCAGCCCATATTTTCACCCAAAACCACTTATAGAGAACTAAAAGCCCTTTGGTTCATATTAATTTACTAAATAACATTTGATATAATATAAGACTTAGATCTAGGAGACAAGTGTTTGTATGTTTAATATTGGTTGTTAATAAGTAAAGCCACTATATATGTTCATACACGTGGGTTTTGGTCTATTCTTATGAACTATCAATTTGTCGAAAGAAATGTGACACTCAATGATGGGTGTTGGGTTTTATGAAGTATCATTTAGTTGAAAGGAACGTGCCATTCATTAATGGTTGTCATATTTCATCCATTGGAAGTGGAACCGGAGATTTAATGGCCGAGGCACCCTACCACTAAGTCTCTTATCGAGAGATGTTTTTCACGTTTCCAAATAACATCTCAAATGTATTATCTTTATGGATTTGGTTTAAGACACAACTTAAAAGGTTTCGAGTTCTAATCCCACTATGATTGGATAATTTCATAACAAACACCACATTAGCATACAACATTACCAAGACTAAGCTACAAATCCAAAACATATTACCAAACAAACTACATATTAAAACTAAACTCCAGCTATTTTTTTCCAATCTAAAGCTTTATAACTCGCCCTCTTTGTAATCCGTAAGAACGAGTTCATTTGTATCTTAGCTCTTTGTAATTCATAAGAATGAGTTCGTCTATAACATCTTTTAATGGATGAATTTATGGTTACATGAATTTATAAACCTATTGCAAGAGGAATTGTAAGATGGTTGTATAATTGGATGCAACTGATTTATTTGATTTCTTTTTCCTTTTTTTTGTTATAAATGGAATTGTTTTCATAGTTACTTCAACTAATTACACAAATATTGTTTTTTATTTAAAATGAAAATCAATAGAATGATAACATTATAATGTTAAAGTAGATATAAAATAAGTTCACGGTGTCCATCATGTGTACACAAATATTTCTCTCCTACAAAACCTTTAGATCATAGAGATTAGAGACGTACCGTGATACATGTAAGCTTAGCCCTCAACTCTAAACAATGGTATCTTTTAGCATCCCGGTGATGCCCTTGTAACTGTCCAACAACCACTTATTAAATATGTACCCTAAACACTTCCATGTCCTTTATATATTTTACAGAATATGGCTCATAAAACATAACTTATCTTTACTATATAATAAATAAATGTTTTGATAGGACACATGTTGTAACATCAGTGCCAGGAACGTTACCGGAACAGTGACCTCTACAGTAACTTGCACGGTAACTCAGGTACACGTAAAACTATGTATATGCTATTGACACTTGATGCTTGACACAAAACTATTATGCAATCGTTCTGAAATCTGATTTAAGCCTTAAGGTTTAACAGTCAGAAACACATCAGACAACACAGAATAGATACACTAATGTTTGATTTGATGTTATTATGCATAAACGTATACGAGGATAAACAAAACAAAACCATAGCGGTTGTTGTTACGGAATGCTAAACCGACGAATTATTCGTATAGGTGACGATCTGTACGAATAAATATGACAGTTTAACGTTCTGAAAGAATGACTGAAAAGTAGAAAACAAGAATCAGAAAGTGAAACCAACGTCGTGTTCGTTCAGGTGACGATTCTAATGAATACGCGCGAAGGTGACACGTTCAGACGAAACGAAAACGAACTACGAAACGAACGAGAATAATGTAAGAAAGTTAAACATTAAATATTTATTAGGAATCACAATCTTTTAGAAATTATAAAAATAAAGTTATTTAATTTAAAACACATAGAATACGCGAAATGGTGACACGAGTTAACGAAACGCGTAAAATAATTAATTTCGATAAAACGATTCGAGAAAAGTTAATTTAAAAGATTTACTAGAAATAACCACCTTCTAAACATTCGAAAATAAATTCTTTTAATGAATATACAAAAACACGCGCGTAACGTGCCGGAAACACGACGAAAACGAGAACCAAGCAATCGAAACAAACCCGAATACCCACGGGGTATATAAACCCTAAATGAGTCCATTTCTTCATTTATTACACTCTCCTTCTCTCTCTAAACTCACCCAAGCCGTCACTCTCTCTCTCTCTCTTGGATTTTCAACTTCAAACAACAAGAGCAAGCTCAAATCTTGGTGAAATCACGAGTTTTTGGAGTCTAGACGAAGCTCTCATCATCCTCTACCCAGAAGTACAACCGATTTGAACGTTTGTCCAGCCGAATTCGAGGTATGGAGCTAGGAATAACATGGAAAAATAGGGTTTTCGTAACCCCTTTGTTTCATCACACTCTAGCCGGCTAACCATCTTTCCCCTTGGACCACATGACTTCGAAACATCATCATTGTAACATCAGTGCCGGACATGTTGCCGGAACAGTGATCGCTACAGTAACTCAGGTACACATTACGTGAAACTATGTTTATGCTATTGATACATTATACTTAACACGAAACTATTATGCGATTGTCTGAAATCTGCTTAAAAACCTTAGGGTTTAACAGTCAGAAACATATCAGAACACACAGTATTGAAACACAGATACTTGATTTGATGCTATTGTATATAAACGTATGTGAGGTTAAACAAAACAAAACAATAACGGTTGTTGTTACAGAATGCTAAACAGACGAATTATTCGTATAGGAGACGATCTGTACGAATGATTCTGAGAGTTTAACGTCCTGAAGTAATGACTGAAGAGTAGAAAACAAAAGTTGGAAAGCCAAACCATCGTCGTGTTCATTCGAATGACGATTCGAACGAATACGCGCGATGGCGACGCGTTCTGACAAAACGAAAACGAAACGAACGACAATAAAATTAAGAAAATATAATATTTTCTGTTTTACAATTTTGAAACTCATCATAAATAAATTAAAAGGAAACTATTTCAAATTTAAAATACGTACATACGCGAAAGAATTAACGGAAAGCGTAAAATGATAATTTTCGATAAATAAATTAAGGAATACGACATTTAAAATAATTACTAATAATAACCATATTTTAAACATCCTAAAATAAATTCTTTTATTTAATTTACAAAATACGCGCGTAATAATCCGGGAACGCGACAAAAATACGAACCGAGCAACCGAAACGAACCCGAATACCCCTGGAGTATATAAACCTTAGTTGAAGCAATTCTTTCATTTATTCCACAAACCCTCTCTCTCTCTAGCTTCAAACCCGTCACTCTCTCTCCCTCTCTAGATTCCATCACCTAAAACCCACATAACTTGATCAATCCTTGGCCAAATCGTGAGTTTTTGGTGTCCATGCGAAGATCTCGAGCTTCTCTACCTAGAAGTACAGCTATTTCGAAGAGTTAACCGGCCAAAGTGGAGGTAATTACGTTTGAATAACCTGAAAACTAGGGTTTTCTTTGACCTAGTTCAACCACATCCACCCAACCGGTGTAAAACTCTAAACCACGCGTGCTTTACACCCTTGAGGATCGATATTCGCATCACAACACTTTAGGAATAACGATGCAACAGGTTCCTAGGTCGGGGATGATGCTGGAATTGCAGGGTTCGGGAGCCACAGTACCACGACCGAACCTTTGGAGCTACACTCCTCGCAGCCGAACCTCACCATCTCTCACGAACCTTGTAGGTGTTACCCGAACCCAGCCATCATTGGCGAACCTCCACAGCAGCGAACCCAGGACTGAATGAACCTTTACAGCAGAACCCTTGCATGCATGGCTGAACGAACCTAGGTGTGACAATTACAGTTGAGAATTTCGTCATTAATGACGAAATCACATGTGGTCGTGCTTGAAACCCACGCTGATTTAATGATTTTAATTATTACATGTTGATAGTATGCGAAAAATGGTGTTAGTAGATCGCAAAGAAACATCCATCACCTAATGCTTGTTCAAATAGGTGACCAACCGATTTCATGTTTAGAATCATAACTCGAAAATGAAGAGAATGAGTGGAAGCAAAATCGCGAAACGAGGCTCCGATTTCAAGATACACTGAGTCAAAGATAGCGTTAAATAAGAGGTCAAATATTTTGAACTCTTTAGGTCTTGAGATTATAACCATTGGAAAGAGCTCGAAAAATTGTGAACGTAGGCGAAAACCGTGCGCAAAACGGAGTTCGTATGCTCCCGGAATCGCGAAAACAAAATCGGGTCTAACTAAGGCGGTGGAGGTACGCGAAGCAACTCTTGGCGGTACGCGACGGACCAGAATACATAAAAATCTGATTTTCTTGATCAGATTTCATTTATGGTCGATTAACTCGACTTCCAGACGCCAAAAATCAAATTTTTATTCTCAAATCTTCATCTTGAAGGCTTCTAAACCCACGGATCGCACCAAGAAACATATCTGAAAGTCCCGATCATCATATCTGTACGAGAAATCCGTTAGATTAGGTAACGGTTCGTTTTAACTTTCTAGTTTGATAATCATTAGATTAAATCTTATTTTGAATATAATACAATAGTTAGGATTGTTGATTATTGCCTAGTTGATGGCTAGGAATGGTTAGAAACGAAGAACACGGTATGTTAACGGTTAAATCTTTGTTTTGATCCGCTGTAATGCCCGATTTTCATGAAACCACAATAATGGTTATAATGGTTTAAACCATTTGATTGTAACAATGATTATATTGTCTTGATCATTTCTTGAAATGCTAGGTTAAATCCAAGTGTTTCAAACTAATGACAAGCATAGATAATCACCGGAATAACGATCTGACGTTATGATAACAGTCAGATTAGTACATTGAGAATGGTTATTAAACCTATTCTAATATCGCATTCTCGTGTTTCATGATACCTAAATGATCAATAACAAGGATTGACTATTCCTAAGCCAGAAATTCATCTAGGAATTGTTTTAAGTGAATAATCAACAACAATATCTATTTGATTAATCCGAAAATGTCGTGATTAATCCAGTTAGTCATTAACTCCTTAATAGGAGCCTAAATCATTATAGGTTCCTGTTTATCGCACTTTGTGCAATATTAACTTAAGGAGACTGATTAAGAATTAGATCAGCTTGATAATCTAATTCAAATACAAAGAACTCATAAAACATTAATGAATTGCAGAATCCTCTTCGTTTTTTGCGTGAAACTTCGATATCAAAACACTTCAATAACACAGGTGAGACTCATAACCCCTTTTCTTTTCTTTTACTAAAACTGCGGGGTGGAACATGTAAACTATTGATAACTCAAACATTTAAACTATTGTGGAAGCAAACTATTGATACAATGCAAATCATTTACATGTTTTGGTTATACAAATGCTGAATGATGCTATTCTTATGCAATATCATTAACTTGATTCGTCAAGCCCCCGGTAGTACTGGTATGGTCCATACGTGGGAAACCGCGAACACAAAAACGCGTGCTTCAACTGCGGGTTGGACACCACACGAACTGGATACACGTGGTGTATCACACATGAAAGCTATTGCAATAGGTTTGATAATTGCATATTCATTGGATTTGTATTTTAATACATTTATATGATGAGCTTGTGCTATAATTGCTACTCAAGTTTATACAAGATATGTTTCTCACTCAACCACGTGTGGTTGATCCAAGTTTTCTTTACATGTTTCAGGTAATCAGGATCAGGAAACTCAGCTAGGTCAAGATGCCATGAATGTTTAGGGTGACCTAGAAACAAGAAACAAACTAGACGTTTTGTAATATTATCATTATGTTTATACTCTAATGTATAATATTGTGTGCGTTTGTGTTAATCTATCTAATAACTATGAAACATTAGCAAATTTTGGGTTATTCTTGAACTATGGCTATGAATTCATTACGTCACGCGCCGTGGATTCCGCACGCGGCGCAGGGTGTGACACTAGGCTATTAGCCGGACCCAAGCCAGCCGAACCCTTGGATTGCCATGAACCAAGCCCCTCCACCGAACCATGCAGCTTTCGGTAGCGAACCCTTGTATACCTAGCCGAACCTTGCAAATAGGGGCGAATCTTGCTACTCAAATTTGGGAACACCGAACCTTTATGGCCGAGCCTTTTTAATTCTATCGAAGAACCTACAAGGACCACCGAACCCACCGTGTTTCAGCCGAACCCTAACCCCTACATCGGCCGAACCTTAGTTACATTGGGCCAAACCTGATGGAACCTATGAGGTCACTGAATTGATGTTGCTTAGCCATGCTCAACCGATTGTGGCTCAATTAAATCAGCCCCTAATCACTCGGGCCCTCTAAAATTATTCGGCCCATGGCCTGTTGTACGGCCCATTAAAGATCATTAGGCCCAATCGGCCCACATTCCTTATAGGACCCAATCTTTTATGCGACCCAATAATTTGACCACTTTGACCTATTGGGCTCATAAACATAAAGCTCGGCCCAAAGACCCACCTACACTTGGCCCAATTGATATTCGGCCCATTTAAACAAAAGGTTGTAAACTATGTTAACAATCAAACCGGTTTCAATACTATGCATGGAATACTTTAATTATTATAACCCAAAAGATAATAAATTCTAATTTAAAGAATTTGTAAACTTAAACAATGGGAGCACAAACTTAAATTAGCAAACAAGGCCGGATAATGAACAAAATTTACAAGTGTTAGCCAACTTTAGGGCTAACACTAACACTTACACGCACAACGAATCTTTACAAACTTATACTTATAAGCTACAACACTATGAAATCAATACATGATCGTGAACATCACAACAAGTCCAAACAAAGAGCGCGTGCATTCTTATTGTATTTAGTCAACCACATCAACAGTAAGGTGAGTTCATCTGTCCCTTTTCAAACTTATTTGTTTTACTTCGGGACTGAGAAGCATGTTAAACATTTTAATAAGTTATTGAAATGTTATTTAATGCTTTTAAACATAACCATGATGCTTACAATAAGGCTTATGCTTGGAATCTAGAATACTTTGAGAAGCTATAAACTTGATACTTATATATACTACAAACTAGAAGCTTGAAACTATATGGTTGATGCTTATTCTACAAACTGGATGCTTAAACTTGATGCTTGAGGCTTATGCTAGAAACTAAATGCTTGAACTTGAGGCTTGATGCTTATGCTACAAACTAGAGGCTTAAACTATATACTTGATGCTTATGCTATGAAATCCATGAGAAACTATATGCTAATGCTTGAAACTATATGCTTGAGACTATGATTGTGTGCGAAATGCTAAGCTTGTATCTAATCATGGGCTATGTAATTGCTAAACTTATGCTAGAGCAGGGCTTGTACCCATGTATTGAGATACGTGAAAGCTAAAATATGACGAGGCTAAGCTGTTATCTATATAAGAGACATGTAATTGCTAAACTTCTGCTATAGCAGGGCTTGTGTCTGCTAATATGAGATATGTAAATGCTGAACTATTTGTGTATGCATGGCTTGTGTCTATGTATGAGATACGTAATTGCTAAACTTCTGCTAGAGCAGGGCTTGTATCTTGTACAGGAGACACGTAATTGCTAGACTAAGCTTAACTAATTCATGAGATACGTAATGGCTAAACTTCTGCTAGAGCAGGGCTTGTATCTAGCCGTGAGCTACGTAATTGCTAAACTTCTGCTATAGCAGGGCTTGTACTCACGCATGAGATTAGTGGAAGCTAAACTATGATGTGTGAAACTATGAGGCTTGTTAAATTTATATGGAAGATAATACGTATGAATGCTATAAACTTGTAAACTTTGAAACAGTAAACTAAAGCTATGATGAAGAATGGGTTGAATGGTAGGTAAAATGCTTAATTATTATTAACAACAGTGTCATATGCGGATTAGTATGTGGTGGGAGGGCGTCTGGGCGGGTTGTAGGCTCGACTCAGGGGTATGCCCTATATATAAGCATACCGATTTGGATATTACATGTGGAGTTAATGAGGTTAGGGTTTTACCGAAAGAGGTTTATTAAAGCTATTTGTAAACTTATAAACTTTATGAACTCACCAACCGTTGTGTTGACTTTGTTTTCTTACATGTTTTCTCAGGTGATGAACATGGTTAAGCTAAGGCTTTGGATTGCATGCTAGGCGGCCTAGATAGAGGACCTAGTTGATTTTGGAAGCACATATTTTGTTATACATACTAATCACTTTTGGATGTCTTGTACGGATTACAAGATAGAAAACATTTGATTCTTTTGTTAGGTTTACTCAGTTAATTACTGAACATTGATATTGTAATTTAACTTTGTAATCCTAGTTAATGCTTGATTGTGCTTTAGTTATTCTTAACATTGATGCTATGTAAACAATCTGATCATCACGATTATCACTCAAGGTTATAGAGAATAATATGTCATTTACTTAAACGGTTTGGCCTAGACTATAACTTAGGGACCCTCATGTAGAGAGCATAAGACTTAAGTTTGCATTGTGTCTTCTGTATTCGATCACTGCACTAACCAATATCTTTTGGTTATGATCAGAATGCCGCCTAGAAGACAACCGAATCCGGTACCTACTACGCAGACTTCTGCACCTCACTCATCGACACCATCACCACCAGATTCACCACCGCCACCTCCTCCTCCTCCACACTCTCCACCACCAGGCCCAAGCACTACTCAGATACTAGACCCTACAACTATTGCTTTGGCGACACTTCTGAGTAGCCAACTGACGAATCAGCTGAAGGATGTCATCCTAGAGATGATAAACCGGATTCAAGGCCATGGCAACAACTCTGGCCATACTACAGGAGAAGCTAGTGGAAACACTAGCCACACTTCAGATTGCTCCTACAAGTCCTTTGTAGGATGAAGCCACCAAGCTTCATTGGCGTTGAGGGAGCTGTTGGACTGATCCAATGGTTGGAAAAGATGGAAAATACACTGGACATAAGCAGTTGTCCGGAACACCACAAAGTTCGCTATGCGGCTGGATCTTTCAGCAAGCGAGTTTTGACATGGTGGAACGCTCAGATCAGAGCCCGAGGAAGAGATGAAGCAATGACAATGCCTTGGGCAGATTTCAAACTTCTTTTGAGGAATGAATTCTGTCCAAAGCACGAATTACAACAGCTGGAGGTTGAGCTCTCTAACCATGTGATGAAGGGAGCCGACCACATGACTTTCACCACACGCTACCATGAATTAGTAGCCTTGGTGCCTGAAATGGTGCCAACTCTAGAAAAGTTGATTGACAGATATGTAGTTGGACTACCCTCCTGCATACAGAGTATTGTGTTGGCTGCAAATCCTGCTACTTTGGAGTCAGTCATTGCTCTTTCAGTTAAACTTACAGGTGTGATGGTGAAGTCAGGAGTTCTAAAAGATGAAGAGGGAAAATCCAAGGAAAAAACAACGAAGAAGCCTGAATATCACCAAAAGAAGAAGCAAAAGGTCGTTAAGAACTATGCGGCCGTCACTCCTTTGAGACAAGCTCCTGCAACACTCGTCAATCATGCACCCAAGAACTATGGAGGAGTGCATCCTCAATGCACTCATTGCAAGTATCATCATCATCCCGTCGCACAATGTAGGAAGTGCACCAACTGTGGTCGATTTGGCCACTGGGTTACAAATTGCCGTTTCACTACAATGCAAGCTACCAACACTGCTGCCAGAGCACTACCTCCTCCACCACCACCAGGCAACAACAACAACAGGGGATGCTACAATTGTGGAGAGATGGGTCATTTCTTCCGAGACTGTCCAAAGAGAGTGCAACAAGGAGCACAAACACCTCGCGGACAGGCTTTTGTTATTGGAGCCAATGCTGCACGCCAAGACCCTAATGTGGTCACTGGTACATTTCTTTTACATGACTCTTATGCATCTATACTATTTGACACTAGTGCAGACCAGAGCTTTATTTCATCTGATTTTGCATGACAACTTAGTCTTACTGAGGAAACTTTAGACTCCTCTTAGATTATCGAAGTAGCGAACGAAAAACAAGTTACAGTTAGCACTATACTTAGGAACTGCCCATTCACACTCACTGATCACGCATTTACCATCGACTTGTTGCCGATGGAGTTGGGCAGTTTCGACATCATCGTGGGGATGGATTGGCCCATGTGGGTACTTTGGCCCACTCCTTTGGCCCATAGTGTTAAATCAACCCACATAACTTACACGGCCTGACTTACTATTCGACCCAATTAGGTTTCGGCCCACATGATTAACGGATCACATAACACACTAGAACTATAAACAAGGAATAACATACATGGAAAGATTTCCATTTTACTACAAAGGTGGTAATTAGGAGCAAATCATAAAGTTTTATTAACTTTAAACTCAACTGAATGATTATTAACTAAAATGGTTTTCTAGACTACACATTATAATAAGGTTCACATAGAAGGCAACAAGAGGTAGAGAACAAAGTATATTAGCTTTACCTAAGTGAATAAGTGCTAATAATATCCCTTGCACGCGAATTCGGGCCAAATAAAGACCGAGACTCACGAGTGTTAGCCAACTTTAGGGCTAACACATACACACACGCAAATCACTGCAACTTGTACTTATAAGTTGCAAACAACATGAAATCAATACAGGATCGTGAATACTACTACAAATACAACAACGAGCGCGCACATTCTTGTTTATACTTAGTCAACCACTTCAAACACAAGGTGAGTTCATTTGTCCCTTTTCAAACATATTTGTTTTACCTCGGGACTGAGAAGCATGTTATACATTTTAAACAATTATTGAAATGTTTATTAAATGCTTTTACACTTGTTTATGATGCTTATACTGATGCTTAAGCTTGTAACTCTTGTTCTGGAAGCTAGGGACTAAGACTTAAACTATATGCTTGATGCTTATGCTATAAACTCAATGCTTAAACTATATGCTTGATGCTTATGCTATAAACTCAATGCTCAAACTATATGCTTGATGCTTATGCTATAAACTCAATGCTTAAACTATATGCTCGATGCTTATGCTATAAACTCTATGCTCAAACTATATGCCTTATGCTTATGCTATAAACTCAATTCTTAAACTATATGCTCGATGCTTATGCTATAAACTCTATGTTCAAACTATATGTTAATACTTGAAGCTAAATGCCCAAAGCTATGATTGTATGCTAAGCTTGAATCTACTCATGGGCTACGTAATTGCTAAACATTGCTAGAGCAAAGCTTGTACCCATGCATTAAGATACGTGAAAGCTAAACTATGCGAATGCTAAGCTTTATCTATATATGAGATACGTAATTGCCAAACATTGCTAGAGCAAGGCTTGTATCTGCATATATGAGATATGTGAATGCTAAACTATGTGTGTGCACATCTTGTGTCTATATATGAGATACATAATTGCCAAACATTGCTAGAGCAAGGCTTGTATCTGCATCTATGAGATACGTAAACGCTAAACTATTCGGATGCTACGCTTAAACCAATTCATGAGATACGTAATGGCTAAACTATGCTAGAGCAAAGCTTGTATCTTTTCGTGGGCTACGTAAATGCTAAACATTGCTAGAGCAAAGCTTGTACCCATGTATGAGATTAGTAAAAGCTAAACTATGATTTGTGAAACAATTGTGTTTGTACAACTTACTTTAAAGCTAATCTACATGAATGCAATAAACTTGTAAACTTTTAAACAGTACACTAAAGCTATGATGAAGATCGGATTGAATGGTAGGTAAAATGCTTAATTATCATTAACAACAATGTCATATGTGGTTTAGTATGTGGTGGGATGGCGTTTGGGCGGGTTGTAGGCTCGACCTTTCGTATGCCCTATATATAAGCATACCGAATTGGATATTACATGTGATGTTAATGAGATTAAGGTTGTTACCGAAAGAGGTTTGCTAAAGCTATTTTCAACTTTTAAACTATATGAACTCACCAACCATTGTGTTGACTTTGTTTTCTTACATGCTTACTCAGGTGATGCATAGGTTTAAGCTAAGGCTCAGGATTTCATGCTAGGATGCCCAGATAGAGGACCTAGTAGACTTTTGGAAAGCACATATTTTGTTATTGACGCGAGTCACTTTTGATAGGTTTACTTAGTTAAATTACCGAACATTGATATTGTAATTTAACTTTGTAATCACAGTTTAATGTTTTATTGTGCTTTAGTTATTCTCAATGTTGATGCTATGTAAACAATCTGATCATCACGATATCGCGCCCCGAGAACTTTCCGCCCGACGGGAAACTCGATCCGTCCCGCCGGCTCGGGGTGTGACACATGTCAACATTGTAGACCATCTAAAAATTAGTTTTCCCGCTTATCTCAATTATTAATTGTTTGTAAACCATCTTTTGTTAAATCTTGTTTTTTCTTCATTTTCTTTTATTAAATAAAAATAATTTTATTCAATTTAACAAATAATATGCTTATATCATAAGTCATATTATTTAATTTTTTAAAAAAATTATTATTTAACCTGTGTAATACACATGTGTTTACCTAGTCTTGTTTAATATGTTAGATACGGCATAACCAATACAAGTATTGAACATGAAACTGACTCACTTAACTACTTTGTATCTTAAGTTTATAATTTTTATGTGTTTCATGTATTCAAACAAAAAAGAAATAATGTAGTCTAGCTCTTAATTTTAATTATTTTTTAGAATGCATAAATAGTTAAATACTGTAATTTTATTAAAGATGTTTTATTGTGTCACAAACAAGTTAGAATTGTCATCCCTAATGACAAGTGTTCCTACTAGTTGGAAAAAGCTCATGCAAGGGAGCGAAAGTTATCAAAAGCATATGAAGTCATCCAATAAATAACACTTAAAAAACATATACATGTGTCTTTATATGCTTGCGGAAACATTACATTCTGGTGATTAATTAGTGTAGATCAGTCCCTTAACGTCACTAACGTAAATTGCACTTATTTATTAGACACAAAATGAATCATATCTTTAACCAACAAAACCAAACCGAGTTATGAATTCGGTTTGGTAATCAATTCTACATATATTTTTTAAGTCGGTTTGTTTAGTTTATCTGGTTAAATCAATTTCACTAAATATAGATACAAGTTAATTTTTTTATTAATAATATACAAGGTTTCTAAACATTTAACCCTAAGAATCTAAAAACAAACATACAATTCGGTTAGGTTCAATTGAATTCTATATATCAAATAAGATTTGATTTAATCATTTATTCAGGTTTTAATTGATTGGTTTTGTTTTTTATATGTTAATTTGATTGAGTTTGGTTTGTTCAGATTTTATCAACACCGAACCGAATTGAACTCTGAATTCAGTTTGATTCGGTTTTTGGTTTTGGATAAAAAAATTTAAACAAATCAAAGCAAATCGAACAAACTAATAACGATCAATAAACACTACTAATAGCAGTTGAGGTCTATAAGACTACGCGGTGTGCCGGGTGAGTGGGCGTGGGTTGGGGCGTGAAAGGGCGTGGAACACCGCCCCCTCCGGGGCGTGGGTGGGCGTGGAGGGCTGGGCGTGAGTGGGGCAACAGCACAAATGACCGTTGGAAGCTCTCAATCGGCACAAATGGGCGTGAGTGGGGCATTTCCACCACTTTTGGTGGAGTGGGTGGTTGTGATGGATGCCTACGTGGCGCATAGGGGTGTTCATCGGTTCGGTTATCGGTTTTTTCGGTTAGTTCGGTTCAGTTAGTTCGGTTAGATTTTTTTTTTGACTCTAACCGAAAACCGAACCGAACCGAATTCAAACAATTTTTAACCGAACCGAACCAACCGAATTCAAATTCGGTTCGGTTTTCGGTTATAACCGAATTCATCCGAATTAACCGAATTGGATGAAAGCTCTTTTTTCCCACTTTTTTTGTATCCAAATTTCATTCTTAGCAACTTGGAACTTTCAGCACAACCTTATCATCCAAATTTCAAACAAAACAAACCAAACATCCTAAAATGAAGCATTCAAACATCAAACACAAACACGTCAAAAAATCCAAACATCAAACACAAATACAAAACCAAACATAAGAAACAAGTTGATCAAACTTTAAATAAGTCTAAAACAGAATAGTCTTTGATTCTTTGCCAATGCCACCATCAATCAAGAAGCTAGCTTGTGTGTGTTTTTTTTCAATGCGTCTTCAATCCAATGCCATTTTTCTCATCTCTACAACAAAATAATAAATAAAATAGACAATTAGGTGCTACACGTGCTAAACATCTAAAAATAATATAAAAAAATGTTTGGTAAACTAGATATACAAAATATGAGTTAATAACCTTCTTCAAGTTTATCAAGTTCATCAATGTTTTCTTCCATATTGCGTGAACCATTTGGACGAATCCAATCTTGACAACAAAGTAAAGCTTCAACGGCTTGATTAGTTAAAGAACTTCTAAATGGGTCTAACACCCTACCCCCGGTGTTAAATGTGGATTCAGAAGCAACTGTTGAAATTGGAATTGCTAAAATATCACGTGCAACAAGTGACAATATGGGAAATGCTGGACTTCTCTTTTTCCATCAACCCAAAACACTGAAATCTTGACTTTCAAACCAAACATCATCTACTTCAATTTCCTCCTTCAAATACCTATCCAACTCTGTCTTTAAATCTTCAGTCACACCCAATTCTGCCTTGCGTCTTTTTACCTCAGCCATCTTTCTCTCTCTAAGTGCTCTAAATGTATCATCACCACTGCCAAACAAACTAAAATCCTTACCACTTGAAGTTTCCGCATTTACGCTCATAGACGATGATGATGAAGCCTTGTTTGCATTTATTTCCGAATGAATTCTTTTATAATCATTAAATATTTCTAGCAATGCATTTTCACACATCTGACAAATATTGTCCCCGGTCTCATCTCCATACATACTACGAAGATTAAGGTATACCAATTTTGTCCTCGGATTAAAGAGTGAAGCAATAAACTCACAAATAGCAACAAGCAACTTGGTTTGTTCTCACCTGTTTGTGAAGCAAGATGAAGAATCGATTGGTACAAGGAAGAAATCGAACACGATGAACAAGGAAGAAATCGGTCTGTAAAGTGTGCTGTGTGCGTGCGTCTTGGGTCTTCGGTCTGCGTACGGGCTGTACAAGGAAGAAATTGATCAACGGAATCTATGAATAAGAATCGATTGGAGATTTGGAGGTTAGAAATCGATCAACTTGAGTGTTCAGTTCATGGTCGTGTAATCGTGGACTCGTGGTGGCTGCTGCGTACTCAAAATAGATCTAGGGTTAGAAATAAATATCATTAGTATTTATATATAAGTAATATATATATAATATTTAATTTAAATACAAATCGGTTAATCGGTTTTCGGTTATAACCGAATAAACCGAATTCAAAATTTTCTATAACCGAAAACCGAATTCCGAATTCGGTTGACCCGAATAACCGAACCTAATAACCGAATTCAGAATTCGATTCGGTTTTTCGGTTTCGGATACTGTTCGGTTATCGGTTTTAATCGGTTTTCGGTTTTTTTGAACACCCCTAGTGGCGCATATGTGGAGTGGTTGGATCAAGGAGCATACCCCATGGTCTAAGATGTGAGACACTTTCAAAATTCTTTGAATACTTCAAGGAAATAAAGAACAAAATATAAAAATCAATATTAATTAGAGGTCTTTGGTGATTCGTCAATGGTCGAGGTTATCTCCACATGAACTCTCAACTATGTTCGAAGATGACGTGTCGTACTCATGTGTCATGATTCGGATTTGATGGAGATTCTTGACCAACTAAGCTACTGACGTGGCATTTCCACAATAAAAAAACAAATAAAAAAGCAACAAATTTATTTGATCTCAATTTTCCCTCCACATATTGAAATTTCACCTTATCCCTCAGTTTGTTCGATTCTTCAATTCATTCCCAAATTAAACACCGAAAATGTATTCAGTTTGCAAATCTTACTCTCAAATCCACCACCGTCACGGCAGCCAGAGAAGATGGCCTCCAAATTGGGTTTCTTCGTAACTACTTCTGGTTTCTTCACCGCACCGATTCGAAGACCATCTGCTGGATTATCTATATCTGGTTCTTATCGATCGGCTGCGTCCGGGATTCATTCGATCCAGATGATCAAAAGAGACTATGTGATTCAACGGAGATCGACTATTATTTCCCCTAAGGCCACCAGTGATCAGCCAGGTTAGGGTTTGATTTGGGATATTGTTGTTGCCTTTTGAACTTCAATCATGTTTAACAATAGTTTGATTACGAATGAGGCATTGGCTCAATGAGATTACGAATGAGGCATTGGCTCAATGATACCTCAAGATTTTTCCAAATAGAAGGTCTTGGGTTCAAATCCTTCCAGCAACGAAATAGGGGTATGAGCGTGGTATGGGACTATGGGGTTTGGGGTTTCCTCCTGGGGTGGTTGTGACTCATGGGAGGTTGGAAGGTCCATGTAACTAGACCTTGGTGACATGGCCCGGAAACCAGTAGGTTCACAACAATTGAGAACTTCGCCGTTAAAAAAAAAAACAATAGTTTGATACTGTTACAACCCTAATACAGACAGACAGATAGAGACATTTAAAATCATGTTACCTGAACACGACAACGTAACATGTTGGCTAAACGGGTTGGTAACGTCGTAAACCGGTGTATCATGTTTATGAATAAAAATTATTTAATTTTATAATGTTTTTTTTATAAATTTATGTAAATGAAAGAATTTTATTACATAAAACTATAATTTATAAATCTCTAAACACCTTTTTGCATGCCACATTTGTTATTTTATTTGAAATTAAGAAGTTTATTAATGCATTTAAGCTTATATTCTTAATTTGAAAAATTTAAAAAGTTTCTATCAATTATTAAATTTTGTAATCAATTAAAAAAGGAAGTTAAAGTTTGATTTTATTAAATAGGAAATGTGAATATCAAATGAGATAGAATGATTAAGAGGTTAACACGTATTTTGTGGAATCATTTATTTGTATTAGGATTTGAGTAATGATAAGATTGTCCTTATACTTTAACTTTTAAAAGTAAAAGTGACAAAATTATCTTTTATTGATTATAATTATGTCATTAAATACAAAAATAAATAAATAAATGAATAATATTACTTATAAATACAAGTTATATGATTTCAAATCTACTTAATTTTATAAGCTTGTATTAAACCTCCAAATTTATATATTAATTTACCAATTAGAGAGTCAAAGGAGTTGTAGGCATGTAGCTCTAAGAAAACTCTTAACACTCCATTAGATGGGGTCTCATATTCTCATTGTTAGATCAAAACATAATTGCATATAACAATATAGATAGAATAGATAGAGAGAAGGAGAACCACCTGCTAGAAAATGAAAGGACTCACATAAATATAGTGTTTAGGATCATTTATTTTTAGCTAAGGGGCCGTTTGGTTGGTTTTGAATCATTAAGTGCTGAATGATTAAGATGTCTGAATGGTTAAGAGAGTCTGGACCATTAAGTGCTGAACCGGTTAAGACTGTTTGGTTGGACTTTTTAACATACACCTCATTAAACCCCTCAAATGGCAGCGCCCCCCCCCCCCCCTTTCGTATTTTCTCTGGCAATCCCGTCTTTGCAGCCCCCAATCGGTGACGGATTTTGGTCAAAATCGACATATCTCATTGACGATCGGCATGGTGGGGTTGACGGGAGTGGACGAGCGTTGATGTTTGGGGGTTCGGACGGTGGCGGCGACGGTGTCTGGTCAAAATCGGCACTCTTCTCTTGTCAAAATCTCAACACTGGACATCGTCGTCGACATATCTGGTCAAAATCGGCGCAGGGGTGAAGGGTTGAAGGAGACGGTGGTTGGGGGAAGAGCGGCGCATGGAGGAAGAGCGGCGCAAGGGTGAAGGGTTGAAGGCAGCGGTGTTTGGGGGTGCGGACGGTGGCGACGGGAATGGTGGCGGTGACGGGACGCCAGAGGTTGAAGGAGACAGTGGTTGAAGGAGACGGCGGGGTGGAGTTTGTCGATTGCAGTGGTGGTTGAACATGGTTGTAAAAATCCCCGACTAGGCCGATTAATCGCTAGTCCCCTAAGGCCGACTAAGCCCGACTATCCGACTAGGCCGATTAGTTGGCCGATTAATCCCTAGTCCCCACCCCACCGCCCGACTAGCGCCTAGCGATTTCTACAACATTCAGAAGGAGCAGTAGGGATGAAGGAGATGTGCTGAACCATTCAGACTTCATTTTCTGCTGAACCATTCAGACATATGCTGAATCATTCAGAGGAGAAAAAATGTTGAAACAAACACCCCAATGTCTGACCGGTTCAGATGCAAGCTCTTAATGGAATCATTAAGAGGCAAACAAACACCCCCTAAGTGGCATGAAGAGTCCTTAACTCCTTATTAACATAGTGGTTACACGACGAGTGTAATTGCATACAAGATTTCTTGTTCTTGCCCTTTAATTTCTTGAATGTGAGAAAGAAAACACTATATAAAGGCTCTCTTCTATCATATACCATCCATCAAAATTGAAGACATATAAAGGAAATAAAAGAAAAATATCAAGATTACGACTTCATTATTACCATAAAAAAATTTCATCTTTGTTGGTATCTCTTTATGAATACTTTCATTAATCATTATGATTAGATTGATCTAGCAATTTGCTCACGATGTTGAACTAACACATAATATTTTCATTTTTCAACATGTGGTATTAGAGAAATTTTTTTTTTTTTTTTTACTTTTTGATCATAATCAAGAAATATGTGACAATATTTTGTTTTATAATTAGATTCCCAAATCCAATCAAATTTATTGTTATTTACTTATTTGGATTTATTTGAAGACCACTAATTTCGATTGTAATGGATAAACTTTCATTTGAATATTATTTATGTTTCTTTTTTCAAACACCAAATTGAATGATTTTGATGCCACCACACTCCACAATACAAACTTGAATTGTCCATAATCTTGGTGGCACTATTGATTGCTTTTATGATGGAATGTACTTCTTCATCTTGAATTTTTGCTTTTTCGTAAATAATTGGATTGTTGTTAATGTAAGGATTATCCTTATAATTATCCTGTATAAAGTTTGTTTATAATGATTAAGTTAGATTTATTTTAATCATAAAACACCACTAGAAGTCTTGATTTGAACAGTTGGTTTTGACAAAGTGAAATTAATGCCATTGTCATAATGTTTATATTGAAGATTTGAATTTCAAAAATCAATGCCACTGTTACTACAATTCCAATTTAGCGAATTTTAATGATGGATTAACTTTCACAGATAATTTAAATCAATTTGAGATTAACTTGATTCAATTCTTATACCTAACTGAATATGAATTAATTAGTACAAGTTAAATTCAGTCGTATACTATCATTCAATTGTTAACACTGAATATTCATTTTCTTACCAATGAGGCATTGCTTCAATGGTATCCCAAGATTCTTCCAAATGGGAGATCTTGGGTTCAAATCCTTCCCGCAGCGAAATAGGGGTCTGAGGGGGGTCAGGGGGTTTTCCATGTGGGGTTTCCTCCTGGGGTGGTTGTGGTGGCTCATGGGAGGTCCAGGTAACTAGACCTTGGTAACATGGTCTGGAAACAGTGGGTTCACACGATTGAAACCTTCGCCGTTCAAAAAAAAAACTATTCATTTTCATAATATTTTTTGGATAAGCATCCTCCTACTTATCGTTATTTGTACCTAACCTTTTTTGCTTCATTGCTACCTAAGGACTTAGCAATTATAACGAATGATCATGTGTCAATTTGGATAATACTAGGGGTGTGTATGAAACCAAAAAAACTGACCAAAAACCAAACAACTGAAAATTCCAAACAGAAATAACCAAACCCAAATACAAACCGACGGGTTTGGAATAAATATTTTAAAAAACCAAATATATGTGTATGTATGTATATTTATATTACTTTTCAAAAAGTTTAAAGATTTTTATACATAATTTTAAAAATTTTGATAAATAAAGATGATTTTTAGTGAATTTAACGATTTTTATAAATAATTTTAAATGTTAAGCAGTGTTAGTTTAAATATTTTTAGTACAAATACAATATTTTGGGTTGTTTTTTATAAGCCTAAAACTTATAGACCTAAGTAGAAAAACCAAAACGGGTTTTAAAAAGATAAAAACCGAGCCCAGATAGGTTTTAGAAAGATAAAAACCGAACCCAAATGGGTTTTAAAATGACAAAAACCGATCCTAAACAGGTTTAAAAACCCAAAAACCAAAATTTCGGTTTCGGGTTTGAACTAAGCCAAAAACCTACCCAAACCAACCCATGCACTCCCCTAGATAGTACTACGCATAATATGAAAGTAAAGGTATGATTTTGATAAAATGTTAGATGATTGAACAAAAGGAATATCATTGATTTAATATTGAAGTTTACACAATATCATTTTATACAACCTTAACAATGAACCCAAAAGCTAGTTGTTTAATGCAATATTGGCCTAATATGGATAAGTATTTCATTTCGGCTCCAAGTTGATTATATTTGTGTATGCCTTAGCTTATCCTCAATATATGTTCATTATATTTCATTCTTTGTCAAGGTCAAGGACATTTAAATAGGACCTCGCCACTTTATTTTTGTTCCTAAATCTTGAATGTTAATCATAACTAAAGCGAAGCTAATGTTCAAGTAGAATATTACTTTAATTTGCTCATAATAGTTGAGTACGGGTCAAGCCAAAGTGAAGCTGTCATTCCGAAATTTTTTTTAATATGTCTATAACACATGAATTTTTGTCATAGCCAACACGAAGCCAATATTCAAGTAAAACTTACTATAGTCTATTGTTTTGGTGTTATAATAAAGTACATGTTAATGTTTTAATTTTGTCTACCTTGTTTGATTGTCCAATATTATAGATCGCTTCAATTCTTCTATAAATTCACATCTCACTTGTCTATATACAACATCCACTTTCATTCATACTTCAAAAATTGAAACTCTAACTGGGCAAACTTTGCCTCATAAAGGGACATAGTTAAACCTACTGGACCTTCATTATGCCTTGATTTAACGATTTGCTAATGATGTTGAACTAACCTCAACATGATCCTTTATTGTTGAGAAGGAGCCTTCTATTTATAGAGAGAGGTTGTGATAACTCTAATGTTTTATCTCAACTTGGGCCTACTAAGATTGGGCTCACATGGATTTGGTCTAACACATTGGGTCTTGATCCAATTAGGAGAGTATTCATGGAACAAATTTCCAAGGGATCTAAGTTTACGCAAATGGTATATGATTTTTCATTTTTTTTTCCATTTTTTTTTCTTTTTACATAAATGCAATTTGGTTTATGAAACTAGAGCAATAAACATGGAACGTTGAATGTGTTTGTTGATGGATAGTATTGGATCTCAATATACAATTCAATATATGTAGTAACAATCTCTCACTTGCCATTTATATTTCTCATACTTCAATTTTCAATTTTTTTGTTATTTCTAACATTATTAATGATGACTTGGAGGATCTGTGAACTAACTTGAACCTGTTGGGATCAATCAATCAATCTTGTATCCATTAAATCAGTTCTTAAATACCACAAACCATACTTCTACGTGTTAGTGCTTGGTTTTACCAAATCCGGGTCAGGCTATGGTGCTTTTCAGTCATTGATTCAACTCAAATAAATTTTTGCATTGTTGTGTTTTATACAGGTCAAGTTGAAGAAGATGAAGTTGTTGATAGCAACATAATGCCTTATTGCAGCTTGGATAAACAAAAGAAGAAAACATTAGGAGAAATGGAACAAGAGTTTCTTCAAGCATTACAGGTAAACCATCACTTTTGTAGTTTTGTTTTTCATGAAATGATTTCTCCTATCTTCTTTCACCATTCATTGCTCATTATACTGTTGCTTTTGAAGGCATTTTATTATGAAGGAAAAGCTATTATGTCAAACGAGGAATTCGATAATCTTAAGGAAGAACTGATGTGGGAAGGAAGCAGTGTTGTAATGCTAAGTATGCATAGCTTGCAAATGTTTTTTTTTTTATGTTTGTCGCCTGTTATGCGTGTCAGATATCATGTCATCATGATGTCAGCAAATACTTGTATGTTTTCCAGGCTCTGATGAACAGAAACTTCTAGAGGCTTCAATGGCTTATGCATCTGGTAACCCAATAATGAGTGATGTAGAGTTTGACAAACTTAAAAAGCAATTAAAGGTATGCTAATGACTGCTTTGTTGTTTATGCTTACCAAAAAATATTAATAACAATACATTGTTTCAGAA
This sequence comes from Mikania micrantha, assembly GCA_009363875.1. Classification (NCBI taxonomy): domain Eukaryota; kingdom Viridiplantae; phylum Streptophyta; class Magnoliopsida; order Asterales; family Asteraceae; genus Mikania; species Mikania micrantha. The sequence goes on along the minus strand of CM018693.1, from coordinate 12,655,868 downwards.
AGATGGAAGTGATATAGTTGCTGAGGGTCCAAGATGCAGTCTACGCAGTAGAAAGGTATGCTCCTTTCAGACCCCTTTGTGAATATAAATTTATGTTACGCTTGATAAAAAGCCGAAGTGTTGACATCTTGATTGCACCTGATCACAAGCATGCATTTCATGGATTTATGCACAAAACTGTTGTGATACAAGAGCACAATAAGGATGGCATTATCTTTTTAATTTTCAAACTTTAACTATCGTTTTATTAATTCTTAGGTTTCCTTTTTTTGTTGGTATTGAAGCTATATCTATTTGTTGGTTGTTTTTGGTGGACCATTATTATGTTTTAGAATTAAATTTATCCATAATTATGTAGAGTTTTGAAACCATTTTGGATCATGTTGTCATATCAGCATTCAATAGCATGCTACATATTGCATCTCAGTAAGCCTAATATGCATTATTACTAGTTTAATACTCTATTAGTGTATTAGAAGGAACTTTTGTTTTTATTTTTTAAGAAAAACATCTTCTATGAAAAGTTTGCTATTTGCAGTTTTGTAAAAAAATAATCTGCAACTGATAAACTAATTTGGCTGTAGGTTTACAGTGATTTGACTGTTGATTACCTCAAAATGTTCCTCATAAATGTCCCAGCTGTTATTGTTGCATTAGGATTGTAAGTGACACTTTGCTTATTATTCTACTTTTATTGTTCACAAATGGTGCATTTTGTTCTCTCCATTAGCATTTTATTTTGCTTCTTATGTTTAATTTATTTCCTCACTTACAATTTTGTAAATTATCTGTGCATTATAGATTCTTCTTCCTGGATGACATTACCGGGTTTGAAATTACATATCTTTTGGAGGTAACTGCTGTTTTATGTCTGTTTTTTCTTGCAAATTAAACTTATATATTTTATTAACTGTTTCTAATGTTTTAAATATTTTTGTCAGCTTCCAGAGCCATTTGGTTTTATCTTCACTTGGTTCGCGGCACTGCCATTCATTTTATGGTTATCGTTTACAATTACCAATGCCATCGTGAGGGATTTCTTGATACTGAAGGCAAGCATGTTAATCATCAGATTCTATATTTTACTAATTAACACTAATCTTTGTATTATGTAAACATCTAAATTTTACCTTTTCAGTTAACAATTAACATCTAAATTTGATCTTTTCAGGGCCTTTGTCCAAACTGTGGGACAGAGAACACCTCATTCTTTGGAACCATATTGTCAATTTCCAGTGGGGGTTCTACCAACAATGTCAAATGCACAAAGTAAGTTGCATCAGTTTTAACAGCTTAAGTCATTTCATTTTGAATATATATATATATATATATATATATAGTTTGTGTAGTCACATGTTTTGGTGGTTAAAACTTCCAAAGACGCGCACCCACATGAGGTGAGGAACACAGAAACTGCCTTGCGTGCAGCAAGGTACAGAGGCACAAAAATTTTAGGAGAAAAAGGTTTGAATCTGCAAAAAAAAAAAAAAAAACCTTTTTGAACCAGCCTAAACTAGTAAAAACAGTCGGACGCTAAACTAGCCTAAACAAGATTAAAACATGTCTAAAACAATCTAAACCAGCTTAAAACGTGCCTAAAAAAGTTTAAAAAATATGACTTAAAACACACTTGGGCTTTGCTTGTCTGGGGCACACTTTTCAAGCGAAAGCTCACCCTTTGACCCTTGATTGTGCCTTTTGCCTTTGATTATCTGGGTTTTGACTCGCATTTAAACCTGATCCGTTTTGACATTAACCCATTTTGAGTAGCTACCCAACCTGCCAAATTTATATGCTTTTCTACCTCTAGTAAAATATAAAGTAATGGAACCTTACTCCATAATGCCTATTTTCTTGAATGAATAAACTTTTGCATAAACATTAACGTTACATGTAATCCTCCATTTCAGCTGTAGCACCGCACTAGTGTTTGACCAAGAAGATCGTTTGATAACATTGCCTGAAGGAAGTGAAGCTTGATTTGGGGTATAAACAAACTTTCTGCAACATCTAACTAACTTTATTTAAAAGTTTGCACCCATAACTTTTAAAACTTGAATCTTTCTATTGATATCAATTACAACCCAACTGATACAAATGCAGGATAACATGGATTATGGACCATGAGTGAAGTTATGTTTGAAGAAAGATGTTAGTGTAAATGCATCTAGGTTTTTTCATGAATAGGTTACACGTTTGTTTAGATGGTATTGCATAAGCGTGCTATGTATGTAAGTATGTTCATACGTGTATCTTAATCATGGGTCTTTTAAGTAATAACATCCCACATTATATTTATACATAAATAAAATCTGCTTTTGCTTTGAGATTCATCATTCATGTTAGTAACATATTTATGATGTTATTGCAAATAACACATATCTTAACATGTTGTACACCACCATTGCGTGTTCCCTGTGGACGGGTTCCATGACTAACATGAGGGAAATAAATCATGTGTTTAATGGTAAATCCAGTGATATCAAGGTTTGAGCTCCTAATCTTTTTGATAGTTTTAGTTATTTTGGTGTGATAAATCACGTCATAACAAATTATTCTTTCAGACATCTAACATGTTAATACATATTAACTTTATATAGAATAAGTTAAGTCAAAAGGTTTTAAAGTATATAATTTGTCACAACCTGAGGTTTCTTACTTCCATCTCACAAGTTTGAGCAAAGATGTAGGCTAGTTATATGATGATAAAAAGAGTGTGAAAACAGAAAATATATTTTTGGATAATTTTATTATAGATTTATAGGAATTCATATGACTTGAATAACTTTTTAAATTTTATGAATCACTTTTAGATAAAAATATTTCGTGGACAAATGAAATCAATAAACGGATTATCCTTAAAGTAAATTTCCAAACAACGAAATGTTCTTTGGTCTTTAATTGATTTACCTCTTTGATTTACCTCAGAATACATATTTAAGCTTTTTTTGAATCTAAAGTTTTATGATTACACATTAGATTCAATGTCCTTGATGCAAAATTGCTAGTAGTTTCGTTCAAATAATAATACAGCACCACAATATAAGCATCAAATATAAAGATTGTTTTCACGAAAAATGTAACGAATTTAGGTCACTAATCACAATATTTTTAACGTGTTTTCAACCAACAAACAACTCACAACATGTAAATTCGTTTGATTAATTTATATAAACATGTCATGTTTTGGTTGATCAAATTTATGTCAATTTCAATTAGGATTGAAAACTTTAAAACGAAGAAATATATTGGTCAGGTTCAGGTTGCAAGCTTCAACTCGTAACATGCTAACCCGTCAATCCGACAGAATTGAGACTCTTAATGATAATGGTCTGTGATTTTATAGTGTAATAATATACACACTATTATACCTTCACATATATTACACGAGGTGAACTCTGATAGTTTCTAAGTTTTGCACGGTTTTTCACCTTTACACGTTAACCACAAAACAAAGTAAATTTTGCAATCAGGCAGGCTCAATCTAATAATGCACATATAATGCTATCACGTAGATGGTTTATGTGTGATAACTCTTTGTCTATGTGATTTTATCATACAAGAATACAAGATTAACTAACACTTGCATTATTTTATCACTCAAATAACATAAATATCACACGTAAAACACTTTTTATATTTAAACTCTCTCTCCATATACACACAATTAAAAGTCAGCAGGGAATAATTAACAAGACGTGCAGCGGAACATATTTAGGCTAAAATATTGTGGTTGATCTATGATTGTTAATTATTTAAATATTCATGTGTTCAAACTTATATAATAACTAGTATTTTGACCCGCCGCATGTTGCGGCGGCGTCATAACGGTTAGTAATTAAATTTATACTATCGACTAAAAACATATAGGGATAGACTTTTAAGTGACGTCTTACAAAATTTATGAATGGAACGTAAAATTATAAGAGTTAATCATAAAAGTTTTAACATTAAGTGTATAAATAAACTTTTAACTCTACAAACTTAAGGAGGGTCAAATCGACGCTCTACGAAGTCTAGGGATAGAGCATAAAAGTTTTGATATTGAGTGCAAAGGTAAACTTTAAATTCTAAAATGTAGTTGTTATAAATGTGTTCGATTGGACTAATGAGTATTCGATTTTGGTAGTATACTCCTAAAGAATATGAACTCAAAACACAAATTGTTAATTTATAAAATTAAACCATAAAAAAGTTACGTTTCTCAATTACTATTATCATTCTCTGTTTAGAAATATTTAATTATTATTATTATTTAATTATTAGTATTATTTAAATATTTTTAATAGGTAAATATTTTGTGAATTAATTACAAATAAAATATGTGAATATTAAAAATATGTGAGTAAAGTATGAGGTAGCTTTAAAAATAAGAGTTCAAAGTTCAGGGTCAAAAGTCTAACTTTTGATTTAATTCAAGTTTGAGACCCCCTTTGTTGCGGCCTGCGGTCGTAATATCGTTGCAACCTTTTGAAGCGCTTTGATCAACAGTCGTATTTTGAAGCGGTTCATTTAGAAAGAAAAGCACTCCAGAAGTAGACACGGATGTAAGAAAATTTTATTTTTAGTTAAGTAACAAAAGAGGTAAATTAGAAATTTGAGGAAGTTAAAGTAATATTTACAAAGTTTTTTTGAAATTTAAGGAGTTTTAACTCTGAAATCATATGATGAAGATTTAAAGTCTAAAGATCAGTTGCAACTGGAAAAAAAAAAGTGAAAAAAGAGAGATTATTAAAAATAGTTGGAAAAAAGATGGGAGAACATGAAAAAAAAGGCTAAAGATAAAAAGATTAGGTTAAAAAATGATGAATTAATTAAAAGGAAAATGCAATTAAAATATTTATATATAAAAATATAAAGAGGAAAAAGGAAAAAAAAAAAAGAAAAAAAAACCACGTCGGCTGGCCACCGACGTTGGTTTTTATATATATAGGTAATCAGGGTTGGCAATTTTAGGACACGTGTAGGGCCTATCCAATCAGGATACAACCTGCTCGCACGTTTGAACTTATGGGATTTAACCTCATTCATGAACATTAGAATATATGTTAGAAACTTATTCTTTAATTTAACAACAATCGGATATCGTTTAATATTTAAGAATGCAATGAATATTAAATTCTACACACAAGTTTAGTTTCTTCTTAATTATTTAAAAATAAATACACTTAATATCATTTCAACACTTAAATAAGTGCGAATATAAAAGTTATCAGCCAATTCAAAGAAACACATATTGGTTGCAAGATGATCGCTAATTATAGAGTAAAAAATTTGTTCATGCCTAAAACTGTAAATTGGTCTATGACATGTAATTTATTCACCCATAGAACATATACAATTAACTTTTTTTAAAAGCAAATTTCTGTATGTCTCGTAATTATACGAGGCGTATAAGGGAACCAATCATTAACTGTCAGATTTCACATCATTATTGATTGGTCTTGTACTCTTGTACACCCATAGAACATATACAATTAACTTTTTTTAAAAGCAAATTTCTATACGAGGCGTAATTATATAAGCTTATATGGGGCGTATAGGTTATATACAAGACCAATCATAGCCGAATCAATGCGTGTCAGATGGGGTGATAGGCTTTGTATAAGCTTATACGAGATGTATCAAGTCGGTCAAGGTGTTAAATTAAAAAAAAAAAAGGGTGGGTGTGTAAACAACCTAACCCATTTTGTATTATTTTGTCACCAAGAGACGACCTAAATAATGAACTCGAATGTCGGCTTAATTAACACCAACAAATCCATCCTAAATATAATATAAATAGTAGGAGTTAGAAATGTCAACCTTCGTGAATGTCACAAAGCCATCATACAAATTTGGCTGTTAGTTATTGAATCCTATAAATAGCTATTGATGTTACGTTAAAGTCAATAAGCATCATATCGATCGGTCATACGTACAAATTCCTCAACATATAATTAGCGATCAAGAAAGCTCAAAACCAAAATATGGTTTCATTTGATCACTCATGGAGTCTTCGCCGTTTCTTTAGCGTTGTAACACTCGTCTTATCCTGGTTCGTAAACCCTAATGGAGCCGTATATCATGGTTACGTTCCGAGTCCATGGACCCTAGCTCACGCCACGTTTTATGGCGATGAGTCTGCATCTGCAACCATGGGTATGCAACGCATGTAAAATGTTTAATATGTTGTCTAAATGTCTAGCGGTCATGAGCAGAGTGTTAATAACATTGTTTTGTGTTAATTTCAGGAGGTGCTTGTGGATATGGTAACTTGATCACGAATGGATACGGGACTGATACAGCTGCATTGAGCACGACTATCTTTAGCGACGGATATGCATGTGGTCAGTGTTACCAAATACGGTGTGTCCAGTCTCCGTGGTGTTACACTGGTTACACCACCGTGACTGCCACCAACCTTTGTCCACCTAATTGGTCTGAGGACTCGAACAAAGGTGGATGGTGCAACCCTCCCCGAACCCATTTTGACATGTCTAAGCCTGCATTCATGAAAATTGCTCGGTGGAAAGCTGGCATAGTCCCTGTCATGTACCGTAGGTAATTTTCTGTTCCTTTTCTAAAAAGTGTCGATGGTCGGCAATCGAGGAATCGATCTTAGTTAGCAACCGTCAGGATAACTAAAGATACTCTGACGGGACCTCTGCCGTTCAAAAAAAAAAAAAACTACCATTTGTAAAGCTCAATGCGGTTGAAAAGTTGGAAATGCCTAGCTATTTAACCGGTTTTGAACGTCGCCTATATATAACTTTGCAACTATGTAAACATATGAACTTAATTTTTGTTGGTATGTTTTAGTGTAATATGGATGCAAAAGAATTTTAAAGAGTTTGGAAATGCATAATGCATACTCGTTTGAGATTTTTAAGCCCCGGACCAAATGACAGTCAAGGGGGCCACAACTCCTTGCGTGGTCCTAGTGACAGAGTCCAAAGGGCAGAGCCCTATATCACTAAAACAAATTAACCGTGAATTTAACTGCCAATAACTGTCTTATTGTTGGTGATATGTCACTTAAACAAATTCACGAGAAACATAAACCATAACTTCATATTTGATTACAGAAATTATTTAGATTATCCCAAATCAAATTTCTTGATATTTGCGAGGGAAGAAACATTTATTTCGAAAAGTAATTTTATCATAATTCTATAGAAATCCTTGATTATTGAAAACTTTTTTACAATTTCTGTCTTGGCTAACATGCGAATTATATTGTATGTATTTATTTTAGGGTTCCATGCAATGGAATCAGGAAAGGTGGGATTAGATTTTCTTTTCAAGGAAATGGCTACTGGTTGTTGGTGTATGTCATGAATGTAGCTGGCGCTGGTGACATCAAGCAGATGTGGGTAAAAGGAACTAAAACCGGTTGGATCAGCATGAGCCATAACTGGGGTGCTTCGTACCAAGCTTTCGCGACTCTTAAGGGTCAGGCCCTCTCTTTCAGGCTAACTTCATACTCTACTAAACAGACCATTACGGCTTACAATGTCGCCCCGGCTAACTGGAACCTAGGGCTGACTTACCAAGCCGATGTCAACTTCCATTGATCGATCCATGGATAGCAATGATGGTTTTGTCGATCATCATTTCAATTAATTAGTTATCGATATTTAAAACGGCTCGAGTCGTTTACGAATACTTTTTTTAAATGATATATCGGTCATTTGGGTAGTTATATCATGTTGTGCAATCGTATCCGTCCGTCCCATTAGAATTAAAACATTGGGCAAGAGATGAATGTAAAATATTTTTTTTTTGAGATGATGTATTGTATTCCACATTTGCATTTAATATTTGTTAGTTATTTGAAGACTATTTTATTGCCAAACTTGCTACACATAAGCCTGAAAAAATATGTGTGTATAAACTGAGTTCATAATTTATGCGCCATTTAAAAAATATACATTTAGACTTGGTGCAATTAGTCCATCTTTAAATATAAAAGGTATGATTTGATTGAATTTTATTTTTAGCGGGGTCAAAGCACTAATAACAATTGAATTTGGTACAATTTTTATTTTGAACGATCTGTTTTGGTTTTCATTATTAACAAATTGTTGTTAACTGTTTGTTTTACGGTTCCATCGTAAAACCAGACTGTAAACACTTATGACCGGTTTATTTATTTAATTTAACTAATTAACTTTTCTCTTTTTCTTTGCCGCCTGAGATGATGTGGTCGCAAATTTGTGGTGAGTTGGCAAAAGAAAGTGATGCACAACGGGAATGTACGTGACAAACAAAATGTTGAGGTGGTATTGTAATTTTAGTAATTATTATAAAAAAAACTATTTATATAACTAACCTGCATACATATACGGTAATTTAATTTGAAGAAGAATATAATATATGTAACAAAAATTTTTAATTTGATACAATCAAATGCAGTAGAAACAAGGTACATAACTCACCGAGAATGATGATGATCACCATCATGAACATTATGAGCTCGAATCACATGTCCAGCCATGGAAACTTGAAGTGCTTCCTCTTCATAAGCCCTTCGTTCCAACTCTTCCAATCTTGCTTTCTTCTTCTCTTTCACAAACATGGCAACCAGAAGTAACCCTAACAGAAACGCCCCGATCGCCGCCCCAAACACGCTTCCAAACACCACCTTCCACCGCTTAATCTTCTTCCTCTCCGGCAGCAATGGCGATCGCACCACCATCCCAAAATGGCCTTGGCTTGTGGTCGCACAAATGTTGGGTGCAACCTCTTTTTGGAGTGTCACGTTACCATCATCACCAAATGTTGCACACAACTGTATGTTGCCATGCAAAGTGTCATTCTTTTTAATAATGTGATTACCAAAATCTATCTTTATCCCATTTGCGTTTGGGGATTGGATTTTAACCTCGAATTCGATACTATACTTCGAATCATCGCCAGCGTTATAAGCTAGCAACCCCAACACGGGTGACACGAGTTTATAACCTAGTAATTGGTTGTAAGTATCATAGTACATATTCGACCAATTATATCCTAAGTTTTGTGTAACAAGAAGGATCCTTTCAACATAAGGATGAACATCAACACCAGCTCCCAACTGAAACTCTTGAATTCTTGCACCATACCTCTTGAGGCTTCCACACCGGTACTTGATCGTGCTAACATTGATCCCGGTGAAGTTAGATGGCAAATTGACCTCATACGACTTGCCGGTTTTGAAGCTTTTGTATGATTTGAAGGTGTAGTAACGAATCGCGAGGTCAAGGAGGCGTGTGGGCTTGATCCCATGAGCTTGGATGACAAATTTTGTGGGCAATGCCAAGAAAAGAAGAAGAGCCCAAGTGAGTGAGAGATGGTGATGGTTCATTAGTTTGAGGACTTGGATGAGTTTGGTTGCAAATGTGCATATCTTGACAAGATCTTGCTTTCTGTTAAGTTGAAAAGAGGAAAGTAAGGTGTGTTTATGGAGGTTTTATAATGTGAAAAGATGTAAATAAAGTTTGAAGATGATTGTAGGAGTGTTGAGAGATTGGGTGTTGTGGGGTTCATGTGTTATTGAGTATTGGTTGTCAAAAAGGTGGTTGCTTTTTTTAGGGTGGTGGGAGTGGGGTGGTAAACACTTCTTTTGCTTAGAGCGACAGTTGTAAATATTATGTTGTGGTAATAAATAACTCAAGAAAAGGTATCTGAATCATATTTGAAAATTTTTGGGGATTATATATTAATAATCATAGATTTTATATTTAATTAGTATATATAATTGCATCTGGAGTTATGAGGAAAGAAGTCCTTTCCAATAAATAATTTATCAATTGAGGTTGGAGAAATGATTTGGCTAACTTGCTTTTATTTCAAAGCTCTTAAATTTTTGCAATTTTATAAATTTTCGGTCTTCTAATTGTAGATTATCATCAATTAGGATATAGTTACTAATTACTTAAGTACAAGTATGTTTTCTAATTATATTTTTATTGATTATTGAAATTAATCATTCTTTATCTACACAATATAACGATCTATGTCAAACATTTTTATTTTGAATCATATAAAATTCAACAGAAAAACACACAAATTTTTTTTACTATACTAGCAATGATTGCAAGTCTCTAACGTCCGATTTCATGTGAGTAGCACCACTATATACATATTCGAATATCATTGGGCCGGCTACAAGTCTTTTGGTACACACAATATCTAATAACCAAACAAACAAACTTGGTGTTACACGTAAAGTGAGATTTTAATGTGTATGTTTGTTTGTTTAATATGTATTAACCAAACTAAGTTAAATCTCTTATAAAATAAAAAATCAAATAAAAAATATTAAATAGTATGTATAAAAGCAATGAAAAATATTAAACATTATATAAGAAATAAATAAAAGATAAATTAAGATAAGCGTTAAAAAGAAAAGAAATCATACGTTAATAAAAGTGATTGGTTATTTACACACCTAACTTTTTTTTATTTTAACACCCACACCCTTACCGACCCTATAGGTCTAGTATAGGTCTATACGCGACGTATAGTCCCGTGTATAGGTCTATACGACTCGTATAAGAGTCTAATAATTGGCATTGACACCCAATGATTGGTCACGTATAGAGTCGTGTATAGGACATATACGTCTCGTATAAGCCTATATGCCTCGTAAAAAAGTCGAATCATGGGCATTTGGGCAATGACAGATTCTAACACCCAACGATCGTCCCCTAGTACACTTTGTATAAACATATACGAGACGTATAGAGGATGTGTGGTGTGTGAGATAGGTGTGGGGATAACAGATGCCTATTAAAATTATAACAAAATTATGATAGATGGTTTAAAAAGTTAATTATACTGTAGTGTAGATATGTGTTTTATTGACATAAAGTTTTTTTTTTATCTCTCAAAGTCGCACCGAATGAATTTAAAAATGTTGACCGAGGTTGGAAGAATGATTTGTTTGAAGGAGGTTGTGATGATTATGACTTTGTTTTTTCAAAAAAGAGGTGGCATGGCGTGCTTAGGGATTTGACAATACTCCCATATGCAATCATATATATTCTGTGGATGTAATTCTCTTCTTATTTATTTACGATTGATATATGATGTGATGATTATTTCATATTTTTATTTATTTATTTAAACTTAAACTTAATTTCAAACTACGGGTTATAACAGTTTCTTAAAATGTACTTTCAATAATGTTTATAGCCCCGGCCTGTTAAGGGGTATCATTGTTTTTACATGACAACACGTTTTGGAATGATGTTAAACACGGTAAAAAATATCAATTATGTTCTCAAGATGTTGGATATCAATTAAGTTGTTGTCGATATAATTCTTTATAAGTATCTAATTGATTAGGTTGATCAAAGTTTTTATGTTTTATGAATTGGGATTATGAATCATGATTTCTTGCAATTTTTCTAGTCATAAAAAAATGTCTCATTTTACTTTTGTCGTAACGGTTTTTAACTAAGTTAATAGGATTTACTTACATGGATAAAAACATTTTATATTTTTATGTTTTAAGCCGATTCATTAATTCGTTTAAAGAAATTTGATATGGGCCGTAAAATATTAACAACTTCAAACGCGGATGGATTTCCTCAAACCAAGCCTATACACAGAAGCTTTGGGCACCCAAAGTCCAAACTCCAAAGATGAAAGATCTATTGTCCAAAGTCCATATGGTAGCTGGTTATTTTGTTATAATATTTTTGTTAATTAATTAATTAAGATTTTTAGTTTTAACCGTACTTCAATTACATGTCTGCCCATTTTTTTGGCCGCTGAAAATGTGGTTATAGTATATTGTATAAGTAATACACCTTATACAATTGAATTGAAGCCAACATATATTTCTATCATTTTCCAATTTCTTTAAATATTTGATAGTAAACCAAGCACTTCTAAATTACATAACCCGAGACATGTGACAAAACATGAGACATATGTCAATGATCAGTAGGTAACCGAAAAACCGTCATAAACTGCTGAAAACCTCCACATAATTTGATGTAACCGCCTAATTTAAATGGTCATGATTTAATATTGATGAATTTCAGGGGCTGAGAATTCATTTGTAGTCGGTTGAGTTCTCCAGCGTCCATATATGTATAATTATCGAACACTCGATTAGAAGTTGAAACACGATGACTAAAGTTAGGCTATCTCTAGTGTTGTGTAGGTTGGGTCTATGCGTGGGTGGTGTCACATCACCCCATCACACAATGCACACACCATTCCTCCCCATATTGTGATTGCAAATATAATGTTTGTCGTGTGTGACATGAGTGTATGATAGTGTAATGTTGGGTTTTAATGATTAAAAAATAAATTAAAATGCTTATAAATACCCTTATATCCTTTAGAGTAAATTACTGATTATGTCCTTTAAAAATATAGCAATTTGCTGGTTTCGTCCTTTAAATTCAAAAATTACTAGGGGAGTCCTTATTTTGAAAAATTTGCGCTGGTTTTGTCCTTTGTCACTAACCCCGTTAACTTATTCCGTTAAAACCCCCATGTGCCAGTAACATGAGGGGTAAAATGGTCAATTCATCTTCTTCTCCTTCCATAGCTAGGGTTTTCCTGCACCGTCACATAACCCTTCTCCACCCATGGTCTGAGAACCGCCGTCACATCCGGATGAACGCTGCCGGCGTCGTGAATCACGAAATGCGGTTTCTCCCCGAACATTTTCATATGGTAAGCAATCCATTCACGGATTCGTTGTGGACTCAGGTTCTCGTAAATTGCATCGGATTTAAATTGCATCTGATTTAAATTGCATCTGATTCGTTGTGGGCTCAGGTTCCAGTAACATTTTCACATGGTAAGCAATCCATTCGGAGGAGCTGTAAATTGCATCGGATTTAAGCTTCCGGGAGCCTACTCCACCACCTCAATCGTATCGGTGAGGTTGAAATCGGCAGACGAGAATGTGTAGTTGACAACCACGACGGTGTAGACTCGGCCGTAGCCCCAGTCCGGGAGGATTTTAACACCGGCGATTCGAAATTGCCCTAGCTATGGAAGAAGAAGATGAATGGACCATTTTACCCCTCATGTGACTGGCACATGGGGGTTTTAACGGAATAAGTTAACAGGGTTAGTGACAAAGGACAAAACCAATGCAAATTTTTCAAAATAAGGACTCTCCTAGTAATTTTTGAATTTAAAGGACGAAACCAGCAAATTGCTATATTTTTAAAGGACATAATTAGTAATTTACTCTATCCTTTAAATAACTATGAATTCAAAACAAGAACCCCTAAATTAATACCCTAAACTTCATAAACTATTTCAAAAAATGGATTTGTCGATTAAAGTCGTCATTGTCCAATTCAAGCAAAGCTGATGAGCTTTTGATCATCACGTGTCTTTGATTACTCAAACAATATGGTAAACATTAGCATGTTGTAGTTTCGTAAATTTATCTAGAATATTTTAAAATCATTTACATGTTTTTAATAAGGAAGAAAAACATTGCAATTTACAACAAGTTAAAAAAAAAGGTCTAACAAGCATTTGGGTCTAAAAAATGGCATATTATTGCTAATCTGACACGTGCTTGATCTAAAAAATCAAAATGCAATGTATACTTGTGTGATTTTACACAGTATAATTTGAGTGGATAAAAGTCAAGCGATTTGTAAAAATAATGAAGCGATTTTTATAGATTTTTTTTTTGAATTTTTCTTTGTTGCATTTATAAAAATAATTTCAAAAATATTGTCATAGAAATAAGATGGAAGGCTCAATAAAACACACGCATTTTTTTGGTTTCATACTTGGGTGGTGTTTGAAAACCTAGCTCCTAAAGAGACCAAACCCAAATTCATTTAGAGAATTTTTTTTTTTTAGAAAACGATCTATTCATTGGTGCCCTTTAACAATTAATCATAGCGCATATAACTTAATAGTTAAGCCATTTAACATGAAGTAAGAGATGACAACAATTCATAGTATATTTGTTTTCTTATGGATACGTCTATTTAGCTAAGATACGGCTAATACAATCCGTCAATACACCTATTGGAAACAAAACTTTGCGGATACCATAAGGCTGGTAAAACGGGTCTTAACGGGCTTTAACAGGTTTCAGACGACGCGATTAATGCAAATATAAACATGAAAACGACTTCTTTAACACTTGGTTTGGTAATTTAAGCATGACAGTAAATATATAACAAAAAAGAAAAATGATGAAGTCTAGTCTCTTAATTTTTATTATTTTTAAAAGAATATAAAATCAAATAGTAATTTTTTTGCTAAACAGGTCTAATCATGTCTTAACAGGTACCCATTTTACCAGCCCTAATACCCCAATCTATATATGAAACTATAACATGTATGATCGAACATTTCAAACATAAAACCTTACAAGGTAATTTGCAACTTGTTTTATATAATAATTTTTTCTCTCTTTGGAGCATGAATTTTTTGTATTTGTATTCATGTAATTATTATTAGTTTATTATAATAGCACACTTGTGATATTTACGATGTTAATATACGTGTTTTGTCATAAATCATGGATTCACATATTTGTATTCATATATATTTATTCCTCTCTCAAGTTCCTTGATAAATCTTTATTGTTTGGTTGGTTCTTCATTCTTGGATTACTTGCTTATTGGATCTCCTTCTGGGCTATTTTGTCATTTTCGTTGGGTTTATTGGGCTTCAATTTGGATCAGTCTCAGTGTCTCCCTCTCCTCTGACTCCTCACTCATGACCCAACAAAGTTTCTGTTCGTTTAAACCAACGAAACCGTCTTAACTCCTAACCGGTCCTGTTTCACTGACTTTTAAAACATATTAATTAATATGTTATAACTTTACATATTTTTAAAAGTTAGATCAAAGAACTACAAACTATAAAACTAAACCATAGTTCATGTCTAGTTGATTATGTTTGGTTTAATCAATTGTTTCGTTTTCGTTTAAAATGTTATGTTTAGAATTTTCGGACATTTTTTTTTTCAAAATAATGTTATAAGTTTTTTCTTTTTATCCACTATTATATTTTTATTAATTTTTTTATGTATTCACTTAATTCTATTTCATATATCAATTCAAAATCATATTTTATAACTAAATACCATCACATACGAAAACTCAGAAATTTAACGCTCTTGAATTTTGAGTGTCTTGAATTTTTGTTTAGGTTGCTTGACTTGTGGACCGGCACTGCTGTATTTTATATCATTACAAAAACAGTCATCTAGGCATTATGCAAAACTCCAAAAGCCAAAATGATTTGTTATCACATATAACACAATTATCTTTGTAGAATTCATATTTTATATTCTTAATATCACGTTCCGCACGATGATCCAAATCAAGATTCGAGGGGTTCAAACGACTATGACAACCGTGACAAATATATTTAAACAAACACGTATGAAATGCTTTAATGATGCATTGAAATTGCTATAAAAAAGAGAAACATCAACGCATATTCTAAAAAAAAAAAAAAAATTCTTGAGGGGTATATTCAAACAAAATCTATTACTTTAGCACTTTTTTAGTGAAAGAATAAATAAAAAGAAGATAAAATGACATATTAATAATTTATTATTTTCCGCGGCAAAAGCCCTACATATGTTACATTAATTCCCGGTAAATAAACGACGACATCAAAGCCACCCCTCTTTCAACAGCCCAATCAATCTCCCAACATGAACAACAATCAATCTTCATCTCCATCGTCTTCATCACAGTCGATTCCACCATTGAAACCCAAATCACAAGACCCCACAACCCCATCATCTCCATATCACTACCACCCATCTACTTCACGCGCCATCTACAGCGATCGTTTCATCCCCTGCCGATCCTCCTCCAATTTCGCCCTCTTTCACATCTCTCATTCTCCGGCGTCGGCGTCCCCGTCTGACGCCGCCCGTGGTGAAGATACATCTTCCTCATCCGCCGCTTACACTGCTCTTCTCAGAACCGCATTGTTTGGGTCGGATCTGGGGTTTGGTGCTGCACCCTGTACGCCTGATAAGAAGAGTTTTCCGGTCAATAATTCACCGGTTAATCGGAATATATTTAGGTTTAAGAGTGAGACTAATCAGTCTTTGCATTCGTCGTCTCCGATTGGGTTCGATGATCACTCGCCTGGGGTTAGTCATAGCCCGGTTAAATCTCCAAGAAAAGTTCCCAAATCCCCTTATAAGGTTAATGCTTTCGACACATTTCTCAATTTGATGACATGGTTTTCGATTGTTCTGATTCTTGGTCCTCTTTTATGTACTTGTTGTCATTTGAGTATCATATTGTTATTGATTTTTGGGAATTTGGGGATATGTTAGGTTTTGGATGCACCTGCGCTTCAAGATGATTTTTATCTGAATCTTGTTGATTGGTCTTCTCACAATGTGTTGGCTGTGGGATTGGGGAATTGTGTATATCTATGGAATGCTTGTAGTAGTAAGGTAAATTTTAAACATTAAGTTTGTTTTAGATTGAATATTAGTTGATTTAAGTTGGCCTTGTCGATTATCAAAGTTCAATGCAAATGCAGGTAACCAAACTGTGTGATTTGGGGATTGATGACAGCGTGTGTTCAGTTGGGTGGGCACAACGAGGGACTAGTCTTGCTGTTGGGACTAGCAACGGAAAAGTGCAGGTAATTTTCTTGACTCTGTGTGTTTTTTTCTTTCTTTTTTTTCTTCTTTTGATATACTTAAAAATGGTGGTGTCTCTGCAGAACGAATTATAAGCATGCTTAATAGTAATTCAACGAGTTGTTTTATAAGTTTGTGTCTATGTTATGTTAACCACAGTTTGATTGGTAGAAAAACACAAGTCAACCATGGTTTTATCGCATGAAGCATGGTTTTAGGTCATATGAATGCACAATAGTTAAGAGCAGAATACAGTGTATGGATCATCTTTCTATAAATTGAGAATATGATTAATTTTTTGAGTTCTATTATTGTAACCAAGGCCCACCATAGAGAAAAAGAAAGTAAAACGATATCATGCTTGATCAACACAAGTGAACGGGTCATAGTTTTTATAGAGGAAGTTATAACAGTTATACATCCGTTTAGAATGATAGAATGTGGAAAATTTAATCTTGCTAGAATTATTTCCCTTAAATTGTTCTAAATTTTTGCTTATATCATAGCCCATCCGTGTTGACTTATTGAAAAATTTCTTAGTTTTAATCGGGTTTTTGATGCTCTTGCTTAACATGGATATGGTGTTGTTTCCTTTAATTTGATTGAATTTCATAGGAAGATTACTGTGTACACTTGTGCCATTGTGAAATGATCTTATTATGCAACAAATATTCTAATCATGATTTATGCATATGAAACAAAATAAATAAATATTTATGACTTGGATTATTTTGAAGTGACATCCTTTTGTATATGGATATGGTGTCCTATCCATCTAAGTTTTGGTGATGTAACTATTGTGTTTTTGAAAATGTGAATTTATAAAGCAAATCTCTGAGAATAGAAACTTACTTTCCCAGGTGATGCATTTTGATAGTTGTACCTGATAATTTCTTAGTCTCATAATTGCAGTATATGCAAATTGGGATAATATGGTAATTATTTCAAGTCTGATTTAACTTGTTAAAATTGCTAATCTCAACTTTTTAATTTAATTTATAGTGCTGATATGGCAGTTTATATTCAGTTATTTGCTAATGTTGAAATTTTATTTGATCATTATGCTACGATTATTATAATAATTATGATTCATGAAAGCCATGAATCTATTCACTTCCTCGTGCCCCGTGGCCCTCTCTTATGACCTGCACCGTTTCATATACACAAATAGACGAAACCCTTTTAAAACTGATTCACAAGGACACGTTGCAAATGCACAAAAACTTGTAACCTTGTACAATCAGTTTTAGCACATAAGCATAACCTTGTAATTCAATTCACGAGCATAAATACTCACACTGAAAAAACGAAATAAATATCTGAATAGTACATAAACCATAATAAATATTGATGCCAGTAATAAGTTTAACCAACGTATCTAATTTTAAATTAGATTTGGGATGCCTCACGTTGTAAGAGAGTAAGAACAATGGAAGGACACAGGTTACGTGTTGGAGCACTAGCTTGGAATTCATCTATGCTATCTTCAGGAAGTCGAGATAAAAGTATTCTTCAACGAGATCCTCGTGCACAAGAAGATGTTGTTAGTAAGCTAAGTGGTCATAAATCAGAGGTAATCTTTTCTTAAATTTCAATTATTAGTTAATATAAGTCATTTAGTATACTTCGTTGATGATTTCTTTTTTATAATGACTTGTGAATTGTAGGTCTGTGGACTCAAGTGGTCTTATGATAATCGTGAATTAGCATCAGGTGGAAATGATAACAGGGTAAGTAATTTAGTTACTTACATCCTTGATCTCTTCAGGTTAATTAATTGATTTAGCTTCCTTGTTATGTTTTTTTTTTTTTTTGGGTTTTTATGCAGCTTTTTGTTTGGAACCAACATTCGACACAGCCTGTCTTGAAATACTGTGAACATACGGCTGCTGTGAAGGCAATTGCATGGTCCCCGCATATTTATGGACTTCTGGCCTCTGGTGGAGGTACTGCAGATCGATGTATCCGATTTTGGAACACAACCACCAATTCTCACCTGAGCTGCATGGATACGGGTAGCCAGGTAATATTTCTCATAATTTTTTGTATATTTCCTTTCTTTTAACTCTTTGGGCTAAAGTTGTTACTTTTTTTTTATATCACCCTTCCTAGACCTTACTATTTAAGTGGGATTTTACTTGGTGTGTTTGTCTATTTGTAACCTTCTCATAAAGATTCATTTATTACCTTCTCAATTGGTGGCTCGAAAAAGCTAGTACTGTAAATTTTTTTAGTTATAAATTTTTACATGCCCCTCTTATAATTCTTATGGTAATGTATCCTGAAATTCTTGGGTATGACATTGATTTGGAGGTTATTTGGTAAGTATGTTGCTTCAAGCTTGGTGTGTTGATATTTATGGCATGCATTTAACTAGAAATATAAAATAAAACGAATTTACAGTAAATATATGCACTCACTTAATACAAAAGTGTAAATGAAATCCTAATTGGTTATTTTGATGGTAAAGTATTGTAATTGTTGTAGTCCCCTGCCATAGAAAAATTGACTTTTATCCCCTAGTTTATTTTCTTTTCAAATTCATAATAGCTTGAGTGAATTATTGATCTTTTTGCTGTAAAAAAACAACTTCCATCAAATTTAACGTTAACACGTCGTTTATCTCACGCTCGAAAGTATAATGTGGATATGTTTTGGTGGAACCATGAAGTATATTAACCTACAACATGTATATTTAAGTTTTCGTATTGTGGTTCACATGTAATATTTATAATTTTATGGGCATGCTTTGTCTTGGTCTTGTTATATTTCATTATCCAATTCTATCAAAATTGCAATAATTTTCATTTGGATGCCCAAATTTAGTTGTAAGTTTTTCTACTATGAGGATCTTGGTTCGCAAGAATCTGTCTTTTTTAAAGGGTGGTTTAGACATTTGACGAATAAACTGCACACTCCTGATGATGTTAACATGGCAGGTATGCAATCTTGTATGGTCAAAGAATGTCAATGAGCTCGTGAGCACTCATGGGTACTCCCAAAATCAGATTATTGTTTGGAGATACCCTACCATGTCAAAGGTAACCCTTTTTAATATGATTTGGATACCTGATACACTGCTGGATCACCCATTCACAGGGACATGGGCTGAGATTGCTCCTCAGCAATTAATAATAAAATTTTATAACACCATTATATGATCCACAATGCAGATCGCGACACTTACTGGGCACACGTACAGAGTTCTCTATCTTGCTATTTCACCAGATGGGCAGGTAGATCTTTGAGTAACTTTATGAAATTATGATAATAATAAGTTTAAAGACAAATAATCATAAGTTTTATATCAAAAAATGGGCTTTGCAGACTATTGTGACGGGAGCTGGAGATGAAACACTTAGATTCTGGAATGTGTTTCCATCACCCAAATCTCAGGTAATATAATATAATCGCTTATTTCCCTCGTATACCTTCAACCTCTAAAAAGAGGTGCAATTTTGACCTTTAGATACGCCAATCACTTAGTTTGAACTAAAATATATATTTTGTCAATCATGGATGAAGAACCAAATTATAACAGATTTAGTTATGGATAACACAAGCAAGGCTTAAATGATAAACTCTATTATAAAATAAGACTGAAACATTCACGCCCCATGACATGAATTACAAGGGAAACTCCTTACAGTGTATCCTAAAGCACATTTACATGACATACAAAAGAAAACTCTCCAAACCTCCGGCGTAAGGACCTTTGAGTGGCCTTTAATGCCGACAACTTTCTCTCTTTAATTCTAGTATTTCTGGTAGTTGGAAAGTATTGAATGCTATAAAGTGCAGACTTAAGGAAGCTCAGAGTATTCAATACTTTCCAACTACCAGAAATACTAGAATTAAAGAGAGAAAACTGTCGGCATTAAAGGCCACTCAAAGGTCCTTACGCCGGAGGTTTGGAGAGTTTTCTTTTGTATGTCATGTAAATGTGCTTTAGAGTTCCTTTGATACACTGTAAGGAGTTTCGCTTGTAGTTCATGTAATGGGGCGTGATTATTTCAATCTCGTTTTATAAAAGAGTTTATCATTTAAGCCTTGCTTGTGTTATCCATAACTAAATCCGTTATAATTTGGTTCTTCAATGGATATAAATAGTAACCAAAACACATGTTTGATCCATGTTATGCAGAATACAGAGAGCGAAATTGGTGCATCATCTTTCGGCAGAACGCACATACGTTAATCCTGTTTCACATGTGAAATGTTTTAGGTTATCAATAAAGTTTTTAAGCTCAGGAAAGAATGATTACAATCTACATAACCTAGGAGGATTAAGGAGCTTACCATGTTTGATCAGCTTGATCATGCCATTGCTGATGCTGCAGAGCTTACAGTCTAAATTACTTGTATCCGTTTTTCTTGTAAATTAATTTCCGGTGCAAAATGCACATTTGTGAATATAAGTTAAAAATGCAGTAAACAACTTTGAAATTAAACCGAGTTAAATCCGACTAGTTTTGTGTCTTTCGTTTGGCGCTCTCTTTGGTTTGGCGTTACTTTAGCTGTCGAATTAAAAGGTTTTTAGTGTATCACAATGTCTACCTGTGGTGCATTCATGAATAGATAAACTTGTTGCACGGCATAAAAAAACCGGTTATTGACTTTGCTGACCAGAATCGGTTAAAAAAACCAGTTTGCACACCTCTAGTTTGAAAGTTGTACCAAGATCAATGATTAAAAAAAACTCGGACTAGAATCAAATTAGATAAGGTGTGTAAATCCAATCTTGCTATCTTAATAAACAAATTATTGTTTGCCACTTGTCACACTTTTAGGCTAATAATGTCACTTGGCAACTTCTTACAATCTCATTAAATTTTCACTGTTATTAAACAAGTATATTAACCCTTATATTCAATAATTATTATATTAATGATATTATTGACATTTTTAATACTAAAAAGTATTATAATCAATTAAAAATAATATTTTATTATAAAAACACTTTAAAAAATTTTAAGATACGAATTTTTTCTAAAAATCAATATTTTTTTTGAAATAAATAGGGAAAATTACATATTTTCCCTTTCTAACTTGAAAAATTACATATTTTCTCAAGGTACAAATTTTCAATGCATAGTGTATAATGCTCTTAAAGAATGATTTGAAGAAAATATGTAATTTTACAAGTTAGGAAGGAGAAATATACAAAAGCCCCTAAATAACTTTTAAATCGGTATTTATTACACATTTTTTTTCTTCTAAAAATCATGTATTCTAAAAAATAATTAAAATTAAAAAAGACTATAATACATAGATTTTAAAGAATAGTTTATTATAAACAAATGACAGTTTTTGGTACTAAATTTTTAAAATTAATTTCTTTTAAAAAATAAAGTTTTTGATCATTGTTTTATTACTTAAAATATTTATTAATATGTATTTTAAACATTTTATATTAAAATGTTATTTTATAATTTATAAATTTTTATTACTAACTATTTAATATTTTATATTTAATCCGGGTATAGTCTAGTTTGTAATAAAGAAACCCAATAGTTATTTTGGGTTCTAATAAAGAAACTCAATAGCTATTTTGTTGTGTTAGAAATGGAAACAAATTATTATTTTTATTTATAATTAAAGCAAGAAAAATTCATTTCTTAATAACAGAAAGAGAAATTGTCAAAATAATAACAATAACACTGAATTTCCACTTTTAAAACTAATAGAATTACATGAAATTATAAATCAGTTAAAGTTTTAACATTTATTCTTTTATATGAGATCTTATTATATTCTAAGTTTTAATTTTTTGGTTTTACATTTCTTTAAATAAAAGAAAAAAAGATTAAAGACATTACTTTGTCAAATAAAACTTTGACTTCGAAAAGGTTTTGTTATGTCATAATCATGGCACGGTCTCCTTAACCTAGGAATCTGGATGGATCAATGGATCATGGAGTTGTTAATTTACTTGTTTTATATTTATTTCGTTATGTCATCATCATGGATTCATGGTACCTTCCTATATATGTTGGATTTATAATTTTAAAATTTTTATGATTATTATTTGAGCATCACTAAATTTATAGTAAGGTTTATAAGAAAAAAAGAAGTAATATAAACTATGATAAGTTTATTATTTAATATATGTAATAAATAAACATATGTCAGGCTTCATAAGTCATCTAAAAGATGATTTTTTTCATGTCTCTCGTATCAAACATAAAATATCATGTGTTAACCTCTGATAAAGTCTAAATTATTATTTTTTGACTATTTCTTCTATTATATAATAATGAGTTTTTTTTTATATATGATATGATTACACTATTATTTCTATTATATAAGTTTTATTTAACCTTTTTAAGAAATATATGATTTTTAATTGTAAATAAATATAAAAAAAAAACTTAATTAACTCTTATAATACACAAGTTTATAACCTACTTATTTATATAAAAAATTGTGAAGTAGACAGAGACTTTTTTTTTCTTTCCCTTTTTTCTTTGTTTGGATTTTAGAACTCGGATTTCCTTACGCAACCGAGAACCTAAAATGGAAGCTTTGTGCGCAAGTAAACAAGCCAAATGCAATCTTTACTTCTAGACCAGTATAACATATTAATGCAATACCAAAATTTCAAACTATTATCCTGAACTTCTAGTTATTAGTTTTTCAATTTCTGAAAGAGAATTATAATGAATTCAATATAAGCCACAACAAAAAAAAAAGTATGTATCACTAAGAAAAGATTTTTTTTCTTGAAAAGAGTAGAAATTAATAAAAGTCTAACATATGGTATGTTAAAAATATAAAAACAAAATTTAGTAAAAAACAATATCTAGCAGAAAATGAAACAAAAATCCAGTTAAAAAATCATAAATTTGGTAAAAAAATAAATAGACAGTAAAAAAACAAAAATTTAGCACAAAAAATAGTACAAATAAAATCTAGTACAAAAAAATCCATAACGAAAAATCAAAAATTCAGTTCAATCAAACAAAAATTCAGTTCAATAAAACAAAAATTCAGTAAAAAAACAAAAAACCAGAATAAAAAAATTAAATACAAAATAGATTCGAAACAAAAAAAATGAGTACAATACAAAAAAATAAAATCTAATACAAAAAATAAGATATTATAACTCGAATTATATTTTCTTTATATTTTAGCATGTTAAATGATAAACTAATATTAATTTTAATATTTTTATTCAAAAATATGTCCTTATTTTATTAGTTGATCTTTCCTTGTATGTTTTTATTTTATTTTTTTCCGGTAATATTAAATCGATTTGAAGGAAGACACGGCTAAAAAAGGGTAATGAACAGAACCCATAACTAAAAAGAACAAATCCCATATCTAATCAAAGCAAACGAAATTCCGTTTATAAGCAAAACTAATAAAAAATACTTGCCAAAAGCTAAAGAGTAAAGACCAAATAAATATGAAATTAACGGAACCAGAAAACAAAAATTGTCAAACTTTAAGAGTTGAGGGGGTATACTTGTCATAATCAGATACAAAAATAGATTCTAGATTTTCTCCCTCCTTCCCTCCGTCGTATAAAATCTCATCGTCCGATCACCAGATTCTCTTTCTGTCATCTTCATCTACACCAATCCGCGTTGTTTTCGTCTACTTGACCTTCCAAAACACACGCACTAAAACACGCACATATATACATACAACATATTGTTTGCAGTTTCTAGATAAAGGTTGATAAAAGTGGTGATCGAAAATGGCTTCGTCGTCGGAAGAGCAGATTAGCCGGGAAGAGACGCCGGCGGTTCAAGAAATGATGCATAAAACGAAAATAGTTCAGTTCTTTGGAAGAACTACTCCGATTGTACTTCAGAACGACAATGGACCTTGTCCTCTTCTCGCTATTTGTAATATTTTAAAACTCGTTTACTCTAATTAGGGTTTCTTGATTTTGTTGAAATTAGGTTTTCAAACAAAACTGTTTACGTGTTATGATTAGAGTTTGTCTTTGATGATGCAATCAGTTCGGGCTTTTGATTGTTGCGTGAACTACTTTAGGCTGGAATTAGCGTACGTATTAAGATATCGGAGTAGCGAGTATGGGTTTTTAGTAAAAACTGTTTTTTTAAACAGTTTATTTCGTTGGTGATTAGTTAATTGGGGCATAATCTCTAGGTATTCAATTTGTGGGGACTTTCAACCGTGTTATGTATTATTTTGTAATTAATTTTTAGAAAAAAGGGGCCAAGTGATTATTGATTCAACCATAGTTTCAAACTCATACATATTCTTTAAATATATTGGGCATGATTGTTGGCCATCTAGATTGTGAATTAATATGCAAGTATATGGGTGCAGTTTGGTAATCAACTTGCTTGTATTATTGTTAAAGATTAATTGCAATTGTGATCCATGAACTGTAGTGATGGAGTCAGAAGCTGTTTATTTAAAAATGATGTTGTGATTTTATCAATATGGTGTTTTGCAATTTATGTTAGGTAACGTTCTGCTGTTGAGAAACAATTTGAGTTTGAGCTCGGATGCAGGCGAAGTATCTCAGGAGAAATTGCTTTCACTTGTGGCAGAGCGTCTAATTGATTCAAACAGTAATGTTAATGTAATTACACTTCTGTTTTGCTATAACTATGTTATATGTTTTATCCAAGTACCGGACCACCGGTTATGTTCTTTTGGTACCTGGTTTAATTGGTTTTGGTCCTTTTTGCAGAACAAAGAAGCAGGGTATGTTGAAAATCAACAACAGAATATATCAGATGCCATTGATTTACTTCCTCGTCTTACAACTGGCATTGATGTGAACATTAGATTCACTAGGTATGTTGTTTGTTTCTAGTTTGTTTATCTATGCAAGCATTTGCATGTCTGCAAGATGGTGGTAATTTATATAACAAATATTTGAGCTATTGCAGAATTGATGATTTTGAGTTCACAAGGGAATGCGCAATATTTGATTTATTGGATATTCCACTTTATCATGGTTGGATTGTTGATCCACAGGTGTGTTATTTTAGCCTAAGCTATAGATGCAATGAGATTGTGTTTAGCTTGAAATAAATGAATGTCTTTGCATTGGTGTCAGGATTCTGATACTTCAAATGCCATTGGCTCAAAGTCGTACAATACACTGATGGGAGAACTTGTTGCTCTTGAAACGGAAAATATCAAAAGTGTTTTTAAGAAGAATTCTGAAGAAGATTGTGTTGAACATGCAGAAAAAGGAGATCTTGAAGAGGAAAATGAACTTTTGAGAGACTTGAAACTAAGAGAAACTGTTAATCTAACTTCACCAAATGATATAAATGCTGATGATACTGTTCAAGGAACCCTGCCTGCAAATTCGAACATTGATAATAGCAGTGTAACTAACAATTGCAATGATGATTTAATAACTTTTGAAGCTGACATGGAAAGCCATGATGGACAAATGACTCCTAGTAAATCAGACAAACATGAAAGTAAAGATGGAATTGAGAAAACTAGCATTGAAGTAATGGAAAAAATAGAATCAAGTTTGTGTGGATCAGATTCTTCATCTCCTGTTGGCCAGCCAACCTTGAACGGTGATGCAAAAGAAGTAGAAAAAATCAAAATTGGTGAAACGGCATTGAATGAATCTTGCTCATCTGCATCTAATGGGGCTCTGGATTCATCCAAAGACATGACTCAAACAATTGTTGAATCCAGTTCCTTAGTTTCAACTGCTAATGGGACTGAAGAGGTGGTTGCCATGTCAGAAGTAGACAACAAGGTTACTGGTTTTGATGATACAAGGCATGTAAATGGACCTACTGCAAGACAAGGTATGAATGTATTGAAATATTGAGAATTAATATGTTTTTAAGTTATGTTGATTTCTCTGTAACAATTTTTTTCTCAAAGCACTTACTTAAAGTGGTTGAAATTTTCATTTAGGGGAACATATTAGAAATTTTTTGAAGAACAATGCCAGTCAGCTGACTATATATGGGTATGTTTTGCTTCATCAGTGTGTTATTTTTTTGTGTTCAATTTATACTAGATTTTAATTTTTTTTTTGCGTACTAGGAGGGTATTCATTTCTCTTGCCTTTGAAATTATTGCAGCTTATTTTCCCTTCAAGATGGTCTAAAAGAACGTGAACTTTGTGTGTTTTTCCGAAATAATCACTTCAATACAATGTTCAAGGTTGGTTCTTGTGCAATAAAATTTCAAAACCTTGCTCTTTTGTATGTTAAGTAACATCAAGTCTTATGCAGTTTGAAGGTGAACTATACATATTAGCTACGGATCAAGGTTACTTAAATCAACCTGATTTGGTATGGGAAAAACTAAATGAGGTATTATGTCTCCCCATATTTTTTCTGATAAAAGTAAACAAGATACCATTCAGGCTTTTTATGCATTCTAAATTTTGATCTTAATTCTAATATGTGTAATATGGTTTCAGGTCAATGGTGATACCGTGTTTATGAACAGTAACTTCAAGAAATTTAATGCAGAAAATCATGACACACGCTCATGGGATGAGCAGAATGCTAGGGCTAGCACTGCTGTATGTTGCTTTTTCTTTCCTAAGCATATGTATCATGTGAACAATATTTTTTTATTTGTTGGTTCATATGAATTTTTTTTTCTGTTTTTGTTCAGGATTATCTTGCAAGGATTGACAATACAACACAAGGGAACTCGAATTTAAGGTCATTATCTGTCTTTTCTCTGTCATAATTCTAGCTCAAAACAAATATAAATGAACAAAAGTAATGTATTCTCTTTGGCTTTGCATGTTATTCTTGTAAATATATTAATTACTGCATGAAAGGAGAATAAATTTTTTGTTTGTATGACAGTTCTGATCTGCAATTGGCTATAGCCCTTCAACAGCAAGAATTTGAGCAACCACCACCACGTGCTTTGCCAAAGTCACCTACCACTTCACGTTCAGGGCTTGTTGTGGGTCCAAAGGTATTTTTTTTCATTTAATGACCTTTCCATTGGGGTTGTTTGCACAAAATGTTATGTATGTGCAATTATATGTTCTGAGAACTTTTTTAAATGAAAAGTCATCATCTAACCATCTTGGGTTTTAATTTTCAACTTTGATTTTGATGCTTATCTTGATATACTTTAAATCTATATAGTGACATAAAAACGAATTGCCATTTTACAGCACGTGCATCCATCAAGGCCCAGGAATTCATCTGCATCATCTAGGCAGGAACCAAAACAATCAAAGGATAGGTGCACTCTGATGTGAAATGCTTGTGATGCTAACAATCTTCAGGTTGGATTATATATGTTTGCACTGTATTTTGAACCAACAAATCCAATTTGCCCATACATGTGATTTTAGATTTAACTTCCTTTTGCTGTAAATAACTTTAGGTACTATTTGGCTTATTGTATCATATGCATAGAATGTTGTGAAAAAACATCTAAAGTTTAGGGTAATCACTGTTTGTGTACATTCCTACACAAGTTTCATAATTTTAGATGATGTATGGATGATAAGTATGCCAAAATTGCTAAATCTTGTGTGAGTAGTTGATATGCCAAAACCTGGATAACCCGGATCCATGTGACTCATATATCCAACAAACATTTAATATATACTTTTCTCTTCAAGAAACTAACAAAAACTTGTTGGTTTGAAGAGCCTTACCGTTGAGCTTTTATCACCTCTAATGATCATTGCACTCTAATCAGTTTTACAAAAATAATTTAATTGTATGACGGTAAATAGTATCATATATGGGACGCTTTCACAGTAGCAATTGAATTGTTATTTAAAACTGAAAGATTGGTTGCTAAATCATCCGATTAAGCAGCCAGAACTAGAAGAACCAGACCTGAGGGTTGTCAAAGAACCAGACAAGTTCATAAGAGAGGAGGAGAAAAGACGGTAATCGTAGTTATAATTTTATTGTCTTTTATGCATATTAACTACATATTTACCTTAGTGTTTTGCGAAAATTGCCTTGTATTAAAATGAAAAAAAGGATGTATACAAATTATAATTCTGCCAAAAAGAATGTTGATTTATACAACTCTGATGATATAGATATTCGATCACAACAGCAGTGATAACTGATAACATCACGAGTATCAAATGCAAATAAACAAACGGGCCTCTATGGTTGTTAGTCCATTTTAAAACAATAAATTGAGTCGTTGTATAAGCAATTGTCAATCGCAAGAAATACAAAACACAAATATAAACATACAATGTTAAATTTCCTCTTTTTTGATATGGGTATATTTAATAACGACAATAACAACGTTAGAAAAATCAATACATAAGTGTGAAAACCATCCGCTATGGCTGTTTATCTATTCTAAAACAATAAATCAAAATATCGCAAAAAACAAATCAAGAAATGCGAACATAAAACAAAAAATTATTTAATTATAATATTTTTTTAGTTGTTATCATTGTTTAACTTGAAAATTGTTAGTATTTACTTACTTATTATTATTTAAGGGTGTTGTTATTCTCACACCCACATTTTTAAAAATACACCCCTGAGACGGCCCGTCTCAGGCCTCGGTCAAACATTCGCTCTTGACAACCTGTGCCAATGATTGGGAGCAAGACGGGCCGTACTGGCCAGGACGGCCCGTCTCATTCATCGTACAGACATACCCTGCAACCTAGTACAATGATTTGACAGCAAGACGGCCCGTACTGGCCAGTACGGCCCGTCTTGCTTTTTCAATTCTGACAAAAGGAAGTTGATTTGACCCAGTACGGGCCGTATAGGCCAGTACGGGCCGTATTGAACATTTTCAAATTTGTATATAAGCATGAATCGTTTCAAACGAACGCGTAACTTTCGAATTAAATATATTTCAAGATAATTCATATCTGTAACGATGTCGTTTTGGGACGGGAGTTTTTTCAACTATTCCGTGCCAGATTTGAACGAAGAGCCTCCTGTCGAGTATTCATACGGCACGATAGATCTGAATACTGAACCTAACGCTGATGTCGGTTTTGACAGTCAAGCATCCTATGGGTTCGTGTATGACGACAGTAAACAAAGTTACACGGAGGAGGGTTATGAAGAAAAGCCGGGGGCTTCAAACGTTAACTGGGAAACCAAAGAGGTAACTTAAATGAAACATAAATGTTAATGATTGTATATTATCGCTATACATTTAAGGTATTTATTATTGTTTTTATATGTCAGGAGTTTATGTCTGAGGAAGCGCTGGTAGGGTGGGTGAAAAGTAGAGCAGTAGACAATGGTTACATTGTAGTCAAAAGAAGAACGAAGAAATCAAAGACAACAGGCAGTGTAATCAAAGTCTGGCTCATGTGTGACCGTGGTGGCGAGCACAATAGCATCGCAATCCTTAGACGGTCAGGCAGCAAGAAAATCGGTTGTCCGTTTCAACTGATAGGGTTATACAACGAAGTTCGTGAATCCTGGAAATTACAGGTGATTAACGACGATCACAATCACGAACCTGCTCAGAATCTAGAGGGTCATCCATATGTTAGAAGATTCACTCAGGAGGAAGAAGATCTGGTTGAGAATCTGACCGAGCGACACATGGATCCTCGTAACATACTTTCGAGCATAAAGAAACATAACCCTGCAAATGTATCCGTCCCTAGGGATGTATACAATTTACAGCAGAAGCTAAAAAACAAGAAGAAATTCGGTGATACTCCGATGCAGGTCCTGGAAAACGTGCTTCACAGTCAGCGGTACGTTTACTATACCCGGGAGGATCCTGAAACAAACGTCGTGGAAGACATTTTCTTCTGTCATCCAAAATCGTATTGTTGGTGGCGTGCATTTCCGCACGTACTGATGATGGACGCGACGTACAAAACGAACCAGTACAGGCTTCCATTTATTCAAATTGTTGGCGTGACTTCCACACACCAGACGTTTAGTATTGCTCACGTGTTCGTAAGCAAAGAGCGTGAGGAGAACTACGTCTGGGTCTTGGAAATGGCTAAGAGTATGTTGAATAAGTGTATGGAGCCACGTGAGATCATAACAGATCGAGACCTTGCTGTTATGAATGCGTGCCGTAAAGTGTTTCCAGAAGCTGCAAAATATCTCTATAGATGGCACATAGACGAAAATATTGCCAAACACTGCAAGGCAAGCATTTCGGACGCAGACTGGAAGAAATTCAAAGGTCGATGGGCGAATTTGTGTAACTCTCCGACAACAGAGTTATACGATTACAACTACAACCGTCTGTACGAAAGACTTATCAAAGACGACAAAAAAAGTAAGCATCATATACCATCATTATGTTGAATCATATCATCATTGGTTTTTTGTTTCATTTTAGGGGTTCTGGAGTATCTGACGCACACTTGGTTAAACAGTTACAGAGATATGTTTGTAACAACATGGACCAATAGAACGCGCAACTTTGGTCAACGTACAACAAACCGGGTGGAAAGTCAGCACTCGAACATAAAACGATTCCTCAGATCACCAAACAGCACGCTTGCCTCGCTTGTCGGTTTCGTAAATGAAATCGTGCAAGCACAGGAGGTAAAAATGAAACATGATTTTGAAACAAGCTTGATTAAAACTATGGGTCAACATAAACTACCAATATTTGATAACCTTCGAGGAAAGGTGTCCCATAAAGCTCTTGATTTGTTGGTTGAGGAAAAATACAAAATAAAAGTCATGCGTGACAAAAATATGACGTGTGGCCACCAGCTTGGACGAGTTGTGGGTTGCCGTGCGCTTGTAATATATCAAAATATTACAACACATGTTCGTAATATTAAATGTAAATATTAGATGTTTCGCACGTACTTAGTTTTATATTAACTCTAATTATAAATTATGCAGATAACAAGATACCGCTCTCAGATATAGATATTTTTTGGACAAAACTTAACGCAGCTAAC
Organism: Mikania micrantha; assembly: GCA_009363875.1. Taxonomy (NCBI): domain Eukaryota; kingdom Viridiplantae; phylum Streptophyta; class Magnoliopsida; order Asterales; family Asteraceae; genus Mikania; species Mikania micrantha. The sequence continues at coordinate 12,624,441 of CM018693.1, read as the reverse complement.
CCAACACTGTTAGAAAAAGAAGAAATAGATGTTATAGGACAAATGGGTTTGGTTACAGAAGAAATAAATTCCAAACCTCCTGAAATTAAAAAAAGTCTAATAAAGAAGGTCTTGGCGCAGGTATTTCCAAACAAAAGCGACAAAAAGGCGCCTTCAGTTCAAAAAGATACACGTGGTCGTCCAACTTTAAAGGCACAGAAACAAAAAGACCAAGAGCAAGACGTTGTTAAAGATAATTTAGCGTCCCAAGAAAGTACATTTGAACCTTCGAGGCATAGTTCGTTTACAGGTGTGACCGAGAAAAAGTCAGAAACCCGTGTTTCGGCGCAGCCGTTCCACATCGGTATCAAAAGCAATGCCATCATCGGACTCGCTAAGTCAAAACGAATTTCGTTTTCCACGTAACATGAAACCAGAAGGATTAAACAATGTTTATCGCTTCGGTCATCACATCCTTTCTCTCCTTCAACCTTACGTGATAAACATACAAGATGTCCAGCCAGATGGTAACTGTGGTTTTCGTTCTGTAGCCGTAGGCTTACGATTCGATGAAAGTCATTGGGCATTTATTCGACAACAACTCTTGCATGAATTGGATTTCAACGTAGATCTGTACAGATATGTGTTTAACTCCTACGACCCAGATTCTTATGATGTACTACGCAACACAATAAATTGGCAACAGATTGCACCTGCTCCCACGGAACATTGGGTGTTTATGCCTCACACAGGTTTAGTAATTGCTCAAAGATTTGGCGTAATCGTTCAACTTCTCAGCAGAGGAGGTCCTCAAACCATTTTTCCTTTGTGGACATCTGCTAATAGTTTGCCGCGACATAACGTCGTATCAGTAATTCATCTTGGCCAACATTTCGTTAATGTTACCTTACAAGGATGTTATCCAATGCTAACGGTAAATCCTATCTGGAAACGTTACCGAAATGATGCCGCATCCGACTGGGAGTTTGTATATCATGACAGGCTGCAAGAATACCAAAGATTTTTAGATGAAAATAAGTTGGTCGACTACATAGACGTTTAAATGTAATAAACAATTTCTTTAATGAAATATAATAAAAGTGAATTTTTTTTTAATTTAAAAAAAAAAGTTAGAACAGTACGGCCCGTACTGGTCAGTACGGCCCTTACTGGTCAGTACGGCCCGTACTGTTCTAGATTAAATTCAATTTTTACTTTCATTTTTTACTTTTCCACACACATACACTCACATTTCCTCTCGTCTTGGTCTATACACCTCGTCTTGGTGCTTCAAACTTTCGATACCAGGTATGTATTTTCGCCCGTAGATCATGAATATGTGTTTAGATTAGGTTTTTGATCGAAATAGTACCTGTTTAGGGCGTTTTAAAGTTTTCGAAATATGAACAAGACGGGCCGTCTTGACCAGTACGGCCCGTCTTAATTGTCACACCCCCAATTTTCAACTAACGGAATCATACCATTTGGGACGTGACAAACCAGGATCTCAGATCATTAGACATAACGAAGACCTCTATATGATTTTCAAACACAACTTTGGTCTTAATTGAAAAATTCAGAGTTTAAAACATTGCGGAAGCGTTTGTAAAAAGTGAAACAATCCCATGTTTGCAAAATGTAAATTACAATACTAATGTCTCAATTATTCAAATCAGAAACAACTATGATGTAAGATATGCATGTGACTCGATCTCCTAGTCCATGCTAGCTTGCTCGTGTATCTTAGCGTCCTGAGAAAACATGTAAATCAAGTCAACACAAAGGTTGGTGCATTACACAAGTTTAAGCATTCACAATTGTTTGAAACAACAGTTTGAACAAAATGTTTGCAGATAACATAATCACACATGCATAGTCATGATAGCTAGTCATTTGTACTATTTACATAAGTGGTCGACACCGAAGCTGACTGTTGCATGCTAACGCATGTTTTGCCTTGCCACTATTGTCTAGCATAAACAATAGTAATGTGTGTTTGGTCAGTCAAACACTTGCGTAGATCCCATCTACCAAGTGAGGTTTGTCAAACCTAATAGATCTATTTCCAACTACCACGCTTTGCACTACGGCAAACTAAACGGTTCGAAATGTAAGGACTTGTAATGCTATGTTTGCACTAAATGTAAACAGCTAAATCATGCAAGTGATATGTATCTAAAAGTGTTTGTTGCACATGTTTTCTCCCCCAAAACAGTTAAATAAGAAAGGGGCCGTGTACGCACCTTTGATTGTAGCAGAATGATCAAACACACGTGAACTCGCGTAGAAGATCCTCTACGAAGAATCTGTGTTTAAACAATAACTTAGTGTTATTCGGGATGTCGTTTTGTGCTTGAAATCACATACGTGTCAACACACGTATGTTAGAGTGTTAGGAATAGGCATACGTATGTACGCGTGCCTTTGAAATCGTTTAAATAAAACCATATATGATTTTATTTAAATAAACGTAATTATACGCGATTACGTTTTCGATCCAAAATGTGAATTTTTTTATTCTAATACGTTCGGGATTCCGTTACGGTTCCAACGCAATTTGAACGAGTCGAATCGGAGTTATAACGAAGGAGTTATGATCAAATTACCAAAATAACATTAAACCCCAAAAAAAACTGTTGGGGCCGGGTTCGAACCCGTGACCTCCAACTCTGAACACACCCCTCCTACCATCTAATCTGTTCAATTTTTATTGATAGATCATGGTTCTTAATCATTTTAAGCCCAAACGGCCCAATTCCCTTTTGTTTCTTCAAACCGAACCATATCACACCAATTGGAACCCAATTCGAATCCGATCGTCCTCAGAATCATAGGGGTTTTATTCCAATCATCAAAACGAGTCCTACCCTAGTTTTAATTCGAGGAAATCATCAATTTACAACACTCAATTGTGTCATAATCGGTTTCGAACGTGGGTTTTTAAACTCATGATTCAAACTTGTTAAATTCATTTAAGTTAACCTACAAAATGATAGGGTTTTCTTTATACATGAAATTTCGACCCTCTCTGTGTAAATTAATCGAAATTTTAATCACAATTGCTTAGAAAATCCCAAATCTTTTAAACTAATAAACCCTAGAATCTGAAATCTATCAATTTGTTGTTATCCGATGCAATTGACCTATTATTTTCGATGAGAAAGTAATTTCGAACATCTCTGTAATACTGAATTTGATTTTTAAACTCATTTGGTTACAAATCCCCAAACCGTTTTTGATCATAAACCCTAATTATAGAATTCGTAGTATTCGATGATATCAATCAAAATTGACTTATGTTTCACCTTAGTCAATCTCTTCTGAAGCTACCCATATCCTTTGATTTGACTATCCGACCCATTTAAATCGAAATCCCCAAAACCGATTGGTTCTAAAAACCCTAGAATTGAAATCATTCAATTCGTTATTGTTTGATGAAATCAACACATGGATTTCATTAAACTAATGATTTCTAAACTCTCTGTGCCAATTGATTTCATTCTTAAGCTCAATTTAACAAAAACCCCCAAAACGACTCCAACTATGAACCCTAGTAATCGGATCTTATCAATTCGTTGTTAGAACTCCAAATTAATATAGGGTTATGCTTAATCGGTTGGTTTAGGTGATGTATGAGAGATTACTTACTTGTTTTGATGTTGAATCATTGTAGATCACTTTCAAGCCCTAGGTTCGGCCTCCTCTCAATCGACTTCTTCAATCCGAGACTTCTAGAATCGAAATGTGTTGTGCAAACCCTTTTAATGATGCCAATGGAAGTTCAGGAGTGCAAAATTTTGAGTTTCCCAATCGAATTGTGTAGTTTACTTGACCACTAGTAACGGTTTTTGCTACAATAAGTGTTAATCGACTTAATTCACCACTTTATGGCCTAATAACGCATCATGGCTGTTGGTAATCATCAATATAATGATTATTGATTGGCAATTTCGGTTACAAAACTCCAAGTGTCGTGAATTTCAATCACAATTTGGTTCTTATTCGAATTTTGACTTCCTAAAGTCAAAATTGACATTTTACTATAATTACAATTCACTATCACTATTCCATATGTATTGAGGCTGATTTTGATACATTTTGGACCTGATAACTTGATAATTTTACAATTTCATGTGATCCCGTTAACATTCGATTAACTAGATTAACCCGTAAATGTCGGATTGTCACATTAATCCTTCAAAATTTAAATCAGTCAAGAACAAGACGGGCATATTGACCAGTACGAGCCGTCTTGTTCAACAAATGAAGAAGGTGACCTTTGGCCTGGTATGGCCAAGACGAGCCGTCTTTACCAGTACGGGCCGTCTTGGCCATACCAGCCTAGTTTTGGCCTGGTATGGCCAAGACGGGCCGTCTTGACCAGTACGGGCTGTCTTGGCCATACCAGCCTACTTTTGGCCTGGTATGGTCAAGACGGGCCGTCTTGACCAGTACGGCTCGTCTTGGCCATACCAGCCTAGTTTTGGCCTGGTATGGTCAAGACGGGCCGTCTTGACCAGTACGGGCCGTCTTGACCAGTACGGGCCGTCTTGGCCATACCAGCCTAGTTTTGGCCTGGTTTTGCTTGAGACGGGCACACTGGGTACGGGCCGTCCTGGCCTGTACGGGCCGTCTTAGACAGAATTTTTTTAACGTTCGGTCGTTTTTCGTTTATCAGCTTATACTTTTCTGTAGCAGAGATGGACGCCGACATGCCACACCAGGAGGACGTCGCCATGCCACCGCAGCAGGGGCTGCCGTTAGATCCCGAGTCGCTCGCGCTATCGCAGCACGCGTGGCTCCAGTTCGAGGAGCAGTCAGCGACGTTGATGAGGTGCCATCGGATACTTCGGATGAGCGTGCCGACGCCCCGTTGTATAGATTGGGGTCTTCTGGCTGATGCCGGGGAGGCGGTTCGTGCGAGAGCCATCCTCGGCGAGGACACGCCGTGGACTCGCTTGTTCGATCTCGCGGACCTGCCCACCTAATGGTTGATCACTGTGGAGTTTCTATCCACATTTAGATACCGAGCTCACCAGGCAGCAGTTCGGGAGGAGGATGACGCGGAGCTTCTTCCAGATATCGAGTTCTCCTTATGCGGCCAGCACTTCGAGATGTCGATCGAGCGGTTCGCTGTGTACTTAGACATCTATTACGAGCCAGAGACCGTTCGTGACGACTTCGCACAGGGGTTGACGCAGGGGGAGGAGGGGGTTATGAGAGCCTGGTGGTCCCAGATATCATATACGCCCTTCACCGGCCCCCGGGTACCGGCCACGATGATCAGAGATCCATTGATCCGTTACATCCACCGCTGCATCGTGACGACCATCTCAGGTCGCGGTCAGAGCCAGGAGTGGGTAACGACGACAGATCTGTTTTATCTGCACTCACTCATTGCTGGCAGGCCGTGCAACCTGGCACGGTGTTTTGCATTGTACTACGCCTCGTTCTACCACCGACAGGAGTGCGGTACATTGTGGGGTGGCGCCTTTGTCACCCACATCGCCCGCAGCATAGGCATGGTTTACATGCTTGAGGATCTGCCGGCGATCGAGCCTCGTAAGCTCGATCGGCGGACGGTCATCAGCATGAAACTTGCCACCGACATCCCGGGTCTGGGATTGCGGTTTATTGGGCAGGATGGCCGCCCGTTTCAGCCGGCCCAGGTCATTGTATTGCCAGACCAGCAGCAGCAGCCGCAGCAGGACGGTGGCCCGATGCCGGAGCCCGAGCCGATTCGGGAGGAGCCGGTTCAGTTACCGCCGCGCGAGGAGGAGCCTTCGCAGCATCCACCGCACGTTTACCGTGCGGTGCGCCTGACCGAGCCACTCGAGGCGTTGTTGCACCAGATTGCCGCCCGGTGTGACGAGACGGCTCAGCGGATGGCACGCATCGAGTGACGGCTCGATCGTTACGAGGATTTGGTCCAGTGGACAGTGGCGTCAGAGCATGCGCGACGGGACGTGACACAGCTTCCACCGTTCCCGGAGCCACGCGTCTACGCAGACGACGGATCGGACGCTGGACCATCCGGATCGTAGTTCGTTTTGTATTTTTGTATTTTGTTTCCTTGTATATAAAACTGTACAGTGTATATACGTATGTTTCTTTCTGCATTTGTATTGTTTCTGTTTGTGTTGTTTAATATTTGCGCGAAAAACTTTATATCGTTTAAATTATTTTAATTAACGTAAACAAACTAATTAGAAATATTTAGTTAAAACGACATTATGACGTTTAATTAACGTAATAGCCGTATATCGTTCAAATAACTTACATAATAAACGTATATCGTTAAAAATTAAATTTAAATACGTAAATTAAGTTTAAATAAAATAAATAACACATATCGTTCAAATAATTCACGTATTAAACGTATATCGTTAAAAAATATTTAAATACGTAAATTATGTTTAAATAAAATAAATTAACTCAAGACGGCCCGTACTGGCCAGTACGGGCCGTACCAAGGTTTATCAAAACTGGTTGACACCCAAAATGGCTTGGAAAAATAAGGTTGGGCCAAGACGGGCCGTACTAACCAGTACGGCCCGTCCCACAGAATGTTTCACTGATTCCAAGGAATTCTCTGGAATGTTTGTCTGTACTCAATACCGGGCCGTAATGGCCAGTACGGCCCGTATTGGCCCGCAGGGGTGTAAAAATATAAAAGTGGGGTGTCTAAATAAAATGACGCTTATTTAAATGGTTGTACTATTCATAGGCAATGATAGCCTTTCATTTTTGTCTTTCTTATCATGTCTAACCTGTAACTTGACCTCAATTTGAATGTCTTATTTCCCTCGTAAGTGTCGTTGAGTGTAAGTAATTATTGTCACACCCCGGGCCGGCGGGGTAGGATCGGATGTCCCCCGTCGGGCGGAAGGTTCCCGGGGCGCGATATCGTGTGTGATAATCGGGTTGATCAGATTGTTTACATAGCTTCAACGTTAAGAATATCTAAAGCACAATAAAGCATTTAAATAGGATTACAAAGTTAAATTACAATGTCAATGTTTGATAATTTATCTTGGTAAACCTAACAAAAGAATCAAAGTATTCTATCTTGTAATCTGTACAAGACATCCAAGAATGATTCGTATGATGAACAATATATGTGCTTCCCAAAATCACTAGGTCCTCTATTTAGGCCGCCTAGCATGCAATCCAATAGCTTATGCTTAAACCTGTGCATCACCTGAGAAAGCATGTACGAAAACAAAGTCAACACAATGGTTGGTGAGTTCATGTAGTTTGTAAGTTTAAAATAGCTTTAACAAAACTCCTTTCGGTAAAACCTTAATCTTATTAACTCCACATGTAATATCCAAATCGGTATGCTTATATATAGGGCATACCCCTGGGTCAAGCCTACAACCCGCCCAGGCGACGTCCCACCACATACTAATCCGGATATGACACTGTTATTAATAATAATTAAGCCTTTAACCAACCCATCCGTATAGTTTTCCCTGTCATAGATTAAGCACTTTTGTTGGTAAGTTTATCCCATGCTCTAATAGTATCCGTGAGTTTAGCCCGATAGTTACCGGTATGGCTAACCGAATGCCCGAAGGAATCCAATATCAATCCAAACCAGCCCCAGGTATAATTAGCAACTCAGGGAGAGATAAAGGATTTCCCAGGTCGACACAAAGTCAACTAAGGATCACCAATATCGCTCTAGTTACTAATAACCCAGGTAAGTAGTTGTGGGAAACACTGCATGGCAAGCACTGAGAGGCCATCCGTCCATTTCCTCGATTAAGACTGTGAAGAACACATGAAGGCAAGCACTGAGAGACCAACTATTGTTCTTCAAGTCCCGGCTAGGAAGAACACCTGAAGGCAAGCACTGAGAGACCAACTATTGTTCTTCCATAGCCTATAGTCCAGCATTTACGTAACTTGTGCACAAGAACTAGCTTTACAACCGGTAAGGCAAGCACTGAGAGGCCAAACCGTTGTTTGAGCATGACAATCATATAGCATTCAAGAGTTTATAGTATCCATAGATTCAAGTATCCAAAGTGTATGTATGTATGTATGCATTTAGTATCCCCATTGCCTTATAGAATCATTAGCCTTTAGTGTTTACATTAGTCTCTAGCATGAAACCCATAGCATAGACAAGTAGTATAATCTCGTAGCATTAGTATTAAGCATAACCCATAGTGTTAGTTCATAGCATAAACCCGTAGTATTAGCATTTAGTTTAACCCGAAGCCTTAGTATTTAGCATAACTCATAGTATTAGCTTGTAACATGATTTCATAGAATTAGCATCCACAATAGCATTATCAAATAGTATATACCTTTAGCACTTGGTATTATCACATAGCTTTAGTATTAGCATGTAGCTTATGCCTTTAGCACTTGGCATAATCAGACAGCATTGAATTTGAATAGAGTCTTATGCCTTTAGCACTTGGCATAATCAAATAGCATTTAGTTTGAATAGAGTCTTATGCCTTTAGCACTTGGCATAATCTAATAGCATTTAGTTTAAATTGTGTCTTATGCCTTTAGCACTTGGCATAATCAATAGTATAAAAGCATTTTGTTAAATTTAAAACATTTGTTTTAAAATGTATAACATGCTCCTCAGTCCCGAGTTAAAAACCAAAATAGTTTGAAAAGGGACAATGAACTCACCTTGTAGTTGTTGTAGTTGACTTAGTCTCAAACAAGAATGCACGCGCTCTTTGTTATAATTGTTGTAGTTTTCACAATCCTGTATTGAGTTAACAGTGTTTGCAACTTGTAAGTATAAGTTGTATGTGTTCGAGTGTGTGTATGTGTTAGCCTTACAATTGGCTAACACTCGTGGGTCTTAGTCATGATTCGGCCCCGGTTCTTTTGTTATGATTCATCATTACCATAAATCCTTATGTTGCGCGTCTCTCTTTATTCCTTATCATTATAAGTTATGAGAATTTAACTCACAAGAATTTCTAAGTATTTCACTTAGAAGTTAATTTGCTTTAATCACAATTATAAAGTACTCGTAAGTATTAGCCATTGTCATTAATGTATTGATGCACCTTTAAAATTGCTACTTACATTTTAATACACTTTGAAAGTATTCTAGATGTAGTATAATACTTAAACTTTTAGATGCTCGTTTACAAAACAACCATAGGGCCGAAATTGTCTCATGGACCAATTAGTTGGACCGTAGGCCAATAGTTGGATGGTGGGCCGAAACCAAGGTGCTGTTGGGCCTAGAGTTACTGTTGAGTCACCTTAGGCCTTGGGCCTTCTAGATGGTCATGGGCCGAAACAAGTTTCTGGGCTCTTCTATTGGGCCTGTACCACATAGGCCGAAAATGGTGTTGGGCCAAGGAGATATGTTGGGTCTACAGATGGGCCGAAGGGCTACTTGGGCCTGTTAAAGGTTAGTGGCCCAACGGTGTCTTATGGAATATGTATCCAACTAGCTGACCAATATCTAATCTCGAATGGGGTGTTGGGCCTGGGTGAATTGGGCCGAAATAGTTATTTGGGCCTGAGGTGATATGGGTCACAATTATTCTGGTCAAAACAGTAGGCCCTAGAGCCGAATTACATGCTGATGGGCCAAGTTACTGAGTTGGGCCAGAAGTGGGCCGAATGAGTGGTTTGTGGGCTGAACGAGGTGTTGGGCCTAGTAACTGGGCCACATATTAGCTGTTGATTAACTCCTTGACCTAATTAAACATGATGGGTCGACCGAGCAACAAAAAGGGATGGCCGGTAGCTACTGGTGGCCGGCTAGGGAGACTGATTGCATGGTTGGCGATCTGCTAAGCTGGTCACATGAATCTGGCCGCATCAAGGAGTATTTCGGGCGAAGGTGGTGGGTGCAGACCGAAAAAAAAACAAGGTTGGTCGGATGGAGGCTGTTGGCGAATGAAGGTGGCCCGAATGGTGATGATGTTTGGCAAATATGGAGATGGCGAATGAGACACATAGGCGACTGAGGTTTGCCGTATGAGAGCTAGGCCGAATGGGTGTATGGCCGATTGTGAGCTGTCGAAGGAAGATGGTGGTTCGGAGTATAGCTGGCCGAATGTAGTCTCTGGGTGGCGAATGGTGGTACTCATTCGACCCTAGGTCATTCGACCACCTTTGGTTCTCATTCGGCCGCCGCGACTGTGGTGCTCCGACTTGTCCCAACTTCTGGCCAAATGGTGGTTTTCGAGAATGGTGAGTGTTAAAGTCGTTTCTTGGGTTCATAGAAGTAAGATGAAGTGGTGGCTTGACCGGTTACAGTGGGTAGTCGAATAAGGGTTATAAAACCCTAACTTTCGTGACTTTTGAAACTGATTACCTCGAGTTCAGGTGGATTTCGCTACAGATCGGTTGTACTTTTAGGTAGATGGTGAGGAGATCTTCGTTTGGGTTCAAGAATGAGCCGATTTGGTGGAGTATTGACCAAGTTATGAAGGTTTAAAGGATGAAAATGGTGATGGTGGCTTCAAAACCGGGTCTAGGGTTTTTCAAGAGAAAGAGATGAACTAAAAGTGAGGAAAATACCCTCACTTCGGGTATTTATACCCCGAGTGAGTTCGGGTTTGTTTTCGTAGCTCGGTTCGCGTTTTCGTCACGTTTCCGGAACGTAACACGCGTTTTTCGTTAGTTTTAAATAAAAGAATTATTCTTGGACTTTTAAGTTATAAATATATTCTAAAATATCGCGGTATTTATTTATTTAACGAATTTAGCATTTTTTTTTACGCGCTTATTTAATTTGTTCGCGATTTTCTTAAAATAGTTTAATTTAATTTGTTTAATGATGAGTTTCAAAATTGTAAAATAAGAATTATCTTATTTCTTTGAATTTATGGTCGTTCGTATCTTTTATCGTTTTCGTTTTCATTTCGTCAGAACGCGTCACCATCGCGCGTATTCGTTCGAATCGTCATTCGAACGAACACGACGATGGTTTTGCTTTCCGACTTTTGTTTTCTACTTTTCAGTTATTATTTCAGAACGTTAAACTATCAGAATTACTCGTACAGATCGTCACCTATGCGAATAATTCATCGGTTTAACATTCCGTAACAACAACCGTTATCGTTTTGTTTTGTTTAACCTCACATACGTTTACACAAAATAACACATCAATAAGCATTAGTATCACCGTTCAATGTTGTCTGATGTGTTTCTAACTGTTAAACTGTTACGTTTAATCAGATTTCAGAAACAATAGCATAATAGTTTACTGTTAAGCATTACGTAGTTGATAGTATATCGATAGTTTGCATATTTTGTACCTGAGTTACTGTGCCGATACTGTTCCGTTCACTGTTCCAGCAACGTTTCCGGCACAGTTGTTACAATTATGAATTCATGATTGGTGTTATTTTGGATGGTTTTCACTCATGCAACAAAAAACAAATATGTAAATTCTTCATGGATAAAAGACACAACATTGGTTGGTATAAGAGGCCAAGATATTACAATGTTAGATCAATGAATATTTGTTAAAAATTCAATCCAATGTTTTGGATTGTTATTTAATAGCCTAATACCATGTGTCTAGTTAACTCCAACAAGAGTCATGGTAACTTTGGGTTTAGTGGACCAAACTATCCGAGTTCTATTTGGATCTTGGGAGAATTGTTAATGGGCCGAAAATTTGATAACCCGGATCCATTTGACGAACCATTTTATAAGTTCTAACCACTTTATTACAGATAATATATGTTAAAGGGTTGAAACATTAAGCTCTTGGGTTATTTAAACACTGTTAGACCAAATTACCGAAAGCATGTTGTTACCCTTTGCAATTTCATATGATCATCGATCTTTAAAATGTTATAAAAATATAATGATAAGTGTATGATGTTAAAACAGTAATATACTTGTAACATAACAAAAAATAACCGCATTATGTAACTAGTGACTTGTAAGTAACCAATGTTTTCGAAACCGGACCGGACGTTTAACTGGACGTCTTATCGGTTAATAGTCAGACTGGTCGCACCAGATTCAAGAACCGGATGACATACTAAATATATAAAAAGTTCCCAAAAAATTAAAAATACATTTAAATAAACATAATTAATGTTCAAACAAACATAATCATGTTAAAAAAATACAAAGTTTGTTTTTAATGTTTTATTATTTAGATTTTAGTTAAAAAAATTGAAATATGGTCCAACAAGTGGACTGATTCCTGGTCCCACCAGTGAACCGGCTCAACCAACGGTTCCTTGAGGGTGGTTTGTATGTTGCTTTTGGGCAAATCGACCCCACGGTTTCCGATCTGACCAACCGGTCTGTTCAAAACAATGATTGTAACATTACATATGCTATGACATCATTTAAATATTTTTTTTGGATATCTTTTAAATTAGTTAGACCATTATTTTGTGTATGACTCTTGGTTGCGCCTCCAAAATTTTGTACTTATCATAAAATGCTTATTTAAATACTTTCTAACATTGTTCTTTCAGAAAGATGTTTTTTTTTTTCGTTAGCTTTTAATAATGGTCATTTTGTTAGCGATTATTATTCAAATGGATAGAATTTATCTTTTTTTGGGAAAAAAAATGTTTCAAGTAATTTAGTTGAAAATATCTTTTATTGAAGCTTTTATTTTTGAAAAACTACGCGTATATATTATTTTTAATATCGTTAAGAAGATTCTACAGCCAGCTAATGATATACTTCTTATACAAAGGATGACATCTTTGTGTTTTATATTTTGCTCATAAAAAAAAAACAAAACACTGTTTACATTTATTTGAAATTACGTTTAACCATTCTTGTTCAAAAAACATTATTAAAATCATTTATATTTACATTTTGCTACAGATTACGTATTTTACACTTTTTATTAAAATTTCAATTAGTTTTTTTTTAAATAACAATTGTACCCTGATTTTCATAATTTATAAAACATTTCATAATTTTTTGGTTTTTTAAATGATGTATTCTTAAATATTAAGATTTTTTAATATATTAAAAAAATTATAATTGAAAAATGTATAAATAATATACCTGATATAATATTATTATCTCATATGATATATATTTAATAGAAGATAAAACATAAAAGATTATTTTGATAATGCTAAATAAAATACAACATGTGTCAAATTTATTTGTGTTTATTAGTATAAATATTTTTATTTGATATAATAGATGTTAGTATATGAAGTGTAATAAAAATATTAAAAAAATTAGAAAAGTAATAACTAAATCAAACAATAAAATGTAATATATGTAATAATATAAAATTATTTATTTAAGATCATACTTTTATTTAAAAATTAATTAACTAAATAAAAAATTTGAAAAGAATATAATAAATAATAGGAAAATAAATTTAAAAAACTCTAAAGTAAAGGAAAATAAAAATTTTTTGAAAGTTTTCAGATTTGGTATCTTTGTTATTTTAAAAAAAACGTAACTAAAGTTATTAACAAAAGTTAGTATAAAGGATGTAATATGTAACAAAATGTTAATATAAAAATATTAATAATATTTTTTAAATAAAACATGCAATATCATATAAACAAGAACGATGCTTTTAAGGGTCCCGGGGCTTGCCGTTTTTCCACTTAGAAAAGTCGATTCAATAGTATTTCGTCTAAAAATGTTATAGGTATTGAGTCCGGTTTCATCCGTTTTTCTCATTCAAAATCCTTGGGCCCTCTTGGTTTTAAAAAAAATATGCTAAAGTTAAACTAGTTTTTAATAATATGTTTAACGGTTTAAACTTATTTATAAAATTTAAATAAGTACATTAGTGAAACTATAAAGCTTAATTTATATAATATTTAAGTTGCAGGAGGTAATATGTAGGGGTGTTTGGATATTCGAAAATTTCGGATAGTGATATTCAATATCTGGATCCGAATCTGAAATCAGAAAAATAAATTAAAAATTTTTCAAAAATACATTTCGGATATCCGAAAACTATCCGAATTATCAGAAAATTATCCGACTATCCGAAAATTTTCCGAAATATTCGAAAAAGTATTCGAATATCCGAAAAGTTATCCAAAAAAATAACTATTTCGGACAGTTCGGATATCCGAACAATCCTAAATTTTTCAAAAATGATATCCGAATCCAAATTTTCGGATTTATCATTTTCGGATACGGATTTTTTTGAACACCCCTAGCAATATGTACTAGTACAAATCTTTTTTTTTAGGGTACCAATTATTTTAAGGTTATTTTACTGCGACTAGTAGCAAATTCGGGCGGTTTCGTTGAAAGGTTAATTGAGGCGGTTTAATTATGTTTTTGGATGTGGTTTTGAGATACTAGTTTTTGCATGCAATTTCTTTGTGTTTTAGGGATGGTTTTACAAAAGTTCTTTTGGATAGTTTTTTATATTTTTTTTACAATTTTAAAGGAAGCATTTTTGGGGAGTTTTTTTTAATAATTTTTTGGGTGTTTTTACAGGTCTATTTTTTTTGGTTATTGTAATTTTTTCGGGTGCTCTATGAACTTTTATGGGGCATTTTTTTGCAGTTATTGTAATTTTTAATTTAATTTTTAAACATTCCTGTATGTTTAAAACCTTCTCTAAAAATAATAATTTCACCCAAAAATCAAAGTTTTCTTCTCACTTAGCATTTCTAAATCTATAAAAATGTAATTTTTACTCATTCTTTATAACATTTTATGTTATGTTTGTTAAAACATATTTAGTTTTTTGAGTGAAAGTAAAATTAGATATTTAAAGTTTTGATTAACGATTGACCCGACCCGAATATATAATTCAAAATATAGCGATAAGAAAAAAAATTTTGAGTTATTTTGTTGTAAAACAGCTATACAAGGGTCTTTTTCTTTTCTTTCTTTTCTTTCTTTTTGGATAATTTACTCTAAAAAAATATTAATGGTTTTCATGTTTAATTTCTTTAAAAACATAATCATTATTAAAAAGTTGATATAACATACAGTTTGCAAGGAATCAAACAATCTTTCTGAAAACGAAATCCTAAATGGTCAACAAAATCTCATATTAAATATGAACCTTGTTCGTGAAAACCATAGCTTACACACACCATTTCTCTCCCATTTTTGCATACCAAAAATTCTCCATGGCAGTTCAATCAGACAAAGATTTATCAAATACATACACAGAAACTATAAAAGAAATCATGGAAACATACAAATCACTTCCACCAAGACCAACAATTGAAGAGGTTGAAGCAGCCATATCTGTCATCAAGGCAATCAACACTGAAGAAAAACAGAAACTTGATGAAATCTCCGCACAAATCTGCCCAAAAGATATCCCACAAGAGCTTTTTTCTATCCTTCAAGAGGTCAGACAAACGATGGTCTTCTTTCAGAGCCAAGAACAGAGGAAAGAAGCTATGCATATTGCTGAATTTGACCAGATTTATCAGACCTTCGATGAGTTGATACAGAGAGCTTCCAAGTGTGTTTCTGGAGGTACCCAGTTGGATAAAGATGATGATTTGAAATACCCAGTTGGTAATTTTGGAAAAGAGGCTTTGATCAGTGATGAAAGTTTATTGAATACTAAAAAGATCGATAAAGTTGAAAGCTTTAAGGGATTAGTCAAGAGTTCTTCCACAAAAGCCACCAATTTTCCAACAGGTTAGCTCAATTACGTTCTTTCTATGTAATCCTTAGTTCCTTACCTTTTGAGATTTTACCAACTATTTTTTCTCAAAATATGAAACAACAGCAAAATGATTTTGAAGTTGTATAGGGTCAAAATTCTTAATTAGCTTATATAAGTCAAAGAAATACATTATTTGAACAGTGATATCAAGTTGTAGTTTCTGCTGGTGTTCATTTGATTTCCCTGAATATGAGTTTTCTCTGTGTGTGTTTTTGGTATTTGTGCGTGCATATACATACATATATTTAACTATATATATATAGGAAGCATGATTTCAAGTTTTGATTTGTATGCGTAGAAGAACCTGAGAAATTGAGTTTGATGAAAGTAGCAGCCCTGATAGAAACAGTAGCCAAACAAGGGGATAAAATTCTTGATCTTCAATCAAAACTGATGGAAAACATCAAATCGCTTCCTGTAACGATTGGAAAACTTTCAAATATCACCGAACTTAATATATCAGATAACAGAATCATGGCTCTTCCATCATCCATCACCGAACTTACAGCTCTAACAAAGCTTGATGTCCACTCAAACCAGTTGACCAACCTACCTGATTCGTTTGGCCAACTGATCAACTTACTCGACCTTGATCTCCATGCAAACCAACTAAAATCTCTCCCAGAATCATTTGCCAATCTTTCAAACTTGATTAATCTTGATTTAAGCTCAAACCACTTCACTCAGTTGCCAGACCTCATAGGGAACTTAACCTCTATGCAAGTTTTGATTGTTGAAACAAATGATCTTGAAGAACTTCCTTACACAATTGGATCTTGTTCTTCACTTGTGGCTCTCAAATTAGACTTTAATCAACTAAAAGGGCTTCCTGAAGCAATTGGAAAGCTCAAATGCTTGGAGATTCTTACTTTGCACTATAATCGTGTAAGAAAGTTGCCTACAACAATGGCAAATCTTGTTGGGTTAATCTTGACGGGTCATGGGTTGTGGGTCGGTTTTTATTGTTTTAGTCTTGAGTCAAGTATTTGCTGCAGGTTTAGAATAAGTCTTTTAGTCACGTTTTTAGTTTGATTGAATGAGTCATGTTAGCGTTGGTTAGTAAGTAGAAGTGTCCGGTTCTTTAGGGGTGCCTATTGAATTTGTTAGGTTAGTTTGAAAGTTTCTTTTGTGTTTGCAGTATAATGTATGTCTATAAAAGGCAATCTCAATGAATAAAGAAAGTGCAGCAGTTTATAATTCGATCATTCTTCTTTCTGTTTTCTTTACCATTTCAAAACAGCAATTATATAATCGATACAAAGAGGGCTGATCTTTCATTTGGTATCAGAGCCGTAGGCTCATACCGAGGAGTTTTACAGCAGCAGTTTATAATTCGATCATTCTTCTTTCTGTTTTCTTTACCATTTCAAAACAACATCTTCTTCATGTAATCAGAACGTGAAGACAAAGCAAGCAGCAAGGAATCGATTGGTGATGAAAACTGATCGATTATAAGCAAGTAGCAAGATAGCAAGTGACGGATCCAAAGCAAGAAATAGCAAGCATTGAAGCAAGGCAAGTAAGATAGCAAGATTTCCCGGGAAGAAAAAAAAAAGAAGCAAGAATTACAGCAAGAATTTCAGCAGCAAACAACAGCAAGAAATAGTAAGGCACTGCAGCAAGGGCAGAAAATCACAGCAGCAAGGATCGACAGCAGAATGGCGATGGTTCAAGCAAAAGAAGCAGGTGCATTATCCTTTCAAGTCCCGACTTTGACCCCTACCAACTATCCAATATGGGCGGTGAAGGTGAAGGCGATCATGGATGCTCATAGTATATGGGAGACGGTTGAACCGAGGGGATTAGGTGAAGAGCCGGATCCTAAGAAATCGAAACAAGCTCTTGCATTTTTGTTTCAGGCTATACCCGATGAGATGGTTTCTCAAATGGCAAGTTACACGGACCCGAAACAGGTGTGGGATGGCTTGAAGACTCGGTATTTAGGAGTGGATCGTGTAAGAGCAGCCCGACTTGCAACATTAAGAAGGGAACTTGAAAAGTTGCAGATGAAGGATGGTGAAAAGGTTGATGAATTCGTGGCAAAAATAACCGGTTTAGCATCGAAGGTAAGAAGTCTTGGGTATGAACTTGAAGAAGTCGAGTTGGTGAAAAGGTTGCTTGATGCAATGCCTAAGCCGTTTCATCAAATTGTGGCTTCGATTGAGCAATGTTTTGATTTGGACTCAATGCTATTCGATGAAGCCGTAGGTAGGCTAAAAGCATATGAAGAACGACTTCAAGGTCGTGAAGATAAGGAGGAAGAGCAAGGTAAACTTTTGTTAGCAAAAAATGGTGATCAAGATGGTAGGCAATATGGAAAAGGAAGAGGTTCCGGTAAAGGTGAAAGAGGACGCGGAAGAGGCATGGGTCGAGGACAAGCTAACCGAGATAAAAGCGGGTTTCGGTGCTATGAGTGTGGAGCATTTGGACACTTCGCTAAAGAGTGTACAAAATGGAAGAATGATGAAGATGAAAGTAATTTGATCGAAAAGGAAGAACCGGCTTTGTTGTGATGAAGAAACGGGTCAAGATTAAGGCGGTGAATGTTGGGTTAATCTTGACGGGTCATGGGTTGTGGGTCGGTTTTTATTGTTTTAGTCTTGAGTCAAGTATTTGCTGCAGGTTTAGAATAAGTCTTTTAGTCACGTTTTTAGTTTGATTGAATGAGTCATGTTAGCGTTGGTTAGTAAGTAGAAGTGTCCGGTTCTTTAGGGGTGCCTATTGAATTTGTTAGGTTAGTTTGAAAGTTTCTTTTGTGTTTGCAGTATAATGTATGTCTATAAAAGGCAATCTCAATGAATAAAGAAAGTGCAGCAGTTTATAATTCGATCATTCTTCTTTCTGTTTTCTTTACCATTTCAAAACAGCAATTATATAATCGATACAAAGAGGGCTGATCTTTCAAATCTCACTAAATTAAGGGAGCTAGATGTTAGTTTCAATGAACTAGAAGGGATACCAGAAAGTCTTTGTTTTGCAACCAATCTAGAAACACTCAACATTGGCAAGAACTTTGCTGACATGACAGCTTTACCGCGATCAATTGGTAATCTTGAAAACCTGCAAGTGCTTGATATAAGCGGTGATCAGATAAAATCTTTACCCGAATCTTTCGGGTTATTGACAAAGTTGAAAATATTCAGAGCTGAAGAGACCCCGCTTGAGGTTCCTCCAAAGGAAATCACCAAGTTAGGGGCTCAGGTAAGATGGGTCATGGGTGGTTCTCTTTAATTAGGTTATTTTTCTTTTGGGCATTTTAACAAACACTTGGTTGACATTGTTTAATTTTCAGGCTGTCGTCGAATACATGGCTGATTTGGTTGCCAGAATCAATGGTAAACCTCAAGAATTAAAGAGAAAGCGAAAAGGATTTTGGTCATGGCTTTGCTTGATCTTTTCATGCTGATCAGGTTTTGATCATATCATTTGAACATCAGTTTTATACTATGTAAAAAAAGTAAACTTGCTTTATTTATGAACAGAAAAATCTAGCGTCACATTTTGAAATGGATCAACATGTAGATATAGTGTTTATTTATGAATGAATACAAGTCAAAGTCTGTAAGATAATACGCTCAAAGATTTATTGTCAAACAATCATAATTTATTAATTATAAAGTTTTTTTGTTTCTTATTAATTTTTTTAATTGTTGTTTAATTATATATTAATTATTAATTTCATAGTCATCTTACATCTTCATTGATTTGTAGTAGAGCTGGCAAGATGGGCGGGTTGGGTTGGGTTGGGTGATGGGTCAGGATGAGTTCGTGTCAGAATGGGTTCGTGTCAAGACGGATCATTCAAGAAAAATGACCATTTTGGGTCGGGTCAAAACGGGTTTTACAAGAAAAAACACGGGTCAAAACGGGCCGTGTTACAAAAATGACCCAACTAACACCAAAAGGTAAAAAAAAATATGCCGATCCATATTTAATGAAAAAACTAGAATTTTAAATATAATCCATTTAGAACATCTAAAAATAACCAGAATTATGTATACTTGTTGGTGGCTTTTAACAATTGGATTGCAAATATACCATGTCGTCATCAATCGCTAGGGTTTAAAACTCAGAAATGATATAACGCAACAGAGAAAATAAGGAAATAAAAAACTCCAAAAAGACATTAAATGTCATATGTGTAATCATTTTTGCCTGCATCTCTTGATTTGATCAAAATGTGACTCACGATGGTGGACTTTTGGGAACAGAAAAAGAACACGCAGTGTAGATGCTTATATAGGTCACCAGCCCATCCTGACCCGTTTGGTATTTTGATTTCACCCATTATGACCTATTTGATATTTTGAGTTATTTATTTCAACCCATTAACAACCAACATTAAATTACTTAGTGTCCATAGTAACCCGTCTAGTTTTCCTAAACACCCATATTGACCCAAAATTTGATAGGTGGGTTTGTTTTGCCAGGTATAATTTGTAGCATGCATGATACAACTTGTAATTTTAGTATGTTACTAAATACCAACTCTATTATGGGACCCGCTTGTGAGATCAATCACCAACTATATTTTTTTAACGGCGACGATCCTACATACCACGTATGTTGTCTTAACAGGACCCATCGGGCAGAGGTAAGACGCAGTCACACCAGATGCGCAGGAACCCCTTGGAATGGGTAAACCCTCGCCCCTCATTGGTTCAGAACCCGAGATTAAGCTCAAGATTTCTTCTCTCACCTGGATGTCCTTTAAATCGCTTCTGGCATGGCTTGAACCCGTGACCTCTCGGTCATAAGGTGAAACCTCAATCAGTAGGTTGAATTCGCAGGACCAATCACCAACTATGTAACTTGACAGGTTGAGTATATTTAAACCGGTTGGTTTACCTGATGAAAGCGAACATGACCTATAGTTAAGACAATAATTCAAAAAAGAAAATAAAAGAAATAATTTTTTTTAAAATGGTATTTAATATTTTGTTTAGTGCATTAGCTTAAACTTTTGTTAAGATTACAAATTTAAACAAAAGATAAATAAGTTACATATTTTATTTTAAATAAGTTATGCATACATAAATGTATTTCTAAATTATTATTAACTTATACGATTTTTAAAACCGATCCAACCAGCAAAACAATAAAAAGACTTGTTCGATAACCGATCCAAACCACCAATTTGTAGTCAAACACAAAGCAATTACAAAAATTGTAGTTGTTATCCATCTTCATAATATTTTATAACTCATCAACTATGATTAATCAAGTGTATAAACCTTATGGTCGCCTATTAAATTTGCTTTAAATATCCATAGTTAATTATAGTTTATTGTTCGATTTATATAGACAATGGCATTTTCAATTACATGACAATTGTAATTAAACTAGGGTTATACCCGCGCTTCGCAGCGGTAACTGGTCAATTGATAATAAAGTTCGGACATAAATTTTTACTGTTGTAAAAATGAGCATTGGAAAATGAAAATGAATCTATATAAATCGTATAACTATAATATTAAACGTGAAGGACCACAATTAACTGGACGGCTCAATATTTAATAAATGTTAACTTAAATAGAAATATAGACGTAAAGTCGAAAAAGGTAATTTAGGAAACCAAAATGATAATAAAAAACATTATACATTAACTTAGTTTTAGCCATTAAACGAAGTTAAAAAACACATAATGTGAAGAAATCAAACGTTAAGTATCTAATAAAATAGCAAAAGGGAAAATACATTATCGATTTAAGATGAAACTCATTTTAAAATAATAAGTGAATAATATAAAAAACATATTTGTAAGAAAATATTAACCAATTTGAAAAGTAGAAGAAAAAAAGACAATAATTATGAATTAGTGTAACACACATTTTGAAATGTATAGTCTATAATCTATAGCACACATTTTGAAATGTAATGTATACTATTTAATCATTCTTGATATTATATAATAATACTAATTATTAATTAATTATTATTGTTGCCCGTGAATGTCAACAAAAGCGGCATACATAGTAATAATTAATAAATAATAATAATAATAATAATAATATATAATAATGATTATTACTGTAATTATATAATGTTAATACTAATTATATTATATGATAATTAAATAATAATAATTAATTAACTAACAACGTGACCAATAAGCGATATATAATAATTAAATAATAATATTATTTAAAATCTAGGTTTTAAAATATTTGCGGCCTGATAATATATATATAAATAATATAATAATGCAATTTCTTATAAAGTATAACGATTAAAGTCCTGTATTATACAATGGTATAATAAATTTAAAAATATACAGGATTACTCTTAGGGGCGTTCAAAATATCCGAAACTCTGAAAAAATTCGAAATTTTGAATTGTATCCGAAACCCGAAAAAACTTTATCCGAAATTTATTTCGGGTTTTTCGGGTCGGATAATCTAATTTTAGATTCGTGTTGTGTCGGGTTTCGGATATGCAAAAATATTTTTTCGGGCCGGATATCCGAATAACCCGAAAAAACATGGTTTTTCGGGTCGGATAATATATTTTGAATTTTGGGTCGGGTTTCAGATAGACCAAAAAAATTTTCAAACCCGAAAAACCCGATTCAAAATACCCGAATAACTCGTTATCCTACCCGATGTATACAATTTGAAGTTTAGTATACAGTGCTAAATAGCACACATTAAAATAATATATAATTTATTGTGTTTAAAGGAAAATTTTAAATTCTGGTTTATAGTGTTCTTGGTATATCATTTTTTTTTTTAAAAAAAAAAAAGAATTTGAGAGCAGCTAAAGGTAGTCCACATGAGAATCAAAATAGATAAAATATAAAGGACGTCGGACCAATAAACAATTTAGCACGGTAGACTCAAGTTTTAAATGTATGTTATATAATTATTTAGGATATGTGTTGGATTGATAGCAACTTATATGATAGTGATCAGATTTGTTGACAATTCTAATTTAACTGATCTTATCCGTAAGAATTTCTACTGAATCTTTTCTTAGAATCCTTGTCCAGGCAAATTGATAATTTTTTTTCTAATGATTTATTTTGTTGTATTAATGAGCTAACTAAATACAACAAAAAAAAATCATAATTACTGTATTTTAAAAAAAGCACACTTGCATTACAAAAGGTAACAAATAATTTCAACAACTTATAAACCTAACTCAAACGAATTCTAATTAAACTCACTTCAGCGGAGTTGGAACCGGCTTTTCCTCTAACCTTTAAAGATGTTGTGTGCTGGTTAAAGTAGATGAGAGACAACCAAGAAGTCTCAAGTTTAATCCCCACTTCAAGTAATTTTCCTTGGGTTGGGGCCCACCGACCCGATTGCTTGTGGCCGCGCTTTACCTATTATTCTCGGTTAGTCGGGTATTGGGGGAACCTGAGGGTTTACTAGGGAAGTGGGTTCCTATGGTCATAAAAAATCCTAAATCCTAACCCTTACTAAAACCAAAAAGCTAAAGTTAAACCTAAAAATTAAAACATAAAAACTAAGATCATAGAGTTCGATGAATTGGTTGCAATGATGTTAGAATGAGTTCAATAGAAGTTTGTTTGAAATGGTTGGAGTAACTAAAATGTTTCTCATGTTTTTTATTATAAGTATCCTTTTTACAAGAATCCTATACTTGATGGTAAAATGATGCTTGAGGATTATTAAGTTATAATATTATAAATTAAGAAAATACAACTATACTTTGTAAATCTTACTTGTAGCATGACTATTTGTAGGTTTAAGAAGGATGAAATATATAGGTAAACCTTACTTTTATACTTAGGCTATACACAACGGTCACCCCACTGAAATCCCACCCCACTGAAATTTTCTGCCACGCCATCAGCCCACTGAAAATCTTAAAATTCCTTAATGGTCACCCCACTGAAAAACCTTCCCTACTGAACCACATCTTCACTAATTTATAATTTTTTATTTGTTATTAAACCCCTTGTGGGTCCCATTCTTTAAAATGCACCAATGAAATTTGACCCCACTATTGAAACTCAAAGGGGAGCGGGAGCCGTTGGAAGCAAAATTTTGACCCCACGGGAGGGGGGGCGGTGTTCCCACTGGATCCCACTAGTTCCACGGGGTGACCATTGTGCATGGTCATAGAGAAAAAGTGATTGCTTTCAGAGAGAACCCCAACTCATGAATAAACATATAAACTCAAACATACACTAATAAAAAAATACAAAAATATAATAATAAATAACTACTAATATAAGCGACATGGTAACATTATAAGTGACAATATATGTAAATTATAGATAATACAATATAGCAAGCACATGTGTGTGTGTTTGTGTATAGGATTGGGAGGTAATAATAACCTACTCTTTTTGTACTAACTCAAATAACTCCGTTAAGATCAAAAGCTAAAAATCTAAGATTTTTTTTAAACATCATTGTAACATATGTAGAACACTTTCTTCTTTTATATGTATGTATAAATTTATCACCATTTAAGAGTTAACATTGTTGTAAGTTTTTTTGTTACAATATTGTAACTGAGTCAATAGGGGTGTAAATAAGGTAAGTGAGCTTGAGTTTGCTTAATCTCGAGCTCAATTTATTTCATTTAAGAGATTTTGAGATCGGCTCGCCAGAAGCTTTGTTTCTAGAGCTAAAGCACTACGCGAATATAAAAGAAACATAACCGTGTTACATGATTCAACAAAATACAACAAACATAACCAAATATAATCAAATATTTAAACATAAATGAAGATAATCAAACACAAGTATATGCCAACTAAAAGTAGACAAACAATTTTTAAATTAAAGTCATTTCACATGATTCAACATTCAAATTCAAACGTAAGTCTACAAAAGATTTATAATTAAGTTAAATCATTAATATTTACACGATGAACATCAAATATTTACTATTATTTACTAATAAATCTAAATCTAGTGCGTTTGTTCTTTTATCCTAGGCCAAACTTACCTTTGAAGTTATAATAATTATAAACTTAATTACTATAATTCTAAGATCTACACTATTTATTCCAAACTTAGAAAAATAACATAAAAAAAAGAAGATAATCGGTAAAATTCGTTAATGCTAAAAGTAGACATGGGCAAAAAAAACCGGTTCGGATTTCCAAACCGGTATTTGACACCCCTCAAACCGGTTTCACCCAAACCGGTCCGAACCGTCGGTTTGTAATAGGTTTGATATCCTCATCTCCCAAACCGGTTTTCAAACCGAACCGGTTTTGACTATCCGTTGACCAAACCGGACCGGTTTGAAAACCGAACTGGTTTGAGCACCTGTAGCAAAAAGTCTGAAACAAAAGAACTAGAAAGCGTACGAATTAAATAATACTTTTAGCCCAATGGGCTTATAGCTAGCTAGCATCGCTCAAGAAATTTGACACTGTTCAATTCTTTTTAATAGTCAGTTGAAAATTATTTTTTTTAAGAACCGGATTCAACTACCTTACCTAGGACCGTAATAGATTCTACCCGAACCAAAGTGTTTAGGTGGTTCCAGTTTTCCATATAAAGTATAACTAGAACCTGAACTGAACCGGAATTAGTTCTAATTTTACTGTGCCAAAAACGGTAGCTAAAACGGCAAAAACCGGTAAAATTGATCAAAACCCCAACCTAACCAAAACAAGATTTTCCTGCTACAAGTTAATGAATCCCACACAATTCAAGCCTCAAAAACTAATTGTTTATTGTCTCGTGTTAATTAGGTTTGCACTTTGCAGCTTCATTTAAACAGATTACTTAACTCTCTGTGAAATCAAAATGATATAAATTTTAGTTGTCTACAAATCGATTGGTTTTAAAAGTGCTTTCAAAGTGGTCATGGGTAGAGGTGGGCAAACTGGTTTTTTTTTACAACCGGTTCCGGTTTTTGGCCGGTTCCGGTTTGACCGGGTAAAAATGGAACCGGTTCCGCTTTTTTCGGTTCCGGTTCCAAAACCGGGTTTTTTTGCCCACCTTTGGTCATGGGCTGAGCCAATACTTAAGAAAGGGCCTGATATGTACCCATGAAGGCATGAATTGACAAAAGTTAATGAACTTGTTCTTTCTTATTTTTGGTTTTTACTAGTCCTATAATTAGATATAATGTGTTAGGTATGAAGAAAACGATACCAAATTTTGAATTATACTAATTAACCTAACTTAGTTAATTTTATTAACAAAATTTATTAGTTGAACTATGATAATATCTCGTGTATTACATAGGTTGATTAAAAAAAATTAATACTTAAAATAAAAAAATTATTAATATTTTTGTTTTTTTATAAATTTGTTTTTTTGAATGTCTTTTTTGATAAAAAATATATTTTTTAAATAAATCAACAATCTATTTTTTGTATGAAAATGTATAGATAATATCTTTAAATTTTATATTATTTTTTACAATAAAGATAAGCATTTAATAAATAGGAAGCCGAAAAAACTGATATAAAGTTATGCCATGTATCTTTTAGAATTTTTATTTATTAGGTATAAATTTTATTTATTTTTTCTTTTTTTAATAATTTTTTTTTCTATTTTAAAATTTATTTTAACGCAAATTTTGTTCTATAGCTCCTAACAACCCGATTCACCAAGTGAGTTTGGTTTAAGTAAAATGTAGGGGGGTAGCATACGATTAGATTTTCAATTTTTCATACTCTCTAAATATAGACAATAATATAGTACCCTCTATTACCAATAAATAAGATATCTGAGTAAACCTATCATTTTGTAGTTTTTTTAACTTATTTTATATCACTCTTATATTAAAGTCATAGTATTGATTATTTGATTGACATGCATCTAATCTTACCAAATAAAAATAGACAACCAGTTTATAAATTAATTAAATAACAGTTGAGTTACTATCAGATATTACAATTTTAAATGTTTGCAAAAAAAAAAAAAAAAAAAATTCAACACACACATGTACCCAATCAATAATTTTAGCTACAAGTTGTGTTAGTTGTTTCAAGCCCACATGTCATTATTTAATGACCTCAAAATTTATTTGATTTCTCGATCTTATTCAAACTTCAACCGTCTAAGGATTATCGAAAACCGTGATGTAACTAATGTAACCGTAATAAACTTTTGTAACCGCTCAAACAGTCATGTAAACCACGCAACCGTTAGAAACCCCCGTAACCACCATGTAACCATCAAAAACCATCATGTAACTATCCCAACCACCTATTTTAAACAACCCAAATCTAGAGTCAAGATGATCTAACTATAGAGATTGATCATGGCGTTGCTTATGGAGACTAGCATCAATATAAATGTACATCATATAGCAATTTTTTTTTATTTTTTATTTTTGCAGTAAAAACTGCCAATATATACAACGGGAATCCTGGCCTGCTAGAATCAGTAAAAAATGAAATCAACTAAAGATGAAAGAAAATGCAGTCTTTGTATGAAACAGTGCAGATTCTTAAAATTAACTCTAAGAAGATGACAAAAAGAATCATAAAATCATCTTACACTGCACATAGGATATATAGAACATGAGTTGATTGTGAAACTCAAACCAAACATGCGAAAAACAAGGAGTGAGTCAAACTAGGAGAGGAACAAACACAAAAGTAAAAACGAAAAACGAAACACATACATATTATATATTTGAGTTAATTGTTATTTTCCTCCTTATGGTTTTACTCTATTCATTTAATTTCTTCAACATTTTCTATTTAATTTCCATCCATTTACGGGTGTTTGTGTCTTTTATCCCTAAATCTTTTTAATTTAAAAAATCATCCATGTATTTGGAATGTTTTGACTTGTACCTCCAATATGCAGTGTTTTTAAACCTGGACCGGACTTGTCGGTCGGACCGGGATTCGGATACTCTTGCAGTCCAGTTATGTGCTTTGAACCGTTTTTTAAGAAACCGAACAATTATTTGTTTGTAAACTAAAACTAGTGTTGAAACAACATCTTATTGCAAAATAATCATGTAATCATTATCATTTATTAAAGCAAGAATTAAATATTCTATACATGTGGACTAATAATATATGTTGAACTTCCAAATTTCTTCACAAAACACCAACCAATAATTCTAATATTGTATCAAATGTCATCGTTAGTCTTTGACATGTTCAATCATAATGAAAAATCCTTATGTGATTTAATAATTCTCCTATAAGCCATGATAGACATAACTACTTTGTAAATATTTATATATTTTATAAATATATATCTAAAATATAGAAAAAATTTTAAGAAAAAAAGTGGTCAGACCACAGGCCACCGGTCGAATCGCCCTGTTTCGTTTTAAAAACGGTTCAAGGCACATACCCAGACCGCTAAAGTATCCGAATGCCGTTCCGACCAGCCGGTCCGTTTCGGGTTTGAAAACTCTACATATGGAGGTGCTGGTCAAAACATTCCAAACACATGGATGATTTTTTTTAATTAAAAAAATTAGGGGTAACAAACACAAATACCCTTAAATAGATGAAAATTAAATGGAAAGTGTTGATTAAATTAGGTGAATGAAGTAAAATGACAATAAAAGATGAACCACGGTGTCTAAATGGCAAGAATTAAGCTTTTGGAGTAACATGACAAATATGGTAAAACTATAAGGAGGATAATTCATAATAGCAATTAACTCTATATATTTATATATAATAATTTGTTTACCATATAGGATGAGAAATGTGTTTCACCAATACGATATAACAAGTATTAACCACCCTAATAGATATATAGGGTATAATTATTCTTAAAAAACATTAATTTGTAAAAAAAAAGAATAAGAAATGTTTTTTAAAAAACTCATAAACCAACTTAAACGGACTATGATTTAGCTTACTCCTACGGCATTGGAACCGGCTGATCATGTTATAAACGTTAAATATGTAACCCTAAAATAAACATTAAAGCTAAATCTAAAAATAATTGATGACTAGAAAATACACAAAAACGAGCAGGATGATACAATTGGCAGAAAAACATAAAGGTAAACCATAAAAGCTAAACTAAATCCTAAAACTATAACCTAAATCATAAACTCTAAAACTTAATCGTAATGTTAAACTGTAGATCATAATGACGAGCATAAAAGACAAATGGAATAACAAAAAGACATAATGTGTTGTAAACATAAATTCTAAAACCAAAATGCTATACCTTATGGTCTAAACCTAAAACTTAAATGTCATACATTAGGATCTAAACCTAAGACCTTAAACATAAAGTTAAACCATAATAGCAAACCATGACGCACAATAACGAGCATGATAGACGCATCGACTACGAATGGGAAATACATAGTTATGGAGGGAAAAAAGGCACAATGAGCTAAAAACGTACATTTTATAACCTAAAAGCTAAAATATAAAATCGAAAACCAAAAGCTTAATCTAAAAGTTAAAATCATTGAGTTTGACAAACCAATTCCAACACCACTGTAATTAGTTTATTTGGAGTTTGTTTGAGTCAATTTATAAGTGTCTAAACATCTCTCACACTTTTTACACAAATTAAAACCTTTTTACTAGAACCCTACACTACAATTTTATACAAAGGAACTGTCTGATGTGAAAATTTGATCTTAAAGAGAACATTTTAGTCATATTTGGGCCATCCATTTGAAATTTTGAAAATAAATATGTGGTCAATATTAAACCACATTAGAATTAATTTGTTTATTCAAACCTTAATTTTCTAATTAACTGTAAACAACAAATTTATTTTCAAGATATATTTCAAATGGATGAACTAGATATTTTTTAAAAGTTTTTTTTCTATATGATCATGTTTTCGCATAATACAGTCTACACACTCACAAAATTTTAAAGCAATAACCCATGCAACTTCGTCAAGATTAATCCAAATCTTTGATTTGTTTTCAAACACATTGTAACAGAAGTATAATACTTTCTTCTTTTACGTGTATGGATAGATTCATCACTGTTTAGAAGTTTGCATCATTGTACGTAGCCAAAAACATACAATGGTGTAAACCTTTAAAGAGTGATGAATATACTCATACACATAAAAGAATAAAGAATTTTATTTGTGTTATAATGATAATTGAAAAAAAATCAAAGATTTGGATTGATTTTAGCGAAATTATGTAGGTTATTGTTTTAAGAATGAGCTATTATTTAAAAATAAGCAAAAATTAAAATTTTACTTAAGACTTTGAAATTATTTGGGCAATTGGGCCGTTCCATGTGTGGAGTGTGGACCATGAACTCCCAATCGTTCCTTTCCTCACTTCCTCATGTAGTCATGTGGGTAAAAAAAAATGTCGTTTGGTTAATAAAAATATATATTTTAATTTTTTTTCTTTTTAAAGGATTAAATTACAAACCATTTGTTTTGTCTTCAACTGAATTTAAACCCTTATCACATAAAAAATATGTCTTATCTAACTCGTTAATGCTTACACATTGATATTGTTAGATTAAAGGCAATTTACAGTTGCTAATTATTTTTTGAAATATATATGACATGTTATTTCATATGTATGTAGAAATAAAGTTACTTGAAACGGTATCAAACTAAACTATTTCATAAACTTGAATTTAAGGACTTTTAAGAAGAAAAGAGACTTCCACCTATCAATAATTCAACAATAAAACAAAATCAGAAGGGACCCAAATAGAATAAGAAAGAGAGCTTGAAATAATACTGACAAATATTATATTTTTATTTATTAAAATACCCGCAAATATGCCAAATATAAAAATGACTTGATGAGCCCCTTGGCATGTATATTGGATGTCTTGTTACATTCATTAGATCTTTAGTATCTTCGTTGAATAAAAATATAATACGAAATAAATTATTATTTTGAAATATGGCATATACCCTTTAATTTTGTTATCCTAATACTCAGATTTGAAATTTTTTTTACATTTCGATCTCGTCAACGAAATCTTCTTTAGGAAGATCTTATAGGTGTGCATGAAAAAAAAAACCCGATCCAAAGCCTAAACATCAAAAAAATCCAAAACAAAATAACGAAACCAAATAAAAAACCGACATATTTGATATAAATTTTCTAAAAATTCGAAAGTCTTGGTTGGTTTACCTAAAATAAAAATCAAATATTTGTTTTTATTACATGTAAAACAGTATATGTATGACCATATCTATTTTTTAACTCTTGTGCTCATAATACGAAATGATGGTATAATTTTAAATGTTAAGTAATATTTTAACCTAAATATTTTTAGTCAGAATACAATATTTGGGTTATGTTCTTTTAGACCCAATAATTTAAGAGTCAAGTAAAAAATCTGAAACTAAAATCAAAATCAACTAAAAAACCAAAACTCAAAACCTAAAAAACAAATGGGTTTTAGAAACACAAAAATTAAAATTTTGGCATTGGGTTCGGATTTAGACAAAAACCGACTTAAATCGTCTCATGCACACCCCAATATCTATAAGAGTCAAGAATTTTGGGGTCAGATGTAAATCTTTAATTCTAAATTCATTTAATTGATCTGGTTTAGTTAATTAGGTTCATTTTCTGTTAAATAGTTCGTGTAAAAAATATAAAACCTAGCCAAATATCAAAAACATAATAGACTAGTCAATCATTATTAGAAACGTATAACCAAAAAAGGGTTGTAATATTCATATACCATACCCTCATCTATACTTCATACTTAAAGTTAAACCAATCACACATTTATAGCCTAAAAACAATACCTCTAATTTTGCTTGATATAGGTTTTATTTTTAAAACCTAGTCACTGTATCATATAATTTTGTTATGCAAATAAAACCAATTAAACTCATATAAAATGATATATGAATAAAATTAAAAATCTAGCTAGATACCTCGAACTAAATTCAAATAAACTTAAAAATTAAAAATAAAGAAAAACTTTTGAAACAATGAGAACTTGTACTTTGATTTAATGTTTTTATAAGGGAGGGGTTTTCAACACACCCTAAAAACATATTTTAACACCCTCTGTCAAGTATACGCCTCGTCGTGGTCACTACGGGGCGTATAGCCGCCTCGTAGTGGTCACTACAGAGCGTATAAGGGTCAAATCATTGGCACTGATGGTCCAATCATTGGCAATGAGCCGTGTTCGGGTAGGATATTGTTAATCTCAGTCCCATACCCGATTGTAAAAATGTATCTCATACCCGGCCCATTACCCATCAGGTATCTATCGGGTAATTACCCATCGGATATCAGGTATACCCATTAGTTTATTCAAAAAAATTTTGTGATTTTCTGAGTACATGTGTATAGTAGTATTAATTTTATGTCATGTTATTGTTTAATTACAAAAATAAATTAGAATCATACATATAAGATCAACACCATAAAATATAAACAAATTAAATATAAATATCATGACATATAAGTATATAACTATTAAAAGATGCTACCATGGACTATTAATTTAATATTCAAACTGAAATTACATATTCAAAACAACATGATTAATTTTTAAATATAAAATAATAAGATAAAAGTTATAATTTGTTATGATGTTTCATCAAAAGACTTATGTTTTAGAAAAGGAAATTAAAAAATATTAACAAAATATTACGCGTATTACTTCGGGTAAGTGGGCCGAGTATTCCTTAATCCCATACCCGTACCCGAACCCGAAAAAAATATTTTTTTTGATCTCATACCCTAATATTCGGGCCAATACCCGGCCCTAAATTTTCGGGCTTCGGGTTTTCTCATAGGGTATGGGTTTTTCTGCCATCCCTACTCCCTATTGTATAATGTGAAATGGGTCGGGCCAACTGGAGCACCGTCTTCCACCCTTGTATCTGAGAAAAAAAAAAAACACCCTCTTAAATCAAGTAATTCTTTCCAAATTAAATGCCTTGGTGAATGTAATAACTTTTAGCCCTTGGAGATGACGATTGGGCACTTTCAAAATGCATTTTTTATATATTAACTATCATCATATGTTTGCACATTTAAACCATTTTTCATCTACTTGATTAGGTTATATTTTTTCAACTCTATCAATAATTTCTTACTGCAATGCATGTTTTTCAAATTCCACATTCTTCATGCTTTCCATCAAGTTCTAACCAACTTTATTTTTAAACATGTCAGTATAATTTTGAGTTTTTCAAAAACATTAACCCTCCTTCGTCTGAATCGGATGATGATGATTTCGTAATTTTCTCCTCCCAACTCATTTTTTTAATGTAAATTGGGTTATTTTATAGAAAAATAATGGTTATTTTAGAGAGAGTGGTGATTATTTTAGAGAGTCGAATGTTGATTTAATAAGACGAGTTGGGAGGAGAAAATTACGAAATCATCATCATCCGAAGACGAGTGGTTTGTTTATAGTGGTTTAATTTTTTTCTTTTCCAACGGTCAAAAACAATTTTTTTTTCTTTTCTTTCCAACGGTCAAAACCTTTAATTTTTTTTTTCTTTTCTTTCACGCTTGTCACGGGGTGAAGGGGCTCACGCCCCCCATCCCTCACGCCTCTATCACACCCCACTCACCTGGTATAACAAATAGCCTTAGACCCTTAGCATTTTTCTAAAAAAAAGGTAAGAAGAAAGAATAGAAGCATATATGGACGACACGTGGAGTCCATGCGCTCTAAATTCGTAGCATAGCATAATATGTTATTTAAGACTAGACGTGGGCAAAAAAACCGGTTCGGTTTTCCAAACCGGTTTCACCTAAATCGGTTTCCAAACCGGTCTGAACCGCCGGTTTGTAATAGGTTTGACATCCTCGTCTTTCAAACCGGTTCCTATAGGTTTGACATCCTCATCTTCCAAACTGATTTTGACCATCCGTTGACCAAATCGGACTGGTTTAAAAACCGAACCGGTTTGAGCACCTCTATTTAAGACTACCGAAAACATGTGGTCTAGGTTATTTCTTTTAAGGAAACGAAAATTTTTAAATTTCTTTTTATATTATATTATATTATATAATATTATATATATATATATATATATATATATATATATATAGGATTGGGATCAAATACTAACCCTCTCTTACGGCGCTAACCCATTAACCTTGCCAAAACGAAGCCGAATCTTGAATTTTTTTTTTTTGAACATATTGTAACACAATTAGAACACCATGTTCAGTTTTGAGTTTGGGCTAATTCATCACCGTTTAAAAAATATCATCGTTGTAAGGTTTTTGCTACAGTACTGTAAGTTTTAAATATTTAAACACCTACAGTACTGTAAGAGCCCAAACGGTGATGAATTAGCCAAAACTCAAAACTGAACATGGTGTTCAAATTGTGTTACAATGATGTTTAAAAAAAAATTCAAGATTCGGCTATTTTTTAGCAAAGTTAATGGGTTAGCGCCGTAAGGAGGGTTAGTATTTGAACCCTTCCCTATATATATATATATATATATATAGGGGAAGGTTCCATTGTTAACCCTCCCTTATAGCGTTAACCGCTTAACCCTAGCGTTTTTTGCCCGAATCTTAAATTTTTTTTTTTCATGGTTTTTATTTTGCAAAAATAAGGGGGGTTTCTTTTTTGTGTTTTTGCTAATTCATCACCGTTTAGAAGTTATTGTAAGTGTAAGTTACTTACACTTACTTACAAAACCGTATCTGATGCAGTAAATGTAAGTAAGTGTAAGTAACTTACACTTACAATAACTTCTAAACGGTGATGAATTAGCAAAAACACAAAAAAAAAACCCTCCCTATTTTTACATAATAAAAACCATGAAAAAAAAAATTTTAAGATTCGGGCAAAAAACGCTAGGGTTAAGCGGTTAACGCTATAAGGGAGGGTTAACATTTGAACCTCTCCCTATATATATATATGTATATATATATTTACTTATATTTAACAATATAAAACCAAAAAATCACAAATTTATAATTCGTTACAAGTTTTTTTTTCTTGACTCATAAAGAGGACATGAATTCTCATGACCGCTCCTTTTGTCATGTTTAAGAGCCAGCTTTGGCTGAAACAACGCTAAAGGCAACAACCTTGACCAATGTTGGATCAATTATATTATGCATGTGTCAGATGTGACTGTTATGTGAATATAGAGATAACATTATTCATGTCATTTGATCGATGTGAAATATTGTTGATCCACCTATATATGTCTTCCCAAATAAAAGAGGTTTGGGTCACATGGTGTTTGGCCCCCAAGATTGAATGTACTTTGTTTTAACATGGTCACCTTCAATGTCTAGGGCCTACATGTTGTTATTTAACTAGCTTTAACATATCCAATCTAAAATAGTAGTAATGTTTTGTTTTCTTATCATATTTAAATAATATATGATGATAAAAGGGATTCATTTGATTGACATGCATCGCCTAACAAAAAAAAGATCAATGTTTTTCCGGTAGGGAGATTAGCAGCACATGCCTTGATTAAACTTAGGGTCCGCAAAGGGTAGGTTTAATTACACGACACCGCATGCATATATACATGTATGTATGTATTTCTATATGATAAACTAGTGGTTTATCCTAGCGCTTGTTGCCGTGGGAATTATGTGTATGCAGAAAACAAAAAATAAAACAACTGTGACATCAGTGGCGAAGCTTGACCATAATCCCAGGGGGCGAAATATTTTTTTTTCTTTTTCCAGGGTGGCGAAATAAAGGTTTTTAAAAATTTTTACACTACGTATCGGGAAATTTACACTACTGTACGAAAAAACAGGGGGGCGGTCGCCCGGGCCCCCTTGTCTGAACAAAGCTACGCCAAAGTCTGACATGGCTCGAGTTAGACAAAATATAAATCGCGGTGTAGCCAACAAGATCAATTATAGTAATAATGCACTCTCGAGAACAATTCATATAGAAAAGCGGATATTAGTTAATAGATACACAATATACTTTCGATTCAGTTTTGAATATAACTCACACATTTGAATAAGTTGCACATTGAGATGGTATACTCGTAAATCAAGAAAATGATACGTTCTCAAAACCAAACGTTAGGAAACACGAAATTCAATTTTGAAAAGAAGTAAAACACGTATTTTCATGTAAATTTAACACTTTCATATTATGTTAGGACAAACTAATATCTAAATTTAGATATAAATTTAACCAAATACTTCTTTGCAAACACAATATATTCAATAATGTTAGTATAAACAAAACTTTAATTAGAAAACCTAACAAACAAATCACATAATCACTACATGATGGGACGGGTCACTAAAAAACCAGAAAAAGATAAAGATAAAAAAAAAAGTGACCCAAACTAAAACGTACACAAGGGAAAAACAACTTAAAAAAACAAAAATCAAGAATCAATATCACTGTTCATTAAAACGTTGTAATGTTTGTGCCATATGAATAGTGTTTTACGAGTCACACACTACAAGAGTCACTCAACATATAAACACCTAGTTGCAGTCATATGGGAAAATAGACAAAAAAAAAATCATTAAAAGACAAAAGAAACACTATTGACCAATGTGGTTTTTGTTATATACTATATTAGGATAGAATCCCGTGTATTACACGGGTTGCAAAAAAAAATTACATATACAAATCTGTTAAAAAACACTTTTATTTTAAAAAGTCTGTATATTACATAATTTAACTAAACTCAAATTTTACAAAAGTTGAATAAAATATAATATAAACTTAAATTTAATTAAAGTATGTGTATTCTTCTTTAACACACTGAAATTAACTTGACTTAAAGTTATATTAATACATATAACTTTTTTTTTCAATTTACTTACTTTTTATTATTTCAACATAGTTATATTAATACATATAACTTTTTTTTCAAATTACTTACCTTTTATTATTTCAACATAGTATATATTTATCATTCAAATCATTCACTCATATTAAAATTTTCAAATATTTTAAAATCACTCATAAAAACAATTAGTATCATTAATCTTTATTTTCAAATATTTTAATATATATAATTTGAATATGAATGTACTTGAAGAATTAAAAATAAGTTGTTAAATAAAAATATATGTTTATTTAAAAAGCTTTATAAATAATTTCATCTTTATACAATTAATTAATAATATATTGATTCTTATTTATAATTGAATAATAAATATAGATACTTAATGAAGAGAGAGAAGCGGAAAAAACAAAATTTAGATGACATATAAACATGACAAGTGTCCACAATTATTTTTATTTATTAGTATAGATAGATAGTATACATATGTGTGTGAGAGATGAGAAATGATTGTAAGAACTAATAATCAAGCTTAAGGCATTTACTATACTTGGTTTACCAAAAGAATTGTACGTAAACAAACATGTATATGGTTCATAAAGTGAGATCTAGCAGTGAATAAAATTTAAGATGACATAATATATGGGCCTGGTTACTCACACACCCACCTTTTTAATTAAACACCATCACCGACCCTATACGCCTCGTATAGATCTATATGCGGCGTATAGCCCCGCGTATAGGTCTATACTACACGTATAGGTCCCCAATCATTGGCACACGTATAGAGCCGCGTATAAGACCTATACGACGCGTATAGGTCTATACGCTTTGTATAGGTCCTCAATCATTGACACTAACAAATTCTGACACCCAATAATTTCCCTCTATACGCCTAGTATAGACCTATACGAGGCGTATAAAGGGTGTAAGGTGGGTTGGGTGGGTGTGTGAATAACACAACCCTATATGAAATGGCATGAAATCTTTTGCAAGATGAAGAAATTTATTAAGTAAAATGAAATGGCATGAAATCTTTTTGAAACCCTTGGTATAAATAATGACACATCAACCAAGAGATTACTTAAATTTAAATCTTTCAAAAGACATGAGTGAGTGATTTAAAGTATGTATTAGACAAAAAGAATACTATTTGTCATTGAGTGCAAAATAAGATTTAGAAACAACATGGAATATAAAAGTGACAAAAAACAAAATGACAATAAACTATATTTTAATTTTATTGATTTTAATGTCCAACATTAAGCCCCCTAATCATTTTCTAATAGTAATATGGTAATTTGGTTTTTGATTTTTTAATTCTCATATAGTATTATCAGAAAGTGACAAGTTTGGATGTTTATCCCAAACTGCAAGGGCCAATGTTTAATTTTATAAATGGAAAGTGGTCTTTGGCAAATTCAGTTCATGCATGGTTACGTGGAAAAATAGCAGCCGGGCAATGTGACATGAGAAGGAATATGTGGCTTAGGAGTTGGGACCAGTTTCAACTTCCATGTCCATTAGTATATTTATTATCAGCTCGGTTAAACCATACCCTCGAATTCTCTCAATACCTATTAACTAAAAGAAACAGTAAAAATGCGACCGTAAGCAATTGAGTAGGTGATCTTAAAGAAAAATTGCTCGTATGTGAATTGTTGGTAAGATAAAAATCTAGTATATGTGAAGTTATTATTTTGTTTAATATTTTTTGTGTCCGTGAATAAATATTATAGCTAAATTACATTTCTTCTCTTTATATCTTTCCATCAATATTCTTAAGTTTTTTTTTTTTTTTAAACTAATGGTATAAGCAATTTATAAAAGTACTTTATTCTTTTGTAAAAAAAAATTGAAGATGTAAGTATAAGAACTTCACCGGATATATTAACATATTTGATATTGTTAATACTCTTAGAGTTAAGGTTTAATGTGATATTTTCAATAGTTTAAGATATATATCTAGTGGATACGGATTAGTGTAATTTAGTTATATTATAGTTATAGATCAAGTAGAATCTGACATATAAATGAATATTGTGCAAGTTGCTGCTTGTAAAAATTTAAAATTCTAGTATATATAAGGTTTTTATTTTTATTTATATTTTTGGTCAAATAATATGACAACCTGTTTATAAAAATACTTTAATGTTGGTAAACAAATTCAAGTGTAAGTATAAGATATTTGCTATATATGTATATATATGCTAGTCTAGTACCCGCGCGTTGCAGCGGAAAACACAACACTTAAGTTGGATGTTTTCAAGGTTTGCATGGTTCGTTCTTGACTCATTAACATAACAAAAGCTATTTTTTTAACTTGGTAGTTAACTAAAAATGACTTTAAGTACTAACATAAAAGGCAAAATGCACCAAAAATGTCAAGAAGTAATTCATTTTTTTTGAAAGGTTTTCTTTTATAATCACCATATCTCACTTAAAATTTTAAAGCTACCAATGTGGGACAAAGTGAAAACACAAACAAACAATTAGATTATAATTAAAAATTTGTACTATATGCTATAAGAGTTGTAAAACTCTTAATTTTAAGAGATTTAAGTAAATTACTATTTTGTCCTTTTTATATGTATTATATAGTAGTATAGATATATTAACTATATAATTAACATATCAGTCTTGTACTGTTTCATATAACAAAAATGTTTATGGAAAGTACATTGGATAAAAAAAAACATTTGAAAAATAACATATTTGTCACGTAGACTTGTATTTTTTATATATAGTTTATAAAATAGGTTTTACATATTCAAAATAAGTTTTTGATGATTTGTGAAAATAAAATAGATATATAAATAATTTTTTGAGGTTTTTATGGCTGTACTTATAAAGAAAATCGGGCGACATAAATAAATTTGAGGTTGTTATGGCTACACAGATAAAGTAACATACTTGTAATTCTCTAATATTAGCATGTGAAATACTAATTAAGGTTAAGTATGAAAAGTGTTGATCACTAGGTTGTTGACTCAAGAGATGTTCATCACTTGGTTAATCAATATACTAGGCGATACGATCCCTAACCCTAATGTTGTTACATATTTGGTAGATTTCAAATCTCTATCCTTTCCTTCAGACCCTACTCTAAGTGAGACTTTTACTTGTTATGTTTGTAGTAATCCAGGTACTTACTAAGCAACTTGACATGCTATGTATCAAATATATAATCATAGAACTTACTTCATGGTAATTAAATTTTAGGGTTACAACATCTTGTTATCTAGAATGTAACAAGCAAATAAGTTAATCCCATCTCTTTCAATCATATCAACCCTTGGCTATTATATTAATTTTATCATAGTTGCATTTGATGATGGGCCCATTTTTAAAGCAGATAGGATGAGTAATATGTTTAAATATTTTAGTGTAATTAAATTTAACTTTTGATGTTAATATGAATCATAAAATCTACTAACTAATTGGGTGTATGTTACACATGTGTTTGAGGTTTATGATTCAACAAGGAGTCCTTGAGAAACTAAGGACTTCTTAGCGAGGCCTTTGGGGCAACAAACTCATAAAGAGTAGAGCCTAAAAGCCAGTAGCCCCCAGTATTGGGTTTTAAGGAAAAGAGCATTTGGCTGGGTTGTCGGCTTGGGAAAAAAATTTCTAAAATAAATTGCTATAATGAAAATGCACCAGAAAAATTAATTTTTCGAATTTTCCACAAAATTATATCAATTAAGAGGCAATTTTAGAAAGGGTCAATTATATACATCCTTGTGCTAAAATCATTTATTGCATATTTACCTAATCATAAAACTAAATTACATATTTCTCCTTTTTAAACCAAATATATTACATATTTATCTATTACATTAAAAAACAAATTATGTATTTCCTATTTTACCCTTAATGAACTAAATTAAAACAATTTACATAAATCTCCTTATATTTTTTACCCTTAATAAACTAACTAAAAACCAAGGGCGGATCTAGGTAGAGATGGGTGGGTTCACCGGAACCCACCGCATCTCGAAGCGTTAGTAGGAAAAAAAATTTCGAAAGGTTTAAAGGGTAGGGTGAACCCATTAATATTTTAATGGTGAACCCATTAATATTTTAAGGGTGAATCCTTACTGTAAATTTTCTCCAACAATTTTGCCAACTTGAATGAATTAAGTAATCTTTGTTAGAGACTTTTCAACAATCAATGCTTGGATTTCAATAGGATCGTGTTAAAATCACTTTACGAAATCAATATTTCTTCCCAAATTTCGTTTAAGTTTCGGGGCGTTGCCCCGAACCCCACAAGGGACGCTGCCCCTTGCCCCCCGCTTGCTGGCTGGCCAAAGGGACCGCTACCAGTGACTCAACCCCTTAGACCCCACCAAGAGCGTTGCATGCCCCTAGGTCCCCGCAAGGGGGCGCAACCCCCTTGACATGTACCCGTTTGGTCCGAAGCTCTTAAATGACTGTTTAGTCCGCACTTTTGAACTCTTTAATGACGATGTTTCTTAATTATTAACTTAATATATCGCACAATTATTATGTGATGAAAATTACAAGACCCGAACCGTCAAACCGACCCAGAAATTTTTATATTCGGTTTTATCTAATTGAAGTGTTTGAAAATAGTGAACCCACTGGAAAAAATTCCTGGATCCGCCACTAAACAATTAAAATGGTTTTGCTAAAACCATTTAAAATGAATTTTCAGTTATCCTACATTCCTAATTATCTTGAATTTCTCATAAATTTGATCACACATATGTTCTTAAAATTGATCTTGAAAAACATATTTGTTCATCAATTATGAATTGAATTTTATGCAATCAAAAATTTAGATAAAACCTCAAATTGTTTTATACGAAAGTGTGTTACACGAATGTCTATTCATTCATTCAATTTTGTTTTCAGTTTTCCTCTGCATAATCTTCATCAATCAACACTATAACTTCGAGCGAAAGTTACTTCTCAATATGAACGGAAAGCCTTTCTTATCAACTGTTTAAAAGCACTTAATTTTACTGGCCTGATAGCACACTGGAATAATGTAGTATCATTAAACTTTGAAATGCAATTAAAAGTTCTTTTTTTATATTTTTGTCAAGGTCAATGAAAAATTAGATATATAAATTCATGAAAAATTATCTTAACGGCTTTTATTAACGTAAACATAACTAACTTAATAAACCCAATTAAAACCAATGTTTTTATAACCGGACCGGACATCGAACCGGTCTCCTTATTGGTCAGAGGTCCGACCGGTCGAACCAGATTTAAGAACCGGATGATTTTACATACATTTTATAAATATATATTTAAAAAAATCAAAAAAATATAAAAAATATAAAAATACGGTTCAACCACCGGTTTTCCGGTCCGACTGCCGGTACGGCCGGCCGGTTCACCCAAAAACGATCCAGAACCCCTAACCGGCCGGTCCGGTTTTCAAAACATTGATTAAAACGTTATATGCAAGTAAAACCTTAATAAGACTAGTGGGTATGCCCCTTGAGGGGGCGTGAGAGGGGCGTGAAAAGGAGTGGCACACCGCCCCCCTTGGGGCGTGAGTGGGCGTGAGAGCGGGAGGCGTGAGTGTAACCACGACGTGACTCTCTCTCTCTCTCTCTCACACACACACACATATTTCTTCCTCTCTCTCTCACAGACACACACATATGTATATATAAAGGAATGATGACGTGGAGTGAGTGGATAATGAGGCATTTCCACCAAAATGGTGGAGTGAGTGGTTATGATGAGTGCTTATGTGGCACCTACGTGGCGCATAGGTGGAGTGAGTGGGTCACTTGACATACCTAATTGTCTAAATAAAAATCATCCGAAAAAACTATTCTATTAACAGTTTTCTTTTTAAAAGACAATAGTCGATTGGCTGGCATATCCGCAAAAGTCAAATGGCTGGCACATTCGTAAAGGAAAACTCGTAGATCAACCATACCATTTATATCTTACCAATAACCAATCTAGGAATAAACTCACCGCTGTGTTAAAGCCCTACAGAATAATATTAGACCATGAGACTTTAAGAAGTTCAAACTATATCCCTTATTGTATTATGTATATACCATTAAACCATAAGATCATTGGTAATATCAATCGATCAAACGTTTATTTAAATATTATATCACTTTATTTGTTAAAATCATGCGACGGATTCAGCTGTAAAAAAGTTTAAGAAAATAATAATAAGTTGAAGGCTGAGGCTTTCATATTTATGGCTTATGGGCTTCTCAAGTTTTATAATTTGATTTCGTTTTATTTTCAGGTTTCTCCAAATAGAGCAAGTAACCAAGTGGAAGAGTTATAGTGTTATTAAAACTTACTATAACTTTCATGGTTAGCCTATCATTCAAGCGGATAAATTTTAACAAAGAACAATTGGCTCCTTAACAAAACATATATGAAGCATGAACACTGAAGATTGATTGTGAGAATAACGCAACCTTTAAATTTATATACAATAACATGCGTCTGATCACATCCTAAACAATTTTTTTTCCCTAAGTAATATATCATATATTAGGTCATATGTTCTCAGGGTGACTAGGACGTGAAAGGTCTTGGTTCCCCCCACACCCTCCCTCCCTCCCTCCCAATGTTGCAAAAGTCGTTAGGTGCTCCTAGGTCGGAATAGCTCCTTGGAGCAAGTAATCGGTTAGTACTCGGCCCTAGGCGGGAGTACTCGGGTAATACTCAGAAAGTAGTCGGCCTTGGAACAATTCCTTGGAGCGAGTACTCGGTCTTGGAGGCCAACTTTTGCAACAGTGCTCTCTCCCCTCAAAACGGTCAAGCCCATGCGTCATTACATACTAGGTGTGACAGGCTCACGCGTGGGTGATTGAGGGGAGCCATGATGTGTACGTGTAATGATTACAATGGAGTGATGATACAGTGATGGTTACACATATATATTTGAAGAATTAGTTATGATTTTAGCTGTTTACGTTGCACCTGTATAAAGTGACAAGGATGTGATGAGAACACATAGCCTTATCTGATAAGAAAAAGTGTGCCCACCGGTTAAAACAGACATAAAAATGATTCTATACAGACGAACGACCCTTGGTTAAAAAGTTTTATTCAAGTGTGGTGATGACCCCTTTTTATTAACCCCCAAGTTCCTAACTTTGATCCAACCTCTAAACCAAAAAAAAACACACACACACTCACTAGGCACTAGCAAAGGTATATGCTTGCTTGTCCCACTCCAAAAATAATTGAACTCTCAGTTCACATAATATAAATTCGCTTGCTACATGTGTCGTCCATCCATTCACTTTCTTCCATTCATGTCTGCTCAATCGTAAATTTTCTTGTGGGTGCTTCAAATTTCATCAATTTATGCATTTTTATGACGTTTTCTAAGTTTCCATACTCTGTTTCTTTCAGAAACTGGCCTTTTATCATCCTCTGTTTCTTGTTTTTTCACAGGTAAAAGAAGATGGTTGAGGGAAAATGTTACAGTCCATACCTCAAAAGTAGTCAGCTTTGACTTTTGAAAGCTTAAAAGCTAAATCCACCATTGAAGCTAAATAATTTTGACTTCTGTTGACTGAATTCACAATGCCAGTTCCTCTAGCTCCATATCCAACTCCTCCAGTACCATTCACACCCCCTGCAACTGGTAATTAGCCTTGTTGTAATCTTGATTTTTAAATTACCCAGAAGATCTTTTATGATGATGATTGTTATAGCCTTATAGGTAATTGAATGGATTGATATACGGTTGACTTTGGATCTTAGAACTTCAAAGTCAAGCATACGACCTTTCAAATGCAGAATTTGTGTTGAAAACTTTGTTTTTATAGCTGATACCTTTAAATACATGAAATATTTTTGTAAAAAACGTTCATATGGATTCTTATTCTGTAATTTGAAATAACTGTTGGAGAAAATTGAAAACTAATAAGGTTGACCTTTGAAAAAGTAACAGAGGACTCTGTTTTTTCCATGAACAGGTTCTGAAAGCCAATTAGTATGTTCTGGATGCCGAAATCTTCTTCTTTATCCGGTTGGAGCAACCTCTGTTTGTTGTGCAGTTTGCAGTTCTGTCACCACGGTTCCTCCTCCGGGTATGTACAAGATTTCCTTTTCTTTCTTTTTTTTTTTTTCATTTTTCTTTCATTCAATTCTCATGAATTTTTTTAAACAATAAATTATAAATCTATCTTATTTTTAAACTATTTTCAAATATATATAATATATATATATATTTAATTTGAACCCATACCTGTCATTTAAAATTTTGTAATTTTGTTATAAGTGTTAAAATTTTTAAAACGGATTGCGATAAATATATATAATCTTGATACTATTAACTATTAAGTGCTAAATAATTTTATAAATTATTTTGAAATATAATATGATAGTGAGAAAAAAATCATAAAGTAATAATCAATTTTTATAATTGTCTAGTTTAATTCAAACTGAAAAATAATAATAACTAATAAATTGTAACCAACATTAATATATATTTTATGTGTGTCACTAAAACTGATATTTATGGAAAAATGATATAATGAAAACTTTAGTAATTTTAGAGTTAAAAAAATTGATGGTAAGTTTTTAATATTTATTGGCAAATCAGT
The DNA here is from genome assembly GCA_009363875.1 of Mikania micrantha. NCBI lineage: Eukaryota > Viridiplantae > Streptophyta > Magnoliopsida > Asterales > Asteraceae > Mikania > Mikania micrantha. The sequence continues at coordinate 12,579,667 of CM018693.1, read as the reverse complement.
GTAACTTGAATGTTACCACACTAAAACTAACATCAATTAGCCTATTTGATCTGAAAACATACTAGAAAACCATATATTATGTACATGTATACTAATAAAACCATATCAAAGCATGTTAGACTTAAAAAAAATACAAAGAATGTCATTATCAAAGTCGTATAATCGGTTACAATTGAAATCATGGTTACCTTGTATCTATGGTGATTCATGCTTTTATGTGAATGATGTCACGTGGCACGATTCTAAAGCCTTAAAACCCTTTTTCTTGCTTATTTTTATTTTTAATATTATTTTCTTTATTACTTATTTAAAATTTAGAATTTTTATTGAGTAAAATGTTATTTTAGTCCCCATGATTTGACAATTTTTGTCATTTTATTCCAATAGCTTAAATTTTGTCATTTCGGTCATTATGGTTCATCCATGTGGTTTGTTAATTTTTGTAATTTTAGTTCAAAAGTTTAAATTTAATTTGACTAAATAACAATAAAATGGAAATCATAATAACCAAAATGACAACAAAATAAAACTATAATGACCAAAATTGCAAAATTTAAACATTGGACTAAAATGACAAAAGTTGCTAAATCATAAGACTAAAATGACATTTTACTCATTTTTATTTTGTAATTCCTACATGCTCTTTGATAATTACTTAACTTTTCTATGCATAATTTGTGTAATACTTGAGTTTCTAATCTAATAGTTATATTATATGTGTTGCACAGGTACTGAAATGGCACAATTGGTATGTGGAGGCTGCCATACTTTACTCATGTATATTCGTGGGGCGGCGAGCGTACAATGTTCCTGTTGTCATACCATCAATCTGGCCTTAGAAGGTAATCGATTCATACGCCAATGCCTACTAAAAACTCCTATGATCACATGTTATAAATATGCCTTAAATGTCATAAATTTGTTGTAGGAAATCAAGTTGCACATGTCAATTGTGGAAACTGTAGAATGTTGTTAATGTACCCGTATGGTGCACGATCTGTGAAATGTGCGGTTTGTCAATTCATAACGTCCATCGGGGTTAGTATATAAAATCTTGATACATATAAACATAAAGTTTCCTCTTTTTTATCTATTTATGATCCTATTTAAATTTGCATCTTTAATTGGTAATTAACATTGATGCAACCCTTAATATTTGTACTTGGATGATCGTAGGCTTCGACAAGCAATGTAGAACAGAAGCTAATGGCATGAAAGTTTGCATCGATGTTTTTCATTGCCTGCGTCTATAGAGTTACAAGTTTTCTCTTCCGACTGATACTATGGTTATTTTTGTTATTATCTTTCATGTTCAGTAATATGAATAAACGTTAAGTTTGTATGTATATATCCGTAATAAAAGAGTTCGAAAATTATATGAACCAAAACTCGGTCAAAAAACAGTGAAAATTGATTTCAAATTTATCATTGTTTAAAAATTCAAACTATAAACTTGAAAGGTTTCATGTTGGAAATAAGTAGATAACGAAAAAAAGTAGAAACGGACTAGTGAATCAAATATAGATAAGCATCCAGGGAAAGTTGCACAAAAGAATAATATGATCTTTCCTTTCTTGGAATAATCTTTAGGTTTTGCACCTGTAAAGCAGGAATATTTATCCTAATAGTATAAAGAAATTTATATAATGGAATAATCTTTGACCGGGATATGTTTCCTACATGTTGCAATCATCGAATGGGGTTTACACAATTCGAGTGGATAAAAATAATCATGGCAAAATGGGTGGGTTGAGTCCATCAGCGGAATTTTTATAGGGTTGTCCCCTCCTTTTCTGTCTGTAGTATTAATTTTTCGACCAAGAAGTAATTATTTGTTATAAATATTTGTTTTGTCGCCTCGTTTCAAAAGATTAACATGTATTATCGATCCCGTAACTTTCCGTTCCACTATTGGTTGGGTTGGGTAACATGACATAAAAGTTTGAGTCAGGATTGTTGCGAGTCAAAATGAGTTTTAAGTAAAATTAATTTGGGTCTAAATGAGTCGTTTATAATAATAAAAAACATCATTTTGTTAAATTAAAAATAAGTTTTTGGTAAACAAATAGTTTATTTACACAATAATTGGTAATTTTATTATATATTATATTCTCATACTTTTTCGCTTACCTATCTTGACTCGTATTTTATTAAAATATTGCACATTTCAACTCGTTTATATTATGATGCTACACATTTCAATTAAAAATACAATAATTGCTTAGATAAAGTAATATATTTATCAGATTTCCTGTTCTAGATAAAAGTCATCAAAAGGTACTAGAAGTTTGTAACTTCTCTTATTTAGCTTTAAAATTTTTGGATTGAAACTTCTAAAACGTACAATTAGCGACCTCAAAAAACAAGCGCATTAGACGTGTATGCGAATCAAATACGATAATTCTGATTAGTATTAATTTAGTATAATAATTATTATAAACTAGAATAAACTTTATTAATTTTGATTTAATGGTTTATACAACAAATATTAAAAATCCTTCGAATTACCTCCCTGATGGATTGTTGAAAGCGAATAACACTCTTATCAACCTATAAAAAGGCTCGTTATTAAATATTAATCTTGTAAAAACCAAAAACATTCCATACAAAATGACATTGAACCTTCAATAGCAACGTTATAACATGACTAAACAAGTCTGAATTATGATATTATCATGTCTGGCAAACAGAATGCACGTCAATTAACTTTTGTGTACATGGTTGCAGCCTTCTTGAACATTGTAATTGATGACTAACATGCTTTGTTACTTATTGCTGCCGCTAGTGTTTATTTGTTATACGAAGCATAAACCTAAAAAAAGCACCAGCACCCCAGCTAGCCATGCTCAAGCTGATGTTACCAGCACCTACCACCCAATGAGAGTTGCCCAGAATGGTACTAACATGAGGGAAAACTTTCCTCCAAACATGAGAGCTAACACACATAAGACGAAGCTTTAAGAAGAAACTAACAATAAACACCAAATGTAAAAGAGATACATGCTCAAATGGACACTCTTAAGGTGAAGTGATTGTGAAAGAAAACCTTATCTTGACTTTCATGATACCTAGGCAAGTAAAAGGTGAACGTTCTTGGTGCTAATTAAAACAGTAGATAAAAGAAATAAATATAATCAACTAAACAATCACCAACACAAATAAGGATCAAGGTTTTGTTGTGTATCAAAGTATGAAAGAAAAAAAAAGGGAAACAAACCTGTGCATATAAAATCAGTGTACTAGGAACCAACTTGAATCCTCCACAAAATTAACCTAAAACAAGCTTTGAGAATATGGTACTTGTTCAAAACTTCAAATTATGGGTGCTACCCCAACCCTGAATTTTTTTTCTGTTCATGTGTTTGTTATTAATAAGCATGCATGAAAACAACTTTAGATGGTGTGACAACACACTTTAAAGATACGATAATAAATGAAGCGGAAATGTTTGAAATTTCTTGTCATACTAAAAAATAAAGTGTTAGTGTTAGAAAAAAAATCAAACAATTTCTGACTTATACGCATTTGTCACATTTGAAATTTGAAAATATCACTCATTTCAACGAGGCCAACTTTTCTGAAGAAAAGTAGCAAGCATTCGAAAATCTATAGAGTAATCTTGCTAACTTTTCATGCATCACCCGGCCATCAATTTATAATCACCATTACTTCTTTTGTTTCTTTCATTATACACATTTTAATGTTAATACATGAAACATTGGTAGATTACAAGAGATTGATGAAATTTACATAAACAGTATATATAGTAACTTTACATGACATTAAAGAATTGACATGTAAATTGAGGAATACAATTCAAAGCAATAAAAAACTTTGAAGTGAGTCATATATATGGTATTATATGATTCGTACTCCTTGTCATGCCATGTAAAAATAGTGTATAACACATCGAATCATATAAGTTAAATAAATATCAAAGTAATAAAAAAACATATGAACTTGAGCTTGATTTCACACGAATTGAATAACTCAAGCTTAAGCTCTTGTAAATTAAATGAATCCCGAAAAAGAAAAAGAAGTAAACGAAACAACCGGTATAACATTCACATGTTAAGACACTTCAATGCATAAAAAATATTGAGGTTTATGTGAAAAAGATAATATATTTTATCATTTTATTATAAATTAAGATAATATATATATAATCGATCAATACATATCCAAAAGGTGGCATTCATATAGTATAAGTAGCAGGTGTTTAGTTTGCATGGAGGACACGTGGTGGCCGCCTGTAGACGTACGTATCAGTTTTTTGATAAATGCCGCCACAAATCACCGTCCTTGAAAACCCTTATATATATCCTATCCATCGATCATTCAATTCAGAAAAAAACACAAACTGCTGGAATTAAGAATGCATTCTGTGAAAGAGAAAGTCAGCAATGCAGCTAGTGCTGCCAAGGCCCATGTTGAATCCTACAAAGCCAATCTTGAAGAAAAGGTCTCTAGCTACCATTTTTTTCTGGCAATTCATCAATTTAACATATACATATATTAATAAGCTTGAATTGATTGGTAACGTTGCAGGCTGAGAAGGCGACTGCAAGAACACAGGAAGAAAGGGACATAGCGCACCAGCGGAGGAAAGCAAAAGAAGCAGAGGCCAAGGCGAATATGCACGCAGAAAAAGCTGAACATGCCTCTGAAAAGTTGCATGGAAAACACCACCATGTTCTCGGCGGAGATTACGGTCGACATCATCAGACACCCGTTGGCCAGACGGTGGTTCCCCTCCACCAGCAGCCACCTGTTGGGGCAGTTGACCCGGTTACTGGAACCACTGTCCCAAACTATCCTCTAGGAGGACACCTTCATGGACATAAACATCTCTAGTTTAATTAATTTATTGTTTTATTTATCTGTTGTTTTTGTGTGTTCTAATTTATGTTAATTATTGGTTGGTTCTTTTCTTTTCATGACTTTGGTGTTGTGTATTCGAATAAATAAACATAGAAATGGGTGGTTGAAACTGTGCTTGTCAAAAAGCCTAACGGACAGTCTCAATTGTTGTACTCTTCTTTTTGTATATATGCACTTTCAATTATCCATCAATAAACAGTGATCGATATAGCTTCTGATCATTAATTTCGTGTTGATTGTCTGAATCATTTGTTCACGATTTCCATCTTCAAATGGCGAAAGATATGAAGCTTATCCTTCGATCAAAAGATCTATGGGAGCTAGTCGTTAGCTCGTGGGAATTTCATAAACCAAAATATATATATATATATATAGGCATGCAAAGGGCTGCCTATAAAGATGCAAGGGAACTATGGCTTTTTATTCAACTAGAAGAATGTTCACTAGAATTGAATCATCCAACTCAGCCGATGAAACATGGGACACCTTGAGAATCGACTTTCAAGGCCCAGTTAAGGCTTACAATTACAAATACTTAAATCAGTTTCTAAGTTAAAAAATACTTAACAGTGAACCCTTTCAACTAATTACAAAGACACTTGACTCTAAATCATACTAAATACAACTTTGATATGTTAACTTCTTTCTAGGCTTGACCAGACAAATAAGGCTAACAATTACCCTTCTAACTACCCGTCCGGTGGCCGGGCATGTTAAAATCATAATGACGTCACTATGAAATGATTATGTAAACTTAAAAGATAACCCCTGTTTTATACTCGTCCGGTGGTTGGGTAAATTAATGTTATAATGAGGAAAACATATTTATTTCGATTGTAAACGAAAACAATACATGTTTAAGATCAAAGTACGAGATGTAACTTAGGCATTGTCTTTATTCAAGTTAATGATGTATACATCTCCTGATGCATTAGGCTTCAACCAAATCAACAAAGTTTAAGGATATTGAAAATTATCATTCAAACATATATTATACTTGTATATCAATATCATCATTGAACATTAAATGACTACATTTATACTTGGCCAACAGCTCAAATGCATTGTGGCTTGCAAAGTCTTCAAACTACAAATTTTAGACCATATCAACACAAGAGTGCATGTAAAGATATATTTATGATCTCTTACTGCAGATATATATTGTTTACTTGCATAAGGACCTTTTGAACCTTTTGACCATAGTTCTGTTTGACACAGACATGAACTCTTCAAGTAAGTCATAATATTCCTACATAAATAATAGATGTTAAATCTTCCTTATATCTCAAATAAGTAGTGGCGGGTGTTATTGGGGCCCGAGGTTGCCCGGCCCCTGCCGTTTTTCTAGCCAGAGGTCTCGATGTAGGAGTTTTCAGTTGAAAAATTTTATAGGTATTGAATTCGACCCCTTCGGTTTTCCTTCCTAAAATTTCTTGGGCCCCTTCGATTTTAAAAAATAATAAAGTTAATCTTATATTGTAAGTTTTAACATACCTTTTAGCCCAAAACATAATAATAAGAAAAAATAAGAAAAAAAATTAACCTATAACTTTCGGCCTCCTTGAACATTTTTTCCAAGTTCCGCCACTACAAATAAGACATGATTAAGGTAACAATAAACCTACATAACTTTAATGACCATATTTAGCAATAACAGTCTCAATATACCTTTCCATTGACCCTCTTTTGTTTAAAACCAATATATAACTCATCATCTAGTAGCTTTTGATTATTTTTTCCAACATCAATGGTAATAGGCAAGCAATAAACCTACATGACTTTAATGACTATATTTTGCCATAACAGTCTTTCCATTAACCCTCTTTGTTTAAAACCAATATAGTTCTCATCATCAAGTATCTTTTGATTGTTTGTTCCCACATCAATGGTTATAGGCAAGCACTACATAGCAAGTTAAAAATCAAAATTAGGTTTACAATAAACTAATTTTAAATTTGAAAATATCTGACAATTGCTAACTATATTTTATATTAAATCAAAAAAAATTAGTAAGGCTTACCACAGAAGGTCTAACTCTCCCAAGTGCAGTATGTAAAGTAAGTTTCCCAACTGAAATTCTCATACCAGTACAAATTTAAAAGTTGCTTTGTTAGACTAAAATGATTTTACATCTAATAAAACTTCTATGACAAAAGTGAAACATAATCATAAAGTAAAGAAATTAGCTTATTTTATGTGACACCCGAGATCCTCCAATCCCAAGATACACTCACCATCAGTCATCACAATAATTTGGATATTCCTCTCATGTCAATTCCTTGGTACCTCAATAATCCTTCGCCTGCAAATTCAGGTTTATTTCATGATCAAGTCACACTATTGTTGGGATAATTTATATCAAGTAAACACAGTTCAAAACTTCAATCTATCAGCCATACTTCTCTTTCAAACTAATGTAAAGACCCCAAGGGCGTTTGAATATATTATCATATTTCAGGAAATCTTCACCAACTGTGAGGAGTGTACACAACTGGGAGAGGTTCTTCCACATTATCAATTAGAAGCTTGTAGAACAATCTCTCATTTCGGTTATATAAACCAGAACAAAATCAAATGAACTACTATTTAGCATGACTTGTGTAAAGTAACAATATTCTATCAATAGCACAAATTCAACTTTTAAAATATAAAAAAATGACTATATAATTCTAACTAATACTATACCTCGAGTTTTTGGATAGCCACATATTTATGCAAGGGACTTTATAATGGCGAATACTTTGCATTTGTTTCTTCTCCTGGGGAGTCATAAACACAAAATATGTTAACTAAACACAATGACATTTTAACTCGAATCAGTATTATGTTTTCATATATATTTTGAGACATATGCAAATTAACCTGAAGCTTATCTGTTGCAACAGACCACGCAAATAATGTGAATCTATTTTCCTCTCGGATAATGCAACCCCTTGTTTATCAACTCATTGGAAAACTAACCCAACCAAACTTTAGATTTATTATATAGATATTTTAAGTTACGCAACCATCTTACGCAATTTAGTCTACCAACTCATCGAAACCCTAACTCAATCAAACTTTAAGCTTACGATTCAAAACTATACGATTTGCATAAGAGTTTAATAGTGTTACCTTTTGTGAGAGAATGAGTGTACTGAGTATGTGTTAATAAGCGAAATGAAGGGTTGATAAGATCGATTAGCGGTGAAGGAATAGCGGTTTCTAATAGTGATTAGTTTGGGGGTCAATCTAGCCAGCACCGATGCTGCAACAATGGCTCATGAAAGATTACTTCTACAATGAAAGATTCATTCAATTTTAATGTAAGTGATTTCGCCGCCATCTTTATTATTCAAATGAAAATAAGGGAACACGCTTAAGAGGAAGGAGAATTACGGGGAATTGAAGAATTTGAAGCGCAGAAAATTAAGGCGGTTGATGGGAGAATGGAGAGTTACGTGAAAGGTAGTGGGGAGTTATCCTCAGTAAATTAAGGTAACTGTCACTTTTTAGGAGTGAGAATGGAAAACCGTCTCCAACCGCTGCTTCTAGAAGCAATTTTGGGACTTTATACGGTCAAGATTGCATAAAAATTTGATCGAACGGTCAGGATTAGCCAGTTTGGAAGTTAATTTAACGGTGTCATATAAATATATAATTATTGAATCATTTTTGAATCTTCTTCTTGTTGCTCTTGTCCCATGCTTCACACTTCTTGAATCTTCAATATTGAGTGCACCTAAAATTTGTATGTTAATCGAACCATAGCCTCAAATTTGATGATACCTTTGATAGATTTGATGATACATACCCAAGATCCAAATCTGCAAGGCTGGTCCCATTATACCAAGACTTGAAATCGGAGTTAATACTCACACCAACTTGTGTGAGGCCAAACCGACCCCTTGTGCTTCTCTCCTGTCAAAAGTTTTAGATTAGGAACTATTAGAATAATAACATAATCATAGCATTGATTGGTACCTCATTATTGTAAATCATCATTGTAGCATGATTATAGGAGGATTCTTAGGAATACCATTGAATAGAGGAGGATTCCTAGGATGACCATTGACTTGTAATGATTATATAATGATTGTAAATAATGTAATGAAGGGAGGAGATTACAAAGTCTAACATGGTATCAAACCTCTAGTCTCTCTCTTCTTCGATCCTGCTCCTTCCTGTTTCTGAATTCGCCGGCCATCCTCCTCAACCATGGACCCAAAAACTCACCCAGCCATTACCGTCTCAAATATCAAAACATTCATCCCTATCACCCTCGAAATGGACACTAGCCAATACTCCTCATGGGCTGAACTTTTCAAAATCCATTGCCGCGCGTTTTCAGTTCTTAACCACCTCTCCCCTCGTATCATCACACCTCCTGCTGCAGCCGCTGAAGCCACTGCCTCCAACATCACCGCCGATGAGGTTTGGGATCGGCTTGATGCCATAGTCCTTCAATGGATCTATGGCACCATATCTAATGATTTGCTAAGCACCATCATCCGACCCGACTCCTCCGCTTGCTATGCGTGGGTCGCTCTGCAGCGAATCTTTCATGACAATCAAGCTACTCGTTCCGTCCTTCTAAAACAGAAGTTCGCCATGCTGAAACTTGCCTCTTTTCCAAATATGTCCGCATATTGCCAAGAGGTAAAAGTCCTCTCAGACCAATTGGCGAATGTCGGGTCTCCCGTATCCGAACGTGACTTAGTGATTCAACTAATCACTGGACTATCCGAAGCTTATGGGACTATCGGTGCAATCATTCAAAATACCAAACCATTTCCATCTTTTTATGAAGCCCGGTCCCAACTCATTCTTGAAGAAACCACAAAAGCGAACCGAGTCGCCACCGAAACGGCCCTACACACCTCAGTCACTTCTCAACCCGAAACACCCAATCCTCAAACCACCACCACTCCCTCCTACACCCGCACTGCTAGAGGCCGAGGCCGCGGACGTGGCCGCGGTCGTGGCAGACACCAACCCTCCCCTCAATGGACTCACTACCCTTGGTTCTCTCAACCGATCACAAACCAAACCCGCCCTACACCTTGGTCGGCACCCACAGGCTACTTTTGGACAGCTCCACCATGCCCTTATCCCACCATCCCACAATCCAGACCACCACCATCTCAACAGGGGATACTCGGTCCTCGACCACAACAAGCTTTTACGGCTTCGGAGACTCCATACATGCCTACGGCTCTTGACCAGGCATTCAATGCTTTCACCCTAAATCCTCCGGATCAGACTTGGTACATGGACTCGGGTGCCTCAGGTATAATGACTCATAACTCTACTAATCTCACTTCTTGTTTAAATAACGTGTATCAACGAAACATTACAGTCGGTGATGGCAAAATTATCCCAGTTCATGCGATTGGAAACCATACTCTACCACCACCTTTTCCAAACTTCAAACTAAATAATATTCTTTTTGCACCTAAACTCATTAAAAATTTAATTTCCGTACGTCGTTTCACCACCGACAACAATGTTTCAATCGAATTTGACCCGTTTGGTTTTGATGTGAAGGACCTCCACACTCGGAAGCACCTCCTTCGATGTGATAGCACCGGTGACCTATACCCGTTAACACCCCCCTCAAGTTCCAAAGTGCAACCTTCTAATGCTCAAGACTCTTCCTTTTTAGCCGTGACCCAAGACATTTGGCATCATCGTCTTGGTCATCCCGGAAATAATATTTTACGTAGTTTAAAGTCTAGTTTAAAATTTTCTAGTAATGTTCAACCTTCTTCTTTATGTGAACCTTGTGTATTTGGCAAGCAAATAAAATTTCCTTTTCATGATTCGCTTTCATATACATATTTACCATTTGACATAATACATAGCGACTTATGGACCTCACCTATTCTCTCCTCAAACGGATGTCGATACTATGTCCTATTTTTAGATGACAAAACAAATTTTTTATGGACATATGCTCTCACCTCCAAATCCCAAGTCTATTCTAAATTTCTAGAATTTCAAACCTTAATAAAAACGCAATTTCAAACACCAATAAAATGTTTTCAATGTGATAATGGACGCGAGTATAACAACTCTTCTTTTCATCAATTTTGCGTTTCTAATGGCATGCAATTTCGATTTTCGTGTCCATACACTTCCGCACAAAACGGAAAATCGGAGCGCAAAATTCGATCAATTAACAACATCATGCGTACCATTTTATCGCACTCCTCCGTACCTCATTCTTTGTGGCCTCATGCTCTCGAACATGCCACCTATCTCTTAAATATTCTACCCTCTAAAGTTCTTAACAACTCCACTCCAACCTTTTGTCTTTACCGCCTCCACCCTTCTTATGACCATTTGCGCATTTTCGGTTGTCTTTGTTATCCCCTTCTACCTTCCCACACCATCAATAAGCTTGCCGACCGCTCCACCCCTTGCGTCTTTTTAGGCTACCCTTCCCATCACCGAGGTTACAAGTGCTACAACATCAAAACCAAACAAATCCAAATCTCACGTGATGTCATTTTCGATGAAACAGTGTTCCCTTTTACAACTCAAAAACCACCCACCACCAACTATGACTTCTTAACCTCCTCCCCATATCCCTTCCACTGGTCGCACACCCAACCCACTAACAATCAACCCCAAACCAGCCCAACAGCAACAACCACAAGCCCATCCCCTACTCCAACCACTTCTGGCCCATCCGACCCTCCAAACCAAACCGGCCCTTCAAACCCAACGACCAGCCCACCTAACAACCATCCAGCCCAACACCAACCAACCCCCACGCCTCCACCTCCACCACCACCACCAACTCGCACCATGAACACCCGCTCCATGTCGGGAATTTTCAAACCCAAAACTCACTTTAACCTTCACATGACTACCACCCCTTCCCTCTCTCCAATCCCAAAATCACCCACCGAAGCCCTTTCCGATCCGAACTGGAAATATGCCATGACCGATGAGTTTCGTGCACTTATTGACAACAAGACTTGGGAATTAGTACCAAAAAGGCCCGACATGAATATTGTTCGTAGCATGTGGATTTTTAAACATAAAAAGAAAGCGGATGGCACACTTGAACGATATAAGGCCCGGCTAGTATGTGACGGTAGATCCCAACAAGTGGGTGTTGATTGTGGGGAAACTTTTAGCCCCGTAGTCAAACCGGCAACCATTAGAACCGTTTTATCTTTAGCCGTGTCAAAATCATGGCCAATACATCAACTCGATGTCAAAAATGCTTTTCTTCATGGGAACTTAAATGAGACAGTTTTTATGCACCAACCAATGGGTTTTCGTGATCCGAACTATCCCACTCATGTTTGCCTCCTCAAAAAGTCCCTCTACGGTCTAAAGCAAGCACCACGTGCATGGTACCAACGGTTTGCGGATTTTGTTTCAATGATGGGTTTTAAACATAGCCAATGTGACCATTCTTTATTCATCTTCAACCAAGGGCATCACATGGCATTCATTTTATTATATGTTGATGATATTTTGTTGATCACATCTTCAGATGATTTAAGACAAAAGTTCATGACCCAGCTTTCAAAAGAATTTGCAATGAAGGACCTCGGGCCACTTAGCTACTTTCTTGGCATTGCCGTAACAAGAGACTCAAACTCATTTTTTCTTTCACAAGAGAAGTATGCACGTGAAGTTCTCCAAAGGGCCGGTCTTGCCGATTGCAACCCATCCGCAACCCCTGTTGACACCCAAAACAAGTTGAGCACCAATAGTGGAACATCGGTTGACAACATTACCGAGTACCGAAGCCTTGCCGGTGCTTTACAATACCTCACATTTACAAGACCGGACATCTCATACGCGGTTCAACAAGTTTGTCTGCATATGCATGACCCGAAGACCGTTCATTTAAATGCTCTCAAGAGAATTCTAAGATACATCAAAGGCACAATCTCATACGGTCTTCACATTCAACCGTCCACTACATCTTCTCTCACGGCCTATACCGATGCGGATTGGGGAGGGTGTCCCGACACAAGGCGCTCAACATCCGGTTATTGTGTATATATGGGTGATAATCTTCTATCATGGTCCTCCAAACGCCAAGCGACATTATCCCGCTCAAGTGCCGAAGCGGAATATCGTGGCGTAGCCAACGTAGTCTCCGAAGTTTGTTGGCTTCGTAATCTATTACTAGAACTTCATCACCCTCTACAAAGAGCAACCTTAGTCTATTGCGACAACGTGAGTGCTATCTACCTATCCGGTAACCCCGTACAACATCAACGCACAAAACATGTTGAAATGGATATACACTTCGTTCGTGAAAAGGTCGCCAAGGGTGAAGTCCGAGTTCTACATGTCCCATCAAGATACCAAATAGCCGATATTTTTACAAAAGGATTGCCAAAGGTCCTCTTCGATGATTTTCGAACCAGTCTCAACATTCGTCATCCTCCCGTTTCGACTGCGGGGGAATATTAGAATAATAACATAATCATAGCATTGATTGGTACCTCATTATTGTAAATCATCATTGTAGCATGATTATAGGAGGATTCTTAGGAATACCATTGAATAGAGGAGGATTCCTAGGATGACCATTGACTTGTAATGATTATATAATGATTGTAAATAATGTAATGAAGGGAGGAGATTACAAAGTCTAACAGGAACATTGCCTGAACAACCCTGTTTGATGCCAGAAAACTTGAATTGAAGAAGCGAGCCTCAATCAGAAAAAGGAAAGCCGTTGCGTGTTAACGCATCCGTTTTCTTGCTCGTTAGCGCCCTTCCTTCAGCTGGTTCGGCTTAGCTATTCATCTCTTTTATTTCAAAAAAATGGAGATTTAGGGATCTCTTGTTTATAGATCTTGAAACCAGATCTATCCCCGGAAGATCTACTTCGAACTTATGTTTAAGATCATCTATAGTTAGACATGACTATCCCGGTAATGGGTGTGTCACGTCCAAACACTATTATACAAGGGGCATAACGGGTGGGGAAACTGTTAGATGTAACCATGATCACGGACGTGAGACAAAAAAAATTGAGGTGATCGGATAAGTTATATGCATTTGAAGTAAAGTGGATAAAGTTAATTATTTACATCAAGCCCGTGAAGTAAAGATAGTATAAACACACTTTATTCACTGTCAAGACGTCACTTAACGACAAATACAAATTTGTTTAGATTTTTTAGAAGTTTGTATTGAGATTTAGACGAACATTCAAAATTGATGACGAAATGTGTAAGCAGATTTGACCGTCATCACTCAACCAGTTGTCAAAACTTCTCTACACGTCTACAACAGTACCCAATTTTGTAGATGTAAACACCAGTTTGGTGCATATACGGCGGCATCAAAATCAAAAAATCTGTTCTTGAGAACGCTAATTCCCATCTCTACTTTCTTTCTTCAAAACAATAAACCGCATTTTTAACTTTTGGAAGATCAAGATTCACCTACATTTAGAAGAACAAGATTCAAGAAAACTCCAATAATTCTGTGTGAAAATGGAGTCACGAGAACCATTAGCGCCACCGTCGTCCCTGCAACGACACCAACACCACCACCAGCAGCTGACGCCGGAGAGAATGATGCCACCAAACTTCTACGCTACCCACCACCACCACCTACCGAACAACCCCACAACTACTCCGGCGAACAATAACAGTATCGTTGAATCGATGCAACAACTTTTCGGTTTTCATGGGTCTGACCAGTACGGCGACGGATCGTCTCCTCCCGGCGGGTTTAGTGCCGGCGGATTTAACATTGAGCCGGTGAGGAAGAAGAGAGGCCGGCCGAGGAAGTATTCTCCGTCTCAGGACGGCAACATTGCACTTGGTTTAGCTCCTGCTCCGGTAACCGTTGGCTATAGCGGCGGTGGCAGTGGTGGTGGACATTTCGGGTCCTCAAACGGCGGTGGCGGAACCACAAACCCGGATTCGTCCGCTAAGAAACACAGAGGACGGCCACCAGGTTCCGGGAAGAAGCAGTTGGATGCTTTAGGTGAAAATTTGGATATGTTTAATTATGAATCTTATGTAGATCAAGTAATTATAGTAGCATTTATGTGCAAATCTTGTATTATAAGCAAAGATTAATGCCTGTTTCACATTCTTTCTAATATATTTTATTTAATTAAGTGATTAATTAGTTTTTATATTACATTTGACCATCTGATTCACTGTATGCTGTAGCATTAGTAATATTAAATTTTAAACAATCATGGAGGGGATAGGATCTTGGACTTTTAAACTTTTAAAATTTTAAATTAGGGTGTTTTTTTAGCTAAAGTTTGTATTAAATATGTTAATTAGTTGTTAATTTGGGTTTGTAGTTGTGATCTTTTGTCACATTTGTTAAACTTTGCTGTTTTTTTTGACAGGTTCACCGGGTGTTGGTTTTACGCCTCATGTCATCACTGTTAAAGCAGGAGAGGTATTGCTCCCAACTTATACATATGATCTAAAAATTTATATGTATTTGATTCTTATCTCTGTTGTTTTCATTTTAAAAAACTGGATTACAATTTCATTGAAACAGGGACCTTGTGTACTTGGAATTAACCGTTGTTCGTCTTATGCATTAGCATGTTGTATATACATACAACACTACAGACATATTATTGTTCATCTTATGTATTTGTGTCGTCCTAATACCATAATTCGATTCGAATCATGTTACTTAGGGACAACTTAAGGACAAACCTTGTAGACATCAAAAGATTATATTATTAGTATACGAAAATATGTGAAATTGTTTATGTTAGATCATCAGGTGGGTGTTGAGCATATGATCATAGCATCATAAGATGATTGTGATTTTATGTTTACCTTTTTTATTTGAGTATCTATTAAATGAATAATGTATGTAATTGGTTGTTTTTGGTGGGATTACAGGATATAGCTTCAAAGATGACAGCATTCTCACAGCAAGGACCTCGTGCTATTTGTATTCTATCAGCAAATGGTGCGATTAGCAATGTAACTCTTCGTCAGCCGGCTATGTCTGAGGGCACTGTAACATATGAGGTCACCTTTGCATTTACCTCCATTTTAGTATATGTATGTTTGTCTTGAAAAATTGTAGAAATCTATTGGGCCAAAGGCCACTTGTGTGTGATAATACCTTCTTACTGGGTCGATTTTATTTATTTAGGGCCGGTTTGAGATAGTTTCTTTATCGGGCTCGTTCATGCTGGCAGACAGTAATAATGGTAATCAAAGTAGCTGGTCATGTGGATTGAGTGTTTCCCTTGCTGGTTCTGATGGTCGGGTTTTGGGAGGTGGAGTTGTTGGGCCGCTAGTTGCTGCAACACCTATACAGGTCCCCCCCCCTCTCTCTCTCTATATATATATATATAGGTGTTTATATATATTTGAAAATTGTATATATAGGACTACCTCACTTGGTAGAGGCTTTGCCTCTTAGAATGGAGGTCATGCAATGGTGTAATTGGTTTGGAGTATCTTTGCTGTTCAAATATATATATATATATATATATATATATATATATATATATATATATATATATATATATAATTGAAAATTGATCAGTGAATTTTTAATTTCATTCCCCATCATTTTCTGCCCTTTAAGCGCTAAAATTTAAGTCTTGAAACATATATAATACCTTCCATCATCTACAAAATTGAACCATTATGTGTTTTAGATCTTCAATTCAAGTCGACCCACTTATTGTCAGTTACCAAAACATTTCTAGGTGTGTTTGTAGGTGTGGCTTACACCTTACAACTAAAAAAAAATCCCAAATTGATTGCATCAAGTAACATTATATTGATTGTAACTTCTTTGTAACAGGTGGTGGTTGGTAGCTTTATTGCAGATGCCAAAAAGCCTAAAACAACTAGCGGCCCAATAGCGTCACCACATGGAAACATGTTGAATTTTGGTGGTGGTGGTGATGATGGTGGTCCACGGTCTGACGGGCCATCAAACGAGTCATTTGAAGATAGTGGTAGCAGTCCTCTTCGTCGGCCCTATGACAACGCGAGCCAACAACCACAACCACTACCACAGATGCAGCAGATGTATTCTAATATGGGCTGGCCCAACTCCACAATAAACATGCTCCGCAATTGAAAGAAACATAGGATCTTGATATCTTCATGATGATGATATGGTTTTGATTTGATTTTAGAAGTAATCTAATGTGCACTTGTCAATCTAGGATTAATGTTGATGCATTTTATATTTTCTTTGTTTTGGGTATAGGGTTACTTTTATAAGAAAATATGGTTTTCATTTTTGTTGTTGGCTCAGCAGTTTCTCAATAGTTGCAACTAGTTCTCTTGTACGTGTATTTTATTGTAGGTTGCAATAAGCATGTTTAATTAATTTTTAAGTAGAAAATCGTATCATATTATTAGTTTTAAGTACAAAAGATTGTATATAAGGTTTGGTTAAAAAGAATAAAATCTCTAAAAAGTCTAATAAAATATCTCAACTATTAGATCACTTAGTTTTGTGGCTTAAATTAATTTGGTGGTATTTTCGTAAATAATTATAAGTTAAAACCATTAGTAGGAGACTAGGGGTAGAATTAGAAAATCTACCCAAAAACTTGCACATTCAAGTTACATGTATTTTCCTCCATCTTTTTTAAACATTTATAACTTTTTGTATGTTACTATTTTTTTTTAAAAAAATTGCACCATAAAATCGAGTATTTTTTATCTTTATAAGGAGTTTAATATTAATATATTTTTTAAAAGTAAAATAACTATCTAAATTGTGTTTCGCGAACCGTATGTTTTATGGTGTTTTTTCAATATAAATTAAACTGATCTTTTATGGTGTTTTTTTTATACATATGTACGTTTTATGGTGTTTTTAAAAATATTTTATTGTGTTTATGGTGGTAACATTTTATGGTATTTTTTAATGTTTGTGTAATAATGAAACTAAAAACGCCATATAAACACCTAAGTTTGTACGTGTTGTTTTTTAACTTAGTTTATGGTGTTTTTAAGAGATATTTTATTGTTTATGGTGTTTTTTCAAGATATTTTATTGTGTTTATGGTGTTTTTTCAAGATATTTTATTGTGTTTATGATGTTAACATTTTATGGTATTTATTGTGTTCGAATATTCATGAAATTATAACCGGGCATTTTATGGTGTTTTTAAACACTAAAAACACCATAAATCGCTTAGTCTCATAAACATCCAAAGTTTAGAACCTCATGTTTTTTAGTGTTCGAAAACGCCATAAAACACCATGTACAAAATTACATAGTTCAAAAAAGTCATATGTGAAATTGCGTAGTTCAAAAACGCCGTAAAACACAATGTGTGAAATTAATTAGCTCAAAAACACCATGAATAAATAACAGTTCAAAAACACAATGGATAAAATTACATTTCAAAAACACTATGCATAAAATTACAGTTCAAAAACCCCATACATAAAATTAGTATTCAAATAAAATTGTAGTTCAAAAACACCATAAACATATGTTTAAATTACATAGTACAAAAACGCCATAAAACGCCATGTGTAAATGACGCAACTAAAAAATGTTGCGTTATGGCGTTTTGCTTATGTTCAAAATGCCATAAAACATCTTCACAAATAGAAAAACACCATAAAAACACCCAAGTTTCAAGAAACAATCAGTTTTCTTCTTTTTCTATTTTTAAATTATAACAATATTATACTTGATAGAAAGGTAAAAAATGCTTGATTTTATGGTTTAATTTTTTTAAATAAATGTTGACATATAAAATAGTTACATACTTTAAAAAATTTGGTGGAAGTAACATGTGACTTGCATGTGCAGCCTCCATTTATGTGTTGACGTTTATACCCTTTACCCTAAAATACATGTGTGTCATTCTTATGTCTTCCTATACTTTCTAAGGTTTTAATCTTTATTAAAATATACCTCCCCGATATATATATAAAACGAAATCTATCGCCTTATAATAAAACGAAACAAAAAAAATGAAAAACAAAATTATTTGATAATGATTGTGATTAGTTTTATAAGTTTTTCTTCAAAATGAAGGTTTTCTGCAAAACTTTTCCCCATATATATATTGTATCATGTGAAAATCCGATATTAAAAGGATACCCTTGAACTATATCTGGGTTTTACATTTGAAATCTTAAAAATAAATATTTTGTCCACATTAAACCATATTAAAGTTGATTTATTTATTCAATACTCGTTTTTTTTTCAACTTTAACATGATCCACATGTTTATTTACAAGATTTCGAATGAAGAGTGTTGATAAGGTTTAAAGGTTATCTTTAAAATCTGGTTTTCATATTATATATTATATATGTTTAAAGTTTAGCGATTATTTGTTGGAAAATTGGGATTTATGCTGTCGCTTTCTGGCCCAAGTTTGTTCAAACTAACGTAGCACAATTAGAGTTTTAGGCGCATATATATAGTAATACAGCTATTAAATAAAAATAATATAAATATATAGCTATAAAATGTGACTAGTAACTAGTAACTAGTTTGTGTTTTACGTAATATTTTAATATAGGATAATTTTTACTTTACTTAACTTCCCTTTAAATGCAACTTGATCCCAAATATGAAAAAAATATATATATTTGTTTACATTTGAATTTTGAAGATAAAGCAAAACACAATAGATAATATAATTATTCGAGGATGAAATAGTTCAAATAAAAAACAACTAAATGCTCAAATGAAACCCTTCTTCAAAGATATGATGTATTTTGGTTACAAGTCAAGCTTCAAAAATTTGCATAATATTTATCAAAACAACGTACATTAATAACTGATATATAAAAAAAGTTGTTATAAATATAAGATTCACATTATGCATCAACATTAATTGATTGATTGTTTACAAAGATACAACTTGATGATAAGATATATCTTTTTTATCCTTTAGGTGTTAAGAACACATGTGATGCACTTAGAACTCACACTTCGCACCAAAAACCCACTATCAACGCCTATGCTTACGTAGGACCCATTGTAGTCGAACCACTTGTTCAATACTATCCAAGAAAGTTGTGTTTATACAGGTTTCATTGCAATTGCAAGTGCAAGTGCAAGTGCAGCCATGAGCCATGAGTCATGACCCACCCGGACTGGCCGAACAGCTGGAGAGTGGAAACATACTCAGCGATCTGCGTCGAATCTGAACTGGATGTATACGTGCTATCAAAATAGGATTGGGACTCTTCACACAATTTGACAAATGCCTTCATTAATACCAACTGGTCCACAATAATTCAGCCCTTCTCAATTTAATCATTTCATCGTCAGAAAACTAAGAAAACTAATCATAATTATTATCAATCAAGTTCGTTTTTCGTTTTTTGTTTTACATTTTGTTTTATTATAAGGTTATACTTGTTAACAAAAAGAAAAAAATAAAAAAATAAATGTAATTCATGTTATTACATATATGTAACATTATATGTTACATATACGTAATTTCGTGATATATATATTTTTATTAAAATTTTTCTTTCGTTTATAACATTTCTAAGCTAATAATAAAAAATCATGAATTTTTTTTTAAAAAAAATTGATTGGTTAGTAGGAGTTTTTTTAGTTTTCTCAAAAGTGAGTAGTTTTCTTTTGAACCCTCCTATATATATATATATATATAGGATCAGGAATTTTATATAACCCACTGTTCCCACGCTAATCCAAATAACTTTGGCAAGATGAAATCAAATCTTAGATTCTTTTTTGAACATCATTGTAAGTCCAAAACTTACAGTATTGTAAGTTTAAATATTTAAAAACTTACAACGATGATATTTTTTAAACGGTGATGAATTTCCACAAACTCATAAAAGAACATGGTGTTCAAAATGTGTTACAATAATGTTAAAAAAGTCCAAGATTTGGCTTCATCTTGCCAAAGTTATTTGGGTTAGCGCGGGAATAGTGAGTTATGTAAAATTCCATGCCCTATGTATATATAACTTAAGCTCATATATAATTTTACTAAAAGACTTTGAATTATATTTATTATACTAATATAACTTTCTATTAACTTCTCACTTTTATTTTGTCTATTCTTTTTTATTAAACAACTATATATTTAATAATAATATTATATGTTCTCTCTCCTATTATAAAATAATGATATCAAAAATTATATATTTAAAACTACATAATATTTTATTTTTTTTATAATATACACTTTATAAATATTTTAGCTATATCTAAATTCTTTTTTTAATTACTTCCTTTCTTTTTTTCACTTATACTAACTGTATAATATATTGATCTAATTCTGGGTAATACACAAATTTGTAACATAGTTAAAAAAATAAATGTAAAAATTAAAATAATTAACCAAAGAAGAAAATCACTAATTACTAATTAGACTAGAGTTGGTTTTGATTCTCTATTGATCATCTTCTTTTTTTTTTTTTGAACGGCCAACTAATTAACTGCCGGGTACTCCGTACGCGGCCCCCAATGGCTAAAGGATGCCGAAGCTGACCACTAGTCTAGACGGACGGAGCCTCTAGCCCACCAGTCACCAATTGCCAGGGAAAACCCGACCCAAGCACCCGCCCAAAGGCACGACGGTGAAAGGCCGGTAAAACCAGGTGGGATCAAGAATCGAACCCATGACCTGGGTCTCCTATCACTTCCCCCATACCTCCATCTTACCACTAGGACAAGACATCGCTGGTTCTCTTTTGATCATCTGATGGCGGAAATTGATTTGTTAACGTCTTAGACCATTCATAGTGCACTCACCGTGGACTGGGCGGGAATAGGCGGTGTGACGGGGCCAGACAGGAACACCACCCCTCCACCCTAGCGGCCTAAAAGTCGAGCGGCCAGCTGCCCCCGCGCCCCGCTTTCTCCTCTCTTTTGTGATTGGTGGGGAAGGTTTTTGTGTGGGGATGGGGTGATGATGTGGCACGGTAGGGAAGTTTTCAACGGGGTGACCATTAAGAGGTTTTAAGATTTTGAATGGAGTGATGACGTGGTAAAAAATTTCAGTAGGGTGGGTGTTACAGATGGTCTTAATGACTAAGATATTTCATGATCGAATGCTTGATTTGATGATATGATCAATTCAAAACTAAAACCAAACCAACTAAATTAAATTGGGCCCACTTGCTTTAAACCGGTTTAGTTTACCATGTTTAAACCATTAAACAACATTGTTACCAAAGGCTTGTAGTCTAGTTTTTTTTTCCTTTTATTTGAACGGCAAATGGTTCCATTATATTACCTTCAGTTATCATGATGGTTGATAATTAAGATCGATTACTCGATCGCCGACCGTGAGACCGTATCCCTCTGATGTGCGGGAACCTCGTGGAATATGTAAACCCTCGCCCACCATTAGTTTAGAATCCGAGATTTACCTCAAAATTCCTACCTTAACCTGCTATCCATTAAAGTGTCACCAGTGAGACTTGAACCCGGGTCTCCAAGGAGAAAGGGTGAAGCCTTAACCACTATGCTAACTTTACTGGATTGTAGTCTAGTTATCGCTCCTGACTTTTTTTACAAGAGGTCTTGAAATAGAGCGTCTTTTAGAGCAAAATATTGCCCTGAGTTGAGACAAAAGTTTTTTTAGTTAGATCATCACGCTCTAGTCTTTGGACGAAATTGTGATTTATTTGTCAGGGTGTTTCCAAGTGACCACGTGTTTTCTGTTCAAAAAAATTAAACAACGTTGTTGCAACTCAAATTACTCACATGCCATATTTAGTTTAATTGGTCAAACGGACCTTTAGCGGTTCGGGTTTATAGCAAATTGCCCAATTTCGAAAAGTTGTTTGAAATGCCGAAGTTGGCAATCGAGCAGAAAAGGGGTCATTCTGTCATGATGATCTATTGATTTTCCCTCCTTTTGAAATTACGTTTGAAATAAAAATATAATATGACAATTTATGTGATGATGAAATATGCTAAGAAACTAAGAAACACATAGTTTATACTTTATAGTTGCTTGCTTCAATTTTAACATTTTCATAGCAACTATATTTTCATTATAGTTTTATGCAATTTTTGTGTCATCATATAATGATAGTATAATATAAGATCCTTTTCAACTGTTAGAAATTTTGTTTCTTAAACGAGAAAATCAAAGGTTAAAACCAGACAAATGTGTAATTTATTTTTGTCGTGACTCAAGATTTGGAGGGAGAGATTTGCTTTCATAAACACATATATGTATCTAAAGAAAGATTTATAATTAAAAACCATTATTAGTTAAAAGATAAAGAAAAAATATTTATAATCATATTTTTTTTATTTTAAATTTGAAGTATAAAAAAGTACTTTTATGGCCCTTAATCATCTAAATGGTTCTTGGATCTCAACAACTTCATGATTCTCATTTTGTATTGTATCAATGTACATGTACATGTACATATACATGTATATGGACCGGTTCATATACATACGTGCTTTTGCGTTCAAAGTATATATGAAATATATGTGATTTTATTACACAAGTGTTACTTGTTCTTATGTGATAAAATCACGCAGACACGATGTTATCACGTATAACCATCTGTGAGATAATTTTATTTGTGCATTGATAACTCCATGTCTGCATGTATCTATCACGCAAAAAATAAATTGACACTTTCCCATTTTTATTTTCACTATATATAGAGACACAATGATATATTAGGAGTATTCGAAATTGTATTAAATATTAGACGATCTGGTTAACCAGAAAACTGCCTATGTTACAGTTTCAGATACAAGCAAAAGAACCGGACAATAATAAGCAAAACGTTTATATTTTATTACTTATTATAATCTAATGTTAATTTATTCAACAAAAATAGCATACAGCTTTTAAATAGTACAAATAAATAAGTATTTAAATATGGTGTAAAAGATGAAACCTTTTAAGAGGATAAAATCTATTTTAAATAATAATAATAATAATAATAATAATAATAATAATAATAATAATAATAATAATAATGAATAAATTAATAAATAAATAAACTTATATGATAATGCAGAAAATACCTTTTTAGGTCGATAGGAGCAAAAGACTAAACGATAAAAGCATTTATCGTGAATATCAACGAGAAATTATTCTAAAGCCCACTAAAAACCCCAACACGCTCCCTACGCTCTTTTCTTCCCTTAAAATTACCGACGATATTAGTAATTATCAATTAATTTGTCCATTTTACACATTTTATCATTAAAAATAAGATTTAAATTTTGTCTAAACCAGATCGATTAATGCTCTCGTTTAGTTCGGAGGATGATTTAGAAACCTTAAATAGCATCCTCGTCTCAGACTCTCATCTCGCGGTGATGAATCAATTCGATAATAAAAAAAATGGTCTCATAAACAAGTATTTTGTTTAGCAGATTTAATCGTATCATAAACAAGTCAAAAATTGTCAACCCTCGTTGAATCACTAAAACAATTAAAGTTAAGGTGTTGTTTATATTTATATTTAAGCTCCAAATCCTGACAAAGACGGATAAACATATAGTCGTAATGTGAGATAATTTAGTCAATTATTTGAGAGTAATTTGGTGGCATAAAAATTATATGTCTTACAAATGTCTAAAGTTTGAAAACATACGAATAATTTATGAAACATAGAGATTAATAGTGAAATACTAGCGAATCATAACACAGTAAGTTACTCTTTATTTTATTATCAATCATTCCTTTGTAGGCAAAACCCAACGGCTACAAATGCTTTAATTACCAGGAAACCAACATTGACAGCTCCTTGTTGTTTCATTTGTTAACATCTCTACATCATTATTAGCCGTTCGGTTAGCGTGTTCATCCTCAACCACTACCTTACAAACACCACTTTTCACAGCTATTTTTTAATTCAAATATTAAAATGTAAAAATAATAAATCTTTGACTTGGTCCACCACCAAAAACCTTATAAACACACCTATATATACTACACACACTCATTTCATTCACAACACACACATAAATCACATGGACTGTTTGGTGCTGCCGGTATCAATCTTCAGCCGCGGTTGCGCCGGTCGGCGACAAGGTTATCAACAGCTAACCGACGACTTCTTTGTGGGTTCAGAAGATCCGATCACAGTGGTGGTGGGGAAGGAAAAGAAGACGTTTTTAGTTGATCCATTTGTGTTAGATGAAAACCCGTTTAGGGTTTTGATTGATTTAGTGAGTAACAAGAAGAAACGATCATCATCATCATCATCAAAATCAAGAATGGTGGTTGATTTACAGAAGAAGAAAAGAGTGTTGTATGTAGATGTGGATGCCATCTTGTTTGAGCACATGTTATGGTTGATGCATAATGATTCATCTTCTTTGTTCAACCTCAATCTTAAAGAAATTATTGATTTCTATGCTCAAGATTACTAGATTAATTAACTAATTAATTAATTACATGATTAATTAATTTTCCTATAATTACACAAAGAAAAAATGGTTTTAATTTTCTTGTCTTTTTTTTTTTCCTTTTCCTTTATTTTTCGTGGGTATATAAAGTATTGTAATTTTCCATATCATGTTAATATTGTACTGTAAAAGTAATAAATAACACAAATATACAATTGTGTTTAATTAATTGGTCTAATCTTTCTCTGTCTTGTTGATTGTTTGTTTCCATACGTCATTAACAGTAATTAGAATATAAACTAACGGAACTTTCAAAATTCCGTAATTTTCATTCTTTTACTCATAAATAATTGTTCCAAATTAAATTATCTCCAATTCTCACAATTTTAAAAGACAGCTTCTATCAAGTTTGCTAGCTTAAAATGTTGGTTTCTGATTACATGTTATAAAAACTGTAAGTACTAAAATACAATAAATTCAAGTTTTGTAACAACTAGTGGTTGACACCTCTGCATATTACGACGAAAATTACGCATATAAATAACATGATATTGAAAAGAAATTAGTTTCATATATATTACGACAAAAATTCCGTATGTAAGTAACATGATATTTTGATTTTAAGTTGGCTTGTCAAACCACGAGCTAACTCAGCTTAACCTTATAACCGATTAACCTTTTTATTTTAGCTCAAATTTTAGCTTGAATTTGGCTTGTTTAATTAACCAAAATTAACTAAAACCAATCTCAAATCTAATTAACTGAAACTAAAGTTTGATTATGGTTATAGACTTATAGTTAAGAAAATCCCATCATTGAAGCTAGCGGTTATGGTTATAATTAAAGGTAAAAACTGAGCCGAACTACGATTTGCACACTCCTAGTAAAAACACAAGTTAAGAAATTAAAAAAAAAAAGATAAAAGAAAAGGAAAACTCGTTAGTGAAACAAAATAATTAAAAGACATGAAACTAATAAATGTAAAAAAACGAAAAAAAAAATATATATATATATATATATATAGTTAAAAATAAGTTTTGAAAAAAAAAGTGTAATTAGACTAAGGATACTGCATCAAAATATTACTTTTTTTCCCATAATATGATATCTTACTTGAAAACTAAGGATACTATACAAAGAACTGCTCATAAAAATTAAGAAATATTGTGGTTGGTATTCTCATGGTCGATTTTCTAGAAGTTTCCTTATATGGTTCCGGCTTTGGATCGAACATTCGGGGTTCAAGAGACACGTGGCTTATTTTGTTGAAGTTTTAAGTCATGTTATCATATTGAAGGTATTGAAGATCACTATATATGATTAGACAAATTTATTTACGAATGGATAATTAATCAAGATTAATGATATTCAATACCTGTAATGCTTGAATACAAATGGATCGAGAAAACTTTTATTATTTGATGAACCAAATAGCATAAACATCACATCCATTTATACTAATACAGACTCTTGACCATTAACGTCTAACTCATAAAACGGAACAAACAATTGACTCAAACGACTAACTAAAATACCGGAAACAAACCAAGACTCAATCAACTAGCCAACTTATTCAAACTCAAATATTACCACGTGTGCATTAAACTATGCACAGACTCAATAACATTCCTTCCCTTAAACTGAAAATAGGATTCATCCTTCAGTTTATTCTTCAATCATCTGAACTCCCATGCTTGCTCTGAACTTCTCAAATGTTTCCAGCTTCACAGACTTGGTCATCACATCAGCCACTTGCCCAGTTGTTGAACAAAACACCAACTTAACTTCTTCTTTAGTAACCAGCTCTCTAAGGAAGTGATACATTACATCAATATGCTTAGTTCTTCGATAAATCACTGGATTCTTTGAAAAATTTATAGTAGAATTATTATCACATTGAATTTCAATCACACCAAGCTTTTTCCTAGTCAATTCTCCCAGCAAACCTTTCAACCAAACACAATGACAAGCACAATTCGTAGCAGCCACATATTATGCTTCTGTTGAAGATAATGTGACTATGTCTTGTTTACGAGAACTCCAGCATATAGCAGAATTACTCAGCATACATACATATCCTGAAATACATCTTCTATCTTCCACGTCTTGAGCATAATCACTATCAGTAAATACTTGCAATCTTCCTGTGGAATCATTAGTATACACCAAACCATAATTAAATGTTCCTTTTACATACCTCAGGGTTCTTTTTGCTATCATCATATGTTCTTCTGTTGGTTTAGACATAAACCGAGCTATGAAACTAACTGAGAACATCAAATCAGGTCGAGTGACTGTAAGATATAACAAGCTACCCACAAGACACTTGTATTCTACATCATCAGCCATATGAGCATCTTCAGACCTTAATGCATTTATAGTACCACGAACAATTGGATTCTTGACTGCATTTCCTTCCCATAATCTAAATTTCTCTAACACTTCCTTAGCATATTTCTTTTGACAAATGCTAATACTTTCAGGTTTTTGTGTAACTTCAACACCTAGGAAGTATTTCATATTCCCCAAATCAGTAATTTCAAATTCTCTCTTCATAGACCTGCAAAACTCCTTGCACATTGCTTGATCATTTCCCGTATAGATCACGTCATCAACATATAAGCTTAAGATGATGACTTTGTTCCACACCTTTTTAATGAACAAAGTATGATCATGAGCACTCTTTTTGAAACCTTCCTTTAGAAAATACCCTTCAATTCTAGTAAACCAAGCTCTTGGCGCCTGTTTGAGGCCATGCCGTGCCTTTGTGAGCTTATAGACTTTATGTTCAGCACCCCTTTTAACAAAGCCTTTTGGCTGTTCTACATAAATTGCTTCTTGTAACTCACCATGCAAAAAAGCACTTTTAACATCTAACTGTTGCACAATCCAATCATTATGAGCAGCTATTGCTAGAAGAGATCTTATTGTATCCCATCGAGTAACATGCGCAAATACCTCGTTGTATTCTACTCCCTTTTGTTGTGCATATCCTTTCACTACCAATATTGCTTTGAATTTGTCTACTTCTTCCTTTTCATTTAGCTTGGTCTTGTAAATCCATTTAACACCCATTGGAATACACTCTTGTGGCAGTTCAACAACTCCCACGTCCCATTTTGCTCTATAGCTGACATTTCTACATGCATAGCTTGTACCCACTTGTCGTCCTTTGCAGCCTCCTCATATGTCACTGGATCACCCAATGAGCTGAATAAAATCAAATTAATTTCTTCATCCGAAAGACCTTCCCCACTTTCATAATCCTGTTGCCAAGCTGGACGTTTTCCTTGCCTCTTTGACATGCGAAACGCTTCTTCTGTGTTTTGAATCTGAGTTGTAGGATGAACTGAATCATCTACATTTTGTTGATGATCTATGTGACACCTCGCAATTTCCAGGTCAGCATTCATTTTATTTTATCAATAATGTGTATTATTATTTCATACGTGGCACTAGAATGATTAGTATTTAGTGTGACACGTGGCACGACAGTCCAAACACACCGATAATTCGAGGAATTATCGCACAACACTCGCACGTGTCTTGAATGACGAACGTTGGTGAACGGATCAAACCACAGTACACTTTCACTGCACAATAGGTTCCGGGGAACCTAAGTTATGTAGAACAATGCTCACATGTCGAGAAACGATGATCGAAATCGTGAAATTCGCGAAAAACGGTTCAAGCTATGAAATTGGGCTTATTGGGCTCAGCCGAGACCCATCGCGGTACGCGAAGCCTAGGCGGGAGAATTTGAATTCTCCGAAATCCATCGCGGTACGCGACGACCGATCATCTTCCACCATCGCGATACGCGACGTGTTTCGGGAACCGAATGATTATTTTAATCGTCGCGCTACGCGATGATGCTTTTTGGCAGGCATCGCGGTACGCGACGAGCCTATAATCGCAGAAAATCTTTATAACCCCAAGAGTAATCATTCTGCTACCTCTATACTCGTTTTCTCTCGACTGAAACACACCATCTCGACCAAAATCAACCTGTTACCACCATCTTCACCAGAAGGAATCAGCAAAAACAACATTTGGAGCTTCATTGACAATCGAAGATCGAGTTTTGAAGAGGCAATCGAAGAAATCGACTAAGACCCTTGATTCAGCGGCTGTAATCTCGACTCCAGCCTCTCCTAGAACTATCCCAGACCTGCTTAAGCCCCATCTCGACGATCTAAACCTGTGTGAGGTAGTTTTCATGCCTAATCTAGTCTAAAAATCACTAGAAATCACACATACAAGCCATTTTGGCCACATGCATCACTAGCATCACTCAACCCACGAATTTTTGATCTTGTGAAACTGATTTTTAATGTTATTGCTACTGATTTGGTGATTGGGTGACGATCCATGATGAATTTGATTGAATATATTGATGAATTGTTGATATTGTTATGAGATAAGAACTTTAAACCACATGCATGCACGATCTATGTAATTTTTTGATGATTTTGAACATGAATAGATGATTCATGATGATAGTTGGGGTTATTTGCAAGGTCTATGGTGGTTTTTATGGTCAAAATAATGATTTATAACATTATTTCAATATTTAGCAACTTTATTTATGCAAGTATGATAATAGGTGATGAGGTAACCACATACATGTGCTTAAAATGCTAGTTTATGGTTTGAGTGATGAATGTTGGATGTATTAGAATGGTTAGAAGCATCAAATGTATGATTTTTATGAATGTTACTATAAATAGTAACTTTTTGTTAAGAAGTTGTTATGATTGATGAACTTGATAAATGTTGGATGATTATCATGCTTAGTTAATCTAGTTATGTTGATAATAAGTGGCCTTGTGTTCTAAATGGTTGAAATATACGTTTTGGCATGAGTTACTATAAATAGTAACTTTATTTTGTAAAGTCTATAGATGATAACATGTTTATTGCAACGGATGCGATTAAATGGCTATTTAGGACTAAGATATTGATATTTAGTTGATGTTGATTATTAAAGAGTTAATTACACAAATGGTCCATGTGGTTTATCGGGAATCCCAGGTTTGGGTACTAGTTTTTTTTTATAACATTCTGGGTCCTTAAATTCCTTAAAACGTTTCACCACTGGGTATTAGGGTAACCTGCCGTTTAAAATTAACGGTTTTAGCCTCACGTGCCTAGCACGTGAGGGCATTATCGTCCTTTCCACTTCTCTTCTGAGAGAACTTGATCCACCATCCGCCATGGGAGAACTTGATCCGACCTTCATCCAAGAACCCGAACACCGACCCAAACCCGCATTAATCGAAGCCCACGGAATCCCCCAAATCGACCTCTCCCCTTACATAACCTCATCATCATCTCCGAACGCCATACATGATCTGGTGGATGAGATCCGTGACGCCTGCAAAGATTGGGGGTTCTTCCAAGTGATCAACCACGGGGTTCCGATCGAGATCTGTGAGAAGCTGCAGTCGGTGGTGAAGAGGTTTTTTGATCAATCTTTGGAGGAGAAGAAGAAGGTGAAGAGAGATGAAGCAAATCCGTTGGGGTATTATGATACTAAACATACAAAAAATGTGCGAGATTGGAAAGAAGTTTTTGATTTCATGGTGGATGATCCGGTAGTCATGCCGGCTTCTTATGATGAAGATGATGATGGGAAGCGGAAGGACGATAATGCCCTCACGTGCTAGGCACGTGAGGCTAAAACCGTTAATTTTAAACGGCAGGTTACCCTAATACCCAGTGGTGAGATGTTTTAAGGAATTTAAGGACCCAGAATGTTAAAAAAAAACGTTAGTACCCAAACCTGGGATTCCCGATAAACCACAGGGACTATTTGTGTAATTAACTCATTATTAAACTTGTGTAAATATGCTTATTTTAGTAACTTTCTAAATATAGTAACTTTTACGCGCAAACCATGCTAAACCGACTATGTGAAACTATGTACTTCATGATAACATGCTCATTTAGGATAAATATGCATGATAGATTAATCGGATTATGATTTCTCTAATAACTTGCCTAATGTGGAAACTTTCCTGAAATAGAAACTTACTATAAATAGTAAGTTTCCTCACGAAAGTGACTTTGGTATCCGTGCACCTCACACGACACTAAACCGCACATCACACGATCACATGATCCAAGAACCGTCACCAACGGGTCGTTAGGTCAAACACGGTCAACACGACCCACATAACAACTTAGAGTTGTTAAACACTATCATCCTGCTATGGCGCAATGCAGGAAATGCTGCTGCCCGAGTGTGCACAATGCAAATTTCATCATCCTGCTACGGCGCAATGCAGGAAATGCAACAACTGTGGCCGATTAGGTCACCGAGCTCAGTAATGTCGGGCTCCAGCAACTCAAGCTGCAAACAATGCTGCTGTAGCACTTCCCCCACCACCAAGACCTGGCAATCACAACAACAATAACAGGGGATGCTATAACTGTGGAGAATTAGGCCATTTCTCCAGAGAGTGCCCGAAGCGAGTGCAACAAGGAGCCCAAGCACCTCGCGGACGAGCTTTTGTGATCGGAGCCAATGCAGCTCGTCAAGACCCTAACGTGGTCACTGGTACATTTCTTATACATGACTCTTATGCATCTATTTTATTTGACACTGGTGCAGATCAGAGTTTTATTTCATCTGACTTTGCACGCCAACTTAATCTTACTGAGGAAACTTTAGACTCCTCTTATATCATCGAAGTAGCGAATGGGAAACAAATAACAGCTAGCACCATACTTAGGAACTGCCCACTTACACTTATTGATCATACATTTACCATCGACTTGATACCGATGGAGCTTGGCAGTTTCGACATCGTAGTTGGGATGGATTGGCTATCTCTCAATAGAGTGTAAGTCATCTGTTCTGAAAAGCTACTTCGGATTCCATTGACGAATGATCGTGTATTGGAAGTTCGTGGGGACCAAGCAAAGCATAGTGTCAAAATCATATCATGCATCAAGGCGCGTAAGTGTCTACAGAAGAAGTGTGTAGCTTTCTTGGCTCATGTGGTGGAGAAACAGAAAGACAAGAAGACAATTCAAGACGTGCCAATAGTAAAGGAATACCCTGAAGTGTTTCCTGAAGACCTACCAGGTTTGCCACCTGTACGACCGGTAGAGTTTCGCATTGACTTGATCCTTGGAGCAACACCTGTTGCTAAATCTCCATACAGGTTAGCACCTTCGGAGATGCAGGAATTGTCAAACCAACTATAGGAGCTACTTGATAAAGGTTTTATCCGACCGAGCTACTCACCTGAAACAACCGGTTTTTAATAAAAAATGTAATGTAAATAATCGTTAATTGAACGATTATGGTTGTTGTGATTTGAAAATATGTGAAATTACGTCATTAATGGCAAGAGCACATGTGATCGTTCTAGAGATCCATGATGATTTATCAATTTTGGTTATTAGAGGTTGATAGTATGCGAGAAATGATGAACGTGGGCGAAAACCGTGCGCGAAACGGAGTTACGGATTGTCCGGAATCGCGAAAAGAAGTTAAAAATCAAAAAAATTGGAAAAATCTCCTGGGGCGGTACGCCCCACGCCAAGCATTGGGCTGGGGCGGTACGCCCCACGACCTATGTCGGTTAAAATTGTTTTAAAAGATCATATCGCATCGGAAATGTATTTTTATTCTTCTTTTCGACCTGTTTGCCCTCCAGACGAAGATCCATCCATTTCTAAGCCTAAAACCTTCAATTTAAAGGTTTCTAATCATCCAGATCGCGCATAGGATCGTGTCTTCAAGTCCTGATCGTTGTTTTAACCGTAGAAATCCGTCAGATCAGGTAACGGTTTGTTTTATCCTACTAGTTTAATATTATGTGGATTAAATCTAGTTTTGATTGTAATATTATGATTATGAGTATTGATTATTGCCTAGTTGATAACTAGGGATTGTTAGAAACGAAGAAATTGTTGTTTTGATGGTGAAATCTTCGTTTTGAAGCCGGGATATTGTCCGGTTGTTATGAAACCCATATCATGATATGATAACTAGTAGGATGGGTAAATTGTGGTTTTGAAATATATATGGATTATGATCCATGGATTAAACGATGATTATGATGAATTGATGTTAAAATTATTAATAGTTATGATCTTAAAATAAAAATTTAATAATAAAAATAGTTAAAGATCGTAACTAATATAATGGACATCAATTATTTGATAAATTGCCTGGGAATGCATGAAATATGATTAATTGGGATAATTGACTAAAACTTGCTAAACGTAGTAAGATAGAGTCAATTATGTGATAAATTGACTTTGAGCAAGTCAAATCAGTCAAGTGTGTTGAACTTGATTGTATGTGCTATATGTGTTGAAACTAGTTGTATATATGTATTTTGCAACTAGGTGGTGGTAGTGGAAGTCAAACCACTAGTCATAGAGCAGGAAAGGAGCCTGCAGTTGCTAATCCCTTATCTGATTAAGGTAAGTAATCCCACAACTATGACATCACATAATAAATATTGAATTTGTTGTTGAATGAATTATATGATAAATATGGCATTGGTAATAGGGAAATGTTGAACAATAAAAGTTCAACAACCTATGATAAATCCAATACCTTGGTAAATAATAGTGTGGGAATTCTATGATGGAAGTACCGGTGGGGGAACATCATAGTATTTTGATTGATTTATATATGACTCCACAATGGTGGATAGCCAGAGGTGCTGGCAATTGTCTTGATGGAAGTACCGGTGGGTGAACATCTTAGACTTAATAAATATGACTCCACAATGGTGGATAGCCAGAGGTGCTGGCAATTGTCTTAGATGGAAGTACCGGTGGGTGAACATCTTAAGGCTTGAATTATATATGACTCCACAATGGTGGATAGCCAGAGGTGCTGGCAATTGTCTTAGATGGAAGTACCGGTGGGTGAACATCTTAAGACTTGAATTATTTATGACTCCACAATGGTGGATAGCCAGAGGTGCTGGCAATTGGCTATGGTGGAAGCACAGGAATGTGAACCCCATAGTGTAATATTGATTAAACTATTGTCAGCAATAGTTGATGATTGGTAATGTGATATTTTATATTGTGAGAGTCAATTCGAATAGAAATGACTCAGTTTGAATGTTGATTGTGAAAAATGTATTTTTACATTTTATTGTTGAGAAACCATTGGGGTTTACTTACTTAGTTCTTATGAACTAATGTGAAATATTGTGTGATGTTTGTAGGTCAAACATGATGGACCTGGCTGTAAGGATCGAGGTGGACTGTGAATCGAACGAATAAACCTTGTTGCAAACGTTTGAAATTTTGGTTTAAACTTACTTATGTAAATAAGTATTGTAAAATGTGTGATACGTTTACGTTTGCGTTAAACTTTGTTTAATATTATTAAATAAAAAGGGTCAAACAAGGTTTTAAAAATGAAAAATTTTGCTGGGACCAACTCTGATATTATACAAAAATGTTGTATAGTAACCGGGGGTTACATCACCTTGGGGAGCTCCAGTTTTATTCGTAAAGAAGAAGGATGGATCCTTTCGCATGTGCATAGACTACAGGGAGCTGAACAAGCTAACCATCAAGAATCGGTATCCATTACCGAGGATTGATGATTTATTTGATCAACTGCAGGGAGCTCAGTATTTCTCGAAGATCGATTTGCGATCTGGATACCATCAGCTTAGAGTGCAGGACGAGGACATACCGAAGACGGTTTTTCGTACTAGATACGGGCATTACAAATTTATGGTGATGCCTTTCGGGTTGACGAATGCACCGGCGGTTTTCATGGATCTCATGAACCGAGTGTGCAAGCCGTATCTAGATCAGTTTGTCATTGTTTTCATCGATGACATATTGATCTATTCTAAAAGCAAAGCAGATGAGCGACATCTTAGAACAATCTTGGAACTGTTAAAGGAAGAGAAGCTCTATGCCAAATTCTCTAAGTGTGAGTTTTGGTTAAAAGAGGTTCAATTCCTAGGGCACGTAGTTAACAGTGAGGGAATACATGTGATCCTGCCAAGGTTGAGGCGAATAAAGACTGGGATACTCCGAAGACTCCGACGCAGATACGTTCCTTTCTAGGCTTAGCGGGCTATTACAGAAGGTTTATCTCAAACTTTTCTAAGATAGCCCTGCCACTCACAAAGCTAACACAGAAAAGCGAGCCATTTGTTTGGGAATAGAAGCAAGAAGAGGCCTTTCAGACTTTGAAGCAAAAGCTATGTGATGCTCCGATCTTATCTCTCCCAGACGGTTGTGATGACTTTGTAGTCTACTGTGATGCATCCCATCAGGGACTTGGCTGTGTACTGATGCAGCAAGACAAAGTTATCGCTTATGCTTCGAGACAACTGAAGGTTCATGAGAAGAATTACACTACTCATGATCTGGAACTGGGAGCAGTAGTGTTCGCACTGAAAATTTGGAGACATTACTTATATGGCACCAAGTGTACCATATTTACAGATCATAAAAGTCTGCAACACATATTCGATCAGAAGGAACTCAACATGCGACAGCGACGTTGGGTTGAGCTTCTGAATGATTATGACTGTGTAATCAAGTACCATCCGGGCAAGGCAAACGTTGTAGCAGATGCCTTGAGTC
Organism: Mikania micrantha; assembly: GCA_009363875.1. Classification (NCBI taxonomy): domain Eukaryota; kingdom Viridiplantae; phylum Streptophyta; class Magnoliopsida; order Asterales; family Asteraceae; genus Mikania; species Mikania micrantha. Next base: position 12,543,915 of record CM018693.1, on the reverse strand, counting down.
GAAAGGAAAGAGTCAAACCCTTGCGTGTTAGAGCAATGGGAATGACTGTGCAGACAAGCTTACATGACAACATTATTCAAGCACAACAAGAGACTGTTGAACGAGGAAACTTGAAGAAGGAATTAGATTGTGGAGCAGAAAAGCAATTTGAAACAAAGCCTGATTGAATCATCTACTACAAGGATCGTGTATGGATTCCTGCAGTAGATGAGTTAAGGAAACTTATATTTGATGAAGCACATAAGACCAAGTACTCTGTGCATCCCGGTGCTGATAAGATGTACCAAGACTTACAGGCGTTTTATTGGTGGCCGGGTATGAAGAAAGACATAGCTGAGTATGTTGGTCGATGCCTCACATGTGCTAAAGTAAAGGCAGAACACCAGAAACCGTCAGGTTTGCTGGAACAGCCTGAAATTCCACTTTGGAAGTGGGAACAGATAGCTATGGACTTTGTCACCAAGCTACCCCGCACTTCCATTGGATATGACACTATATGGGTTATCGTTGATCGATTAACCAAATCTGCTCATTTCTTGCCAATGCGAGAAACTTACACGATGGATAAACTAGCGAGACTTTACATCAACGAGATAGTGGTACGTCATGGTGTGCCATTGTCTATCATTTCAGATCGTGATAGCAGATTCACATCAAGGTTCTGGCAATCATTGCAGAAATCTCTGGGGACGCAATTAAACCTGAGTACAGCTTATCATCCACAAACGGATGGTCAAAGCGAACGTACTATACAAACCCTGGAGGACATGTTAAGAACTTGTGTTCTAGATTTAGGTGGAAATTGGGACTCCCATTTGCCACTGATTGAATTCTCCTACAACAACAACTATCATAGTAGCATCGGATGTGCACCGTTCGAGGCTCTCTATGGTCGTAAGTGTCGATCGCTGATCTGTTGGTCAGAAGTGGGAGAGAATCGTATAACCGGGCCAGAACTTATTCAAGAAACTACAGACAAAATTGCTCAGATACACCAAAGACTATAAGCAACTCGAAGCAGACAAAAGAGCTACGCCGATAAACGGCGCAAGCCGTTGGAATTCCAAGTGGGAGACCATATCATGTTGAAGGTATCCCCATGGAAAGGTGTAGTTCGTTTTGCAAAGAAAGGCAAACTAACACCACGGTACGTGGGACCGTTCAAGGTCATCGAACGTATTGGTCCTGTGGCGTACAGACTTAGACTACCGGATGAACTTAGTGGTGTACACGACGTGTTTCATGTCTCAAATTTGAAGAAGTGCTTTGCTGATGAAACTCTTATCATACCCGTTGAAGAAATTCAATTGGATGAACACTTGCACTTTATTGAAGAACCTTTGAAGATTATGGATCGCAAGGTTAAACAACTGAGGCGAAGCCGTATTCCGATAGTCAAGGTTCGTTGGAATTCCAAGCGCGGACCCGAGTTTACTTGGGAACGTGAAGATCACATAAAGCACAAGTATCCCCAGCTGTTTACAGAGGAAGTCGTACCGGATAATGATGCTTAAATTTCGGGACGAAATTTCTCTAACAAGGGGAGACTGTAACATCTATGCCGGAAACGTCGCCGGAACAGTGATCTGAACAGTGAAATGCACAGTAACTCAGGTACACACTTCGAGAAACCATGTTTATGCTATTACACTTAAGGCTTAACAGTAAACTATTATGCAATTGTCTCTGTAATCTGATTTAAACTTAACAGTTTAACAGTCAGAAACACGTTAGACAAAGCTGAACACACACACGGATGCTTGTTATGGTGCTATTATGTATAAACGTATGTGAGGTTAAACAAAACAAAACTATAACAGTTTTTGTTGCAGAATGCTGAACCGACGAATTATTCGTAGAGGTGACGATCTGTACAAATAAATCTGAAAGTTTAACTTTCTAAAATGATGACTGGAAAGTAGAAAACAAGAATCAGAAAGCCAAACCATTGTCGTGTTCGTTCGAATGACGATTCGAACGAATACGCGCGATGGCGACGAGTTCTGACGAAACGAAAACGAAGACGACACGAACGTCAATAAGTTAAGAAAATAAAATATTTTAATGTTTTACAATTTTGAAACTCATCAAAAATAAAGAAATAAACTATTTTATTTGAAACCCGTAAAATACGAGCGTTACGTTCCGGAAACGTAACGAAAACGCGAACCGAGCAACAAAAAAAAACCCGAACTCACTCGGGGTATAACTACCCTAAATGAGTTCATCTACCTCATTTCTCTCTTCACTTTCTCTCTCTAAAACCCCCATTTCTGGCTTTACTCTCTCACTAGATTTCAAACCTTCAATCCACCATAACTCACTCATTTCTTGATGAAATTGAGTGATTCTTGAACCCAAACGAAGATCTTGATCTCTATTTGTGACAACTAGTACCTGACCGGCCGGCAAGTCCGTACGGTGCGTGTACTTTCTACAGTAACTATGTGTACGTACATGTGTGTAAACAGTGTTTGTATTAACAGATTTTTAAATACAAGAAATCGTTGTACGTATTTTTGTGTAAACTTAGATACATTAAGTACAACGTACATTTGAAACATTAGTTGTGTTTATTAAGTGAAAACTTAATTACACTTAACACAACAAATCATGTGAAACAACAGTGTTCAAACAACTAACAGAAACAAATCGGTTGCGATCTGATATCCATAGATGACAGGAATCAGATGGCCGACAATTCAACGTGAAAACTATGTGAAATCAGGACGTTAGTTGAGTCCGACAGTGAGGAAACACAATTCAAACATGGGTTACAGTGTTGTTTCAAAATAACGAACTGACAGTGTGTTTGCGTGGGTGACGATTCACACAAACATATCTGTGAGTTTAACGTTCTGAAATGATGACTGTCAAGTAGAAAACAAAAGTCGGAAAGCAAAACCATCGTCGTGTTCGTTCGAATGACGATTCGAACGAATACGCGCGATGGTGACGCGATTCGACGAAACGAAAACTAAAACACGACACGAACGAAAATAATATAATAAAATTAATAACATTTTTACAATTTTGAAACTCGTCAAATTAATTAAATTAGAGTCTTTATTTATTTATTATAAATTACGCGTAATTTTCCGGTTACGCGACGAAATCGCGAACCGAGCAACTGAAACGGACCCGGACACCACACGTGATATAAATAGGTTAAATGAGAGTGTTTCTCTCATTTTTACATCCACACTCCCTTCTCTCTCTAGAATTCCGGCCAAAGCGAACGTACTATACAAACCCTGGAGGACATATTAAGAACTTGTGTTCTAGATTTAGGTGGAAATTGGGACTCCCATTTGCCACTGATTGAATTCTCCTACAACAACAGCTATCATAGTAGCATCGGATGTGCACCGTTCGAGGCTCTCTATGGTCGTAAGTGTCGATCGCTGATCTGTTGGTAAGAAGTGGGAGAGAATCGTATAACCGGGCCAGAACTTATTCAAGAAACTACAGACAAAATTGCTCAGATACAGCAAAGAATACAAGCAACTCGAAGCAGACAAAAGAGCTACGCCGATAAACGGCGCTAGCCGTTGGAATTCCAAGTGGGAGACCATGTCATGTTGAAGGTATCCCCATGGAAAGGTGTAGTTCGTTTTGCAAAGAAAGGCAAACTAACACCACGGTACGTGGGACCGTTCAAGGTCATCGAACGCATTGGTCCTTTGGCGTACAGACTTAGACTACCGGATGAACTTAGTGGTGTACACGACGTGTTTCATGTCTCAAATTTGAAGAAGTGCTTTGCTGATGAAACTCTTATCATACCCGTTGAAGAAATTCAATTGGATGAACACTTGCACTTTATTGAAGAACCTTTGGAGATTATGGATCGCAAGGTTAAACAACTGAGGCGAAGCCGTATTCCGATAGTCAAGGTTCGTTGGAATTCCAAGAGCCGACCCGAGTTTACTTGGGAACGTGAAGATCACATAAAGCACAAGTATCCCCAGCTGTTTACAGAGGAAGTCGTACCGGATAATGATGCTTAAATTTCGGGACGAAATTTCTCTAACAAGGGGAGACTGTAACATCTGTGCCGGAAACGTCGCCGGAACAGTGATCTGAACAGTGAAATGCACAGTAACTCAGGTACACACTTCGAGAAACCATGTTTATGCTATTACACTTAAGGCTTAACAGTAAACTATTATGCAATTGTCTCTGTAATCTGATTTAAACTTAACAGTTTAACAGTCAGAAACACGTTAGACAAAGCTGAACACACACACGGATGCTTGTTATGGTGCTATTATGTATAAACGTATGTGAGGTTAAACAAAACAAAACTATAACAGTTGTTGTTGCAGAATGCTGAACCGACGAATTATTCGTAGAGGTGACGATCTGTACAAATAATTATGAAAGTTTAACGTTCTAAAATGATGACTGGAAAGTAGAAAACAAGAATCAGAAAGCCAAACCATTGTCGTGTTCGTTAGAATGACGATTCGAACGAATACGCGCGATGGCGACGCGTTCTGACGAAACGAAAACGGATACGACACGAACGTTAATAAATTAAGAAAATAAAATATTTTAATGTTTTACAATTTTGAAACTCATCAAAAATAAAGAAATAAACTATTTTATTTGAAACCTGTAAAATACGCGCGTTACGTTCCGAAAACGTAACGAAAACGCGAACCGAGCAACAAAAAAAACCCGAACTCACTCGGGGTATAACTACCCTAAATGAGTTCATCTACCTCATTTCTCTCTTCACTTTCTCTCTCTAAAACCCCCATTTCTGGCTATACTCTCTCACTAGATTTCAAACCTTCAATCCACCATAACTCACTCATTTCTTGATGAAATTGAGTGATTCTTGAACCCAAACGAAGATCTTGATCTCTACTTGTGACAACTAGTACCTGACCGGCCGGAAAGTCCGTACGGTGCGTGTACTTTCTACAGTAACTATGTGTACGTACATGTGTGTAAACAGTGTTTGTATTAACAGATTTTTAAATACAAGAAATCGTTGTACGTATTTTTGTGTAAACTTAGATACATTAAGTACAACGTACATTTGAAACATTAGTTGTGTTTATTAAGTGAAAACTTAATTACAGTTAACACAACAAATCATGTGAAACAACAGTGTTCAAACAATTAACAGAAACAAATCGGTTGCGATCTGATATCCATAGATGACAGGAATCAGATGGCCGACAATTCAAGGTGAAAACTATGTGAAATCAGGACGTTAGTTGAGTCCGACAGTGAGGAAACACAATTCAAACATAGGTTACAGTGTTGTTTCAGAATAACGAGCTGACAGTGTGTTTGCGTGGGTGACGATTCACACAAACATATCTGTGAGTTTAACGTTCTGAAATGATGACTATCAAGTAGAAAACAAAATTCGGAAAGCAAAACCATCGTCGTGTTCGTTCGAATGACGATTCGAACGAATACGCGCGATGGTGACGCGATTTGACGAAACGAAAACTAAAACACGACACGAACGAAAATAATATAATAAAATTAATAACATTTTTACAATTTTGAAACTCGTCAAATTAATTAAATTAGAGTCTTTATTTATTTATTATAAATTACGCGTAATTTTCCGGTTACGCGACGAAATCGCGAACCGAGCAACCGAAACGGACCCGGACACCACACGTGATATAAATAGGTTAAATGAGAGTGTTTCTCTCATTTTTACATCCACACTCCCTTCTCTCTCTAGAATTCCGGCCACCACCACCAAACCACCATAAACCACCTTCAAACTTCCATAACTCCCTCGTTTCTTATCCGATTTGAGTAATTCTTGCGCCCACGCGTAGCCCTTGACGAGCTTTACATAGAAGTACAGCAGATCTAAAGGTTTACCCACTGAAAACGAAGGTATGAAACCATTAAAGTCACGGGAATTAGGGTTTTTAACTTGTCATGTGCCTTATTCGATCCACCTTGGTTATTCGGCTCTAGACCAAATCCCACGCACCATAACATGTCAAGATTTCTGTATAACACATTACAACCGGTGGCATGGACCAGTGACTGATCGGAGATGATGAGAAAGACAAGCCACAACAGGTTCGTGGAGGTTGGAATACCGAACCTTCAGGTGGCGGCCGCATCCATGGTTGCTAAACCTAAATCGCCGAACCTTCCTAGCCACGAGCCTTATGGCGAACCCTGGTCATCACCACCTAACCCTCCTCCGAGTCACGAACCCATGCAGCTCACGAACTTACATATTCAGTGCGAACCTACCTGTCTCCCGAGCCTTTCTCATCACGAACACAATGATGGTGAACGAACCCCGGCGAACCTGCATGCCCCTTGCGAACCCTCCTAGTCACCGAACCACTTCAGAACCCACGAACCCTAAGGCTGACGAACCATCCAAACATCCACGAACCTATGAGCTGTTTGGGCACCGAACCCTATTGTCACGCAAGACTGCAGCGAACCTCTTTGGTCAACCCTCAACCGAACCTTTATCAGTTCACCGAACCTCCACAGCAGCTGGGAAGCTAACTTTGATCAGCAACTGTCGAACTATTGACCACATGCGAACAGAAATGCCATCTTGAAATCCTCTAAATCCATCTCGTTATTCTGGCCCACTTTCCTTGCTGAAGCCACGAAAATAACCAAGGCCCAAATCCATTGTATTCGGCCCAAGGCATATTGTATTGGCCCAAATTAAATTGTCCAGGCCCAAACTAATTAACCATAAACATGCTATTAAGCCACTTTACTTACTTGGGCTTGAATAAGTGGCACAGAAGTCTTCGATCCATTTACTTGATTCGGCCCAATAACAATTTCATGGGCCCAACCGAAAACAGCCGGCCCAATAGGACCCTCGGGCCACTAGGGCTGTTTCGGCCCAGTCATTTAGGCCCAAAGTTGATACTTGACCCATATGAGTAATAGTGTAGCATAACACTTACATAAAACGATGATCATGGATGTTGTACAATTAAACCACATCCTAAGTATAATTACTACAAAATTGTTAAATTGGATGTTTTGATATACTATGAGCAATCATAACACATAATTAAACTCAAGACATTAAAGATTTATGAGTTTTCATGAGAAACCTAAGTATTGTACTTAGAAATTTTAATAATAACACGTTGAGTTGAGATGAGCATAGAATCAATAACTAGTACATTGGGCCGAATAAGGACCGAGACCCACAATGGATTAGCCAACATTAGGGCTAACGCCTACACGCGCGCAAAACACATTAACTGCCACTTATAAGTTACATACAACGTGTGAACAATACAGGATCGTGAAATCAACGTTCAAGGAACAATCAAGAGCGCGTGTCTTCTTTATTTAAGCTAAGTCAACCCTACAATTACAAGGTGAGTTCATATGCCCCTTTTACTTTAATCTTTACTGATTTTAACTCTCGGGGCTGAGAAACATGTTTACTTTTATTTATTTAAAAGTTTTGTTTAACATGTTATTTATACTTTGATTTAGATAATATCAAACTGTTTATTATCGCTTATCATTGTATGCATGCTTGTATGATCATGAGATAACAGGGAAACTTAGATGATTATACTAATGTAAATTCTTAATCATCAACATATTAGAATAACATAGTTGTAAGATTATACCTTATAACACTTAGTTATTTCAACATGAGCAAACATTTAGACAGTTTACACATAAACAGACAACGAGAACAATCCCACATTGAGGCTTTGGGATCACATGGATTTCAGTAAATGATGATCATGATAACGTAACTTCATGGGATTCTTATCATTTACACATAATTAACATGATGTAATAAGACAAGTTCTTATTCGACTTTGTTAATCATACGAGAACAATCCCACATTGAGGCTTTGGGATCAAATGGATTACAGTAAATGATGATCATGATAACGTAACTTCATGGGATTCTTATCATTTACACATAATTAACATAATGTAATAAGACAATTTCTTATTCAACTTTGTTAATTACATGAGGACAATCCCACATGGAGACTTTGGGATCACACGGCGGAATAGAGGTGAATGGAATGCATTGTAATCTGATTACGTGAGGATTACCATGGATTTCATTTGGGCTCTATACGTTGCATTGAGATTACATTACAAAAAGTTAACTAACACTTTTAATATTTAAAAGTGAAACAACAGTTAACCCCACAACTATAGAATAATTCAAGGAGCAGATTGAATAAATCTAATATCCTTAACACATATATTGATTATCAATACTTCGGTTTGATAATTACAACGCCATCATTTTATTATTCTATACATGAGAACACAGGTGATCAAGAATGAGATACACATGGGAATTGAGAATGGAAATCAATAGTTGTATCACAAGTAGTGTGGAGTTCTAGTGGTGTTATGGTGGGATGTTGGCTAGGGCTTAGTTCCCTTACATATGCCCTATATATAAGCAACACTACTAGGATGACATAGTACTTGTGACTATAACTATTGAGGAGCTATTGGGTGAACAAGTGAAACAGATAATCATACAAGTAACAGTTTTATCATGGTGAATGTGCATGTGAATGAATCAAGGTTTTACATTAACTTACTTATGAACTCACCAACCTGGTGTTGACTTTGTTTAAATACTTGTTTTCTCAGGTGATGAACAGGTGTAGATACATACATGCAAGGATTTAGCTAGTGGACTTTTAGAAGACCTAGCTTTATTTTGGGTTGCATGCTTTTGGGAACAAGAACATGAATCATCTTTTGTATATCTTGTACATATACAAGATATAGTTACATTGATTCTTTTTGGTAGATTTACTTGATTAAATTATGAACGATACTGTGTAATTTAATATTGTAATTCTATATCATGGATGTGTTAGAAATTTCTCATTTATTTATCATGTGCTATGTAAACAATCTGATCATTTGATTATCACTCATGATATCGCGCCCCGGGAACCTTCCGCCCGACGGGAAAACACGATCCGTTCCCGCCGGCCTGGGGTGTGACACTACTACACGAAAGTACAAAGGATCCGCTCGAAAAACAGCCTGAAACGAGGTAATCTGAGCCTCAACTTAGCGATTTTAGGGTTTTCTAAACCCTTATTTCGAACCCACCCTCTTGACCGGCTTCGAACCACCCAACCCTAGGGGAACGCTCACTAACTCCAAAGGATGATGTAGGAACAAGCATTACACTAAACCAAGGTCGTTTGGCTCGAACCTTAGGGCTGCACCTGTGCGAGAGTGTCTTGGCCGAATGATCCTCACAGGTGGGCCGAATGGCATCCTTCGGTCGAATGGCCTCACCCTACTTTCGGTCGGCTCAGCTCTTTCGGCCTAAGTCATTCGATCGGTGTGACCCCATTCGACGCTAGCCATTCGCCCTCACACATACTCGGTTAAGCTCTCTTTCGGACATTCCCCATTCACTCGGATCTCATACGGCCAGACCTCATGCGGCCAACCCATTCGACCTAGCTTCGGCCAACCCATTCGACCACCCTTATTCGGCCAACTTCATTCGGCCAAGGATATTCGACCAGGGTTGATTCGGGTAAGGGTTTGGGGTTAAAACCATCATGCACCACCAAGTAACTTTGAATGTAGGGTATGCATGGGGAAGAACATGTTGTGCATGGAAGGCTACGTAAATCCCCATGTGTGTGAGTATGCGGAATTCATTAGGGTTTCTCTTAAACAAAAGGGAAACCAAACTAGTTTGAACAAAAGTGATTATTTTATGAATTATTTATGATTCATTACATCCATGTTTTACTAAAGGAAAACCAATGCAACAACTGTAAGGATTATGAGTACTTCAAACACAAAGAACGAAATATCGAAGACTTAACTAAGTTTTATAGTGTTAATTTCTAACACCTAATACTTAGTTAATTATTCAGTCATTTACAACTAAGTTAGATAGTTCTATGGAACTTCTAAGTTAGGTTGTACATACTAACAATGCGAGACAACAAAGGGAAGCTAAGACTAAATCCTAGGCTTAAGAGTTAATCAAGTGGGTTAACCTAAGCCTAATAAACAAATACATAATTTTATTAAGATATAATATGCTTTTAATAAATGGAATCAATGATAAACTTTTTCTAATTTATTTAAATGATTTATAACTTAAAATTTAATTAAAACAAATTTCTTTGCAACCATTTAATCAAGGTCTTATGGGATCATGGGTTATTAATGATGGGTAATACCTTAGACCAACTATATGAAGTATTAGAAAATACATTAGTGAAATAGGACACTTAGTTGCACACCGCGATCAAAACCCTAGTCTGCGTCTATTATAATGACTCATCGTAGTCAAACTTCTTAAAACAACTCAAGTGCTGAAGAAACTTAAGCTACAACAAACGAGCGCGCATTTTCTGTAGTAATACATACTTAGCAACACAGGTGAGTTCATTGTCCCTTTTCAAACTATTTTGAGTTTTTACTGCGGGACTGAGAAGCATGTTAAACTTTTTAAACAAATGTTTAACTGTTGCAATTATACTTTTAAACTTATTCAAACTACTAATGCTAAATGCTAATGCTACAGGATTATGCTAAATGCTAATGCTACAGGATTATGCTAAATGCTAATGCTATGGGTTAATGCTAAATGCTATTGCTACGGGATTATGCTAAATGCTAATGCTACAGATGAATGCTAAACGCTAAAGATATGGTTTAATGCTACATGCTAATGCTATGGTTAATGCTAAATGTTATTGCTATGGGATTATGCTAAATGCTAATGCTACAGATGAATGCTAAATGCTAAACGCTAAAGCTATGGTTTAATGCTACATGCTAATGCTATGGGTTAATGCTAAATGCTATTGCTATGGGATTATGCTAAATGCTAATGCTACAGATGAATGCTAAATGCTAAACGCTAAAGCTATGATTTAATGCTACATGCTAATGCTACGGGTTATGCTACATACTAATGCTACGGACTAATGCTAACGCTAACGCTAAATGCTAATAATTCTATGCTAATGCTATATACATACATACTAAATGCTTGAAATGCTCAGAATACTTAAAACTTTGTATGCTTTATATGCTTGCCATGTTAAAACAACGGTTTGGCCTCTCAGTGCTTGCCTTACCGGTTGTGAAGCTAGTACTTGTGCACAAGATACGTAAACGCTATGCTATTTGAATGCTATAAACTTGTATGCTAAAACTATTGGCTATGGTAGAACATACTGTTTTGGTCTCTCAGTGCTTGCCATAGGTTGTCTACCATAGTCGGGACTTGAAGGAACAGACCGTCGGTTTCTCAGTGCTTGCCATAGGTTGACCTTCATAGTCTGGGCTAGAGGAACAGACTATTGGTCTCTCAGTGCTTGCCATACAGTGATTCCTCATTTTCCACTCATGCTTGTGATATGTGACTAGGATGATTCTGGATTTCTCTAGTTGACTTTGTGTCCTCTTAGAAATCCTTAATCAAAACACCGAGGTTGCTAACCACAATTAAATCCTATATGGATTGATACTGGATTCCTTAGGGTGTTCAGTTGTCCATAAAGGTAACTCTCAAAGCTAGACTTGCAGATGTTATTGTGTGCGTGTTGAAACTTACAAACATAATGCTAAAGCTATGATGGGAATGGGAATGGATGGTAGGTAGAATGCTTAAATATTATTAACAACAGTGTCATATGCGGATTAGTATGTGGTGGGATGGCGTCTGGGCGGGTCGTAGGCTCGACTCAGGGGTATGCCCTATATATAAGCATACCGATTTGGATACTACATGTGGAGTTAATGAGGTTAAGGTTTTGCCGAAAGAGGTTTGCTAAAGCTATTTTTAAACTTATAAACTACATGAACTCACCAACCATTGTGTTGACCTTGTTTTATTTCATGCTTCTCAGGTGATGAACAGGTGTAAGCTAAGGCTTTTGGTTTGCATGCTAGGCGGCCTAGATAGGGGACCTAGCTGATTTTGGAAGCACATCTTTTGTTATTAATACGAATCATTTTTGATGTCTTGTACAGTTACAAGATGGAAAACAATTGATTCTTTTGATAGGTTTATTCAGTTAAATTACTAAACATTGACAAGTGTAATTTAACTTTGTAATCCTAGTTAATGCTTTATTGTGCTTAATTATTCTTAACATTGATGCTATGTAAACAATCTGATCGTCATGATTATCACACACGATATCGCGCCCCGGGAACCTTCCGCCCGGCGGGGAACACGATCCGTCCCGTCGGCTCGGGGTGTGACAATGATCCTTTGTTTAATGGGATCATACAATCTATATGCCTTTGATTCAAGACTTATACCAAGAAAAATACATTTATTGCTCCGATCATCCAACTTTGTTCGAACCTGAAAGGGTACATGTGCATAGGTGAAACACCCAAACTTCTTTTACACGTTTACACGTGTCAAATTTTTTGGTCCCAGATTAAAAACTTTACCACAAAACCATGTTCGGAAGCGTGAAATTACCATTTCATGAGTTAAACACACCACTTACCTTTATTATTAATAAAATCCAGTGTGTTTAAGGTTAATATTACCAGAGTTTTACATAACGCTCGATTCAGCTTCAAAAGGTGCCTGATCTAATCGTCCGATGCATATCTATTTTTGACCTGTAACATCACATATAAGGTCACAATTAGTTCATATGAACTAAGTAAGTAACTCCTCTCAAAGTTCCCAAAAAAACTTATTTAAACTCATCCACATACATATCATATGGATGTTAATCATGTTTAGATAATAATATATCATATTTAAACATCAACTTGCACTCAACACACATGGTGCATTTATTTCCCTTAATGAGACATTTTCACAAATATGAGTATATTATCTAATCCAACTCTACCACCAGCACCTCTGGCTAAATTTAAAACACCATATATATATATATATATATATATATATATTGGCTCAACTAATTACCCACACACATGTGGTTTCAACAATTTAGTTTCCGGGTTAACCGGTTATCCACACATTTGTGGTATCACAACAAAATGTAAAAATACATTTTTCACAATCAATATTCAAACTGAGTCATCTCTATTCGAGTTGACTCTCACAATGTAATAATATTATATTACCAATCATCAACTATTGTTCACAATAGTTTAATCAAAATTACACTATAGTGTTCACATTCCTGTATTTCCACCATAGATATTAGTCAGCACCTCTGACTATTCACGCATTTGTGGTATCATAATTAGTTCAAGTCTTGAGATGTTCACCCACCGGTACTTCCATCTAAGACAAATTGCTAGCACCTCTAGCTATCCACCATTGTGGAGTCATAATTTATTCAAGTCTTAAGATGTTCACCCACCGGTACTTCCATCTAAGACCCTTGCCAGCACCTCTGGCTATCCACCATTTTGGAGTCATAAATAATTCAAGTCTTAAGATGTTCACCTACCGGTACTTCCATCTAAGACAATTGCCAGCACCTCTAGCTATCCACCATTGTGGAGTCATAAATATTAAGTCTTAAGATGTTCACCCACCGGTACTTCCATCTAAGACAATTGCCAGCACCTCTGGCTATCCACCATTGTGGAGTCATAATTATTTCAATCAAATTAGTATGATGTTCACCCACCGGTACTTTCATCATAGAGTTCCCACACTTTCATTCACCAAGGTATTGGATTTATCATAGGTTGTTGAACTTTTACCATTCAACTTTCCCCTATCACCAATGCCATATTTATCATACAATTCCTTCGACAACACATTCAATGTTCATTATGTGATGTCGTAGTTGTGGGATTACTTATTCAAACACCAGGTCATCCGGCTATTCTTATGCAATCTATGTTGCATATTCAATTCAATCGTGACATAAACAAATTGAAACTTAACATATATACATTAGAGTCTATTAACTCAATTTGTTCCAATTTAATTATGCACATTCATTCAAACCAATCAATGTATATACATCACAATCAAGTAGACTCTTTCTACTACTTATATGTAATGTTACAGTAAGTTGGGTAACTTACCTGGTTCAAACGGTTGTTCATTTCCTACAACCTCCTTTCCACTTCTGTGAATTGTCACTCGACTTTCACCACCAACACCTAGTTGCATATTCACACATATACAACTATATTCAATACATATATCACATACAATCAAGTTCAACGCACTTGACTGGTTTGACTTGCTCAAAGTCAATTTATCACATAATCATATTTCATGCCTCCTTAGGCATTTCATCAAATAATTGATGTTCATTATATTAGTTATGATCTCAATCACTTCTTTTAATCAAATTTCATTTATGATCATAACTGTTAATGATTTTTAACATCAATTCACCACAATCATGATTTAACCTATGGATCATAATCCATATTTCATTTAGAATCTTATTCAACCCACCCTACTAGTTATCACACCATGATATGGGTTTCATAACAACCGGACATTATACCGGCTTTAAAACGAAGATTTCATCATCAAAATATCAAGTTCTTCGTTTCTAACAATCCATAGTTATCAACTAGGCAATAATCAATACCCATAATCATAGTAATACATTCAAAACTAGATTTAATCCACACAATATTAAACTAGTAGGAGAGATCGAATCGTTACCCAATCGAATGGATGTTTAGTCGCAAAACACGATCTGATGTTGCAGAATCAATCCTTGGTACGATCCGGATGTTTAGCTAGCTTCAATTATGAGTTTGAAACTCAAAATTTCGTATGTGGGTGTTTAGAACTCATATGGAAGAAAGTTATAAACTTTCTGCTTGAAATCTAATGAACTTGAGGAGTTTCTGAACCGCCTCACTCGTCGCGTATCGCGAAGGAGGGCTCAAGAGCTCTTCGCGTACCGCGAAGAAATCCGGAGTTCTCAGATATTTTTGTTCCTTCACGTACCGCGAAGGAACCTCAGAATCATCTTCGTGTACCACGAAGAGTCCAAAACACAATATCTTTGAAATTTTCTTTGTTTCGCGATCCCGGACAATCCGTAACTCCGTTTCGCGCACAGTTTTCTCTCACGTTCATGATTTCTCACATATTTTCAAATTCTAACAACCACAATTGTTATTGTAACAATTATTTCAAATAATTTAATTATTAAAACCGGTTGTTACAATAGGCTATGCTACCAAACACTTTAAAATAGTTAACATTTGGTTTCTTTCCTGACCAAGCTTCTTCAGTGTCACAACCCTCGCCGCGTACGAAATCCACGGCGCGTGACTATGTGTTCATGTGCCAATGTTGGAGAATAACCACTGATTAACTATGTTTCATAAAATTAAGTTCATTTAAACAAGCATAATATACATATTATACAACAAGTTTATCATAAGATAATTATTATACAGTACGATGATTATGTTTACTTGTAGGTCACAACTATTTCTGCTGTTGATCCTGACCTAGATTGCTTTACTGACGCTCCTGATTACCTGAAACACGTAGATAAAAGTCAACTACGAATAGTTGAGTGAGAATCATAGGTTTTGTTGACTTAAAATGATTGTTCAAACAATGATTTTTATGATGTAGTAATCACAAGTGATCAAACAGGTACTTAGAAATTGAATCTAATTGAGCATGCAAACATCAAACCTAATGATAAATGATCGTTAGTAATGATTGTTAGCTCACATGATGATGTCCAACCCACGGTTGGAGCGATTTGTGATAATGATACTTGTTTTCCCGCATATGATCATACCAGTACTACCAAGGGCTTGATAACAAGTTGATGATATTTACATAAGAATGTCCTCAATAGCATCCACATAACCAAAGTTCCCAAGTGATACATTTGATTTAATGATTTGATAAAAGATTTACTCGATAATAGTTTGTCATGATTTTCCTGATGAAACTGATATATGATTTCACAGTAGTTGATAAATGTTTATCATCGTTTTCCTGATGATACTGATATATGTTTTCACAATAGTTGATAAAATATGTTTGAAAATGTATCTATATGTTCCACCCCGAGTTTTGGTAAACAATGAAAGGGAGTAGAGAAGGGGCTATGATCTCACCTGTTTTATCGAAGTGTTTTGATTTTGAGGTATCACACAAAATCTGAAGAGAATTCTGCAATTCATTAATGTTTTATGAGTTCCTTGTATTTGAATTGGATTATCAGAATATTCCTTGACTATTGAAAACAAGGAATCGTAGTTTAAGTCATCAAGCTGATCTTAATCCTTAATCAGCATCCTTAAGTTAATATTGCACAAAGTGCGATAAACAAGGAACCTATAATGATTTAGGCTCCTATTGAGGAGTTAATAACTAACTGGATTAATCACGACATTTTCGGATTAATCAAATAGATATTGTTGTTGATTATTCACTTAAAACAATTCCTAGATGAATTTCTGGCTTAGGAATAGTCAATCCTTGTTATTGATCATTTAGGTATCATGAAACATGAGAATGTGATATTAGAATAGGTTTAATAACCATTCTCAATGTACTAATCTGACTGTTATCATAAACATCATATCGTTATTCCGGTGATTATCTATGCTTGTCATTAGTTTGAAACACTTGGATTTAACCTAGCATTTCAAGAAATGATCAAGACAATCACAATCATTGTTACAATCAAATGGTTTAAACCATTTTCATCTAAGATATAGTTTCATCAAAACCGGGCATTACAACGGATCAAAACAAGGATTTACCCATTAATAATTCAAGTTCTTCGTTTATAATCATTCCTAGCCATCATCTAGGCAATAATCAACAATCCTAACTATTGTATTATATTCAAAACAAGATTTAATCTAACCATTATCAAACTAGAAAGTTAAAACGAACCGTTACCTAATCTGACGGATTTCTCGGGCAGATATGATGATCGGGACTTATAGATATGTTCCTTGGCGCGATCTGTGGTTTTAGAAGCCTTCAAGATGAAGATTTGATGGTAAAAAGTTGAGTTTATGCGTCTGGTAGTCGAGTTTATTCGCTAGAAATGAAATCTGATCAAGAAAATCAGATTTTTATGTCTGCTGGTCCGTCGCGTACCGTCGAGGATGGCAAATGGTTTCTCGGCGTACCTCCACCGCCTTAGTCAGACTCGATTTTGTTTTCGCAATTCCGGGAGCATACGAATTCCGTTTTGCGCACGGTTTTCGCCTACGTTCACGATTTTTCGAGCTCTTTCCAATGGTTATAATCTCAAGACCTAAAGAGTTCAAAATATTTGACCTCTTATTTAACGCTATATTCGATTCAGTGTATCTTCAAATCGGAGCCTCGTTTCGCGATTTCGCTTACACTCATTCTCTTCATTTTCGAGTTATGATTCTAGACATGAAATCGATTGGTCATCTATTTGAATAAGCATTATGTGATGGATGTTTCTTTGCGATCTACTAACACCAGATTCCTGAGTAACTACAAGTCATGAACTGATATGATATGATATGGTCCTTCTGGCACATACGTAATAATGAATGTGGATTTCAAGCACGACCAAATGTGATTTCGTCATTAATGACGTAATTCTCGAATACAATTGTCACATTCAGGAACTATGTTATTTAAAGTGGTAGTATAACATATATTTATTAGATAGCCTACCTAGTGAGCAGCCTCAGACCATAGCCATTTTGGCGTGTATTTGTCAAGTAACAGACAACGAATCATATTCATAATGGTTCGATTTTGCCTCTCGGCCACCCCATTTTGCTGAGGGGTAAAGGCAGTGGTAAGTTGCCTTTTTATACCATGTTCCTCACAAAACATATTAAATTCATTAGATGTAAATTCTCCCCCTATCACTTCTTACTCCTTTTATTTTAAGACCGATCTCATTTTCAACCAAAGCCTTAAATTTCTTAAAATAAGAAAAGATTTCAGATTTATCGTTCAAGAAATAAAGCCATCCCTTTCTTGAAAAATCATCAATAAATACTAGGATATACCTCTTGCTGCTAGGAGACGTATGGGAGATAGGACCACACAGATCTGTGTGAATAAGTTGCAGCCTTTCAGAAGATCTCCACATGATTTTCTTTGGTATGGATTCACGCTGCTGCTTTCCCAATTGACATACTTCACACAGCCTTGACTTCTCAGAAACTTTTGGAAAGCCTTTTACAAGATCCTTGCTATGCATAGTGTGAAGGTATTGCAAAGTTACATGGCCAAACCTCCTGTGCCAAATCCAGGCCTCACAATCATCATCAACTTGAAGGCAATACTTACTTGAAGTACCAATAGGTTTAACCACACCTTGGATGTAAAACATTCTATTTCGAGTCATAGTAGAGGTGAGTATTAATCCTTTCTGAACATGATAAATCTTACATGTATTATTTTTTATAACAATAGTAAGATTCTTTTCTTGTAATTGCCCAATACTTAACAAATTAGAAGTAAGAGCAGGAACATAGTACACCTTTGTTATAGTATGAGTTTGCTTTTCCACTGCAATTCGAATGTCTCCAATACCTTGCACCATAATCTTCAAATCATTGCCCAGTTTTACTGTGTGCCTGTAGGTTTCATCAAGAGAGATAAACCAGTCATTCGATCCTATCATATGGTTGGAACAGCCCAAGTCCAAGAGCCAAAGACCCACTGTTTCTTCCTTGTGATGCACCATCTTTTCTTCTTTATCAACTTTTGCATGAGCCATCAGTAGCAGTTCTTCACTATCATCAAATTCAGCATAATGGGCTGTATTTTCTCCCTTGGGACATTCATAAGCAAAGTGTCCCATTTCATGAAAGCTGTAACATTCAATCGGACTTATCAAAACTGCTACGTCCTCGCCCACGACCACGACCCCGGCCACGGAATGATTGACCGCGTCCTCTTCCTCTTCCTTGATAAGTGAGAATCAGATTATGCCTTTAGAACTTGAGTATCAGGTAGCTTCTTCTTGATCTTTTGTTCATGTACCAATAAAGAGCTCTGAAGTTCATCAATAGACAAAGTATCTATGTCTTTTGATTCTTCAATGGTACATACCACAAAATTGAAGTTCTCTGTAAGTGATCGAAGGACTTTCTCAACGATCTTGAGATCTGTCATATCATTATCACCATACGCACACATGTCATTTGCCACCATCATCACCCGCTTGAGATAGTCCGCAACCGATTCCCTTTCCTTCATTTCCAGGACATCGAAATCACGTCGAAGACGCTGCTGTTGAGCCCGCTTTACCCGGGCATTCCCTTGATACTTCGTTTTCATCGCATCCCAGATTTGTTTCGCACTGTCTTTCTGGGTAATGATACGCATTATCTGTCGATCAATGGACTGAAACAGATAATTACGTGCCTTTAAATCCTTCAGCTTCGTAGTCTCAAGGAGAGTTTTTTGTGCCTCTGTAAGGGTTTCTCCTACCCTGGGTTCTCTTACGCCCGTTTCAACAACCGACCAAAACTCCTTTGATCGCAACAGATTCTCCATCACCATGCTCCAGTGCTCGTAATCGCCATCAAAACGAGGCACACTCTGATATGAAACGGTATCTTCTGCCATTTCTTCACTCTCAATCTGACCAGGTATTCGCTCTGATACCACTTGTAATGCTTGAATACAAATAGCATAAACATCACACCCATTTATACTAATACAGACTCTTGACCACTAACGTCTAACTCATAAAACGGAACAAACAATTGACTCAAACAACCAACTAAAATACCGGAAACAAACCAAGACTCAATCAACTAGCCAACTTATTCAAACTCAAATATTACCACGTGTGCATTAAACTATGCACAGACTCAATAACAATACTAACATACGTAGGATTTACAATTACGTCAATAAATATTAAAAATTATATATAACATATTTAGGCTTAAAATTAAGAAATGATGGAAAAATTAATAACTAAATTACAAGTAGTTAACTTATTTATTAAATATAATTTATTGTTGTTTAGTATTGTGTTAAACTTTGAAAGAGGGATGTGAATGCCTGTTCATAAATTAAATTTACATATTATTTACTTAAAAAATATATAAAACCGCTGTCGCTATAAATACTAACATAGTATAGCTAGATTTTTTTTTAACGACATTTGATCTCAACGTGTGAACCACTGATTTCCAGGCCACGTCACCAAGGTCTAATTACCATGACCTCCGTTGAGACCCCACCACCACCCTAGGAGGAAACCGCACCGGAAAACCCCCTGACCTCCCAAGGACCCCTATTTCGCCTTGGGAGGGATTTGAACATGTGACCTCCCATCGGGGAAGCCAAGGGGGTAACCATTAGGCTAGAAGCCTTTGGTTACATAGTATAGCTAGATCATTACGATAAATTCGACCTCTAGTCATTTATTTTTTTACTATTTTATTTTTTATTTTTATTTTGTTATCTTTTATTTTGAGTATTCAAGTACTAACTTTCTTTATATCATCGTTTCGGGGTTTTTAATTTGTAGGTTTTATGTTTTTTCGTGATCCATCCCCATCATAGAAGTATATGACATTTTTTTTTAAGGTTTGTTTCTAGTCACTTATTTTCTTATCATTTTGTTAACGCATGCATATCCGTTTGAGTTTCGCCTATTTTGTTTATAAATTAGTTTGCCCCTAATGTAAAATAAGACTGTTATGTTTACTTGCCAGCGTGATCTAATTATAAGGGTCGGGCTAAATGTACCCCCATTTTGACTTGTCATATCCTCTCCTCCAAAATCGCCCCATTTGCGGTGCACGCATATAATGTATATATGTGTGGGTCCTTAAGGGGCAAAAGTAAAAGTGCACTAATTTTAACGTTATTTTAATTATTTTGTGAAAGTAACGTTAAAATCATTGGGATGATCAACTTCAAATAATAACTTTGAGTCGAGGACTCTTTCGGAGCAGCCTCTCTATCCCAATTGGGATAGGGGTAAGGTTTGTATCTATCCTTCCCCCCAGACCCTACTAAAAGTGGGAATATACTGGGTAAGGTTGTTGTATCCTCTCCTCCAAAATATTAAATATAAATTTGTAAAAATCAACCCTTCAACTTTATAACACAACCAAAATGCATCAGATGTTATTTTCACCTTAAATTCTACTAAACGTACCCCATTCTTACTTGTCATACCCCCTCTACGAAATATAAAATATAAATTCATCCAAAATCATATTTAATCGTATGAACCCTAGTTCCTCTTTGTTCAAGTTCAATTGAACAGAGGCCGGATCGTTGTTACAAACATAGGGTTTTCATTTCTCGAACATAAACGAGTGTAATGGTGAATGAATTGATAATGATAACAATTATTTAGGCTTAGATTTAGAGTTTGAGTTTTCGTTCTACTACCTTTATTTAGGCTTAGATTTCGTATTGATTTGTGTTTTTAAACGATGAATTGATAATGATAACGATTCCGTGATGTTTGTAATTGTTTTAATTTCAAATTTTGATTAATTTTTATCCGTTAACACTAGTTATAGAACGATCGGGTCGAAGGTGAGTATCCATGGATCTATGGTTGATTACGGGTAGAGTATGGTCGGGAACAAGATGAAGTTTCAAACATTTACAAGAACAGTCCCCTCACGTTTTTGTTTAAAGGCTTATGGATCATTTTTAGTTAACAACTAAAAACATAAGGTTTATTTGTATGTATTTAAAAAACTTAAGGGGGGGTACGGCAAGTAAAAAAATACATAGAGGGGTATATTTAGCACAACCCAATTATAAGCATGATAGAAGGTTCAAAATTAGCTGTTGTAAAGTAATCAATTAACTGAATTATACATTTTGGTGAAATTTTAAAACATGAACCATAAAAATATAATAGATTTTTATTTAATATATATGGATTGAATCCTATAAAAACCAATCTTAGAGAGAAAACCCTCAAAACCTATGTGAGCCATTGATTTGCAATTTTGAAAATAAATGTGGTCCACATTAACCAAAATTAAAAATGATTTGTTTATTCAACACCCAATTTTTTATGCCGGTTTAATTTTGACCACATATTTATTTTCAATATTCCAAATTAATGACTCACATATGATTTAAGCGTTTTCTCTTTAAAATTGAGTTTTCATAGGATTCGATCCCTTATATTAAATTCTGACAAAAAAAAAAGTTTTAGAATCAAATTTTTATATGAATTTTAATAAACAAAAAAAAAAAATCATATAAAAGGATATGGTAAATTTCCACCGTAGTTGTAGCCAAATTTAGGAAAATGTCATTCTCACGTAACACGAGAAATCCACTATAATCGGATAGTGTAATTTAGGTGATCAAATGCTAGCTATTCGTTTTGACTAGGCCTGTAAACGAACATAACAGTTCATGAACTGTTCGGTAAGAAGTTCGTTTATGTTCGTTTATTTAATAAATGAACGAACATGAACACACCTTGTGTTCGTTTATTTATGTTCATGAACAGTTCGGTTATGTTCGTTTATTTACGTTCATTTATTTGTGTTTGTTAATGTTCGTTAACTATGTAATGTTAGTTTTTGTTCGGTTAACTGACTAATTTACGAATGATATGTATTTACATTAAAAAGACTTGTCGTTTGTGTTCGTTTATACTTGTTCAATTGTGTTTGTTTATGTTTGTTCAATAGTGTTCATGTTCGTTTATGATTGTTCAATGGTGTTAATAAAATTTCCATTTATGTTTGTTCGTTTATTTTAGTTCGTTTATGTTCATGAACAGATCGTTTAATTTATTAATGAACGAACACGAACACAAAATTCATGTTCGTTAAGGTGTTCGTGTTCGGTTAAGTTTAAATGAACGAACACGAACATGCCTGTGTTCGTGGTCGTTTGGTTCGTTTACAGGCTTAGTTTTGACTACACAAATTAATGATTGATGATTAATTTAGAAATGAATGTTGTGTTAAATATAAGATTTTTTTAAAATTTTTAACGGAGTGGTATTTTATTGTTAAAAAAAAAAAGTTTAGCAAAAAGCTTTCTCCATTTCTTTTATTGATAGAAAATTTTAAAACGTGAAATGCCCACTAATAAGTGACATCTTTTTCTCATTTAATATATTAATTAATACGTTCTCAATTTGATAATATTACTTTTATTTGTGAGTCGTGATATTATGAAAATGTCATTATAGTATTGATTAATTAAAAAAAAAAATTGTCACAATGTTATAACAACATACCAATGTGCATCAAGTACATTGTAAAATTTGATGTTGATCAAACTTGTAAAATGGATGCACCCTTATAAGATACATGAGGAACTGTGACAACACTTGTGTTTCAAAATACTTTACCATCGAATGGTAATAATGCTTCATGATAAACTTAACTTGTGCATCAAAACTCATTCTAAAGCGCAACAAATTTGTTTCAACGGTTATGATGCATCATTAGAAAATCAAGCATCGTAGGACCGTTGTGAAAGGCATTACTCTTAACTTTGAAAGGGGTTAGAACCCTCCCTCTCCACATGTGAAAGTTGTGTATATGTTTGAGTTGCTTCCGGCTTCATCCACCCCCCCGGCCCCCCTCTCTCCTCTTTCTCACTGCTTCTCCCATTTTGTAATCAACTTAAATGTGTGTTTTGGGTTTGCAATTGACTTTGAAGACAAATTATGGTTTGAACTTGGCTTGGGTTTTGCATTTTGAGAACTGATTGGGGAGTAAGGTCAAGGTAGTAATGACTAATGAAACAATAGGAGATCAAATGCTAACAACTCCAATTATAGGATAAGACTTGCTCAAATTTTATCTTTGTGAGAAACCATAAATTATTTAAATATGTATACAAATTCTTCAAAAAAAAAATATTTTTTAATTGTAACTTAACCGTTCGGATTTGTATTTTTATGTGTTAGAAATGTGAAGTCAGTAAAACAGTCTCTTTGTATGTTTATTTATAGTCATAACATTCTATATTTGTTTGTTTCCTTATATACATTATGCCATCTTTCATCCCAATTCCCTAAAGGATAGTTATGGGCCTAAACTCATATCTAGGCAACTGGGCCTACAATTGAAAACGACCATAAGAGCCCAAAACCACTAATACTAAAATTTATAGGCCTATTATTACACATTTCTTGAGTTATTTTCTTCAAGATTAAGCTTCTGAACTCGCTGCCGTAATCTTCTTCGGTGATCATGAATCTTATAAAGCCCATGTCCTAGAATTGTCGCCGAGTAAATCCCGTGTGTGATCATTGGAGCTAAAAGATTGTTCGTCTGCCAATACGACAAAAATCGTCATTACAATAAACCCATCGAGGCGTCAAAATGGAGGACAAACCCATGAATTGAAAAAAAATAATCAGTGAGGTATTAGAGCAAGCGCGGGAGGTGAGACCGCACATGACCCATTTTTAGGGGGGCCTAATTTTTTAAAAAAACTTGTATATATTATATATATTAATTTATTTTACAACAAACACATATAATTTACATTCTAATTTTTTAAATATATTTAACCTAGTTACGAATTTTATAAAAAACAAAAGAAAAACTTTTTTATAAAACATTTTTGACCCAATAACTAGTTACAATTTAAGATTTAGGTCAAAAAAACAAATCAACTCACTTCATATTTAGTTACAAATTAATTACCACACACGCACACATATGGGCCTATTTTTAGCATTCGTATATGACACTTAATCTCTCAGAGATGGCCCTGAAAATAATAATAATATTGTCACTTATAAATTGGCATCAAACCCATTACAGCTATCTAAAACCCTAATGGGCTTGACCGTAAATATTCAGAGCTTTGTGTTACCTGGTTCCACTCAAATCCAAGGTAAAGAGCTAGAAGACCTTCAAGTAACGGGGAATATATCTTCTTCATTTGTCTCCTTTCATACCATGCTGTATAATGTGTATATATATGAGCTTAAGGGGTAGAATGGTAACTCTACTCTTGACAAGAATATAAACGAGTTTGCGTTTGGGGTAAACATGTTAGGGTCATAATTCATAAATGGGCCAAATGACACCATAAAATGGTGTTTAAATAGGTTCATAGGTTAATGACATGCCTACGACCTTTAATTAATTGTCTAATACAAGTTACTAGTTCCAGATGACACGTTACTATCGCTAAATAGTTTTATAGTTCTATAAATAATTAAATATATTCGTTTTATCATGTTAATTGTGTCCTCTTAATCATGTTTAGCTTTTCGTGTCAATAAACATGTTAAGCGTGTAAATGTTTAATTGAGTTAAAATGTTAAATGTGTCATTTTTTTATTAGCATGTTATTGTTTTAGAAAATGCCACGTGTAGTTAAATATGTCGTGTCCAATTTAACACATATGACATATTCTACCAACCCTAATGCTAAATTAAGGGGAGAACTAAAGGGAAACATAAGGTAAAGAAATGACTTTCCTTCGAAATCGGAGGAAAAAGAAAACTACAGAATTTTCCTTAGTTTTCCGTTCATTTCCTTTCCTTTCTTCGGTAAGTGAAACTCAAGAACACAACATGTTTTATATTCTTTTTCTTTCCTTCGTTAAATAAAACTCCGTAACACAAGCATGATTATTCTTTTCTTCCATTTCCTTTCTTTTCTCCTCTTAAAGTAAACTCGGGAACATAGCGTAAAGGGGTAGGATGGGAAAATGGCGCAAAATGGTGATACCTGCAAAAAGCTTCTTCATTTCTTGACGACCAGAACGTGAGCTCAAAACAGGAGCTACAACATAAGTAGGATCTGAAGCAAAAACCGAGCAAAATGTGTTATAAATTCGAATAAATGAGAGCTTAAATGATCAAAAAAACGAACCTTTTGGAGAGGCAGCCACATAATATAGTGAGCCTGTAAGTGCAGCCGTGATAACCGCTGCAAACGCTTGAGCAAATGGCACAAATGGAGGCAGCACCCCGGTCTACAAGCCAAAGAAAACGGGTCAATTGTTTGTTTATCTCAACAGTTACCTAACCCACCCATTTTGCCACGAAAAAGTTAAGAGTGATCATACCAACGCAGCCATTCCGGATGCATTCGTGACTAGATCGTTCCACCTCAAAAACACGTCTGCTAAGGCACCCTGCATGGTTTCAAACGAAGATCAAGAGGTTGAATAACGCTTGTAAAGTTTCAACGAGTTGCTGAGTCAACTCACCTGAACTGCAGCACGGTAAAATAGCTCCTCACCAACTGAGCTTGCTGCAACGATCATTATAAACTGTAACAAGTTGAACAAAAAAATCATTAGCGTTTGGGGTCTTCATTGACAGAACCACTAACTACTGGTTGTTTCTAGCGGTTTAAACTTTTTTCATAAGGTTCATTAAACTTTTAAATAAAAAGATGATTCGTATTTAAAAAAGGCAAATTCACTTTTAATAATCCAAACTTCGATCAATTGGCCACTGCCGGTCCCAACTATGAAAATCTCCGATAATGGTCCGTACTTTCGACATATTTACCTCTGGCAGACCGCCGTTAAAAAAAACCCAACGGCGTTAACTTTTTTCCGAGTATCAAACAGATTTTTGAGGGTTTTTATTCAGATGGAGAATACGAGTCGAATGCCGTATAACTTACCTCGAAACGTCGCTCCAAATTTCCCAATTTTGGTGTTTAAACTTTCAATTCATCAAAGAAATCATCAAATTGGGAAATTTGGAGCAACGAGGTCAGTTATACGTCATTCGACTCGTATTCTCGTTCTGAACAAAAGCCCTCAAAATTCCGTTTGAAACTCGAAAAAAAGTTAACGCCTTTAGGTTTTTTTGACGGCGGTCCGCCAAAGGTAAATATGTTGAAAGTACGGACCGTTGTCGGGTATTTTCATAATTGGGAACGGTAACAGCCAATTGATCAAAATTTGTATTATTAAAAGCGAATTTGCCTTTAAAAAATAAAGAAGTTTAAACTGTCAGTTCCAAACATTAAACCACCAAAACCAAACCGTGAACCGAACTGATCCCAGCTTGCATCGGGATCAGTTTCAATGGTTTATAAACAGGCATTAACTATTAGTTAACATAAATATTTATTGGGTGAAATAGCTAATTTGGGAGAAACATGATTATAAACTGCTTCTCAATTTGTCTAACCTAACTTGAGAAAATTGTACTCCAATTCACAAGAACACATGTGTTGCTTTCATAGCACCTTTTAAAAATCAGCACATCCAAACATCAAATCTTGATTACCTGCCATGGTGACATTCCATAGAAAAAGCTTCGTAACTCCTCGTCTTCCACGTCTCGTATTGCCCGAGCATGAGGTGACATTTTCACAACTTCATCCTGTACAATCACACAACACAAAAAATCCACAAAATTAGTAGAAATATATACATATGGGAAGGTTCAAATCCTGTTTCTGCATAAACTCTCAAAACTTGATCAAACAAACTCCAATTGAACTCAATACAACGCATTAAAACTGGTTCAATGAACCTAAACCACAAACCCAAAAACCTAAACCTTAAACACTAAACTATAAACTTAAACCCTAAACTAAGAACTACACATGAAGCTAAGCCCTAAAAGCTAAACACAAAACACATTTGTTTGGGTTCAACAAGACGGTTTTAACGCCACTAGAATGAGTTTAGTCGGAGTTTGTTTAATCACGTTCTCACGAAAAACACTTGTTCTATGTGTGGTTATAAATATATGTGTACTCTTATAACAAATTCAGTACGTACATCGAGTATAAACAGAAGTGCCATAATCGGTGGTGCAGCATATCCGAGTCCTTGAACAACCGCATCCAAAGATAGCGACAATCCTCCTGTACTGTCGATTCCTGTCGTCGAACATATAAACTTCCCAACCAAACCCATTGCCCCGTAGATTCCTGTTTATAATATTAACAAAAAAAAATACAAAATTAATCAATCATCTATGAATTCATGCCAATAATCTTCAAAATTACAACTCAAAGATTGGCAAATTTTAAAAATGTATAGTTGATTTCCAGATATTCCCTCCCAATTTGCAGTTCTAATTCATCAATTTTGATTTAGAAATTTGAAATGAAAAGGGAAGACTAACCGATTCCATAGCTGAGTCTAACAACAGCCCCAATTTTATCCCAAACAGGAAATTCTGCATCCGTAAAGCTCTGGTTGAATGTAGTTACCTCCATCGCAGAACTCGAGTACCCTCCTCCGGCACCGGCACCGGCGCCGGCAACTCCGGTCTTCCGGTCTCCAGCATCGATCCCATCGCCACCATTTCTCTCCACCGAAGCTTTCGCTTTCACTCTCACTGCTCTTTTTCCGGTGATGATTCTTCGTTTGTTAAATAGTTCCGGCAATCCAGCAATAACGTTGTTGCAACAGCATACGGAAGTGGTCGGAGTTGGGCTGGTCGTCGGAGCTCGGAAAAACATCGGAAAGTCCATGAAACGGTGGCTAATTGGAATCAATCTGGGTTTGAATTGGCATAATAGGCAGATGATGAGTTGGATTGTGGGGCTTTGTGATGAATCGATTTGTGGGTTTCTGTAGCTGTGGGCGGAAGAAGCATTGAAGAAATTTTCGATCCACAGATTCTGACATATGAAGAAGACATGGACGGTGATGAATGGAGTTTATGGTCCCACGAGTTCGAAGTCATATCGTCAAGAATCGAAGTGACCAATAAGAATTTGCGTTTGGAGATAATGTATTAATGTTTTTTTTTGAGTCATAATTACACAATAACACGTAAGTGCAGTCGAATAAAATCTAATGATATTTTTGGTTCAATAAACATAACATGTTAAATTATAACTTTTTTACAACTTATTTTTACTTTTTAATTTTAAAAGTATATAAATTTTTTTATGAAATATTAATAAGCCAAAGCAGTAACATTTTGTCAACGTCTACTATCGATTAGAAAAAGGATTTTAACATGTATCATCTTATTTATAATAAGATTTATTATATATTTATTTAAATTTTAAAATTAATTACGTATTTATTTTAAAAGTAGGAAATATATAATTGACTTTTAATAGGAAAGAAATATATGTTTTATGAAAAGAAAACATGAAATTAATTTTTATAAAATGTCTCTACACAAATGTATGTTTAATATAACTAGTAACGTTACTCGCGCTCTGCGCGAGCTGTTACAATTAAAACCTGAGCATTATGAATAACGATAATACTCAAAGAAACATATAAGGTTGTGATGAATCAGTTATGCATACACAAACGAAGACAAAAAATTTTTTTATGATGTATCAGCATACCCAATTATGACATTAAAAAGAGAAAAAACAACTCATAACGGGTATCAAACCTGGCACTATGTATGAAATTCTTTAGCTTTTAGTTTCAAGCTAGAATGACAGCACTGCTAGTCTTATGCATGATAAATTCTAATGTTAATAACATGTTGGTAGGTTCTCAAACTAACAAAATGTGATCGTAATAGAAAGCCACCCTGCGAGTTGTGTCGGGTGGGATGCAAAAAGTGCGAGAAGAATTTAGGTTGGGTGATACAACACGTTTACGGTGGTCGTTATGTGTGTCACGTCGATAACATTAACATAGTTAAGTACATAAATGAAACATAAGAAGCTTATTTGGCAATCAGTCTTTTTCTAGAAAAATTTAAGCCAAAACGCAGAAAATAACCCTATATGAAACAAGAAATAATCACTAATCGAAAGCAAAAAAGTTAAAGAATTTTGAGCAACACCTAAAACAAAAAGAGAAAATTTAAGCCGCAAAGAAAACCAGATTCATCTTTACTAGGTCTGTAAACGAACCGAACAGTTCATGAACTGTTCGGTAAGAAGTTCGTTTACGTTCGTTTATGTTCGTTTATTTAATAAATGAACGAACACGAACATAAAATTTGTGTTCGTTTAATTAAATGAACGAACATGAACACACATTGTGTTCGCTTATTTATGTTCATGAACAGTTCGGTTATGTTCGTTTATTTACGTTCGTTTATTTGTGTTCGTTAATGTTCGTTAACTATGCAATGTTAGTTTTTGTTCGGTTAACTGACTAATTTATGAATGATATGTATTTACATTTAAGAGACTTGTCGTTTGTGCTCGTTTATACTTGTTCAATTGTGTTCGCTTATGTTTGTTCAATAGTGTTAATGTTCGTTTATGATAGTTCAATGGTGTTAAAAAATGTCCATTTAAGTTTGTTCGTTTATTTTAGTTCGTTTGTGTTTATTTATGTTCATGAACAGTTCGTTTAATTTATTAATAAACGAACACAAACGAACACGAACATATTCATTTTCTTAATAAACGAACACGAACACAAAATTCATGTTCGTTAATGTGTTCGTGTTCGGTTAAGTTTAAATGAATGAACACGAACATGTCTGTGTTCGTTCGGTTCGTTTACAGGCCTAATCTTTACATTTTCTCAAAATATTGGGGAGATAGACAATAGTCTTGATGCAAGCTAACATCACAATAAGGCTCCTATATTTCATGTAATTTGGAGGCAATACATTTATTTCCAGTATGAAAAATCTTCCATTTCTCCGATCTTTTCTCACAATGAACAAACATCTTAAGTTTAAAATATGGATGGTAACTAACCTATAAATAACGCTTCTTAAGGAAAATAATTCCGCTGCAAGTAATACATGCAATTAAGAAAAAGAGCAACATGTGAGCATGGTTGTAAAAGTCGCTAGGCGCTAGTCGGGCGGCGAGGTACCGCCTAGGGATTAATCGGGATTAATCGGCGCTAGGCGGATTGGAATTTTTATATGTAATTTTACAAATATATATTATATACACACATCAATATCAATAATTTAATATAATACTTCAAATAATTTTAAAAAATATACTTAAATATACTAAAAAAAGTACTTTAAAGTGCAAACTTAAAAACTGAGTTCAAAGTTTAGAGATAAATTTCGATGTTAACTGCTTGAATTCGATGTTTCAGAGACATATTAAAGATTTTTGATTGAGAAATGTCTAAATAATCATGAAATGGGTCCCTTTTTACCATAAAAAAGTCAAAAAAAGCCAAAAAAAGTCAAAAAAGTGAAAAAAAAATAAAAATCTGATCGGGCCGCCTAGGCCGCCTAGGCCCCGCCTAGGCCGCCTAGCACCGCCTAGCGCCTAGGCACCACCTAGGCCAAAAATTACACAGAAGGTGGGCGCCTAGCGCCTAGGCGCCGCCTAGGCGGCCGCCTAGGCCGATTTTTACAACACTGCATGTGAGCATCTTAACCATCAATGGTCTATTTATGAAGTGTTATGTGGCTGCTCAAAATCAAAAGCATAGATGGAAGGCTTCTTTCATGCACTTCTCAGTTCCCACATTGAATAATACAACAAAACTTTCTATGTATAAAGCCATGTATGAAGTGACGCAAATAGTTTAACCAACCTTGAGTGGGGTAGTAGTTTAATACATTTTTTATTAGGAGACTTAATAAGCATCAAATCACAGGTACCCATAGAGATTTAATAAGTAGAAAATCAAGAAAATCAAACCGGAATCATGAGATCAAATTTAAGAGGGAATATTCAAAATTTTAGAGAGAAAAGTTGTTGAAAGATAATTCAGTCATTACCACTTTATTCCCACATTTTTTAAACGTTCATAACTTTTACATACGATATTAACTTTTAAAAAATATATATCATAAAAACGAGCATTTTTTATATTTAAAATGAATATAATATTGGTATAAAAAATGTTACACGAAGAACAAAAACAAAATGCTTTCTATAGCAACATTATACTAATTTTGATATAAAAAAATGTTTGTTTTTATGATATATATTTTTCAAAAAATAAATTCGTATTTGAAAATTATGAACATTTAAAAAAGGTGGAAAAACTTAACAAAAAATCTATAAAAGTAGTCATTATTAAAATATCATCCAACAACTTGATTTAACTATAGTCGTTGCAAAATAATTTAATGGCTCAGGATTATTCTTAGACTTTTTATAATAAGAAGCTATTTAGCTTAACATAACCTAACATACATACATACATACATACATACATACATAATTTTCAAGCAACTAAGATTAACAAATCAAATTCTTTCTTTTATTTGATGAGAAGAGATTATAAATCAACAAACAGTGTTGAGTATACGGAAATGACGATTATACCAAATAAGATTCTTTATTCTGTTTCAAATATATTTTAAAGAATAAAAACAGAAATTGTGAATCTCAAATCCAACTTCATCAGAAAAAAATGTTTTTATCAGCATATGCAGCAAAATATGGAAAAATACACAATTTTAAAATCATTTGCAGCAGGAAAAAGAACCTTAAATAACGTGATAAAAATGTTTTTCTATACTAGATAATAAATAAAGTTTTTTATATGACACATGTCACTTTTATAAGTCATTTTAAAACAATTTTTTCTTCTCTCCCTTACTAAATATTCATAGTGCAGCTTTTTATAATTTTAGTTTGTCTCTTCTCTTTTCTAAATAAATAATAATGACTTTATTTAATTTGACAAATAATATGATTATATTATAAGAAACTTTTATATTTTTACAACCAGGGCAAAAGAGATAGGCGGGAAAATGACTGGAAATGACTTAGAGAGTAACAAATGACATAACAGTATTCTTTTATTAGCTATAAAGATGAAATATGTATATGTGTTTGTATTTGTATTTTATGCATGTTCATTTGATGTTCAATACCTTCCAACAAAACAATTTATTTTTGGTTCGATCCAGATCAAAGAGGAAATTAGGGAAATTACAAAGAAATATAAAGCAAACGGGCTACCAGGTGTGTCATGAGGCCTATTTAGAAGGCAAAACAATAGGGTATGGTATGCCAAACTATTTTGTTCATTTATCGAGGTGTCGTAGGTCAATCAAAAACAATGCAAAATCAAGGACTTAGCTACCTATGACTATAGCACGGGTAAGTAAGGCCGTCTCCTCAGGGAATCATTGGAAAGTGCTAAGCTTTAATTGAAAACTTGATTAAACGAAGAAAATATAAACTTAAAATTGATTTGAATTGAGAAAATGTTCAAGCAATGATTATGATTAATGATTTTAAACAATTATAAGAAAAAGGTAATCACTTTCGGGTTTAGGTGAGTAGAATCACAATGATTTTAGGTCAAACTTAGTTGGAAATCACATAGACATAATCTTGTTAATCGGTTTGATCAAAGTGACAACAATGGAACAAACGTTTAAGATTTGCTCATTCACTCAATTGCCAATTTAGATATGTAAAGCAACACACAAATACCAATGAGTAAACGATGCAAGAAAACTGAATCACTGATGGCAAAATGTAAATGCTTAAACACAAATAAATTGTTTACATCAATCAAACCACAATTGAATTCGAGTTATCAAAACGAAAACAATCCAAAAATATAAGTTTAAACATTCAATCAAAGTTCATTACAAAAGAAAACTAGCCGCTCATCATCATTAGCACGCGTTGATTCTTTATTCGGGTGATGATTCCACGATTACGGATGGATTTGGAAGAGTTTTGATGCTCAAAATCGTCACTTTTTCGCCCCAATTTCGTCAAGAAAGTAGCCTACTTCGAAACCCTAAGATAAGAGCTTAAATATGAGAAAGATTTGCTGAATTTTCATGTTTTCCGACCTTCGGCGTACCATATTGTCACACCCTGACTTTTCACACGATTACACGTGTCAAATTATAGGTCCCAGATTAAACTTTATTGTAAAATGATGTTCGGAAGCGTGAAATCACCATTTTATAAGTTAAACACACCATTTACATCTATTATTAATAAAACTAGTGTGTTTAAGGTTAATACCACCAGAGATTTTACATAACGTTTGGTTCTGCTTCACAACGTGCCCGATCTGATCGCCTAATGCATATCTACCTTTGACCTGTAACATCACATATAAAGTCACAATTAGTTCATATAAACTAAGTAAGTAACCCCTCCCAGAGTTCCCAAAACTCATTTTAACACATCCACATATATATCATATGGATGTTTATCATGTTTAAATAATAATATATCATATTCCAACATCAACCTACACCCCACACACATTGTGCAATTATTTCCCTTAATGGGACATTTTCACAAATATGGGTATATTATCTAATTCAACTCTATCACCAGCACCTCTGGCTAAATTGAAACACTATATATATATATATATATATATATATATATATATATATATATATATATATATATATATATATATATATATATATATATATAATTTTTATTGGCTTGACCAATTACCCACACACATGTGGTTTCAACAATTTAATTTCCGGATTAACCGGTTATCCACACATTTGTGGTATCATAACAAAATGTAAAAATACATTTTTCACAATCAATATTCAAACTGAGTCATTTCTATTCGAGTTGACTCTCACAATGTGATAATATCATATTACCAATCATCAACTATTGCTCACAATAGTTTAATCAAAATTACACTATAGTGTTCACATTCATGTACTTCCACCATAACTATTTGTCAGCACCTCTGACTATTCACACATTTGTGGTATCATAATTAGTTCAAGTCTTGAGATGTTCACCCATCGGTACTTCCATCTAAGACAAATTGCTAGCACTTCTAGCTATCCACCATTGTGGAGTCATAAATATTAAGTCTTAAGATGTTCACCCACCGGTCCTTCCATCTAAGACAGTTGCTAGCACCTCTAGGTATCCACCATTGTGGAGTCATAAATATTAAGTCTTAAGATGTTCACCCACCGGTACTTACATCCGAAGACAATTGCCAGCACCTCTGGCTATCCACCATTGTGGAGTCATAAATAATTCAAGTCTTAAGATGTTCACCCACCGGTACTTCCATCTAAGACAATTGCCAGCACCTCTGGCTATCCACCATTGTGGAGTCATAAATATTTCAATCAAATTACTATGATGTTCACCCACCGGTACTTCCATCATAGAGTTCCCACACTTTCATTCACCAAGGTATTGGATTTATCATAGGTTGTTGAACTTTTACCATTCAACTTTCCCCTATCACCAATGCCATATTTATCATACAATTCATTCGACAACACATTCAATGTTTATTATGTGATGTCATAGTTGTGGGATTACTTATTCAAACACCAGTTCATCCGGCTATTCTTATGCAATCTATGTCGCATATTCAATTCAATCGTGACATAAACACATTGGAACTTAACATATATACATTAGAGTCTATTAACTCAATTTGTTCCAATTTAATTATGCACATTCATTCAAACCAATCAATGTATATACATCACAATCAAGTAGACTCTTTTTACTACTTATAAGTAATGTTACAGTAAGTTGGGTAACTTACCTGGTTCATACGGTTGTTCATTTCCTACAACCTCCTTTCCACTTCTGGGAATTGTCCTTTGACTTTCACCACCAATTACCTAGTTGTATTCACATATGTACAACTAGTTTCAATACTTATTACACATACAATCAAGTTCAACGCACTTGACTGGTTTGACTTTCTCAAAGTCAATTTATCACATAATTGACTCTATCTTACTATATTTAGTAAGTTTCAGTCAATTGTTGCATTTAATCATATTCCATGCCTCCCTTAGGCATTTCATCAAATAATTGATGTTTATTATATTAGTTATGATCTCAATCACTTCTTTTAATCAAAATTCATTTATGATCATAACTGTTAATAATTTTTAACATCAATTCATCAAAATCATCATTTAACCCATGGATCATAATCCATATTTCATTTCAAAATCATAATCTGCCCATTCCTACTAGTTATCACACCATGATATGGGTTTTATAACAACCGGACATTACACCGGCTTCAAAACGAAGATTTCACCATCAAAATATCAAGCTCTTCGTTTCTAACAATCCCTAGTCATCAACTAGGCAATAATCAATACCCATAATCATAGTATTACATTCAAAACTAAATTTAATCCATACAATATTAAACTAGTAGGATAAAACGAATCGTTACTCAATCGAACGGATATTCAATCACCAAACAACGATCAGATGTTGTAGAAACAATCCTTGGTACGATCCGGATGTTTAAACGGCTTGAAATATGAGATTTGTAACCCAAAATTTGGTTTATGGTGTAAGAATTTCAAGAGAGAGAGTTTTTGAAAACTCTTCTGCAAGAATCCTGATCTTAAAACACATTAACTGACTCACAGCGCGCCGGGCGTACCACCCCAACCCGACGTTTGGTCCGGGGTGTACCGCCCCATGTCTATTTCGTCAAATTTTTGATCTTATCTTCTTTTCGCGATTCCGGACAATCCGTAACTCCGTTTCGCGCACGGTTTTCGCCCACGTTCACCATTTTTCGCATACTATCAACCTATAATAATTACAATCATCAAATCAACATGGATTTCTAGAACGATCACATGTGCTCTTGCCATTGATGACGTAATTCTCACATATTTTCAAATTACAACAATCACAATCGTTCAATTAACGATTATTTACAATACATTCATTATTAAAAACCGGTTGTTATACATATGCCGGGCACGGGCATATGGTACGCCCAACTCCTTATCCTACGACCCTATGTTTCTACCAACGCTCAAAACTGAGCGTATGGTACGTTGGCCGTATGATACGCTGGCCTGGGCATATCATATGCCCAAATTGACTTCACCAGCAGCTTCGTCTCGTTGAGAAACTCAGTTTTCATATATTATGGGCCCCGTAACTCCTCTCCTAGCTCCAGTTATGTGTCCGCAAAATTTTAGCTTTCCGAATATCATGTTCTTGCACTTTTTATCACTCGACGCCTCTTCTAACTATCCAATACTCTCCCGTACACGTCTTTAACCTCTTTGCACCTGAAATTCACAAACATACTCAAAGTAAACGTGTTTCGGGCCAAAATTCACTAAAATCACATATTTACACATCAATTAACACAACTATTTACAACGTGATCATGCATTAGCTTTATTTATATGAATTATCATCAAACATCTATTTGACGTTCATTTTATTAAATTGCACACCATCATAATGGATACAAATAATTCCTTGTAATGAAAGACAAACAAAAATATTCAACAAAATTTTACTCAAAAGATTGAGATGGCAGACAAAATCTTAAACTCTATCTTATTAGATATATAAAGAGACTCCACCAGTATGAAACCATCCCACTTTGTAGAGGTATTGACTCTTAAAAAAGAAGATTATAGATTCAAATCCTGGGAACAAATATTATTTGAAAATAAAGTAGGAGTAAGATAGTATTGTTGTTAAAAAAAATACAAGAGACTCCTCACGTATAAACATGTCAAATAAACCTTTTTTTTAAGTAAAAAGGTATATAAATCATACAAGAAGGGAATGCATCATAAAATAACATAGCAAATCAGAATGTATTTGCATTTTGTAGTATATGATAAAAGACACATACGTTAGTGTATACGTATGTACTCCTCTAACAATTCAACTTTTCAATTATATGATCAATATGATAATACAATCTATCAAAGTATTAAACGTGTTAAAATTTGTAGTTATCATTCCACTAGTACTAACATAATGAACTATAAACTTATACAAAGATATAATGTATGAAATGTTAAGTAATTGGAACAACTATGGAGGCATTCCTAAATGCAAGATCAATCAATGCCTGAGTTTTTTTTTTAAATATATATATTAAAAAGTCATTCATGTGGCATAGGTGGCACTTTATGAACTATCATAATGTATAGAGATGCGTTGCATATATTGATGATTGTCTAGTCATATAAAATATAATAATTAGAATTTTAGTTTTATACTAGATAATAATTTTGAAAGAGATCATAATGTCATGTGTGTCTCAAAGAGCACATATTTGTTTAAAATTAGTTAGAGATCGATACCAGTACGTCTAAAGCACATTCTTGGTTACAAACGAAGACATATATTCCATTTAGGGGCTGTTTGTTTGCATCTGAATGGGTCTGAATGGGTCTGAATCTGAATGAGACCGTTTGTTTCGGGGAAAAAACACACATCTGAATGGGTTCCAATGTCTGAATGAGGGTCTGAATCATTCAGACTTCAGACCAAGTCTGAATGGATCTGAATGGTGAATGGGGATAGATCGGTCTTGGATCCAGCCACCACACATCTGAATCGTTCGAACATGGATCCAGCCACCACCATCGATGACTCCTCCGATCTAGCCACCACCATCACACCACCACTACAGCTCCACCACCACCATCGCTCCACCATAACCATCGCGCCACCACTGCAACTCCACCATCGACGACTCATTCGATCCAGCATCACCATCGACAACCGAAGGGACGCGACCTCGTGGTGGTGCTCGCGGTTCATACCACAAGGGACAACGACGGAGACGACGACGGAGGCGGCGACGGAGGCGAACGAAACCCTAAAATCAATGAAGATGTGACGCGACCTCGTGGTGGTGCTTGCGGTGGTGAAGGCCGAAGGGGTAGACAACTTGACTGTGTTGTTCATGGTGGTGCTCGCCGATGGGATGGGGTCTTGTGTTTTGGCCGAATGGGTAGACAGGGACGGGAAAAAATAGGGTTTTTGAGAGAAAGAGGAAATTTTTTGTTTTATTCAGATGTTTAAACCAAACGCTCTTAACTAGTTCAGCACTTAATCATTCAGACCCTCTTAATCATTCAGACATCTTAATCATTCAGCTCTTAATCATTCAGACCCAACCAAACAGCCCCTTAGTGTTGTATAAATCATAGTAGGAGGGTTGTATCACTTGACACTCACAAGTGACTTAATGGTGTTCTTAACTTACAACATGACTAAAGGACAACTAGTGAATACCTACCAACTACACGTTTGCAAGATACATAAAATTTCTATCACAATCCAACCAGCCTGCCTATGGGAAGCTACAAGTTTCTCCACAATGAGAAATGCTAACTTAAACTACCTCTATTGAAATGTGGACCTTGTCAATATAAATAGATCTTAACATCACTACATTTGACCATGATTTTGATGTTCACATCTCTATATCTGATAAGTTAAGAATGTTTATGCATTGTTCAGAGGTTAATAAGTTAGTTGCGGATGTTAATAACTTATAAAATTGACAATCGAATTATACTTTGCTCAAATTAAAACTTAACCTCTAAAGAAGTGACGTAATTAAAGTGAATGTTGAAATCTCTACGTTAAATAAGCCAACTCAGCTTGACTAGTTTATCTTAATAAGCTAAAATGTTGAGCTAGAGTCACCTTGTTTTTATCTAAATGAGCTAAAATGTTGAGCTAGAGTCACCTTGTAAAAACTCAAACCAACTCATGACTCATTTAATTTTTTTCAATTTTAAATGTTTTTCTTTTTATTTTTTACACGTTGATTTATATAAAAATAAATAAAAATACTGATTTTAACATTCACATAATACAAAAAAGAATATATTAAAAATTAATTGTTAAGCATCTAAGCCTTATTTTACAGAAACACGAATATTAAAATCCAGGCATTATCTTAAATGAGGGAGCTCAACAAGCCAGTGAGCCAGGCTTACCTTTGCTTAGTCTTAGCTCATTTACAAATGAGCCAATTTCAAGCGAGATATTTTAGAACGAGTTTCAAGCGAACCTTAAGAAGAGATCATTTTGAATAGCCTAAAATCAAGTGTAATGAACAAACAAATTAGGGGTGTAAACGAACCAAGGCAGCTCGTGAAATGCTCGAGATCGGATCGTTAAAAAGCTCGAACGAGCCGAGCCTTAACGAGCCCGAGCTCGAGCTTTACTTAACAAGCTCGAGCCGGCTCGCGAGCCTTAACGAGCTTTTTGTTTATATAATTTTTATTTATTATATTAAGTGTTTATTTATTATATTAAGTGTTTATTTATAAAATTAATTATTTTTATATATAAAATTATGATAAATATATTTAAATAAAATATTTTATGTTAAATTTATAAAATATAGTTATAAATATAATTAAATTAATAATTAAAGTAAATAAATTAAATAAATAAAATCTAAACGAGCCGAGCCGAGCTCGAGCCTAAAAATTCTTTAACGAGCCGAGCCCGAGCTCGAGCCCTAATTTATCTTAACGAGCCGAGCTCAAGCTCGAGCCTTAACTTTTCTAAACGAGCCGAGCTCGAGCCTTAACGAGCTCGGGATCGGCTCGGCTCGTTTACACCCCTAAAACAAATGCACCAACATCTGAATTCTGAAATAAGTGCATGTTTGTCAGAATATCAGTATTTCATTTTACATATAGCTCACTTGCATCAAAAATTCTCAAACTTGAAACAAATTTGAATCAAATGAGATCAAAGACCACAATCACAGCCAAATTATCTCCCAGTGTTTGTTTGTCTATGGAAATTGATCCTGAAGATCAATGATGTCTGCAAGAACACCAGCTGCTGTAGTATCATTGCCTGCTCCTGCACCTTGAATCACCAGCGGTTTTTCATAACATCGACTGTATATCTCCACCTGCAGTTCATTTTCATCAGTCAATGATACAGTCACAAATTATAAAAAAACAAAATAAGGAGAACTATAACAAATGGTATCTGACACAGAATCCAAAATTAAAACAATTTAAGAACTTAATTACCACATTGTCGCTTCCTTTCAATCTGCCCAAAGCGGAATCTTTTGGGACTTCATGAATTCCAATCATGCACCTATAGGAAGTTGGAGAAAATTTTACTACGCAATTGATCATTAACCCAATAAATGAATGGAAAAATAGGTGGCAATTTCAAGCCAATGAATAGGCTGATCTGGTTTATTTTAAATCTCAAACGGGTCAAATAAAAATATTTAGATTTTAAACATGAATTCCAACTCTTGATATTAACAAAAGTGAAGGATTACAATGTATTGGCAGGTAAACGGGCAACTAGTTGCGCCGCAACCCCCTTTTGAATAGCAAAGCCAATTCTACTAAAAACTATGTTTTGGGTCCTAGGAGTCATGATGTTACTATGCATAACCCTCTGAACCCGGTTCAAAAAATCCACAGCCTCCGGGGCCAGGAACCCAAATGTATCAAAGGCAAAGGGGGTAAATACATGTTGGTTCTCTAAGCAAGCTTTCTCGTGTTTAGCTACTTTGCCTGACTCCGCCTTTAGCACAGCATGCCCCGCCATAAATCCAGTATCCCTCAGTCCAGTATCCAATATTTACATGAGTGGGCCAAATGAGGCAAAGAGGTTAAAGCTAGATAAAAGTGTATTTTTAATGCATACAAACTTCTATCATTCTATGTCTTCATTTTATTGAAACACTCGTGATCATTAACACAGTGATTATTGTAAATCACATTAAATTCATTAAATATTGAATAAAGGACAAAAAGGCATTTTTAGGTCAACACAACCCAGCCCGTTTCAACCCGCACTAACCGTACATTGAGTTCTGTAGGATGCAAACATAGCGCAAAACTTTCTCATTTAGAGAAGCTTTCTTGACTTTCTCTTGAATATCGTTATCCAGCAATGGCAGGCCGTTTGCTAAAAAGTCTTCCAGGGTCATCATGCTGGGTCCCATATTATTAGGGTACAAGCTTTCAATCTTTGCAATGATGCAAATGTCATGAAAGAAAATACGGAAGAACATTGATATATTCAAACAAACATGAGCATGCTTACGCAAAAACCTACCTTGATGGTATTCATGTCAATGCGTTGGCCGAGAAGTCGTGCAAGAATCAAACCCTGTTCAACATTAAAAAAAATCAAATAAACACATGAAAAAATTACATAATCATCAAAATCTCTTTCTTTTGCAGAGTAAAACAAATCATACATTATTGGATTATTAATTTAAATATAAAATTTAGAATCAGATAATAGAGAGGAGATAAAGACCTTTCTTGCAACATCCATACCACTGAGATCGTCACGAGGATCTGAGCAATGGAAATTTAAGCGTAATTAAATTTTACATATCTGATATGATATAATTCACTGAAAGTATATTTGTTAATTCCCATAAGAATTGAAAATTGCAATCCATTTTATCCTAAAGCAATAACATGTTAACTTTTTTCATTTGTATGAACTACAGTTCCACCTAATTACCTAGTACATCATTGAACAGAGAACATGTTTTTCAGCCTAAAAGTATGCACTTTTAATAAATTTTGACCTGGTTCAGTATAGCCAAGGTCTTTAGCAGCTTTAACAACTTCACTGAATGGTTTTCCATTTTCTACCTCGCTCATCACATAGCCCAAAGTACCTATTTTTGGGTCAAAAGAGATGTTAGAATACCCATTACTTTTGTCAGTAAACACAGTTAGAACAATGCTCGCAACTGTAAATTGTTAATTTTCAATTTTCATACCACTTAAGCTTCCGATTATTGAAGCAACTTCGTCTCCGGATGAAGTAATGCGGTTTAATGATGTTATTATGGGGAGGCCAGCACCAACCTAATTACCATAAAAAGATAAAAATGCAGGTAAAGTGTGTAATTTATGATTATAAAAGCAATAGTATAACAATAGTAATCAGGAGGCTGTATGCATTAAATATATATATTGGACGATTTTTTAACTTAATTAACTTAAACTCAAATAAAACACTGCCCGAATCGACCCATTCTTAAGTAAACAGGGCGACATTGCCATCTCTAATTTACAAGAATAGTCAGCTGTAAGATATGAAATAGCTTTACTTACAGTTGATTCATGCCTGATGCGACGAGGTTGTAAGAACAATTTGTCAAATTCCTCCTGCAAAAGACAAAGTCAATTAAATGGTTCCTTTAAGCGGTTCTCAATTCATACTGTTGGTCAAAGTCAATACAACGATCAATGCAACCTTCACAACTAGAATATGAAAAGACAAATCCATAAAGGGAGAACAAAATGTTAAGGGATATTTACCATTGAACAAGTAAGAGGTTTCTTATTTGCTAGCACAGCAC
This sequence comes from Mikania micrantha, assembly GCA_009363875.1. Lineage (NCBI taxonomy): Eukaryota > Viridiplantae > Streptophyta > Magnoliopsida > Asterales > Asteraceae > Mikania > Mikania micrantha. Next base: position 12,501,103 of record CM018693.1, on the reverse strand, counting down.
AGCATCCCAAATTTAGTGTTTGAGTAATAACTTCAATTGTCTCTGAACTTGCAGAGCAATCAACCAGTACATAACCTGATTGGTAATTTAAATAACACAGATATAAATATGCTATTTATGTGGTCCATGGATACATGATCACATGCTAGAAATTTCCTACATTTATATATAATGTTGGAACGCAGATAAATTCACCTATACGCGCAGCAATGTCGGCGAGTTTTCTTTTGGATTCCGCATATGAAGAAGCTTCACATTTACCTATAGAAGCATCAACATGAAAAGAAAAAATCCATTATTTGCATGCTTGGTCTTAAAAAGCATGAGGCGCTTGGAGGCATATTAGTCCTGCGATCCAAGGCAAGAGCTTCACATAGATGACTACATGAGACAATGAGACATTGCTCTATGTACAATCAAAAGCTGCAAGTCTTTAATCACTTTCACATATAAGCCTTCTTCACCAAGTAATTATTCATAATCTTTTCATCCTTTTTACGTATCACCCTCCTCCAAAAATCTAGTTTTGTCCTACTTTGACCCACAAAAAACAATATTAGTACCACTAAGAAAATATAGCTTGAATTACCAGAGTCGATGCACTGTTCCAAGGACAATCTATCGAACTTGGTCTTGCAAATATCCATCAAAAATGCATCATCAAACTCTGTAGATAACACATCTGGTGTAACTAAAAACATTTTGCTATCGCATACACCCACAACTCTCAAGTGAATTCCCTGTCAAAATACATATGATTTTATCAGGTATATATGAACTCATATGCAATGCCCAAAGATTTATAAAACCCCCCTTTAAAGCATTTCACATGTAATATAGAAACGCGATATAAAAAATAAGAAAATATCCCAAAGCTAGTCAACACGTGTGTCAAAAACACATCTAAAATCAATTTTGCATGGACATTAACAAAGCGATGACAGGAATCCTTTATTCCTTTATAACAAAGATTGCAAAAAAGATTGTTTTAAAGTAGCAAACACAAACCATCTTGGTTTAAGAATGCGAGCTAATGCACGATAGTGTCTTGAAATGATGCCTAATCCACTTCTGGACCAAAATTGTTTAAAGTTGGTCAATACTAGGGTTTATTAAATGTGTGTTTGATTAAAAGGTTGATGCGTCAAACAGGTGACAGAGACGCAATAACTAAAACTTATAACAGGTGATGTAAGTGACACGAGCACCTCATATCTCAGCCTTTGAACCTGAACACCTCCTTTGAACCTGAACACCTCAGAGTGCTTTCTTTTTAAACAAAGGAAGAAAAATATTTTACACCAAACCACCTTTGGCAGGAGTTGATCACTTGAACCCTTAACCTAACCTAAAGTGAAGCAACACCTTGACTCCAACTGTTTGCAATATGATCCACCTCCAGCCCCCACCCCCAAATCAAAGAAAGCCATATTAATTCATAGATCAAAAATTTTAATCAGATTAACCTAAAAAGTCAAAATGCACAGTCTCTTTAATTGCGCTAATATGCAATTTCCTCTCAAAAATCCAGTTAATCATCATATAACACGGAGGATCCTGATTAGCCTACTTTTCAACTTCAAATGAATCGAAATCAACAGTTTTTCTATCATAACATTCACAATCCATCTCGAAATGTAACGGCAGTTAACAGTAAAAAAACGTATGTTAATCGAACGAAAACATTATCGGTGAAGCTAAGTTGCAGTAATAAAATTAGTGCTGTACCTTGTTTGCGTGAAGGGTTCGACAAGAGACTATGTGCTGGAGGAGCTGCCTGCCAACGCCACCGCAGCCCATAAGAATGATCGGAATATTCTTCATTTTGTTCTTGATTTTACGATGACGCTGTTTGTTTTTGCGGCGTAACGAGTGTGCTTGTTCTTGAGTTGATTTTAACGAAATCTAAAGAACATTTGTGTTTACGAAATTTTTATAAAAAGAAGCAAAAAGGTAAATTGTAATAATTTTCGCTTCTCACTTTGATTCTAAAATATAAGGAGCTGAAAATAAATGAAACCAAGATAAATATAAAATTTTACTATTTACTATTTATGTTTTTATTCAAGTTATAATAAAACATATTACCGTAAATTTTTATATTTTTCTTTTCGCTCGAAACAAGAAAATTCTTCATTTTATTCTATTTCATTTAACCTTAAAATCTTACTATATTAATAAACAAAAATATATTTTGCCACTTGTCATGTTTTTATACCACTTTTGCCACATGTCAATTTTATATCAAATTTATTTAATTCTCTCATATTAAATAATAATTATATTCTCTTTCTTATTAAATAATTATAATATTAATAACTAATAATATATTTTATCTTTTATTTTTTTTAAATAAGAAATATTTTATTTTCTAGAAAATCAAAGTTAAATAAAAAAAAGTCTTCTTTAAAAAGGAATATTTCATTAAAAAAAATAATAAACTATAAACCCGTGTTTTAAACAATAAGATTTTTCTAAATCAATGACGTTTTTTAAATTTATTTTAAAACCAAAAGTAAAAAAAAATGATAGAAAAAGTCACACTTTTAATTTGGCCCTTATATTTAACATTATATTTAAATTGAGCCATTAAAATCAAATAATTGCATAAATTATATTCTTTACCTTCTTGATTTATAAAAATTAGCATTTAATAAAATATAAACTGAAGATTTATTATCAATTAGTTTAAAGATTATAATTGTTACAAATCAAAAATATCACATATTATTTTTATAGCTATTAAAGTTTTTTTATAGATGTTATATTACTTGAAGCATTCACTAATATGTAAATTAATAATTTTATCTTAAAATATCATTTTATATTTTTTTTTAATTTTTATTATTAACTACTTAATATTTTATATTAAACCCGTGTATTACACGGGGTAATAATCTAGTACAAAATAAAATTACAAGATTCTCTTCCTCACCCTTTTTTTGGCTTTCATTTTTTTTCCCTTACATTTATGAGACGCATAAACATAACTCGATCATTAACATGGCACACTGGTTTAAGGTTTTATCAAGTTAGATGATTTTGAAATGGTTCAATTAGACAGGGTGTTTGTATTCTGATAAATGCTTATAACATATGATAAAACATCTCATCCATCCAATTCAATTAGAACTATTGTCATCAAACAACAAATCATGAGTGAATTTATCAGATCAAAATGATAATAGTCTTTTGTTTAAGGTGTTTTCTCTCTCGGTTAGACCAGGAGATGTAGAGGCACAACGTTACAAACACACATTATAAATTTAATGTAAAAGTAAAAGGAAATTACACCGATGTTTTAAAATCAAATGTTGGTTTTTTATATCGTAAAAATGAAATCATGTACATGCTTCTATCTCTCCAATTCAACCTTTTTATTAGTCATTTGTCAAGAAATTTAATTCTTTGTATGTCGAATCATAAAATTGTGATGGTGTTGGGATCTTTTTAGTATTCTTTCAAAAAGGTTTCGACCCTTTATTAGCAATCTACATTTTGATCTTTAATACCGAGCTGAACTGAGTACGCTCGTTAAAAAATGAGTTGAGCTTAAGCTCAATACTTCATATTAGTTTAGAATATGAGTCTAGACGAGCCAACTCAGCTGATAATTAAGGTTGAACTCGTAAATATCCCTAGTTTAATATATCTAGTATACTGAAACAATAGAAAAGATAAAGTGATCATGTAAATTGAACTTTTAAAAGCACCGCACAATGTTATATTTGAAAATTGGCATTGACTACCTAATCCTACACAGGTAAACAAAATGCAAAATGCAGTGTATAGGGATGACTTCACATTCATGGCTCGAACGATGGAATATGATCTAAAGTTCCATGATCCCTAACCCACATAAGCCTCTCAACAACACCTCTATAAGGATCATCCTCCCGCTTATTTAAAAGATAAGCAATATTCTTTTTAACATTACATCTTATTTGTGAATAAAGCTCTCCTAAATAATCTTTGTCATCTAACATAGTTTCTTTTCCTTTTGTTGTTATGGGTTTTCCAAACATATAGTAGAGTCGACCAGGTAGCTTTGGTAAAAAGATAGGAAAATGAAGTTGTTGCTTAGAAACCTCTCCATCCATCTCCTTTCTATCATCCAAGAATATTATTACAAATAAGGAAAATAAGCCTGTTAGTGAACAATAAACAACACCAAAGGGGTAGAAATTTCAACCTATTTACTTATAAACCTCATATGTGTTTATAACTTGAGACAAATTAAATCAAAAGAATTAGCTAGCTAATAGAAAAACGAGCAACATTCAAATAGGTTTACAAGTGTTTAACTTGCTTACAAGTAAAAATGTTGAATGTAACACTCATTTGCCCTAGTCATGGCATGCAAGAATATCCATTGAATAAGGTGGCTACCTCTTAATGAATAAGAGGTAATTTTAAGTTTGAACGGTTAAGATGCAACATTAAGATGTAGTCTCTTATTCAGACTAAAATTTATCTTTAAAGTATTAAGAGGCTACCAAACAACTCCTAATTGTTTAAAAAAGCTTATTAAAAAGAAATCATAAGGTTAAAATGATCACCTCATGTTTGTTCTCCCTTGATTTAGTTTGTCTACCATTTGATTTAGGAGAGGGTTTTTCTTCATTTCATCATAATCAATCATTAGCTGGCAATAAAGTAGAGATTGAAAGTAAGAACTAGTGAAATGTAGTTAAGTTTGTTAACTAGTTTTATTTGACTCCAATAATCAAGTCAAATTTTAAAGAGTATGTGTGTGTTAGTACTTCTGATATGTCATCTTCCCCAACAACCCCAAATGGTACAATGGTTGCACCAAACTTCACTGCCATTCTTACAAATTCTTGTTTTTCAGGCCAAAACAACTTACAAGTTTCTCCCTATTAATCACATCACAAATTAAACAAAGTTAGTAAAAAATAAAAATAAAAATATTACATATATATAACAAAAGCATGCATGATCTTGCTATAATAGTTTACAAGAAGACCTCTTAAGAAAGGATAATCACTTTAATGGCTATATTGAATCAAGTGACACATCAACCCTAAGCCGAAAAGGGTTTAACCAATGAGATTTTGACACCTAACCTTACGATGGAAAGCCTCGCGTGCGCCACCAGGGTAAAGCAAAGTGTATGAGTTTCTTGATAACAATTTAAAAAGGTTTCTAGCAGAAACCGGAATTGCACCAAACAGCTTCAATACATCAGTATATGGAATCATAAGATATTCATCTTCGACATTGAATGCAAAAGTTTCTGGGTGTGTTAAAGCATGAAGCACAACTTGTTTTTCTCTCAAAAACTCTAAAACAAAAGGAAAACCTTCACATCCCCACAGCATATGATTACCAACCAGTAACACAGGCCCTTCATCTGGAATCCCTGCAAGACCTCTCACTATTTTCCCATCATCCATGGTTGAAAACATTGCTGCACCCATTGAAAGCCGGTACCACCTGAAGTAATTTACAACATATGATATGATATGTTTTTTCGTTATAAAATACAAACAAGTAGTTGAACAGTTGCTACCAGTTATCCAAGGGAGTGGTTCTGAAGTCTGTGATACTAGGAGGCAAGAAGTCATTTAAGATATCATGCTTAGAAGAACGTCGGTATATATGAGTCGTTTTGATTGCAGACAACATGTTTACACCACTCTCCTGTACCAACAAAATGGGAATTATATGAATCATTTTTATAAAGAATCTGTTATAAAGAAGAAATAAGCATATTAGATCTTAGTACCATTAGGATTGTGTGTCCATTTTCCTCAAACACACGTATTTGGCAGTGCTTCAATGATCTTGAAAGCCTTTGGGCCTCATTTTTACTTGGTAAGAGGTTATCCTTGCCACTAAAATACTTAAATAAGTCAGCTAAGGCTCTGTTTGGGATTGCTTATTTAATTTTAAAATGACTTTTTGTCAAAAGTGCTTATTAACTTATGACTTTTTGAAATGAAGTTTTTAAAAATTGTTTGGATTAACTTTTTCAACATTAATTGTCAAAATGACCAAAAAATACATTTTTTTATTGACACTATTTAATGATATTGGGTAAAGGGTAAAGAGTGGGGTAGATTTGTCATTTTATGTCAATAAGTCATAAGTTATTTTGAAAAGCTAGAATTTTTAGCTTTTGAAAAACAACTTATCACCCTTTTACAAAAAGTCATTTTTAAAAGTCCTTTTGGGTTTGGCAAACGATTTATTGACTTATTGGCTTTTTAAAAAAGCCAATAAGTCAATAAGTCGTTTTTAAATGAAATTCCAAACAAGGCCTAAAATCCTTAATTTTAGCTACAATACCTCAAATTTCAACTAATAATAGTTAAGGTATGATTTAAACTAGTAAAAGAAAAAATTAAGGAACCTGGCAAGCACAAGTACTTGAGCTGTAACAGCATGAAGACGAGAGTTAGCATATGCAGCAGCTGATGCAAGTAGATCAAGTCTCCATACAAGAGTATCTTTTGGTATTATTTTGGTCAACACCTATCAATAAAAGTATAAAAGTGGGAATATAAATGACAGTATTGTATGCAATCTATTTTGTTTCTTTAATCTGTTTACCATTTCTCTATGAAGGTATAAATTTTTTTTAGAAAGGTTTAAGAGCTAAAAATCACAAGGAATAGTAAGAAGTATTACAGGTTGTTCTTACAGAAAAAAGTGGTAGATCTTGAATTATATTGCGAAACACCTGAGTGAGAGACAGAGATTGGTTTGTACCATCCATTCTAACCATTGCCATCTTTATAAAATCACCTGAAAATTTTAAAAAAAATGTTGGAAAATATAATGAAATAGGATGCATTGTGTAACAGGTAGCAGCTTGGCATATGGCTTACCAAAATTTGGATACATATCAAAGTTCATATATGAAACAGTTGAAAAGGAACACATTTCAGAAGAACAAATAAAGTCAGATGTTTCATGTATGAGGCGTTTGGAACGTTTAATTGATTAGTGTTTGCTTAAGGTAAATAGATATGGAGAAGCATGTAAGAATCTGTAATAAAACCGATTACAGAACATTATCAACTTTAAAACACATATCCAAACACCCTTTTACTAGTTATTTACTGTTTAGATACACATTAATTCTAAAAGTAACCTACCCATAAGGAAGCTTGTGAGATAAGGATATGTCACATAGCATTCATCAGGCAGAGTCGTCATGAATGCTACTATAGGGTGCAATGGTGACCTCTCATATGAAGTTGCTGAAACCAGTAGTCAAATCGAATCCCCAAATTGCATACTAAATTTATATAATAAATGCAAAAAAATAAAAATATTCAATGATGAGGACCTGGGTTTGCTAAGATGAGTACTAAATCAATTGTAGGATTTCGAGCAGCAATGGCAAGCGCTAAGGCCCCTCCAAAAGAATCTCCAATGATATAAATTGGTTTTTTCTGGGACAAAGAGTGCTCAATCATCACAGTTTCTTCCACTATTTGGATCAAACCTTCATGAAAATCAGGCTGTTTATCAACACAACTTAAAGTTTGATAAGCAAGGCATATAAAAGATATACCTTGTGATATAATTTCTGAAAATAAAGATTATATGATGCACAAAAATGATCTAATGAAACTTTAGAACATTTAAATACAAGAGAAGATGATAATTACCGTCTAATGATGTCCGATCCAAAGCAGGGACATGCAAGCATTGCACATGAAAAATCCTGTCATTCAAGTTGTAACTAAACTCATTTACATTCTTATATTACATATGTATATGTGTTTATATATTTATGTGATCAATTGAAACTCACTTTCCAAGAGCTTTCTCATGTACAACCAGGCCTGCTCCTGTTCCATCCATTCCTACACAAACAATCACATCTAATCATAATATAGCAAACGAGTTTACGAGCAATAAACAGACATATTGGCCAATTACCAGGTATATACAAAAGAAGAGGAGCATCTATTAAAGGTCTGCCACACGCGATGGGGCAAAACCACCTAGGCGGTCCTCCATCGCTTCTAATCATATTCGTGGCTATATCAATGTAATCCTTCAAGCTCTGAGTCCCATAACCATCATCCCACAAAGGTTCCAACAACCCTTTAGGATCATTTTTATGTTTTCCACCACCATCATAAGAAATATCCTTCGTGTTAACAAAAGATGATTCTGGAGTAGATACTGTTACCCGATCCCCACTACCTAAGCTCCTAACAAGAACACGTGTTCTCAGGTTTTTGTTTACAGTCAAAAGGGGTGATGATGGAACACTTAAATTGCTCACAATTAATGCCATTATGTAATACTTTCACTATCAAATTGTACCAGAAAGACTTCCTTTATGATTCAAAAAATTTTAGGCTGCATTTCAAGAACTCCAAACTCACTAACAACAACCATAAACAAATGGGTGCAGGTTACGTGTTCAACTGAGCTTGGAAACAAAGTGAAATGTGGTTTCCATGAATCATTCAATACGAATGACAGACCATCAAATAGGCTGAAAAAAGAATTCTGATTTATTTTAACCACTAAGAAGCCTTGAGATGTTGTACACAAGCAGTAGTTTGTTCAAACATAATATAAAATATCATTTTCATACTGATTTGGCTTTGAATGACCCAAGTTCCACATCAGATAAAGATATGAAAAGGAGAAGCAAGGAATAAAAAGAGACAAAAGACGCCGGATGCCGGCCGAGCCTCCCAACCCTCTCTCGTTTTCGATCAACCTTGAACCTTTTTTTCTCTTGACCGGCAATACTGCTGGAAATTTAGTAAAAATAAGTTTTTTACTAAAGTTATGAATGAGATTTTGATCCTTAAGTTGAGTGGTTGGAAAGGTAAAACATGAAACTTGATGGGATATGTCACATTTTTATTTAAATTCTTAAATAAAAATTTATTACTTAAATAAATTTTATTTAATATTATGTTTATGACTTTTAAATTATAGTCATAAGTATATGTGATGGTTCATTGGTACATAGGAAATCAAGAGTTGCAATTGTGAGTTTAAATAATGAACTTGTATGTTCATTTTAATTGAAAATGAGAGATATTTTCTCTCTAGTTTATCCTTCATCTCAAATTCATGTATTTCATAACAATTTTAAACATAGTAGAAATTCGGTGATACCTTGGGTGTGTGGACATTCTCGGCAGTACACAAACTGTTTAGGTTGTTGTACCCTGGGAGGCAGACGCGTTCGTCTTGAGAGGAGACGCGAAATATGTTTTAAAGAAAGCGTATGGAATACGTGCCTTAACCATTATCATCAACACGTTTAATCTATGTTGCAGTGAAGAATAAGTGGAAGATATTCAAGAATACTCCAAGAAAGAATCATGAAGAATTTGATGCAGAAGACGGTTTGAATTATATATATATAATATTTTATATAAATAAATTGAATTTTATCTCTATTATCATTCATTTATGATATATAATATTGTACTAATTTGTTTCCCAAATATAACGAGAGTATCGTTAATATATTATATTATTATTTTAATAAAACGTGACCCACCTCCTACAAATAACTCATCGGGATTCTAGGGAACACCCACGGGCATAAAGCGAACCGGATTTCGGGGCCAGTATCCACCACTATTCCTAGCTTGCATTTTGTATATATAGTAATAAAACTTGGTCGGTCTATTTTGTTTTTTCATTTGCCAAATGACATAAATATCATACTTCAAACCTGATCGATGTTTGAAGTGGTGTCGATAAAAAAAAACAGAGTTTTATGTTTTTCTTTTCTCCAAAGTCTCATTAGGCAAGAAGAATATCTTTAGCGTTAATTAACTGTTCAATTGGATTAAAATTAGAAAATAGATTTCATTGCTGATTAGATTCAAATTGCATAATCATGTTTTAAAAATGAAATTGTTGTACTCATGTAAACCGAATAGTCACTTTAGGTTCAATCTTCAAACTGCAACGCTTGATTCATTTGTTGCAATGGTAAGTTACATATACGTAATTTATATCAATTTACGTAAATTCAATTATAAAACATATTCATATCACATATACAATATATCTGGTCTCCTATAAGTGGAATGATACTAGCATGTAACCCAAAACTAGCTTTTCATTACAGTTCATAACATTTCTCATACTGTGAGAACATCTCCAACATATGAGTCTATCTAGAGTAGAATGCCACCAATTAAAGATTTCTATAAATAAATTATCTTCACGTTAACATAAAAAGAATTGTAAATTATGATTTTACTTCATAGTTATGATGTTATTTTGGGTAAAAAGATTATGTGAATATTAGTTAAATGAGAGTTAAGAATTACGAAAGTGAATTTTAGTTAAATGAGCATTAAAAAACATGAAAATGAACCTAAAAAAATCATATCTAACTTCACTTGATTTTGGATAAAATTTATCACAAAACGTACATCGCGACAATGTGCTTTGAACTTAAAGTTAGAAGAAGATAATGTAGTTTAAAATTTGAGGAGTTGTACCCTTGTTTTTAAGAACACGTGTACGTGTCAGCTTGAAACGAAATCTGTAGCAAAACATAGATAACAAACACGCTGCAACGACAATGCAGACTTTTATTGTCGTATTTAAAAGTTGCAAGAAATATCCAAAAAAACTAAAAGTATAAATATAATAGGAAAAAAGATAAAGAGAAAAGTGTGTATGATTTGTTAGTTATAAAAGAAAATTACACGGGTTAATTTGTTATAGGTAAACAACTCAAGTTGCCAAGAGAAAGAAAACTCAACCGTTAAAAGTAACTTCTCATATTTATATTTGCTAAATATATATATGCGTTATTAAAGAAATTAAATTGAGAGATGATTCAAAAACATGTTTATCAATCGTAATAGTTTTAACAAGTGACGGGATGAATTGAAGAATTCAAAATTGATCCACATATATATTAATACTAGCCTATTGACCCGTGTACCACACGGGGTTGCATAAAAAATATTACAATTCAAACATTAGAAAATTAAATTATGCAAATGAAAAGAATATTTAAAAATTATAAAAAAAGACAATTGAAATTTACAAATTTGTAAACACTTCCAACATTTGACGTTTTGTTTGTAAGTTGTCGGTGTTTATCAAGAATCAATAATTTCTGTCACCAAAAAAATTCACAACTTGCAGTTTTGACCAATTTGAGTCAACTGTTGTCTCAAAACCCTCATTATCTTGTTTGTTGTCCTAGGAAGTGATTCAAGGGGCACCACATTAGAAGCCTAGAGAACCAGATCAAACTCATAAGTCAGACATGAGAATTCATAGCATGTCAAAGGTCTACAAATAATCAATTAATCAACTAAATAGTTATAAAATGATAAAATGATACCTTAAACAAATGATTGAGGTTGAAATGGTTCGTTTGTAGTTAAAGATAAAAAACAAACCAGGAATAATAAATATGGATGTTGTATTTGTAGTTAAAGATAAAAAAACAAACCTGGAATAATACGTTCACACACAAATAGGTTGAGTTTGACTAATTAAAATTAAAATAAATATAGTAGTTTACTTTCCAAAATGAAGAAAGAACTTTAGATGTTTGAGATCAATTATGGTTGTTGACATTTTTTTATTAAATTAAACTATCTGTATTTCTGTAAAAGATTACCAAGCCAAACTTTTACAAAAGTACTATAAAGCAAACAAAAAAGATCCTAATCATATCAATTTTGGATTAGAATTCAGGAAGTAATTGTTTTGACCTCAAAAGTATCAATAGCATTTGTTCAAAGGTGAAAGAAAAATGTGTGCAAATAATATGATGATCAAAACCATACCTTAATACCATCAAGATTCATGGTATCATATGCACGGCCATGGGCATGATAGTATCCTATAATTGTGCGCTCAAATACATCTCCATGCCATCTTAGAACCTATGATGAAAACATTAATCAAAAGGGTCAAAAGAGATTTAGGTTGAAATGGTTCGTTTTTTATATGGATCAAAACATTGACCATAAATATAATATAATTCAATTATGATTACACAAACAATTTTATTATAATAATAATCAAAATACTTTTGAATAAAAACTGTTGAAGATATAATGCATTAGATATAAAGTTTTGGCATTTGTCAATTTGTTCAACATGTTTTACTTGTTCCCCATTTAACTTTTCTTTTTCTGGATAGAAACGCAACCCAAATTATCTAAACATATTAGACGGGTTGACCGTTGACATATCAAACAAACTTCAAGGTTAATTTTAAATGGATGAGTATGATCGAGAATATGTTTATAAATTAAAATTCACCAAGACTATAAGAAATCAAATACAAGTATAATATTCAAATCATTTTTCCGAACCAATCCCTCTAGCAGCTCTTTCAACTCTTGATCTGATAGTCACTTGCAATTTTTTTCATTTTTCTAGTTACTTGTAGGTTTTACTTTTTCTATTTATATATATTCGTCTATATAAACAAGATTTAACTGCTCAATCTCCTAATTTAACTAGCAAATCTAAATACAACTTATTTATAAAAGACGTAAAATTGAACACAATCATTCATTCTAATAAATAGTTTATATTTTACGCGTAGGATATGTTATAAAATTTTAAGTTTTAATAAATTATATTTTAAATAGACAACAAAAATTTTGAATGAAAACAATACGGAGTCAAATCTGAAAATTTTCTTTCAAATTACCAATTTTAATGAGTCCAAAGAAGCAAAGTCCACAAAGTGATGAAGTTGTTAGAATAATTTTCGTCAGAGACCACCGATCTTTCTTTTCTACCCTTTAATGAAATCGAAAACAGCGCGTATAAGTCTAAATTTCAATCTTCATTTAGAACAATTTTCCTTCGAGATCACCGACCTGGTTGTTTGCGGACATGGTTTACATGTTCCTCTCGATTAGTCGGGTATTAAGGGATACAAAGCTTTACCACGTAAGTAGTAGGTTACACCATTATATATATAAAAAAAAAAAATCAAAGTCGAAGATCGCCGTGTCTTGGTTTTTTTGCGGCTTGTTGACTTGATAATCACCGAGACACCGACTCAAGACTAACCCTATTCCAGTTTAGCATCTGGTGATTGATCGAGTTGCACAATAGCGATTCGTTCTCAAATTCTTCCCCTCTTTTCGTTGAATTTTGAGATTCCTGCATCGAATGCTGACAAGCATTCATCGATAATCCATAAACTAATTTGGTAAAATAAAAATTTCTTTTTTTATTTCTATATCTAATCGCTGTCATGTTTTGACTCTGTGTATGCCCATACATCTCTTTTGGTGTTAGGTGGGTGCCTTTTCTTATTTGTATATTGTTTCTTTAACCCGTAAATGTTGACTGCTTGTTGATATTTGAGATCGGATTCTTTGAGAGCAGGGGATACGTGATTAAGCTGCTGCTGCTTCTTCATTGGATTCGTCTTGAATACTGCGAAGGTATGAATTCTATTACTAAAATTTGTTTTGTATGATAAATGGTTTGGTCACTTGATCTATTTTGGGTTGTCTCTATAGAAACTTAAGTCAATTGTAAAGTGATGACTGAATTTGTGTGTTGGATTTTATTTTTGTTTTAATGCGAATGAAATTATGGAATTTGTGTGTAATATGTGATTGTATTTTGACAATTTTTTTTATAATCTTGTCGTGTTACTTCTGTTCCTAGGAAAACTCTAATTTTGGTTAGCCCATTTGACTGTTGAGGGTCTAATATGGACTGTTGAGGGTCTAATTGAATCATTTTATTTTTGTTTTAATGCGAATGAAACTATGGGACCAATCTTTCTAGTCTTGACCCATTAAAGTTCACCTCAAAGGTTTCTTTTAAGTCCTGTTTGTGGTGCGCGCATGTATGTATGTGTCGGCCCTGTATATATGTGTCGGCCCTGGAGTGGCAAAAGTAATATTGCACTAATTTTAACGTTATTTTACTTAATTTTTGTAAAAATAACGTTAAAAGCGTTGGGTTGATCTGTTAATCAGGCATCATGAGCCGATGGTCTCAATGAAAGTAACCTCACCATTCTAACGAGTAGAAGTAAGGTTGTCTATATATTACCCTTCTCAGACCCTACCTTAGCTTTGCTAATGATAAGATATACATAGTACGATGATGATTATTAGAGGTTTCTTTTAGCTATTGAGAAAATCACAGAGAAACTTTGGTGGTAAATTTGTTTTCTTCAATTTCAGAAAAAGATTCATATACTTGTTACTTGGAAGCTAATAGTTTCTTTGGAGAATTTTACCTTCATGCATTGCAAATTAGAAAAATGACCCACTAACCAATTTGTAATCAAGATTTTTCTGTACAACACATGCCTGTTACTGATCCAGCAATATTGAGTTAATTACCTCCATGCTCATGATAGTCCCCCCCTTTCTATTTTGGGCTCTTACATGAAAATTGCAAATTCCATTTGTTGGCTTAATTTGAATCAAATCACGAGAAAATTAAAATATTTTCCTGTTTAATATTTTTTTTTGTTTTCTAATCAGTGATTGAGTTGACCTAGCCAACTTGAATTGAGATAAGATTAGTTTTTTATAGTGTTTGAATTAGAGCAGGATTAGGATTTATTCATTTGCATTGAATCCTGATGATCAGTATCATATCATGTTTTTCATTTTCTTGTTTCTGTTTCTATGAACTTGCAGATGGCAGAAGTAGCAAAGGATTTGACCGCTGGGACAATAGGAGGGGCTGCACAGTTGATAGTTGGACACCCTTTTGATACTATCAAGGTCAAACTCCAAAGTCAACCGGTCCCACTACCGGGTCAACTCCCTAGATATTCTGGTGCAATAGATGCTGTTAAACAGACACTAGCAGCAGAAGGTCCAAGGGGTCTATACAAAGGTATGGGGGCCCCTCTTGCCACCGTTGCAGCTCTTAATGCTGTTCTGTTTACAGTTAGGGGTCAAATGGAAGCACTTTTAAGGTCTGAACCCGGCGCACCCTTAACCGTGAACCAGCAGGTAGTTGCTGGAGCCGGTGCTGGAGTTGCTGTCGCGATTTTGGCCACCCCAACTGAGTTAATCAAGTGCAGGTCAGTAATTTTTTTTAATAATTACTTGAGTAAAATATTAACTCTTTAATGAGTCATACATACCGAGTTTCAGCTTCAAAATTAATAAGATACCTTTAAATTTCGCATACGTTTGGGAAATTAATTTGAACTTGAAAAAGGATGCTATCATTAGAACAGATGATCAGTGGTTAGTGTTGTTTGTAGCACTTGTGAATATGAAACCTATAAATTCATCCAAAGAGGTTAAAATGTTTCTTGAATGTGCATCGCTCGTGAATTTGAAACATAAAAGTTTGTCCTCAAGTATTATAATGTTTCTTGAATGGGTATAACTCATACAAAAAACATACAAACATACAAACATACCCAGTAAAATCTCACTAATCAGTAAGGTCTAAGGAGTGAAGCAAATGCATACTTTAATCCTGTTCTAATGAGAAAAATATGTTGCTTGTAAGGAGACCCCTAGCTCGAATGCGTATAACTCATAAAATAGTGTATTGATACCTTGAATATTAATAGCCTGTTTGTATTTGTCTTCATATTAGTAGGTTCTTTATCTTGTTTGGTTTTAATGTTTGCTCCTAAGCCAAGGGTATCTCTGTAAGTAGCCTTTCTTGTCTCAGAGATAAACCCTACAAATAGCAATGCTACGAGTGAGATTTATTAGGTATGGTGGTTGTATTTCTTGAATATTAAGATTTGACAAAGATTATAATAACTGACAACCGGATTAGTACGACTTTAAACAACAAAAGCGCATCCAAATACCATCTCCTACAGTTCTATTACAAATTGGTTATTTAGTTTTGATTTACGAAAATTACATAATGACTTCGAAAATGTAAATCGATACTCACTTAGCCGTTTCATAATGTAGATTGCAGGCCCAAGGTGCACTAGCTAGTGTAGTAGCTGACGGTCCAGGGGCAACAGTAACCGCTGCAGTGAAGTATGGTGGTCCAATGGATGTGGCTACACGAGTGTTGAGGTCAGAAGGAGGTGTTAGAGGATTGTTTAAAGGACTAGTTCCTACAATGGCCCGTGAAGTCCCTGGAAATGCAGCCATGTTTGGTGTTTATGAGGCTCTGAAGCAGTATTTTGCTGGTGGCCCTGATACTTCTGGTCTAGATCGTGGTTCATTGATCATGGCTGGAGGTATAGCTGGAGGTGCATTCTGGGCTTCCGTTTACCCTACTGATGTTATCAAGAGTGCGATTCAGATTGACGATTATAAGAACCCTAAATATTCGGGTTCGATCGATGCTCTTAAAAAGATCCTTAAAGCTGAGGGGATAGGTGGCTTATACAAAGGTTTTGGACCCGCGATGGGAAGAAGTGTCCCGGCTAATGCTGCTTGCTTTTTAGCTTATGAAATCGTGAGATCAAGCTTAGGCTGATCTTCATGAACGATTCTCTCACATACACAAAGACAGTTGATATTTTGAATTCATGATCTCTCATTGCAAAGCAAAGAGTAGTTTCATTTGTTGCTTCACAGTCGGCCTTTGAATCTTGAAACAATTTGTTGTCTTTTTTATGTGGATTATGCTTTATGTTCTTTGTTGTTTTCTTTTTGTTGGTTTGTTTATTACAGTTGAAATGGACTTCTGAAGTGATATACAAGTGTGTGCATGTTAGAGCTAACAAGCCGAGCTGACTTTAGCTTAGACTCAAAGCTTGATATTAAACAAATCAGCTCAGCTCAGCTCAAAAACTATTAACTGGATTGAAATTTAAGCTTGAGTTAGCTTATATGTGTTGAAATATTGATTATTATGTGTTCCTTGTACATATGGATATATATATATATAACAATAAAAATATTACGTGTGTGTTTTTTAGCTTATATAAGCTGGCTTCTTAAATGACATGCTTAATTTGTAAGCCAAAAGAGTGAGCTAAGAAGCAAGCCGACTAATAAGATTCAAGCCACCACGAACCATTTGAAATCGCATTGACTAATAAGATTCAAGCCAAATGGAGTAGTGACTGCAGGTTTGACTACAAATTGTAATATAAAGTTGCAAATTTGTCAGCCGCAAAAACAAGTTGAATGACGTTATCCCAAATGTTGCCCTACGAATGCCAAAAAAATCCAACACAAAGCTTCATGTCAACCAGTGATCAAGCCGCCAATGTTTTATGTTGACTTTTGCAGGGGAGTCAAGACAGTTTCAAAAGGGGGCCACATATATAAGCAAATTTTCATTAACATTTTCTTAAAAGTTGATGTCCTCAAATCCTAAATCTTGTGTCCAAAACTTCATAATTATTAAAAAAAAAGAAAAGAAAACTCAAGGGGATATAACTCCGTTCATAGAACTCTAACCTTACAATTGAGTCAACACAGGGTAAACCATTACACCGTGAGCCTCTCATGTCACATCAGTGGTAGTAATTGACACAGAAGGTACCGAATTCAAATCTCATTTTTCATTTTAATTAAAGATTCTTTGGTTAAGGATCGAACTAATTGAACACCAATAACTGACATGATATTTTAAAAAGGTTTGTTTTGTAAAGCACCAGCTTCTATGAAAATATTTTATAAAATGGTAAAAAAAATGGGTCAGAAAAATGAAAGCTTTAACTAACATAGCCCAAACACAAATGAAGTAGATATGATTAGTCGTATACAACTTTACCCACTTCAACTCAAATACAAACAAAACAATCGATGTCATGCTGCTGATGCTTAGAAGCAAGTTATGCAGCCATGAACACAAAAATGTCCCTATTATTAACTTTCAGATAAAAAACAACATCAATAACCATAAGCATATCTATGCATTCATGTTTACAGATTGAAAATAAAATTTATGAGCTAGAATATCATTTAGAGACAAAACCACCAAGCAGACAGCCTACCTAACAAGTTCAACGTTGATTCAGCCGCCTTTATAGTGAATCACTAAATGTAAAATTCGTTCAAAGAAATAAACAGATGATACTGTTACAATCTATATATATTCTAAACAAGCATTTGAAGTCTATAAACAGAGAAATGAACATGAAAACAAAAACAACTTCCAAGAGCCTGAGTCTTTTACAGCCAATTTACCACACTGTGAAGATGAATTCATACAAAGTTAGCATCTTTCTGCTGTTATCCATTTAATCCCTCCATCTTGGACTTGAAAGCGAGAAAAACCCTGGAGATGGAAATCCCATACCAGGAGAAGGTGGATGCTGAGGTCCAGGTCCAGACCCGAACACCCCCGGTTGAGTCATGGGTGACAACAAAAAATTTGGTGTTAATGGCGGGGGATGCTGATATCCTGGAGATAGTAATGGATATGGTGATCGTGGAGATAATAAATTTAAGTAACCAGACGGTGATGGCAGAAGAAACTGAGAGGTTGGTGATGGTAAAGGCGGTGGTAGGCTATTCATTCTTGGTGATGGAAGAGGCAGCAGAGGGGGACCACCGTTCATCCGAGGTGATGGAAGTGGCGGCACAAGTGGGTAGGGAAGCAATCCAGGTGGCTGCTGCTGATGTTGACCTTGCATTTGATTTTGACTAGGAACTTGAGGATTTTGCTGGTTATGAGTTTGACCTTGTGGATGAGGCCGTGGAGGTCCTTGGGTAGAATCAGTGATTGAATGCTGAAGGTACCGCATATAAGCAGAGATAGGCGACTCCGCTGTATTTGGCCACCCTGTATGATCACCAGAAGCTGGTGGTGCCACCATAGCCGGTGGTGGCCTTTGTTGGCCATGATAAGGAGGTCTAGCAATATTACTGCCACTATAAGGAGCCACACCAGAGACTGAAACATTTGGTGGACGGTTAGGGGGCATATGTTCATGTGGTGGTGCATGGTGAACAGGCATCCGGGGTCTCGTCACATTTAATGGGGTCAATGGTGATGGTCTACTTCGTTGCAGCCGCATGCTAGGCGGTTTAGGTGCATTCTGGGGAGGCCTAGGAAGTGGTTCTTGCGAATGGGGCGAAGGAGAACCGGTAAGCTGTTGAACAATGCTCTGAAAATCATTCTTGTTGATGTTGTATACTTGGGGTTGAGGAGGTTGTCTAGCAGGATTGGTGAAATTGGGTTGGTGCAAAGGACTCTTCCTGATATTTTTCCCAATTTTATTCACACCCAAATAATCATTACTCCTATTCCTCGAATAATCAGAATTGTCCATCTTTTAGCAAAAAAATCAACTTTTTTTTTTTCAAATTACCAGACCCAAAACTCTAACAATCGCAATCCATTTCCATTTTACACATTATACGCAAATCTTCACCTTAATTAACGAGAAAAAAAACGTAAATCAAACCCTAGAAGAAATAGCAGGCTGGAAAATGAACACACCTGTTGATCAACAAACTTCAATCGGAAAAGAAGGCCTCTGTGACTCGGAATCCCTCAGACTAAATTAGGGTTCTACAAACATTTTTAGTACAGTTGCTAACGGAATTTAGAGAGGGTTGTAAGTTGACTAGGTAAGCCGGAGAAAAATTGCGTAAGATTTTGAATCTTTCGTCGATTTTTGGTCTCTGAAAACAATCATGAGGTTGAATATCTTGGAGTGTAGAAATTTTTTTGGAGAGAGAATAAAACCCTAAACATAAGGGTGGGGTGCGTCTGATTGGGGATTTGGTGGTCAACGGAAGGATAACAAAAAGGTAAATAATTTTGAAAACAAGGGTCATGGATTAGGTAACAGGGGCGATGCCCATTGGCCGACTTAACCCTATGATTTTATTTTTTTTAAACGTCACACTAGCGGTATTACCCGAGTATATCTGTTACCAAGTTATAAACTCAATAATAGAAAATTTTATTTGAGATTGAAATATTTAAAACATACTGTTAAAAACCATAATTTACCCACTATTTAATGTATGCCCCAATGGCAGACCATGCATGGTATGAAAAGACCCAAAAAAAATTGATATTCATTATCATTTACATTATAATTTCAACTAATTTTATTCGCCTCGCGCGTTGCGGCGAGTTATCACAGTACACTCTCAACAATATGTATTATATATCATTTGCAAAAACATAAGCTACATAACTAAATCAAATCTCTCATCATGAACTTTTAACAATTTTTTATAAAAACATAAAATCATACAAAATCCTCACAAATATGTTATAAAAACAATAGAAAAAAATAACTCAAAAAATCTGTATCACCGGCAACCAATCGTTTGAATTAAAAAATCCAAATATCTAATGAAATATCTCAAATTTAAAAACATTATTTCTGCTTACTGCTTTTCAAAGTTAAAAATTTTTTATGGTCGAAGTTTAAATTTTCAAAACGTCACTACATGTATTGAACACTTAACTAATCTATACTCTATAATAAAAGAATAACAAATTTGTCACTTGTCACAATCTTAAACCACTAATGTCACATGTCACCTTCTTACACTATAATTGACACTTGTCAACACCTTATCCTTCCACCTAATTCTTTCTCCTATTAAATAATTATATTCTCTCTCTTATTAAATAAATAATTATAATAGTAATAACTAACATATTATTTATCTTATTAGTATAAAGCACACTTTAAAATTTTTTTTATAAAATATAAAATTCTCTAAAATCAAAACTTTTAAAGTAAGAAATATTTTATTTTCAAAAAACAAAATTTATGTAAAAAACAAGTTATCTTAAAAAAAATGATTTTTTTAAAATAAAATATATTATAAAATGATTTTTTAAACAATGAGATTTTTATCATCCAATGACGTTTTTTAATTTAATATTTTATATTAAATCCGTGTATTACATGGGTTTATAACGTACTGCAATATATACAAGTATTTTAAAAGCATAATATTTCATTTATTTCACTCGTGTAACACACGGGATTTAACCTAGTATAATATATAATATATATAACATAATAATAAATGGTCATATTTATATAATAACTAGTATACAGGACCCGCGCGTTGCGGCGGGGTCTGATATACTGACGTAAAAAAACCAACAGAACATGAGGTTAAAATCGTGTACAATAAAATGCACGAAAATACCCTATACAACATCTATAACGTAAGCTTTGAAACTAAGGGTTGAAGTTTAAGAATAGTAAAGAATGTGATTACAGAAGACTTAAAAAAAGGCCCTGCATAAATGTAGAATTTATAAATGATACAAATATTATAAAATTATTAAATGTAAATCGTATATATATGTAGTATATATAATACTCGTGGTTTATAAAATTATTAAATCTAAATCGTTTGTGAACTAATTACGATCAAAATGATATAAACAATACAAATATTCGATAATGTACGGATGCGTTATATGCATGTAATACTCATGGTTTATAAAATTATTAAATCTAAATCGTTTGTAAACTAATTACGATCAAAATGATATAAACAATACAAATATTCGATAATGTACGGATGCGTTATATGCATGAAAACAACACGCAAAATTTCTGTCACCATTTGGGTTAGAAATTTATATAAATGTTCCATGAGGCCATTGCGATCAAATTAATATAATTATGACATTTATCAGATAACCTAATGACGTGTTAAAATCATGTGAACATTAAAAATATGTGAGTAAAGTGAGAGGGGCCTTTAAAAATAAGAGTTCAAAGTTCAGGGTTATAAACGAAAATTTCAAATTAATTGAAAAGTATTGAAATATATCTCTTGATCTTTAGACGCGGTAGTGAATAGTGATTATGTGAGGGTTTGTATCATGTGAAAACCCGGTATAAGAGAGAAACCCTTAAACCCTATCTGGACCATTGATTTGGACTTTTGAAAATAAAGTATGTGGTACACATTAAACTTGAATAAAAAATTAGGTTTTGGATAAACAAATCAGTTTTAATGTGGGTTAATGTAGACCACATGTTTATTTTCAAGATTTCAAATTAACGACCCAGATAGTGTTTAAGGGTTTTCTCTTTAAGACCGGATTTTCACATGATACAAACTATATATATGTGTGTGTGTGTGATGTGTGTGGGTGTGTGTGTGATGTGTGTGTGTGAAAAAGGGAATAGTGTTTATGTGAGGGGGAGAATATTTTGTAATTGATATATATAATAATAATATTATACTATTCCTTTTACATGGTTTTTAATTATATATGATAATTATAATTATATTTTTCCTTTTTTATTAAAAAAAAAGAAGAGGAAACTTAAGGTGTGCTCTTTTTTAGTTTTTTTACATGTGCTCAATATTTATTGTTTTTATTTTCCAAACATGCTTTGTGGAAAAAAGTTCAGCTTTTATGATTATGCAATAGCTGTTGATATTTTGTTTTGTTTAAGCTAAAAATACCTTTTAATAATGACAATGAATAGATCTTGCAAGTCAAAAATCAATATATTTATATTGGAAAAATGGGAAATTGATAACCTGGAATTGAAGTATTTTTTTAAAAAAATATATCAAAGATTTGATGACAAATGCCACGGAGGAGAAGTTTTTTCAAATTTCATGTGATTTAAGGCTTATGACTTACAAGTCTAATTTGTTTTGTGGACCAGGATTTTCACATAGTTCAGAGAAGTTGGTTGATAGTTCAGAGAAGTTGGATTGGTTTTATTTGAAACCAAGTAATTGACTTTTTTTTATTGCCGGGGAACCCACTTGCGTGGTAAACCCCAGGCCTCCCAATTCCCGACTAACCCAGGGGAACGGGTAAACCGCAGGCGCAAGCACCCTGGTCGGTGGCTTTGTGGAGAAAATGTCACTCTCATTACTAGAACTCACGACCTCAAGGTTGCTGTTCCAACACCCTTACCACTAGGCTATCTTCACAAGGTTAAGCAATTGACTTCTTGAACCAATGTATCTAACATTCTAGCTTTTTACTGCAGATACATCATCCCTTAAATGCAAAAAGAAAACTTTATTTATTTATTTTAAATAACAAACGGTTCTGGACAACTTGTAAAATTGAAACTTTGGCATTTTCCGCCCAAACTTGCTCATTTTTGCCAATTGCAGTGTTCTTTCAGCATTTTTGCAAGAGCGATGTTGCTTTTGCTAAAAAAAGCAGAGTTTGATGGTTAATGGCTCAATAAGTCAGTTGCTAGCTAGAAATTATCTTAATTCGGTTGGTGCAATGGCCCTTAGGAAAATTGAAAATGACTGCGTAGAGGATTTTATTTCAAGTAAGTTCATTCTATTCACTTAATACTGCATAATAAATTATAATTATAATACATGCTTGTTTATGTCTTTGAAAAATGACTTATTATTGTAGTTGTATCTTATTACAAGTTATGTAACTTTTTTTTTTTTAGTTTTTGGGTACTCTTTGACTGCAGCCTACTGCATTACAAGGATCACTAATGCTATGGAGTGCAAACACAAGATTTTATGACCATGTTTCAACAACGCGTATTTGTAACATTAATGTTAGATTAGCTGATGATATTTTGTGGTCATATTGCTTTTATTTTGACTTATTGATTAGGTCTATTATGCGGTTTATTGCAAGTATTGTGTGACTCTTTGCCATTTGGAAATATATAGCTATTTTAGGTTCTTAGTGTTGAATATAAAAGATGTAGGTTTTGTTCTGGTTTTGAATGGTTAAGTTGGTTTTAACTTACAGAAGTGTTGAATATGTTTTTTCCTTCCTTTTTTTTAATAGTTTGTATATGCTATAGGAACATGCATTTTTAACTTATGGGTTATATCCTCGTAAAATATTGCTAATAAAATAGATGTGATTTTTAAAAAATAGAAAATTAACATAAAAATAATAATAAGTAAACAATAAAATAAGAGGCAGGGGTGACCCGGTGAGGCGTGGGGGATGGATGGAGGACATGTACCCCAAACTTGAAGCTCACTAACGCTTTGTTGATTTATTTTTTTTCAAACATATCACATAAAACAACTACTAAAAAACTTGAAATCATAGGCCGTCAATTGACATTGTGTGGCAAGTGTTTTATTGTTCAATCATGATGTTTAACTTAGTTTAGTAATTTTATAATATCCAATGTTGAAGAACAATCGATTTAATTTATTTGTTATGATTTTCTGTTATGTTTGTGTCGTTAAAGATTTTTGTTATCTCTACGTACGACTATGTTTGGCTAGTACTTCTATTATTGTGAGAGAGATGAACTCACTTTGATCTTTTGATTTCATATATAAATTTTATTCTGGTGTGTGTTGGTGACTTAAACTGATGATCTTTCTTATTGTATGTAAATTGTATAAAGCCTTTACATTAAATTTTACCTTGTGTATGTTGATTCAAACATTTGTGTTTTTTTGTTATATATACGTATATACTAGGAATGAGTGTTATAAGTTTGATTTATGCAAAATATTGATAATGTTCTTTCTTTGTACCAAGAGTCCAAGAGATTGTATACTTTTGATCAAGACTTGGTTTCTCTCATTACCAATATCATTAAGGAGTTAACACAAACATTAGGGCATCCTAATAATTAACGGTTTAAACCTCTTGTCTAAAGTCGTCATTTGATAGTTTAATTCCAACATTACGGTGGTTGACATGTGGCAACAACTATGGCAAGTTTTCAATAATGTTGAGGGGATTTACACTTGTGACTAGGGTTTTCTCATGCACTAACACACATACTATCACTTGGCCTTAGTAGAAAAAAATTATGTGGTTATCATGTGATATGATCATGACAACTTTTTAAAAGTGTGTATGATTTAGTAACCTTTATTGGAGCCATTTTTAGTTTAAAATCAACTCCATTAAGGGGAAATTAAACATAAAATGAATAGTCATTGTGATTAATTCTCATTTTTTTTTGGAAAAAGAAAATGGTTAAGAAATCGATTCACTAAAGTAAAACTAAAAGATTACAATAAACTAACAGGTAAGCGGACATTTAGTTGCGTCACAGCCTTCTTTTGATATGTTAGTTATTATTCAAACGATTTTGACTCAACCGCTGGCTTTCACTATATAATAATTGATATTGATTATTGAAAGTCTTTGTATCCTTGTACTATCCCTCACATCTTACCTTACGTATACTTGTAACATCAATGCCGGAAACGTTACCGGAACAATGATATGCACAGTAACTTGCACAGTAACTCAGGTACATACTACGTGAACTATTTATATGCTATTAACATTGTGATGCTTGACACTAAACTTTCTCCTCATTTCTCTCATCTTTCTCTCTCTCTAAAACACCATTCCTGAACCTTCTCTCTCTCACTAGAATTCCAACTTCAAAACACCATAACTTGCTTGTTTCTTGGTGAAATCGAGCGTTCTTGGTGTCCACACGTAGCTACAATCGTCCTCTACCTAGAAGTACAGCAGATCTACGAAGTTGTCCAGCCAAACTCGAGGTATGAAGCTATGAATCACACGGAAATTAGGGTTTTTACCCTATTGTTCGCATCTAACCCTCAACCGGTTAAGGAAACCACCTCACGAGATGGTGCTACACGCACTGAACCTAAAACGAGCTAGTAGGTCAATGGGTAAGCCACGGTTGAGCTAGCATGATGCAGAAGGTTGAGGATGAGGATGATGAATATGGTGGTTCGTGACAGGAGATCGGCCGAACCTTTTGGGTTCGAGTAGCAGCTGGCCGAACCTGTAAGCATCATGGTCGAACCCTGTTAGCCGTGAACCTGCTAGCAGCCTAGCCCCCTTCACGAACCCATCATCCACGAGCCCAGGCCTGGCCGAACCTTCCGTAATGGCCGAACCTTCTTACAACCGAACCTGTGCACGGGCGAACCCTAGGAGCCACGAACCTATCTCGGCCGAACCCATGCATACACGAACCTAGACTACCTCAGAATTGGCCGAACCTTACCAGTCGCGAACCCCTTTTGACTGCCGAACCACAGGGACCGAACCTAGAACCTAGATCAACTAACCAGTGGGCCGAACCCTAAGGTTCGCTGAGCATGAGACCAAGGACAAAAGCCTAAAGGTTCGCCGAACCTTATGTTATTGCCGAACCCACGGGTATTGCCAATAGGTTCGCTGCCTTCATGGCTGCTAAACCTAAGTGTTGTTGAAATTGGATATTTTTGGGTCTAGGACTTCTAGGTGGCCATGCACATTGTTATTTGAGCCCTTTTATTCGGTGTCACACCCCAGGCCGGCGGGAACGGATCGGGTTTTCCCGTCGGGCGGAAGGTTCCCGGGGCGCGATATCATTGTGTTGATAATCAAATGATCAGATTGTTACATAGCACATGATAATCAAAATGAGAAATGCTAACACATCCATGATATAGAATTACAAGATTAAACTACACAGTATCGTTCATAATTTAATCAAGTAAATCTACCAAAAAGAATCAATGTAACTATATCTTGTATATGTACAAGATATACAAAAGATGATTCATATCCTTGTTTCCCAAAAAGCATGCAACACAAAATAAAGCTAGGTCTTCTAAAAGTCCACTAGCTTATTCTTTGCATGTATATGTCTACACCTGTTCGTCACCTGAGAAACATGTATTTAAAACAAAGTCAACACTAGGTTGGTGAGTTCATAAGTAAGTTAATGTAAAACCTTGATTCATTCACATGCACATTCACAATGATAATAGGTTACTAGTATGATTGTCTGATTCACTTGTTCATCCAATGGCTCCTCAATAGTTATAGTCACAAGTACTATATCATCCTAGTAGTGTTGCTTATATATAGGGCATATGTAAGGGAACTAAGCCCTAGCCAACATCCCACCACAACACCACTAGAACTCCACACTACTTGTAATACAACTATTGATTTCCATTCTCAATTCACATGTTCTCTCTTCCTTGATCACCTGGGTTCTCATGTATAGAATAATAAAATGATAACGTGGTAATTATCAAACCTAAGTATTGATAACCAATATATGTGTTAAGGATGTTAGATTTATTAAATCCATTCCTTAGATTATTCTATAGTTGTGGGGTTAACTGTTGTTTCACTTCTAAATATTAAAAGTGTTAGTTAACTGTTCATCATGTGTCTCCAAATGCAGCGTATAGAATCCGAATGGAATCCATTTTGAATCCTCACGTAATCAGATTAAAATGCATTCCATTCTCTCCTATCCCGCCGTGTGATCCCAAAGTTTCCGTGTGGGATTGTATCATGTGATTAACAAAGTCGAATAAGAACTTGTCTTATTACGTTATGATAATCGGGTGTAAATGACAAGAATCCCATGAAGTTACGTTATCATGATCGTCATTCACTGTAAATGATAAGAATCGTCATTTACTGAATCCATGTGTTCCCAAAGTATCCGTGTGGGAATGTTCTCGTGTGTTTAACAAAGTCGAATAAGAACTTGTCTTATTACATTATGTTAATCATGTGTAAATGATAAGAATCCCATGAAGTTACGTTATCATGATCATCATTTACTGTAAATGATAAGAATCCCATGAAGTTACGTTATCATGATCATCATTTACTGTAATCCGTGTGATCCCAAAGTCTCAATGAGGGATTGTTCTCGTTATGCTTATGTGTAAACTGTCTAGGTATTTGCTCATGTGAAAATAACTAAGTGTTATAAGCTATTATCTTATAACTAAGTTATTCTAATGTGTTGATGATTAAGAAATTACATTATCATAATCATCTGAGTTTCCCTGTTATCTCATAATCATACAAGCATGCATACAATGATATATGATAATAAACAATTTGATATCATTTAATCAGAGTATAATCAACATGTTAAGTAAAACTTTTAAATAAATAAAAGTAAACATGTTTCTCAGCCCCGAGAGTTAAAATCAGTTAAGATTAAAAGAAAAAGGGGCATATGAACTCACCTTGTCGTGTAGGGTTGACTTAGCTTAAAAAGATATGAAGACACGCGCTCTTTGTTGTTCTTGTGGTAGTTTTCACGATCCTGTATTGATTTCACGTTGTTTTAAACTTATAAGTGTAAGTTGTAAAGTTTGTACGCGTGTATGTGTTATTCCTATTTTCTTTGTCGCCTCTTGATCTTGGTCCTCATTCGGCCCTTGTCTAATAGTCAAGAACACACTAACACTTGGCCATTTAATAATTATGTTATCACTTAAAATTCATAACTCTTTGTAACCCACTCTAGTATTTACTTAATTTTGAATCTTAGAAGTTCCATCATTGACTTTGACATATAAAAATATATTTACTTTGTTACATGATCATCAATTAAACATGCAACCATTCACGAAAATGTCAATTTTTCATCTTGCTAATGCATTAAAACTAACCTTTATTATAATCGAAATAATTAGATCATAACCCCACGCATTTTATCTTTAATTGTTTAATGCCGTATATTCGTTAACCTTTAAACCATGTGGGCCTCCTATTTGGGCCAAGTGTTAGCTACATGGGCCGAATGGAATCACATGGGCTTCTCAAAGTGTTTTGTGGGCTACTATGCGTGTCTTGGGCCGGTTAAGGTACATTGGGCCTGTTGGGCCGGTTATAACCAGTGTATTGGGCCTGTTGTAAATTAACAGATTTGTTGCTTAAGCCAAGAAATTCACGTGGGTATATCGTGGGCCTTAGTTAAACAACATGGGCCGATTAACAAAAAGAAACTGCATAGAATAAACGAATGGGATGGCTGGGGCTGTTTCCAGCGAACCTAGAGTTCGGAAGAGCCAAAGTTCGGCTAAGGTTATCAGATTAGGTTCGCTACCCTGGTGTGGTTCGGCAAAGGGAATAGTTCGATGCTACATGGAAAGGGTTCGTGGTTAAAGACTTCATCACCAGGGTTCGCAGGTTCCTGTTTCCAAGATGATTCGGCCACCGAAGGTTCGTTGCATGTGCGGGGCTTACAGGTTCGACTCATGATGGCTAGTAGGAAGATTCGATGGCTAAAGGCTCATGAGATTCGGCCATGGGTTCGCGACACAAGCATCAGGGAGGGTTCGGTGGCTGACTGGTTCGCATATGGTTCGTTAGGGTTCGTTCGCAGACCATGGTTCGTGACATCGGGGAGGGTTCGCGGTTGTCTCCACAAGGCTCGTGAGTAGGAAGGGTTCGGCATTGTTTGAACAGCAAGGGTTCGGCCGTAGAGAAGTCTTGGGTTCGTGAAACTTTACTGGTTCGCCACCCTTGCCACCATGAATCTGCAGGTTCGACCATGGTATCCCGAACCCTGTGCACAGCCGGTTTCGCCCAGCTCCAATTCCACTTTTAAGCTGTTTGTTCGACCGTATCTGTTAATAGAAGAATTCTCGTAGGTGTGTTGGTCGTGTGGTTTAGAATGATGAGCTTTAACCGGTTTTTAAGGTGCTAGTCGAGCAACACACCCTCATCCTAGTGAGAAACCCTATTTTTCAGCATTTTAACACGTTGTTACCTTCGATTTGGCTGGTTATCTCCGCAGATCTGTTGTACTTTTGTGTAGAGGGCTTCAAGAGCTACGCGTGGGTTCGAAAATCACCCAAATCGGGCTTGAAATGAGTGAGATATGCTTGGTTGAAGGTGGTTTGGTGGTTGTTCTTGGTGTAGCCGGAAATTTGAGAGAGAAAGAGAGTTGTAGGTGAAAAAATGAGAGAAACCCTCATTTTAAGGTTTTTATACCACGAGTGGTGTCCGGGTCCGTTTCGGTTGCTCGATTCGTGTTTTCGTCGCGTATCCGGAAAATTATGCGTAATTTAAAATAAATAATTAAAAATGTTAATTTTATTAATTTGATGAGTTTCAAAATTGTAAAAATGTTTATTATTTTATTTAATTAAATTAAAATTCGTTTCGTGTCGTAATTCTTTTCGTTTCGTCGAATCGCGTCACCATCGCGCGTATTCGTTCGAATCGTCACCCGAACGAACACGACGATGGTTTTGCTTTCCGACTTTTGTTTTCTACTTTCCAGTCATCATTTCAGAACGTTAAACTCACAAATATGTTTGTGTGAATCGTCACCCACGCAAACACACTGTCAGTTCGTTATTCTGAAACGACACTGCAGTTTATGTTTTAATTGTGTTTCCTCACTGTCGGACTCAACTAAACATACTGTTTTCATCTTGTATTCACATTGAATTGTCGGCCATCTGATTCCTGTCATCTATGGAACTCAGATCGCAACCGACTTGTTTCTGATAATTGTTTGAACACCGTTGTTTCTCATGTTTTGTTGTGTTAACTGTAATTAAGTTTTCACTTAATAAACACAACTAATGCTTCTAATGTACGTTGTACTTAATGTATTTAAGTTTACACGAAAATACGTACAACTGTTCTTGTATTTAGAATCCTGTTAATACAAAAACTGTTTACAAATACGTATGTACACATAGTTACTGTATGCAAGTACACATACCGTACGGACTTGCCGGGCGGTCGGGTACTAGTTGTCACAGTCTCCCCTTGTTAAAGAAATTTCGTCCCGAAATTTAAGCATAAAGATCGGTCTTTACTTCTCAAACAGGTGGGGATACTTGACTTTCATGTTGTCCTCGCGTTCCCAAGTAAATTCTGGTCCACGCTTGGAGTTCCATCGAACCTTTACAATAGGGATACGGCTACGCTTCAGTTTCTTAACTTCACGTTCCATAATCTCTACAGGTTCTTCAATGAAATGTAGTTGCTCATCAATTTGTATCTCTTCCAATGGTATGATCAATGACTCGTCTGTTAAGCACCTTTTGAGATTTGATACATGAAACACATCGTGTACTCCACTGAGTTCATCAGGGAGTCTGAGTTTGTATGCCACAGGACCTATACGTTGAGTAATCTCAAACGGTCCGACATACCTAGGTGCCAGCTTGCCTTTAGCCCCAAAACGAACTACACCTTTCCATGGGGACACTTTCAACATGACTCGGTCACCCACATCGAATTCCAAAGGCTTGCGCCGTTTGTCTGCGTAACTCTTTTGGCGGCTACGTGTTGCTTGTAATCGTTGTTGTATCTGGGCAATCTTATCAGTAGTTTCCTGAATAAGTTCAGGCCCAGTGATTCTGTTGTCTCCCACTTCGGTCCAACAAATTGGAGACCGACACTTTCTACCATAAAGTGCTTCAAAAGGAGCACATCCGATGCTGCTGTGGTAGCTATTGTTGTAGGAGAATTCGATAAGTGGTAAGTGTGTATCCCAACTTCCACCGAAGTCCAGGATGCATGTTCTCAACATATCCTCTAGGGTTTGAATGGTGCGCTCGCTTTGTCCATCCGTTTGTGGATGATAAGCAGTGCTCAAGTTAACACTTGTCCCTAAGGATTGTTGCAATGATTGCCAGAACCGCGAAGTAAATCGACTGTCCCGGTCAGAAATAATAGACGATGGCACCCCGTGCCTAACTACTATTTCATCAATGTATAGTCTCGCTAGTTTCTCCATCTTGTATGTCTCTCTGATCGGCAAGAAGTGTGCGGACTTGGTCAATCGATCAATGATGACCCAAATAGAATCGTATCCGCTGGAAGTGCGGGGTAGCTTGGTAATGAAATCCATAGCTATTTGTTCCCACTTCCATTGTGGTATCTCCGGTTGTTCCAGCAAACCCGAAGGTTTCTGGTGTTCAGCTTTGACTCTGGCACATGTGAGACATTTGCCAACATAAGTGGCAATGTCTTTCTTCATGCCTGGCCACCAATAAAACGACCTAAGATCTTGGTACATCTTATCGGCACCAGGATGAACTGAGTAACGTGTCTTGTGTGCCTCATCAAAAATGAGTGTTCGAAGTTCATCTACTGCTGGAATCCAAACACGATCCAGATAATAGATAACTCCATCTTGTTTCGTCTTGAAATGTTTCTCGGCTCCACAGTCGAGCTCGCGTTTCAGATTGTCTCTTGCCACTGCTTCTTGTTGTGCTTGTAGAATGTGATCTCTCAAACTGGTTTGCACAGTCATTCCCATTGCGCGAACGCGTAAGGGTTTGACTCTTTCCTTCCGGCTCAAAGCATCTGCAACTACATTTGCTTTGCCCGGATGGTATTTGATCACACAATCGTAATCGTTCAGGAGCTCAACCCAACGTCTCTGTCTCATGTTAAGCTCCTTCTGATCAAATATGTGTTGTAAACTCTTGTGATCTGTGAAGATAGTGCATTTAGTACCATAAAGGTAATGTCTCCAAATCTTTAGTGCAAAAACAACAGCTCCCAGTTCAAGATCGTGTGTCGTGTAATTCTTCTCGTGTATCTTCAGCTGTCGTGAGGCATAAGCAATGACTTTGTCTCGTTGCATCAAAACACATCCGAGTCCCTGATGGGAAGCATCACAATATACAACAAAGTCACCACTGCCTTCTGGGAGTGTTAAGATTGGAGCATTGCACAATCTTTGTTTCAATGTCTGGAATGCCTCTTCTTGTTTATGTGTCCACACAAAAGGTTCAGACTTCTGTGTGAGCTTGGTGAGAGGCAAGGCTATCTTAGAGAAATTCGAGATGAATCTCCTGTAATAACCTGCCAATCCCAAGAATGATCGGATCTCCGTTGGTGTCGTAGGCACATCCCAGTTCTTGATTGCTTCTATCTTGGCAGGATCCACGTGAATGCCATCACTGTTAATCACGTGGCCCAAGAACTGAACTTCTCTTAACCAAAATTCACACTTAGAGAATTTGGCATAGAGTTGTTCTTCTTTCAGAAGCTCCAAAACTGTCTTGAGGTGTTGTTCGTGTTCCTTCTCGTTCTTTGAATAAATCAGTATATCATCAATAAAGACGATAACAAATTGATCCAGATACGGCTTGCACACCCGGTTCATCAAATCCATGAACACAGCCGGTGCGTTCGTCAATCCAAATGGCATCACCATGAATTCGTAATGACCATATCGGGTACGAAAGGCCGTCTTTGGTATGTCCTCTTCTTGAATTCGGAGCTGATGATAGCCTGATCTCAGGTCTATCTTTGAAAAGTACTGTGCTCCCTGTAACTGATCAAACAAATCATCAATCCTCGGTAACGGGTACCGATTCTTGATGGTGAGTTTGTTAAGTTCTCGATAATCTATGCACATCCTGAAAGTTCCATCCTTCTTTTTAACAAAAAGAACCGGAGCTCCCCACGGGGAAAAGCTCGGTCGGATGAATCCTTTATCGAGAAGTTCTTGTAACTGATTAGACAACTCCTGCATCTCAGATGGAGCAAGTCGATAAGGAGACTTAGCTACTGGAGTTGCTCCTGGAATCAAATCGATTCGGAACTGCACCGATCTCTCAGGTGGCAGTCCCGGTAAGTCATCTGGAAAGACTTCTGCAAAATCTCTCACGACTGGTACATCCTGAATCTTGATCGTCTTCTTGTCTTTCTGAATCACGTGAGCTAGAAATGCAACGCATTGTTTTCGTAAGTATCTACGAGCCTTCATGCACGATATTATCTTGACACTGCGTTTCGCTTGGTCTCCACGAATCTCCAAGACCTCATTGTTCTCCACAGGAATGCGTAGTAGCTTATCAGAACAGATGAACTCAACTCTATTAAGAGATAGCCAATCCATTCCGATGATGATGTCGAAACTGCCCAGCTCCATCGGTATCAAGTCGATGGAAAATGTATGATCGCCAAGTGTCAATGGACAATTCCTAAATATAGTGTCTACTGAAATCTGTTTGCCATTTGCTATCTCAATAGTATAAGGGGAGTCTAACAATTCCTTATCATAATTAAGATGGCATGCAAAGTCGGATGAGATGAAACTCTGATCCGCACCAGTGTCAAATAATATGGATGCATAGAAGTCAGATAAGAGAAATGTACCCGTAATAACATTCGGGTCCTGTCGAGCGGCAGCTGCTCCTATCTGAAAGGCTCTTCCTCTTGGTGCTTGAGCCTGTTGCTGATTTCTCTTAGGGCAATCCCGAGAGAAGTGACCTGGTTCGCCACAGTTGTAGCAAGACCTAGGATCGGTAGCAGCAGCAGCAGTGGCTGCATTGTTGTTTCTGTTCTGAGTCCTCTGACTCCTGCAGTAGTTTGCTGTGTGACCAAATCTTCCACAGTTGGTGCAGTGTCTGCACGGAACATTTGGTAGGTGATGGTACTGGCATGAGTTGCACAAAGGTGCAGTGCCAGTGTATGGCTTCCTGATCTCCAATGGTGGTGGTTGATTGCGCATCGGAGTTTGAGTAGTGGCAGCAAAGTTTCTAGCCACCTTTTGTTTCTTAGCCGGACGTTTGTCCGACTTCCTTGAAGTTCCAGCTTTGGCTGTTTCAGCCTCCTTCTTGAATGCTCCAGAGGCAACCATCATATCCGTCAGGGATGCTGACAGTGTAACAGCTAATTCCATGGTGGTAGGGTGAGCAGAAATCACATGACCTCGGATACTGGGCGGTAATCCACCAACATACCGCTCAATTCTCTTCTCGAGTGTTGGCACCACATCCGGTGCCAGAGTGGCTAACTCATGAAATCGTGTAGTGTAGGCCAGATGCCCAGCACCAATCATCTCCAGATTGAGTAGTTCAGTCTCAACCTTTTTCAGCTCATTTCTTGGGCAAAACTCTGCCCTCAACATCGCCTTGAATTCGTTCCACGGCATGGCCTGGGCCTCATCCCGGCCTCTGATTGAAACCTGAGCGTTCCACCAGGTTAACGCTCGCTTGCTAAATGATCCAGCAGCATACTTTACTCTATTATGTTCAGGACAGCCACTGATGTCGAGGGTAGCCTCCATCTTCTCGATCCACTGGATCGGTCCGACTGCACCCTCACTGCCACTAAAACTGGGTGGCTTGCAACCTACAAAGTTCTTGTAGGCATAGTCCTGACTCTGTCTGGTGTTACCGCTCCCTTCTCCTGATGAATTGGCAACGTTGTTGCTGTTGTTGGTGTTGATTCGGTTCATCATGTCTGGGATTACCTCCCTCAGCTGGCTGGTCAACAGAGTGGCCAGTGCAATGGTAGCGGGATCCAACTGATACGCCGGTGGTGGCGGAGGAGGAGGTGGAGGTGCTTGTGTAGGAGAGTCTGGCGGTGTCGGTGTCGAAGAGTGCGGAGCTGAACCTTGAGTCAGCGGTAGTAGAGGTGGTTGTCTTCGTGGCGGCATTCTGATCATAACCGAAAGAAAATCGGTTAGTGCAGTGATCAGAAGCAGAAGACATATGCAAATAGAATCCTATATCATAAGAACTCTACATGAGGGTCCCTAGGTTATAGTCTAGGCCAAACCGTTTAAGTAACATGACCTATATTTCTCTATAACCATGGCTCTGATACCAATCTGTCACACCCCAGGCCGGCGGGAACGGATCGGGTTTTCCCGTCGGGCGGAAGGTTCCCGGGGCGCGATATCATTGTGTTGATAATCAAATGATCAGATTGTTACATAGCACATGATAATCAAAATGAGAAATGCTAACACATCCATGATATAGAATTACAAGATTAAACTACACAGTATCGTTCATAATTTAATCAAGTAAATCTACCAAAAAGAATCAATGTAACTATATCTTGTATATGTACAAGATATACAAAAGATGATTCATATCCTTGTTTCCCAAAAAGCATGCAACACAAAATAAAGCTAGGTCTTCTAAAAGT
Source organism: Mikania micrantha (assembly GCA_009363875.1). Lineage (NCBI taxonomy): Eukaryota > Viridiplantae > Streptophyta > Magnoliopsida > Asterales > Asteraceae > Mikania > Mikania micrantha. The sequence goes on along the minus strand of CM018693.1, from coordinate 12,465,646 downwards.
CCACTAGCTTATTCTTTGCATGTATATGTCTACACCTGTTCGTCACCTGAGAAACATGTATTTAAAACAAAGTCAACACTAGGTTGGTGAGTTCATAAGTAAGTTAATGTAAAACCTTGATTCATTCACATGCACATTCACAATGATAATAGGTTACTAGTATGATTGTCTGATTCACTTGTTCATCCAATGGCTCCTCAATAGTTATAGTCACAAGTACTATATCATCCTAGTAGTGTTGCTTATATATAGGGCATATGTAAGGGAACTAAGCCCTAGCCAACATCCCACCACAACACCACTAGAACTCCACACTACTTGTAATACAACTATTGATTTCCATTCTCAATTCACATGTTCTCTCTTCCTTGATCACCTGGGTTCTCATGTATAGAATAATAAAATGATAACGTGGTAATTATCAAACCTAAGTATTGATAACCAATATATGTGTTAAGGATGTTAGATTTATTAAATCCATTCCTTAGATTATTCTATAGTTGTGGGGTTAACTGTTGTTTCACTTCTAAATATTAAAAGTGTTAGTTAACTGTTCATCATGTGTCTCCAAATGCAGCGTATAGAATCCGAATGGAATCCATTTTGAATCCTCACGTAATCAGATTAAAATGCATTCCATTCTCTCCTATCCCGCCGTGTGATCCCAAAGTTTCCGTGTGGGATTGTATCATGTGATTAACAAAGTCGAATAAGAACTTGTCTTATTACGTTATGATAATCGGGTGTAAATGACAAGAATCCCATGAAGTTACGTTATCATGATCGTCATTCACTGTAAATGATAAGAATCGTCATTTACTGAATCCATGTGTTCCCAAAGTATCCGTGTGGGAATGTTCTCGTGTGTTTAACAAAGTCGAATAAGAACTTGTCTTATTACATTATGTTAATCATGTGTAAATGATAAGAATCCCATGAAGTTACGTTATCATGATCATCATTTACTGTAATCCGTGTGATCCCAAAGTCTCAATGAGGGATTGTTCTCGTTATGCTTATGTGTAAACTGTCTAGGTATTTGCTCATGTGAAAATAACTAAGTGTTATAAGCTATTATCTTATAACTAAGTTATTCTAATGTGTTGATGATTAAGAAATTACATTATCATAATCATCTGAGTTTCCCTGTTATCTCATAATCATACAAGCATGCATACAATGATATATGATAATAAACAATTTGATATCATTTAATCAGAGTATAATCAACATGTTAAGTAAAACTTTTAAATAAATAAAAGTAAACATGTTTCTCAGCCCCGAGAGTTAAAATCAGTTAAGATTAAAAGAAAAAGGGGCATATGAACTCACCTTGTCGTGTAGGGTTGACTTAGCTTAAAAAGATATGAAGACACGCGCTCTTTGTTGTTCTTGTGGTAGTTTTCACGATCCTGTATTGATTTCACGTTGTTTTAAACTTATAAGTGTAAGTTGTAAAGTTTGTACGCGTGTATGTGTTATTCCTATTTTCTTTGTCGCCTCTTGATCTTGGTCCTCATTCGGCCCTTGTCTAATAGTCAAGAACACACTAACACTTGGCCATTTAATAATTATGTTATCACTTAAAATTCATAACTCTTTGTAACCCACTCTAGTATTTACTTAATTTTGAATCTTAGAAGTTCCATCATTGACTTTGACATATAAAAATATATTTACTTTGTTACATGATCATCAATTAAACATGCAACCATTCACGAAAATGTCAATTTTTCATCTTGCTAATGCATTAAAACTAACCTTTATTATAATCGAAATAATTAGATCATAACCCCACGCATTTTATCTTTAATTGTTTAATGCCGTATATTCGTTAACCTTTAAACCATGTGGGCCTCCTATTTGGGCCAAGTGTTAGCTACATGGGCCGAATGGAATCACATGGGCTTCTCAAAGTGTTTTGTGGGCTACTATGCGTGTCTTGGGCCGGTTAAGGTACATTGGGCCTGTTGGGCCGGTTATAACCAGTGTATTGGGCCTGTTGTAAATTAACAGATTTGTTGCTTAAGCCAAGAAATTCACGTGGGTATATCGTGGGCCTTAGTTAAACAACATGGGCCGATTAACAAAAAGAAACTGCATAGAATAAACGAATGGGATGGCTGGGGCTGTTTCCAGCGAACCTAGAGTTCGGAAGAGCCAAAGTTCGGCTAAGGTTATCAGATTAGGTTCGCTACCCTGGTGTGGTTCGGCAAAGGGAATAGTTCGATGCTACATGGAAAGGGTTCGTGGTTAAAGACTTCATCACCAGGGTTCGCAGGTTCCTGTTTCCAAGATGATTCGGCCACCGAAGGTTCGTTGCATGTGCGGGGCTTACAGGTTCGACTCATGATGGCTAGTAGGAAGATTCGATGGCTAAAGGCTCATGAGATTCGGCCATGGGTTCGCGACACAAGCATCAGGGAGGGTTCGGTGGCTGACTGGTTCGCATATGGTTCGTTAGGGTTCGTTCGCAGACCATGGTTCGTGACATCGGGGAGGGTTCGCGGTTGTCTCCACAAGGCTCGTGAGTAGGAAGGGTTCGGCATTGTTTGAACAGCAAGGGTTCGGCCGTAGAGAAGTCTTGGGTTCGTGAAACTTTACTGGTTCGCCACCCTTGCCACCATGAATCTGCAGGTTCGACCATGGTATCCCGAACCCTGTGCACAGCCGGTTTCGCCCAGCTCCAATTCCACTTTTAAGCTGTTTGTTCGACCGTATCTGTTAATAGAAGAATTCTCGTAGGTGTGTTGGTCGTGTGGTTTAGAATGATGAGCTTTAACCGGTTTTTAAGGTGCTAGTCGAGCAACACACCCTCATCCTAGTGAGAAACCCTATTTTTCAGCATTTTAACACGTTGTTACCTTCGATTTGGCTGGTTATCTCCGCAGATCTGTTGTACTTTTGTGTAGAGGGCTTCAAGAGCTACGCGTGGGTTCGAAAATCACCCAAATCGGGCTTGAAATGAGTGAGATATGCTTGGTTGAAGGTGGTTTGGTGGTTGTTCTTGGTGTAGCCGGAAATTTGAGAGAGAAAGAGAGTTGTAGGTGAAAAAATGAGAGAAACCCTCATTTTAAGGTTTTTATACCACGAGTGGTGTCCGGGTCCGTTTCGGTTGCTCGATTCGTGTTTTCGTCGCGTATCCGGAAAATTATGCGTAATTTAAAATAAATAATTAAAAATGTTAATTTTATTAATTTGATGAGTTTCAAAATTGTAAAAATGTTTATTATTTTATTTAATTAAATTAAAATTCGTTTCGTGTCGTAATTCTTTTCGTTTCGTCGAATCGCGTCACCATCGCGCGTATTCGTTCGAATCGTCACCCGAACGAACACGACGATGGTTTTGCTTTCCGACTTTTGTTTTCTACTTTCCAGTCATCATTTCAGAACGTTAAACTCACAAATATGTTTGTGTGAATCGTCACCCACGCAAACACACTGTCAGTTCGTTATTCTGAAACGACACTGCAGTTTATGTTTTAATTGTGTTTCCTCACTGTCGGACTCAACTAAACATACTGTTTTCATCTTGTATTCACATTGAATTGTCGGCCATCTGATTCCTGTCATCTATGGAACTCAGATCGCAACCGACTTGTTTCTGATAATTGTTTGAACACCGTTGTTTCTCATGTTTTGTTGTGTTAACTGTAATTAAGTTTTCACTTAATAAACACAACTAATGCTTCTAATGTACGTTGTACTTAATGTATTTAAGTTTACACGAAAATACGTACAACTGTTCTTGTATTTAGAATCCTGTTAATACAAAAACTGTTTACAAATACGTATGTACACATAGTTACTGTATGCAAGTACACATACCGTACGGACTTGCCGGGCGGTCGGGTACTAGTTGTCACATTCGGTCCACGTGGTTAACTTAGCCACATAACTTATACGGTCCAATTTACTCTTCGGCCTAATTAGGATTCGGCCCACATGGTTAGAGGATAACACAACAAATTAAATCTATAAACAAGAACTACATGCGTGGATTTTATATAAATCCTATTTACTACAAAGGTAATTGTCACACCCCGGGCCGGCGGGAACGGATCGTGTTTTCCCGTCGGGCGGAAGGTTCCCGGGGCGCAATATCATTGGAGTGATAATCAATTGATCAGATTGTTTACATAGCACATGAGATATAAATGAGAAATGCTAATCATGACATGCAATAGAATTACAAAGTTAAATTACATTGTACATCATAATTTAACTAAGTAAATCTAATCAAAAGAATCAATGAGTTTATATCTTGAACTGTACAAGATATACAAAAGTGATTCACTGTTTTGTCATATCAAAAGTATGCAATCAAAAGTAAGCTAGGTCTTCTATAAGTCCTCTAGCTTAACACTTGCATAATTGTATCTACACCTGTCCGTCACCTGAGAAAACATGTATTTAACAAAGTCAACACTAGGTTGGTGAGTTCATAAGTACGTAAATTGAAAACCATTGAACTGATCATGCACACATTCACAATGATATAATTGTTGCTTGTATACTTGTTTGCCTGTTCCACCCAATGGCCTCTCCTTAGTTATATGTACAAGTAGTATATCACCCAACTAAGTATGCTTATATATAGGGAATCACGAAAGGGTCAAGCCCAGACGCTATCCCACCACATACTCAACCAAGTTCCACACCACTTGCGATACAACTAAAGATATCCATTTCCCAACTATCCGAATTGTCCGCTGTGTAATCATATGTAGAATAATAATATAGTAAGAGGGGTTTAGTCATCAAACCGAAGTATTGATAAACCCTCGTTGAATTAAGGAATATAGATTATTTAAATCTGATCCTTGTATTATTCTATTACTTGTGAGGTTAACTTTTATGATACACTTTTAATTTAATTAAAAGTATTAGTTAACTGTTCATCATGTGTCTCCAAATGCAACGTATAGAATCCGAATGGAATCCATTTTAATCCTCACGTAATCAGATTAAAATACATTCCATTCTCTCCTATCCCGCCATGTGATCCCAAAGTTTCCGTGTGGGATTGTCCTCATGTGATTAACAAAGTTGAATAAGAACTTGTCTTATTACGTTATGATAATCAGGTGTAAATGATAAGAATCCCATGAAGTTACGTTATCATGATCATCATTTACTGAATTCCATGTGATCCCAAAGTATCCATGTGGGATTGTTCTCGTGTACTTAACAAAGTCGAATAAGAACTTGTCTTATTACATTATGTTAATTATGTGTAAATGATAAGAATCCCATGAAGTTACGTTATCATGATCATCATTTACTGTAAATGATAAGAATCCCATGAAGTTACGTTATCATGATCATCATTTACTGAATTCCATGTGATCCCAAAGTATCCGTGTGGGATTGTTCTCGTGTACTTAACAAAGTCGAATAAGAACTTGTCTTATTACATTATGTTAATTATGTGTAAATGATAAGAATCCCATGAAGTTACGTTATCATGATCATCATTTACTGTAAATGATAAGAATCCCATGAAGTTACGTTATCATGATCATCATTTACTGAATCCATGTGTTCCCAAAGCCTCATTATGTAATTAAGTGTAAATTGATTAAGTATCTGTTCATGTGGAAATAACTAAGTGTTATAAGTTATAATCTTATAACTAAGTTATTATAATGTGTTGATGATTAAGAATTTATCTTATCATAATCATCTGAGTTTCCCTGTTATCTCATAATCATACAAGCATGCATACAATGGTATATGATAATAAACAAATTAATATCATTTAATCAGCGTATAACTAACATGTTAAGTAAAACTTTTAAATAAATAAAAGTAAACATGTTTCTCAGCCCCGAGAGTTAAAATCAGTAAAGATTTAAAGTAAAAGGGGCATATGAACTCACCTTGTAGTAATTGGGTTTGACTTAGCTTAAACAAGAATGTACGCGCTCTTGATTGTACTTGAGTGTATTTTCACGATCCTGTATTGATTTCACGATGTTTATAACTTATTAGTATGAATTATAGGGATTATGTGTGTATGTATGTGTTAGCCATAAGCTTTGGCCAACACTCAAAGTCTTCGGTCTTTGTCTGGCCCATCTTTATTTGTTATTGGTCCTTATAACCCATAAGCTTCCTTTGAATTATTATTGTTTCATTTATTTCATATTAAAGACCAATTGTAGTTTCATGAAAGTCATGTTATAAATGTTGCAAGACTTTGTTGCAAAAGTTGCCGTCTTGGTAGAAATTCCTTAGTTATCATGAATATTACCCCATATTAGTGTTGAATTAACGAGTTATAATAGTTCTTTAGTCATGTGGGCCAACAAATTAAGTTGGGCCAATGATATGTGGTGTTGAATCACAAAGGCCTTGCCAAAGGTTACAAGAGCTAGAATTTAAGTGGCTTTGTGGGCTTTTATTGGGCCTCTAAGGAATTTGTTGGGCCAAAGGTGGGCCCAGGCAAGATTTGTTGGGCCTAAAGTCAAAATGGGCTGTAGGAATCAAAAGTGGGCCAGAAGTAGGCTGTTGGTCAGGTCAATAACAAAGTGACTCCAAAATGAGGACAAGGGCCTCAAAATAGGCCTTGAATCAGTTTCTGTGGGCCTCGGGCTGATTTTGCTGGGCCCAATGAGTTTTGTATCGGGCCTTCACCAATAAAGTTCATGGGCCAAGCTGGGCCTTGCTTACATGGGCTGAAACAATTGCGGGCCTAAAATTTGGGCTGTTGGCCAAAAATCGTGGTTTTGGACCAAAAACAGTGGGCCTTGAGCCATAAACTGTGGGCCTTGAGCCATCCACTTTCTGTTGGACCTTCCCAGAGTTAATGGGCCAATTGTATAGGTATTGGGCCTGGAGAGGTGATGTGGACCTACCAGTGGCCTAATCCATTATATGTGTGGGCCAAATGTTTAATGCATATGCCAAATGTATGGGCCGAATGTGTAACTAGACTTGGGCCAAAGTAGTAAAAATGGGTCAACTTAATGTTTTGTGAATCTATTTAATAACTATGGCCGAAATAATCAAATGGTCCCAATCTAGACCAAATTGGGCCTAAGAAGTGGAGTTGGCCCGCCAAGAAACCGCTGGGGCCTGTTCATTCTATGTTGGGCCTGGAACAATTTCCTACTGAGCCTGAAGCAAGGAGGGTTGTAGAAAGTGGGTAGGCCACTGTTGGGCCGAGATAATATAGTGGAACAAACCAGTGGGCCGTGGCCATGGGCCAACTAGATTTCTATTGAACTTAATCAGTTTCATGGTCTTTAGTTGCGTTGGATCAGGTGTGTTGGCTGGACAAGCAAAGGTCTTGGCCGTATGAAGTAGGGTTATTGACATGTCTCTGCCGAATGATGTTCATTCGGAGGTGGTGACCGAATGGTGGGATCCCGACTGAGGCTAAGGTGGCGAATGATGGGGTTGACCGAAAGAGGAGGTGGCTGGCAACTAAAGTGGCGAATGGTAGTGTTGACCAGCGAATGGAGAAGGCTCGAGTGAGGCCAGGGTCGAATGAGGGTAACTGCCAAATGAGTAAGGGCCATTCGACCCTTGAGACATTCGGCCACCTTCGGCCGCATCAGGTCCAGCCTCCCAACTCGTGTCCATTTCAAGACTCAGTTGTGTTTTCGAGGGTAGACATGTTAAGGAGGATTCTGGTGGTCGTGGGTTGGAGGATGGAGGCTTAGCACCGATTTAGAAGGTGATGGTCGACTAGGGGGTCAAAAACCCTAATTTTCGTGCTTTTCATCGCCTTATACCTCGTTTTTCAGTGAGTCTTGGCTTAGATCTGTTGTACTTTCGTGTAGAGCATGATGAGAGCTTCGTGTGGGTTCAAAAATGGAGTGATTTGGACAAGTATTGAAGAAGTTATGGAAGAAAGAAGGTGAGAATGGAGGTGGGGGGGTGGAAATCCGGAAATTAGGGTTTGTAGGAAGAAGAAGTAAGAGAAATGAGGGAAAAGCCTCATTTTTGGGCTTTAAATACCCGGTGGGTATTCGGGTTCGTTTCGGTTGCTCGGTTCGCGTTTCTGTCGCGTTTCCGGAAAATTACGCGTAATTTAAATAGTTTTAAATAAAAGGATTTAATTTAATTATTTTGATGAGTTTCAAAATTGTAAAATGTTATTTATTTGATTTTATTAAATTACTTTCGTTCGTGACGTGTTTTCATTTTCGTTTAGTCAGATCGCGTAACCTTCGCGCGTAATTCGTTTGAATCGTCACCCGAACGAATACGACGATGGTTTTGCTTTCTGACTTTTGTTTTCTACTTTTCAGTCATTATTTCAGAACTCTAAACTCACAGATATGTTTGTGTGAATCGTCACCCACGCCAACACACTGTCAGTTCGTTATTCTGAAATAACACTGCATTTGTGTTTAAATTGTGTTTCCTCACTGTCGGACTCAACTATACTTTCTGTTTTCACATTGTTCTTGCATTGACTTGTCGGTCATCTGATTCCTGTCATCTGTGGACATCAGATCGCAACCGATATGTTTCCGAATATTGTTTGAATACCGTTGTTTCTCATGATTTGTTGTGTTAACTGTAATTAAGTTTTCACTTAACAAACACAACTAATGTTTCAAATGTACGTTGTACTTACTGTATTTAAGTTTATACGAAAATACGTACAACGGTTTCTTGTATTTAGGATTCTGTTAATACAAGTACTGTTTAGACTTACGTATATACACATAGAATAAGGTGAAAGTACACATACCGTACGGACTTGCCGGACGATCTGGCACTTGCTGTTACAGTAATGGAAGTTGGTGATGATACAATCACAAAACCTAAAACCTTAATTTTACAAAGATAGTTGCATGGTTAGTTTTTTTTTTGAACGGCAGTTGCATGGTTAGTTGAGAACTATGTAACAAACTATTTTTTTTTTATTATTTAACAAGGGCAACACGGGGAGTTTTAACTCTAAAGCTAATTTAAACACTTAGGTATGTTTACAAAGATCCATGTAATACAAGTAATTAACATAACATTTAAAGGTTTGAAACTTCAAGAATGAATTAGGGACAAATAAAGACCGAGACTCACAAGTGATAGCCAACTTTATGGCTAACACACACACACACATATCTATACACACACTCAAGTACATACAACTTACACTTATAAGTTACAACAACATGAAATCAATACAGGATCGTGAACACAACCACAAATACTACAACGAGCGCGTGCATTCTAGTTTAAGCTAAGTCAACCACTTCAACAACAAGGTGAGTTCAATTGTCCCTTTTTCAAACTAATTTGTTTTACCTCGGGACTGAGAAGCATGATATACATTTTAAACAAGTATTGAAATGTTTTATAAATGCTTTTACATTTATTCATAATGCTAATACTAATGCTTATGCTTGTTACACTTATTCTAAAAGCTAAGACTTTAACTTAAGTGCTAATGCTATAGACTATATGCTACAACTAGATGCTAATGCTAAGGCTATAAACTACATGCTACAACTAGACGCTAATGCTAATACTATAAGCTACATGCTCAAACTATATGCTAAGGCTAATGCTACAAACATATGCTAAACTATATGCTAATGCTATTGCTAATGTTACACGCTACATGCTACACTACATGCTACAAGCTACATGCTAAATTATATGTTAATGTGAATGCTAAACTTTGTAAATGCTAAGCTTGTATCTATGCATGAGATACGTGAATGCCAAACTATGCTATTGCAAGCTGGTATCTATGCATGAGATATGTGAATGCTAAACTTTGTAAATGCTAAGCTTGTATCTATGCATGAGATACGTGAATGCCAAACTATGCTATTGCAAGCTGGTATCTATGCATGAGATATGTGAATGCTAAACTATGTGAATGCTAAGCTTGTGTCTATATATGAGATACGTGAATGCCAAACTATGCTAGAGAAAGGCTTGTATCTACGTATATGAGATACGTGAATGCTAAACTATTCTGATGTAAAGCTAGAATCAATTCATGAGATACGTAATGGCTAAACTATGCTAGAGCAAAGCTTGTATCTAATCATGGGCTACGTAAATGCTAAACTATGCTAGAGCAAAGCTTGTACCCATGCATGAGATTCGTGAATGCTAAACTACGAGTTGTGAAACTATTATCCTTGTACATTATACTTAAGGCTAAGCTATGTGAATGCTATAAACTTATAAACTTTTAAACAGTATGTTAAAGCTATGATGGAATTGGATGGTAGGTAAAACGCTTAATTATTATTAACAACAGTGTCATATGTGGATTAGTATGTGGTGGGATGGCGTCTGGGCGGGTTGTAGGCTCGACCCTTTCGTATGCCCTATATATAAGCATACCGATCTGGATGTTACATGTGATGTTAATGAGGTTAAGATTGTTACCGAAAGGGTTTTGTAAATGCTATTGGGTGCATATCTTAAACTTCTAAACATGATGCTTGAAACTATGATGGAATTGGATGGTAGGTAAAACGCTTAATTATCATTAACAACAGTGTTATATGTGGATTAGTATGTGGTGGGATGGCGTCTGGGCGGGTTGTAGGCTCGACCCCTTTCGTATGCCCTATATATAAGCATACCGATCTGGATATTACATGTGATGTTAATGAGGTTATGGTTGTTACCGAAAAGGTTTGCTAAAGCTATTTTTCAACTACTAAACTATATGAACTCACCAACCATTGTGTTAACTTTGTCTTTCTTACATGTTTTCTCAGGTGACGTACATGAATAAGCTAAGACTAAGGAATGCATACTAGGATGCCCAGTAAGAGGACATAATAGATTTTGAAAAGCACATGTTTTGATGAACGCTGTGAAGCTATTTTGATATCTTGTACATATACAAGATAGAAAACATTTGATTCTTTTGATATGTTTACTTAGTTAAATTATCAAACATTAACAGTTGTAATTTAACTTTGTGATCCTAGTTAAATGTTATTTGTGCTTTAGTTATTCTCAATGTTGATGCTATGTAAACAATATGATCATCACGATTATCACTCACGATATCGCGCCCTAAGAACCTTCCGCCCGGAGGGGAAGTCGATCCGTCCCGCCGGCTCGGAGTGTGACAATACTATACGTACGATGAGTATAATTATCTTGAATGTGGTGTATTGAGTGAATTGATAGATTTTTAAGTATGTGAATTGAGTTGTTCAACCTACAAAAGACGTATAATTTTGTCTGTGTAAGAAGTATTAGATTTCATTCATAATAATCTAAATTAATGTAATCATTGAACATAATACATTTAAGTGCATACCAAATTTGATAGATTAGAAGCGCATAAACAATTTATAAAACATGTTAAATATGTTAATGTGTTATTATAAATACATTAAAATAAGTAGTGGAAGAGTATACCTGTTTAATTTAACATATAAAGATCACAACTCATTTGTCAAACTTTAAACCAACCTAATAATTTGATTTATACAACAATTGAACCCAACTAACAAGAAAATAACACAATACCAATCCCAATGGCAATTCCGTAATATCCCCTAACAATCCACATGTCACCGTAACTGCAGAAAACAACATTAACCTTTTTTTCTCCCTATTTTTATTCACAATTTCAACATTTCTGTTCGCAATTTGATTCTTCAATTTCCCCCATTATCGATTGTCGTTCCCCTGAGGAGTTCCTAAATCTCAGATTCAGTAATCTCCTCCTGGGAACTGTTACTTGTTTTTGCTTCCAGTTAGTTTCTCCAATGGCTTCCGAAACTTTCACCGACAAGAACGCCGTTTTCAAGAAGCTCAAAGCCAAATCAGAGAACAAGGTTTGGATTTGATTTCCTTAGATCTGAGATTCGGTTTATGTAAATCTTCTTTCAATTGATCTGATTTGTTTTAATCGTGATCAGATGTGTTTTGATTGTAACGCGAAGAATCCTACTTGGGCGTCGGTGACCTACGGGATATTTCTCTGTATTGATTGTTCCGCCACGCATCGTAGCCTCGGTGTGCATATCAGCTTCGTTAGGTATTTTTTTTTTCATTTTCATGTTATAAGTTACGATTGTGTGATCGGTTGATGATTAGGTTTTTGGATGAATTAAGGATTACGTAGCTTTTGGTTCACTTGAAAGTATTTAGTTTGTGTTGAATTTTGATTGAACTCTGCTGTACTTGTACGTTATCATTGTGAGGGATGCAAGTTCTTGCGAATTTGATGCTTGCTTGATTTTAACATTATTAGGTTTATATGCTAATCAACACATTTTTAAATGTCTGACATTAATTAGTCATAGGTTATTAGGTATTGCTCTATCTGTTTTGGTGGCAAATCTCATCATGCATCACATTAGGGATGAATGTTTTGTTATGGGGAAATGATGATTTGCCTTCGCCTGTAGGATCTTACATATATGTTGTAATGCGTTATGACTTGATCTGATAGCACAAAGGGAAGGCTTCTATTCTAAATAGGAGTTATGGGATCATAGATATCAGTTAAGTTTGTAAGGTTGCATCACTGATGAATTGTATATATAGCTTGTTAGTTTCATAATATAGATTGATCTTATGCTTTACAGTCATATCCCTTCATGGCTTCATCTATGCTGATTTGACTGTTAAGTACTAGCCACAGCTGGATTACTTTTTGAAGTTGGATAATAACATTGGTTTTAATAATTTATCAACAAAAAAGTTAAAATTTCTAAGGGGCATTGTGAATAATTGTGATTTCAGAAACTTATTGTGGAACAAACTCGAAAAAGGGAATTTGCCATCTGAAGTTTTGGGAGGTTTAGAATTAGAAAGCTAGAACCTTTTAATCCTTATGTTCCAGGATCTGATATGCGTAACTCTAGCACCCAGATGCACAATGTTATCCTGCTATCTGTTGTGGTAGTTAGCTGTGTTAATCTGTAATTTTTTGGAAATGGAATTTGGGGAAATCTTACCATTGAAATTTAAAATTTTCCCTTTTTCCTTATTAAGTTATTAATGTAGCAACTATAGTTTCATGTTGGTTGGATTGTTTTTTAGAATTATAGTTTTTGCAAAACACTGCATGAGAAGATTTATATCTCCCCTGTCAACGTAATACATCTAAGATAGCTGAAATGCCTTCCATCAATTTTAAAGTTCATACTCTGTTACAAGATACATTAAAGACACAATACCAATAACAATAGAAATCCTCAAATATCTTCTTAATTGGCCAAGACATTAAGAAATATGTCTATATGTTAGGGATATCAATGCATTAACCTGAACACAAACATGGAAGCAATAAAAGAGCACAAGGGTTTAACATGGTTCGGTCTAAACATACCTACATCAATGGGATAACTAGGATGTTTTCGTTTGAGGTGATACAAACTTACAAGTACAAGAGATAAATATATAAAGATTAGAATCTAGGGTTAACTAAAATAAACAACTGCCAAATGTGAGCTAGGACCGGCTGCACTTTCTATTTGTCTTCTGTCTTATTTATGGCCAAAGGTCTACAAACCCAACACTATATTGTAGCATGATAATGAAGAAACACAAGCACTAACACCCAAAAATACAGCTCCCCTTTTCTTTAAATTTGTTTTTCCTTGTTGACATATAAAGCTGTTAACCTTTTCAGGTCAACTAATTTAGATTCATGGACATCAGATCAGTTAAAGATGATGAGCTTTGGTGGCAACAATCGTGCCCAAGTTTTCTTCAAGCAACATGGGTGGACAGATGGAGGGAAAATTGAGGCCAAATACACCTCTAGAGCTGCTGAGTTATATAAACAATTACTTTCAAAAGAAGTTGCTAAAAGTTCTGCAGATGAGGCTATCTTGCCATCATCTCCTGTTTCTGCCAAAACTGTTGATCCCTTTGATGGACCTTCTGATTTTAAGGTCACTGAACCTGCAAAAGAGACCTCTTCAGTAAAACCTGAATCCAATGGCTCTGCTTCAGTTAAAACCACTTCAACAATTCGTACAACTACTGTCAAGAAACCTATTGGTGCAAAAAAGTCTGGAAAAACTAGTGGGCTTGGTGCAAGAAAACTTAGCACCAAGGTATCAGTCATATTTAGCCAAGTCAATAATATTTTATTATTTAAATGGTTTTGATCTTACTTATCTTATGCAGACAAGTGAGAGTCTGTATGATCAGAAGCCTGAAGAACCAGTTGTACAAGTGTCCACAGCAGCAAGTGGCGTGTCCGCATCAGCTGCAACACCTCACATCTCTCGCTTTGAGTATGTAGATAGTTCTCAAACTGTGGAGACAGGTCCTGGTGGCGTGAACACACTTAGTCATGTTGCACCACCTAAGTCATCTAGTTTCTTTGCTGAATATGGAATGGATAGTGGTTTCTCCAAAAAAAGCACTGCACCAAAAGCTCAGGTTAGCTATATTTTTTTATTTTATTATTATCGTTTTTTGCATCAAATGATTATAAGATGATCTGGTATGACTAAGCTCACTATTATTATTTAGATACAGGAAACTGATGAAGCAAGAAAGAAGTTTTCAAATGCTAAATCGATTTCCTCAGCACAATTTTTTGGGGACCAGGAGAAAACTGATCTTGATGGACAAGCAAGACTTGATAAGTTTAAGGTTTGTATGAAATCCCATACCTTAAATAAACTCATCAAACTTTCAGTACAAACTTATACCGGCCTGTTTTAAGGCTCCAAAACATGTCTAAAATATTATTTCTTTATTTGTTGTTTTAGGGCTCGGCAGCCATCTCAAGTGCTGATCTATTTGGCCATGACTTGGATAATTCTAATCTCGATCTTAGTGCTAGTGACCTAATCAATCGATTGACTTTCCAGGTATTGATATTATCTATTGTTAAAACATGATTTTTTTTTCCTTTTTGAATTTACTTTTATACTAAAGACATGTTACAAAATAGTGTTGTTTATGAGAACTTTTAAAACTTGCAATTTCAAGGAAGTAGTTGCTAATTTGCAATTTCTCTCACGACAACCACACCTGGTAAATTCTCACTAATAACCAAGCAATTGGTAGGGTATGGGGAGGTGAATTATTGGCAACCTTACCATAAGTAATTGTATTCTAATAATGGTCAGATGGGTGTGGGTTCTTCCCAATCCTTATAGGTTCAATGGCCCAATTTGGGCCCAGGCCACCTGTATAGAGAAATAAATAGAGGTGTAATCGAAGTAACGAACCAAATGGAGTTTGAGATCAATCTTTTAATTTAGGAGAGCTCGTGCCGGGCTTGTTAATAATTTTCAAGCTTCATCTTGACTAGTCAACTCAAATACTATATATGAAATATTTAATTATTTTATTGCATAAAGATGTAGTAATTTCCGTTTATAATTGTAATTATGATTTTATATATATATATATAAAATCAAATATAAACTGTTTAGTTATTTTTAATGTAAATTTATGCATAAAACATATATAATTTAACTATATTTTTTAAAATAATAGTTAATATATTTATATAAATCCTGAGCCTGTTTAGGCCAAGCCTAATGATCCTAGTCAAGCCTCATATGTGAAGCTCGGGCTCGAGCTGAACTGTTTGTTAAATAAGCTCGGTTGGGGCTCGAGCTCGTTTAAGGTCTGCTTGATATGAGCTTCTAGTAGGCTGTTCTGGTGTAGTTTATGAGCAGGTCGCTCATATTTACTCCTGCCTGCTTGCTCAATTCTGGGTGCACATTTGATAATAGGGCGTAGGGGTTGATTAAAAAAATTTGGGTTGTATTTTTTTGAATGTTGTAATTTCAGGCGCAACAAGATATGTCATCCCTAAAGAATATAGCAGGAGAAACAGGAAAGAAACTGAGTTCCATAGCCTCCACTTTAATGAATGATTTCCAAGACAGAATCCTTTGAGAGAGAGGTGTGTTAATTACAGGAATACCCCTATAAAATGGTAAATGTAAAGGGTGAAAATTCGCTCCGGAAATTGTTTTAAATATATTGTGATATGTGGCCTACTGTTTTCTTGGTTTTTATGATTTAGAGAGCTACAAAGTGTATTAGATTCAGTGGGTACATTTTAATTTTTCTGCAGCAGCTGCTAGGTCATATAATATGTATTACATTTTATGACATTTTCATAATTCAATTTTTTAATGTTTAAATGCATTTAAGTTCTTAAAGTAAATTAAAACATGAATTAAAATGGCGACTAATAAGGTGAGCAATCTGATTTCTTTTGGAACTGGTTTATATTCCGGTTTTGTCCGGATAAATGTGGAATCGGTTCCAGATTTTTCGGGTTCTGTTCTGATTTCTCTAAGAACTCGAAACCGTCTATGCCCACTGGTTTGCGTATGACTGGTTCTGGTTTAGGTTGTCAGTTTCGGTTTATTTGCCCACCTTTAGACTAATATATATTAATGGATTTTGTATTCAGAAATTGACTTGCGTTTCTAAGTTATTGCCCATGATCCTATACCCTGGTGAAACACACAAAAATAACGAGTTTAAATCGTTTCAAGTAGACGATAAGTTGATGTTACATGGTATTATTTAAAGGGGTAACCAACTTTCAGCTTTGTTTCAATTAGGTCACTCATACTTTTTTTTGTTCCGATTAAGTCACTCATACATTTTTTTGTTCCGATTAAGTCACTCATACTTTTTTTTTGTTCCGATTAGGTCACTGTACTTTTAATTTTGTTTCAGTTAAGTCACTCATATGAGTGACTTAATCTGAACAAAAAAAAGTATGAGTGACCTAATCGGAACAAAAAAAAAGTATGAGTGACTTAATCGGAACAAAAAAAAAAGTATGAGTGACCTAAGTGGAACAAAGCTGAAAGTTTGTTACATTTTTATGACGTTTTCCCTTATTTAAAAATGAAATTTTTTGATTGGATTGGATTGGTCCCATATTGGTGTCCTTTTGAATGTTATAGAGAACCAGAAGTAAAACAATATTCACTCGATTGATTCAAGAATTGGTCTTTCTATTAGCGCACATCAAGCTTAGTGATGCTAATGCTAACCAAACAACTCAACAATCTTCATTTGAAAGCTACGACAAGACCAACCATCAACCAA
This sequence comes from Mikania micrantha, assembly GCA_009363875.1. Taxonomy (NCBI): domain Eukaryota; kingdom Viridiplantae; phylum Streptophyta; class Magnoliopsida; order Asterales; family Asteraceae; genus Mikania; species Mikania micrantha. The sequence continues at coordinate 12,448,640 of CM018693.1, read as the reverse complement.
CTCATGAATGCCAATAAACTTAAAATCATGTATTCTTCTCTCTTCATAATATGTACAATATCATCAAATATCCACCATGCATGATATTATTGTTTTCTCTAATCAATATCCTTCTTCACTCTCTTCTATTTTATGCCATGTAACTAACACATAACACTTGATTCCATTCCACTTAACCAAGACTAGAATCATTGCACTATTTATAAAACCACACCCGAGCATCTTTCCTAACTTAAAACAATTGATATTAAGCATAACGTATGTATTTTCACAAGCCTATTTGATTTATTTTGATCTTTGTTATAATCGGATAAAATATATATATCAATGTTACAATATTAAACAAATTGCTAATTGCAACATAACTTGAATCGGTTTAAAAGCATGCAACTCAAAAAATACAGAATTCCAGGATATTAATTATTTTTAAGGTAATGATAATAGAAATTACATATCACGTAACTTTCCTATCATGGAATATAGCCACCGTGACCACCACTTCCACCACCACCATATCCACCTCCTCCATGTTCACCACCTCCTCCACCACCACCCGACCCACCACCACCTCCTCCACCGTATGCCCCACCGCCATACGCCCCACCCGCACCACCACCTTCTCCACCACCACTTCCATATCCACCTTCTCCTCTGGCTCCTCCTCCCCCTCCACCACCATGTCCACCTCCCCCTCCGCCACCATACCCACCAATGTTCCCACCCCCGCCTCCATATCCACCACCACTACCACTTCCTTCACCTCCACCATAACCCCCTCCATGCTCCCCACCACCACCATAGTATCCACCACTACCACCACCGCTGCCACCACCACCTCCTCCACCATACCCTCCTAAATGGTCCCCACCACCCCCATTGTATCCACCACTGCCACTGCCACCTCCTGTACCTCCACCGTACCCTCCTGCATGCTCCCCACCACCTCCATAGTATCCACCACCTCCGCCTCCACTCCCTCCACCACCTCCACCTCCATACCCACCACCATGCTCTCCGTATCCACCATACCCTGAACCACTTCCCGTACCACCACCACCACCTCCATAACTAGGAACATATTCATAACCACCTCCACCACCGTGTCCCCCACCACCACCACCACCATATCCGCCTCCATGTTCACCTCCTCCACCATACCCACTACCACCACCACTCCCTGAACCCTCACCTCCGCCACCATATGAACCATACCCAGGCATTACATGTTCACCAACACTTTCATAATTGAGAAGTGATCTGGTGGCAGAGCAAATGCCAATGCATAAAAAGATCAAGAAAACAACTTTCCGATTACTCATTTTAGGATGAGTAACAACAACGAAGTCGAAATGCAATTTATAGGCATTTCCAAAGGTCATTGGGTGGGTGAGTGAGTGAGTGAGCACATGGCAAAAGTTGTAGTTGGGTTTGACAAAATGAACCGGTGTTTGGTCCAGTCTCCACCCTACAGCGCACTCAGCCTTGTCATCTAGAGCGCACCATAGACATTAGCCAATACGCATGGTGCATTTTTGCTGTCACCCATATCTTATCATCATCTTCAACCATTCAAAAACTAACATATTTCTCAATTCTAAATGATTGCCACCATATATCGGTTTACTTAATGTTGTATGTTATATCTATCGGATAACATAAACACGATTTGATAACCTGAAACGATTTAATAAGTCTAAAGTTATCCATCTAAAGTCTATATATCTATTAATTATAGAAAGACATATATAGGTGTTTTCTCGAAAGGATCAAGTTTGAAGTTTTTAATTACGTATCTCCTTTCTGCATTTGTGGTTTTAGACTATATATTTACCTAATATTCATTTAACATGCATGTGTTAAACTCATTATATTTTGGTTATAAGTTCAAATGTATTTATGTCAATATATATTAATTGTTCATCTTTCCAATTTTGATCAATTTTTACATACTGAAAAATTATTATATATATAATAGGTTGTAAACGATGCTATTATATATAATGGTGTATGTTGTAATGCTAGTGATGGCTACCTTTCAATTTCATTTTCACATATGTACTCACATGATAGATGTTGTCGAGAATAAAAGGACGTGTTTACATTTTCCTGTCACAATAAGTCAATAACTATTACAATTTAGCAACGGTTTATTTTTATTGCAAAATTTTCATCACAACAGCCTGGTTTTGTAGCAGGGTGTTAATTTTTTTTGAACGGCTAATTTGTTGATTACTGACAGTTCACTAGAGTATCATTGTATCACCAGCAGTACCACCCGATCATATCAATCATCAACTCGCCAATTCTTAAGGAAATTAAATCAATACTTTGAAAACCCCCTTTGAGGAATATGAACCCATAATCATTTGGTTCTTAAGTCTTATCTCACCACTAATATACCGCTAGGTTATAATGCCTTTTGGTAGTAGGGTGTTAGTATGATTGCTCCTTTTTATATTAATAGAATGAAGTAAACCCATCAATGAGTAAGTACAAACCAATAAGATAGGAACATGATTAAAGACTTTATTAATTACGAAAACCGAACAATCTATCTTATATAATAAATAAATGTTTTGTTTGCCACTTGTCATGCAATGAAACATGTTTTACTATATTTTTTCACCTTAAATTTAAAGTATTAATTCATATATTAACATTCAATTATTAATAGTAATAATTAATAATTTTGACCAATTATTATATTAATTAATTTTCTTAAAAAAACATGTCTTAATTCTTAATTTTTTATATGTTTTAGTATTAATTGTAATATAATTTAATTTAACTATTTTAAAAAATTATTTCTAAGGCAAGTAATATTATAATAAAGTTAATACTTATTATTTGCATAGAAACATTATTACACAACTAAAAACAATAACTTTTAAAAAATAACTTAACAAAATTTATAATTATCACATTTTTAATTATATATTTTATCAACTGTAAGTGTTAACTTATATTATATTTTATTCAACTTGTGCAATAAACATGTTTATTTAACTAATGCAATACATGTGTTTTTATTATTATAAATAATATAACATTTAATTTATTCAACATGTATAACAAATGAGATTTAACCTGTTAATAATATAGAAAAGATGATGCATTCCATTCTTTTGGTGTTGATTGAAGCATGTATTTGAAGACCATCGCATCGCAATGCAATGTGACCACTATGCCTCCGTCACATGTGGTACAAACAATTATTGCTTTCACCCAAGAAGGTTATTGAGTCAACCATTGCCCATCATCCACACTCAAAAATCATTTATATACCACTCTTAAAACATAATTATATTATGCAAATCACCAAAATATAAAAAAAAATATTTATACAGCCTTCATTTTCCTATTACGTCGATAAAAAAAAAGTAAAAATTAATTAAACAAATTCTTGTTATCTTAAAAGTAGGGATGAAAGAAACAACTAATTAACCTACGGGTGTGCACAATGTGGCTCGGTTCGGTTATCCATTATCCTTAACCAATCGATTTTCGGTTGATTGGTTTTTGATGTGGTTTCGGTTCGGTCATCATCTAAAAACCAATTGGTTGCTTTTTGCTTAATTTTTTCCGATGACATTTGTGTTACATTTTTTTGTTGCTATGGTTCACATCTTGTTGGTTTTAATATTTTAAGAGGATATTAATTTCAGACAAGGAGAAAACAACAATATAATTAAATTAATATTAGTCTTGATTATTTGTATATGCATTTAATGTCTCATGTGTTTCGAAGAAAGAGGACATTAGTACCCTTTAATTAACTTCATTTAGTTTTTGTTTGAATAAAAGAATCGTGTGACTAAAATGCTAAGAAATCATTTCCAATAGTATAATGTCACTCTTCATCTTATTTTTATGTATTGCAACTAAATGATGCAGTGTGCTGTGTTGTTACTGTAATGCAGCTTGTTGCTTTCATACTTTTTTACTTTTCTTTTTTTTTTTCTTTCTATAATTTATTTAGCTTTTTCATATTAGTACTCCCATGTATAAAATGGAAAATTTGTGCTGGATTGTAAATTAAATGACCATAGATCAACAACAGGCCCCAGGGCACAGGCTGACAGCCAAAACCCAAATTAATCACCAGACCTAGACATAGGTCACAAGCCAGCCCATCCAATTTGAGGAACCTATAACTAGTAGAGGTGGGCAAAAAAACCCAGAACCGGTCATACCGAACCGGTGGCTACAGTGGTTCCAGATTTCAGAGAACTCGGAACCAAAACCGAAAAAAAGAGAAACCAGTTCCACCTTTACCAGGCGAAATCCGAACCGAAACCGGTCAAAAACCGGAACCTGTTATTGACTTTGTTTACTGAAACCATACCATTTGAAACCAGAACCGGTTTCGAAAAAAACCCGGTTTGCCACCTCTGGTAACCAGTGGTGTAAAAAAACGATTAGAGCTATGAAACCGGTTTCTAAACCAACCCACCCCAGTCACCAAACCGGTTTGGCTAAAACCGGTCCCGAACTAAACTGAGTTGGCGGTTTAACAACCACTTTGGGATTTGACCGTTACAAACCAACCCGACCCGAACCAAACCAGTTCCTCAAACCGGTTTTAACGGATTGTAAGTGTTGAACGGTTATATTACCTCTCACTACTCTCAAATGGTTTCATCAAGTGCGAACTCCATATCAACATTCTCAAACCAAACCGGTTTTGATTAAAAAAACCCGGTTTGTACACCTATAATAACTAGTGATGCACAAAAAACATGTTTCGAATAATAATAATAACAACAATAAAAATAAATTATATTTTATTTTGGGAACTTAAGTCGAAAGATAGAGAAAAATGAGCATGATATTTTAAAAGTTACAAGAGAAAAACAAAATTTTAATTAAATTAAGAGTAAACTTCTCTTTTGCTCCCTGTGGTTTGACAAAAGTAACCATTTTCATCCAAATTTTGAAATTTTGCAATTTTCCTCCATTAGTTTCAGAAAATTAACCATTTTAGTCCCTATGGTTTGACAAAAGTAACCATTTTCATCCAAAGTTTAAATGGACTTTGGATGAAAATGGTTAATTTTCTGAAACTGATGGAGGAAAATTGCAAAATTTCAAAATTTGGATGAAAATGGTTACTTTTGTCAAACCACAAGGCAGTGTTGTAAAAATCGCTAGTCGCTAGTCGGTCGGCGAGGTAGGGACTAGGGATTAATCGGGATTAATCGGGATTAATCGGATTGGAATTTTATATGTAATTTTAAAAATTATATACATATATACAATTTTTTTATATATAATTTTTCAAATACCTAAAAATTTTAACCAATTAATTAATGATTTATAGGGTAATAATTAATAATAACTCTTTTACTTTAATAAAAAAGCCCATGAACTTCTCAGCCCATAAACTTAAACTTCTCAGCCCATAAAGAATCACTTCTCAGTTCAGATCTCACCCTCTCGTTCTCTCGCTCGCCTTCCGTTTCCAGCTAGGGCAAACACGCACACATCCATGCGTATCTTCTCCATCTCCAGGCTGTTGCTTCTTCTCGCCACACTCCATCGATTCCGACAGCCATCACCATCCTGTCAAGCCAAATTCGTGACTGAGTTCGGCTGGAATCCCAGGTGAGTCATTCTCTTTTCGTTTTTGTTGGTTAGATCGAAGTAATCTTGCTGGAATCGCTCGAATTTGGCCGATATATGGCCGATTAGGACCGACTAAGTCACCGGAATATTGACCGATTCTCCCGATTTTGACCGATTTTGGCCGATTTTGGCCGATTTTGACCGATTTTGACCGACTAGCGATTAATGGACCGACTAGGTAAAAATTAATCAGAAGAAGGCCGACTAGCGACTAATCGCCGATTAATCGGCAAGTAATCGCGATTTTTACAACACTGCCACAAGGAGCAAAAGAGAAGTTTACTCTTAAATTAATTATAATGATATAAAAAAAAAGAAAAAGAAAAATTAAGAAAGGTGCACGTGTGGGGATGATTGTGCAAGTAAATGAGTGACTGAGCGTATATGTGTAATCAAAAGAAGTCCTCTCCTAAAAACATTATTCAAGACAACATCTTAAGTCGGCTGTCTAGCAAATATATATATAAATATGATGTGTTAATAAAGAAAGGAGAGGAAAAAAATTAATAAACAAACAAACAAATATTCCAAAGGTTTCGCTACGAAGGTAAAGCAAGATTAAGAAGTTATAAGTGATTATCTGGCCAATTAAAAATACAGGTGATTACATATAACTTTTTCTTTTTGTTTAACGTATAAAGAGATCACTAGTATACTATTATTTGTAAATTGTATTCGTATGAGTAAAATTCTCATATGTGCCTGGCCGCATGAGCTGAGAGGTTATCATATTTCAAAAAAAACCTAACCAGTAAGGGGATTGTGGGACGGAGTGAATGGTTGCAATCAACCACTCTTATGATTGATTGCCGGTTAGTTAATAGCAGCCACATAATAAAAAATAAAAAGATAAATATGACATTAATTTGGACTAAAAGGTTACAAAAAGACAAATTCTCCACCTTTATGATTGCTTAAAGGTTAGTTAATAACATCCACATAATAACAAAAAACATAATATATACACACACACACGCATATATAAAAAGACAAATCTTCCACTTTTATGGTTGATTTTCGTGTTAGATGAAAACAAGGACCGTTAAACACAATTAATTTTAAGTAGAGAAATTACTAAAACAGTGAAAATATAAGAAGATTATAATCGCTTGCTCCATTCTCTTTCTAACTCCAATTATTACAGTTACGAAAAACAATGTACAAATGGATTAAGCGGTTTTCTACTTCAAATTTGTATTGTTTTGACTGTCTCGTATTATAACAACCACGTAATAATAATAAAGAAGAAATAAATTGGAGGGTGCTACATGCTAATTTACTCTAAGGGTGTGTTCGGGATTACTTGCTTAATTTCAAAAGGAGTTTTTATAAAAAGTGTTTATTATCTTGTGACTTTTTAAAATGATGTTTTTAAAAAAGTGTTTGAATTAGGCTTTGATATGTTAATAGTCAATAAGTTAATAAGTTGTTTAGATTAACTTTTAAAAAAGTGTTTAGATTAATTTTTAACATATTCCGTCAAAAAGTTAAAAAATCTCTTTAACCTACAAATTATAGCTTTTTTGAAAACAACTTTTTAACATTACTCTTATAAAACAAAAGTTTTTTTTTTTTTTTATATTGCCAAACATTTTTTTCGTTTATTGACGTCTTCATAAAGCCAATAAGTTAAAAAATTAGTTTCAAATTAGATCCCAAACATGTATTGATAAGGTTGAAAATGTCAAATGCTCCACTTAAAGCTAACGGAGGATAAATACCAGGAGACACAAAGCAACTTCAGGGAAGTGGTCTATTTTGCAAGTATGGAGACTCAGAGCGTGAGCCAAGTTTCTCCCAGGTCTTCCTTATTCATTTAGGCTTTTCAAACTACTTATAAATTTCTGATAACTAACTTGTGATCTACTAATACCTTCTTCACTTGTACAGCACCGATAACAAGCCAAACTGCAAGTGCACAGAAGGATGGAAATGCACCATAACCAAAACTGAGCCATCCAAGATTGGCAAACCATTCGCTAAATGTGGTGGCAGTGGTTGCACATGTGTCACGTACGTTCTTTAATGCTCACAGATCGTTTATTTACTATGTAAACTAAATTAACTCTATAAGGTGTTGCAGTGAGACAACTCTAGTGCAACAGCCTTTAGAGATCTCTGCAGCAGCCAAAGCATTCTGCGAGTGTGGTGAAGGTTGGTCTTGTGTTGTATCTAAAACTGATGGGCCTGACGCTGGCAAGACCTACTTTGAGTGCGGTGAAGGTTGCATTTGTGTGATAGATGAAACAAATACCGTGAGGGTTGTAAGTGCTTGAGTGCATCGTGTCTACAGGTGGTAAAAAGTTCACAAAAGGATACAAATTTGCTTGGTTTCTGGACTTAAACTACTTAAAGATACTATGTTTGTTCTAAAATAAGCATGTGAGATTTGTACTAAGCTACTATTTGTGTGTGGTGTAATACATTAAGGGTACTAAACTACTATTTGTGTGTGGTGTAATACATTAAGGGTACTAAACTACTATTTGTGTGTGGTGTAATACATTAAGGTTTGGGTTTGGCTGCTACTGTGTGCACCATATTACCATATGTGTGTGTTGTTACTGAATAAGGATTTGCATATGCATATTTTTATGGGTATAGGATTTGCAGATGCATATGTCAAAATCTTGCTATTGAAAAAATCAGTGTGGTTTCTATTTCAGGCTTCTACTAGATTATTTTTGTCCACAGAAATACAAATCAATGAGCTTATTTTCCAAGTTTTCAACTTTAAATACATACTTACACAGCAATCTAGCTGAAGCTTGAATGGAGATTTATACGAACCACTTAGCAACTTCATTTGAATCTTCCAGAAACTGTTAAAAGCATGAACATTTTTAAGGCATTAACATAAGAATTTGTATTCTATTAATGTATTCTAGATTACTACGTCAAATTCAAATTCATTTTGTATGAAATGGAGCAGACTCCATCACTCTAATCATATCCTAAAAATGCTCTAATATTTTGAAATTATGCTCCAAAATCACACCAAACACAATTAAAGGTTGTAAAATGTAACATAATTATGAAAAAAAAACTGAAAATCGTCCAATAAACTAGTCTCGAAAAATCAACCAGTTGCTGGATCAAATTTAAAGAAAATGAAATTCGCATACAAGAAGAATTGGATTCAAACCTCGTATTTTCGGTTTAATTCGACGAACAAAACAACGTAATCTGCTCACGGAAACTACGATCCTTCGGCCTCAAATCCCTTCGCACGTAACCCTTAGCTACCTCATGACTAAACGACTCAAACCCTACCTGTCCACTCCTACGCCACATATCCTCCGTAAAACTCCGGTGCGCGTAATACGCTTCCGCCGCTACAACCAATCGATGTTCACCATCACCGGCATCACAAACTTCCGGCCGAACAGTGATAGGAAGCCGTTCGTAATGTCCAAGGGTGATGCCTTCAAGCACATCAAGGCGTTGAAGGCCAGAATCCGAAACGGAGTAAAGCTCGCCGCGAACACGGTGGCGAGATGTCCCCGGAAGATTCAAAAGAAACGGTACGCCGTACGGACCGCGGACGAGCGGCAATCGGAGGTCGGTGATGTAATTGCCTAAGAAAACGGCGTCGTTCAGAGAGATTAGATCTTGCATTAACGTGTGGTTAGAAAATCCTTGCTTAAGAGTGCCGTAAGAGAAGATTAGGGTTTGTTTAGGTGCATCGACGTTGTTGCCGGATATCGTCATCACTTTCCGGCAATTCTGCAAATCTTCGATGTGTGCCGGGAATAACACAAGACAATTGAATTGAGTTGAGATTTTAGGGGTATTCAGTTTGAGGTGTTTAGGGTCGTTTTTTTTGACTTTATCTTTTTTTTTTTTAAACAAGCCAACTAATCAAGTGTTAGAACTTTGTACGCGGCTCCAAATAGCTAAATGATGTATTAGCTGGTCACTAGTCTAGACGGACGGAACTCCTAGCCCACCACCCACCAATTCCCGGGCAAAACCCGACCTAAACACCCGACCATAGGCACGACGATGAAAGGCCGGTGAAACCGGATGTGATCAAGAATCGAATCCAAGACATAACTCTCCTAACACTTTCTCATACTTTCATCTTGCCCACTAGAACAAGACATAATTGATTTTTCTTTTGACTTTATCTGTAGTTACAAAATCACAAACTTGGCGTAGGAAAATAGGAAAAATAAAGAGTTGTTATTCACACGCATGACAAGGGTGTTAAATTATTAAAAAAAATTGTAATTTTGAATTTACAAAATTAAGTTATTTACGCAAATCGTCCATGAGGTATTTTGAATGGTTTTTGATTTTTAAGGTATTAAAAAAATCGTCTGAAGTCTGAACACCAATATTCATTAAGGTTTTGTTTGAGATTGATTATTTAACTTATAAAGGACTTTTTTGTTAAAAGTACTTATTAACTTATAACTTTTTGAAATGAAGCTTTTAAAGATATGTTTGGATTAGCTTTTTCAAAATTAATTTTCAAAATGACCAAAAAGGACATTTTTTTATTGACACTATTTAATGTTATTGGGTAAAGGGTAAAGAGTGGTAGATTTGTAATTTTATGTCAATAAATCATAAGTCATTTTAAAAAGCTGGAATTTTTAACTTTTGAAAAACAACTTATCACCTTTTAACAAAAAGTCATTTTCAAAAGTTTTTTTAGGTTAGACAAACAACTTATTAACTTAATGACTTTTTTGAAAAGCCAATAAGCCAATAAGTCATTTTTGGATAAATCCCAAACAAGCCCTAAGTGTGAATTGTGTTCAAATATTTTGTTAAGTGTGAATGAAATGTCTAAAATACTCATAACAAATGTAAAAAGATTATAACTAATTCAAACGCATAAAATTTGAAATGATAGTGCTCACCATAAAAATCATCGTCCATCCTTCCCTTCATCAAACTACCATCATCACCTTTGTTTCGATTTAATTACAAAACGAATTGAGCGGCTAAGTATGGTTTGAAAATGAACCGAACACAAGCAAAGGTTAACATGTTTGATTTCTAAAATATATAAATTATTTTTTATATATGTATATGCACACATGCAATCACGTACAACATTATAATTATAATGTTTTGAAAAAAAATATACAATATCCACGTTTGTAACAGAGCTTTTTATAATATTTAAAAATAATAATAATACGACAATCTTGCTTTTGTGCTGTTAATGATGACTAATTTTTAGCAGGGTTGTCTCTGAAAGATTAGGTACCCTATGCAAATTACTAAAAATGAGCCCGTATGTATGTATGTATGTATGTATGTATGTATGTATGTATGTATGTATGTATGTGCGCACACACACAGACACAAATTGACGATAATTAAAAAGCAGTAACAATATAAACAATATCGTTTTAACAAAATTATGCATTTCAATGTTTCAAATAACTAAATAAAACATGACATTATTTAACATTTTTTGATGCAAAGTTGTTAACTAAATCTTCATAATCCACAAAGTCTAGTATTTCAATAGTTATCATTGTCAATCAATTCTGTTTTTCTTTAGACATTGTCAATCGTAAGTATGAGTTCAACAACTTCAATTTGAAAAGCTTCTTTCTTCAGATGATACAGTTACCATGATAATCAACAAGATTCTATATGCAATTGATGCATTTGAAAAACATTCGACTTGCTTCAAATATTTTAAAATCTCAAACAGGTTTAGATCTCACTAGACAATAAAGTATCTAACAACTTTAACTCCATATTAAACTTATAACTATCAATATATGATCTTCAATCATACTTCAAAACATCCGCAGGAAAAATACAACATGAACTAATGTCATTTTTGTCTAATTCCTTCGTCTTTTTAGGAAATAAAAATCTAAATAGTTTTTCATACTTCTTGTATTGTTCAAATCTTTGTTTAAAATGAAGCACTTGCTTAATCAACAATATATAAAAAGTAGTTTACTTTAAAATGTTCTAATCTTGCTCCACGAATCACATCTTCAAAGCTATTGGCCCCGTTCCCAAGCCCACTTTGGGTTTTGATAATTCGTTTTTAACTAAATTTGAAGTGAGCTAATGTTTTTTAGACCTAAATTTTAAATTTAAATGAGTTATTATGTCAGCTGTTTAATTAACTAGTTTTTCTTTTAGCTTTTATAAAATTCATAACTGGTTTAAATATATTTAAAAAATTGGATTGTAAATTAGATGTGTTTGTTGTAAAATAAATTTATATATATATATATATATATAACATATACAAATTTTTTAAAAAAATTAGGCCCCCCTAAAAAAATAGGCCATGTGCGGTCGCACATTTCGCACTTGCTCTAAGACCCCCTGATTTTTAAGGAGAGAATTTTTTTTAATAAAACGTAACCATGGAACGAGTTACGTATGGATTTATACAAGGCGCCATCAATCGTAATCATGAAACTAATGGAGTACTAAGAAAAGATGAAGGGTCAAGTTTGCCCATATTTAATTATATTTTGTTTCGGCTTCTTGAAGAGCCAAGTTGAATCTTAAATACAATCGTTAATCTCAACCTTCAGATGCATAAAAGAGGGTGGGGTTGGGATATTAGAAAAAGAGAGAGTTAAGGAATTAATATTTTCATGATTAGACCATACGTTATATCTTAAATACTTATAAATAAAAAAAAATCAAAAAATTATACAATTATAAACATATTTAAAAAAGCATAATCATGCTTAAAAATATATAGTTTAATTTTAACATTTTATTTTTTAGATTTAAGGGGAAAAAATTCCGGTCGAATCACCGTCCCCGTTCAATTGGACCGAACGATTATCGGGCAGTACAAACAATAGTTGTTTAAAAGCACCTAACCAAACTGGTTTTAGAGGCATTACTTGATTCGGTCAGTCCGGTCCAACCATGAAAACATTGTATGTACCTTGCCAAGAAAAAGAATCACATTTAAAAAAAAATGCATAAAAAGAAATGGAAATTTTGTTTACACTTATTATTACTACAATAAAATTTTAGTTTTGTTATTTGACAATTGTGATAACTAGGTTTATACTCGTTCGGTAATTGATAGCTTGATCTCACAGGTTTCCTTTTCTAATTGAGATTTTGTGTACTTTGTTTGGTTAGAGTTTCCGACTTAAAAAAAACCCTCCTATGTTGTACGGTATAATTAAGACCATAAAATGAAGTAATTGAGTTTTTGAAGGGAGAAATAGGTGATCTGATTTTTATATTGTTGGGTACCACTTGTAAGACTAAATATTATAATATGGCCCTCATGATTATTTAATTAAATATGATCAATTACCTAAATACCCCTAACAGATAGATAATTATTTGATGGACGTAATTATTCTTGTTTATCCTAATTAGGGTTTCCCCTTGGGTGTATATAAAAAGAGATTAAGGCTCCTAATCAAGGGTTACTTACTTTTACACACAACATCATACACGAATCCCTAATCTCTCTGGATTCGTGAACCCCATAACCGAGCCTCTCTTCTCATCTCCATCCTCACCATACACCCTAAACGGGAACCCGAGCGGATCGTCATCTCAAGCATCATGTCTGGTGATGTGTGTTTGATTTTCATGCTCTTTAACAGTTTAAAGTTGTGTTTTTATGGGCATTTTATGTGGAATGATGATACTTTGATATACAATTGTGAATTGCAGGTAAAAACACATTAGAGGGATGCCCGGAGGTGTTAACGAGACGAAAAGATGCACAGATGGATCAGAAACTGTCGGGAAAAGCTCAAAACTTGGGAAGCGCATATCTTGAGCTAGAGGAAGAGTTACGGAAGCCATAATATATGAAAACCGAGTTTCTCGACGAGACGAAGCTGTTGGTGAGATCAGACTGGGCGTAGGCTACGCCCAAAAATTCAGCGTTGACAGAAATTTCCCACCTTTCAGTTTGGCCCAGCGTAGGCTACGCCCAAAACGCGGAAAACGAGTTTTTAACCCTATTTCGCCTATTTTCAAGCCACATTCCATCCAAGTCGAAAGTTAAGGCTTTTGGGGCCAATTGGGGACGATTTTGGGGCAGTTTTTGAGTGGATCCAACCCTCCAAATCAAGATTCAATCCAATAATTCATGAATGAAATCAACAATTGAAGATCAAATCGTGATGAGGCAAGGCTAGTTTCTTCGTAATCGCTTCCGGTTGCTTAGGGTTGTAAGTGAAACAATGTTTGAATGTTTAATCTAGGTTTTTGATTGTAAACTTGATATGATTTTCATTTGGTTGATTTAAACAATAGATTTATGTTTTCGTATTGTTGCGTTACCATCAGTGATTCGGTTTTCTTGCATCGTTTACTCATTGGTAGTCGTGTGATGTGTTGCATATATCTATTGGTAATTTTGTGAATGAGCAAGTCTTAAACGTTCGTTCCATCTTTATCACTTTAATCGAATTGATTGACAACATCAATTTTATATGATTTCAATCTAGGTTTAACTTACATTCATTGTGGATCTTACAACCTAAAAACCGGAAGTGATTACCTTTTTCATTAATTGTTTTCAAATCAAAAGTTAAAGTTTGTTTCTTTTAAACAATTCTCTTAATCCAATTCAATCAAGTTTTCATTTTTCTTAGATTAATTAGTTTGTAGTCAAGATTAGCACTTTCCACTGATTCCCTGTGGAGACGACCTTACTTGCCCTTGCTATAGTCAAAGGTAGCTAAGTTCTTAATTATAAATTGTTTTTTGATTGACCTACGACACATCGATCAAAAATGGCGCCGTTGCCGGGGAATCAACGCGCAAAGTGCTAGTTTTTAGTTTAGCTTTAGTTTAAGTTTAATTTTAGTTGTATTTGCTTTTCAAAAACATAAAAATACAAAAAGATTTGATTTTTCTTTTATTTTTGTTTTGTTTTGTTTATTGTTCGGAATTACACGTGGGTTTTCTTTGTTTGTGTTGTGCAGGTAATTCTACAATTGCATGCATACCCGTTATTCAAGGAAGACATCACCGTTGATCTTTGATCCTGAAATTGAGAGAACAGCAAGACATAATCGGGTGTTGCATAGATCCGGTTTGATAGTTCCTCCAATTCAACAACAAATTGATCAAGAAGCATCAACCATGAGTCATCACAGTGATCATGGAGCACCAACAAACTACCCAATTCCACCATCACCACCACATCCTAGACCACCACCTAATTACCAAGAGGATGATGATTTTCAGCCTTATCCCGAACCACCTCAACCACCGCCTCAAGCACCACCTCAAGGTCTATATAGAGGGGGCAACTTCCAACCTTTTGGACCTCAACCAAATCCTATCTTTGGGCCACCACCAAATCCACCACCTCCACATAACCCACCAAGGACTCCACAAAGATCTAGTCAGGGGTCGTCTGACACACAATCAACTCATTTGAATCGTCATGATACACCTTCTCGTCGAGCAAATAGTTTGTATCAAGAGGACAACATAAGAGGACGGGTTGATGATTGGGATGATGGAGTGGTCAATGAAGGAGATCAACATTATCAAGGAGGTTGGGATAATAACAACCCTGATGCTGGATATGGATATCATGGTCATCAACAATATGCTTATCATAATCAAGGATATCAAGGTCGACACGGAGTCCCTAGAATGCCTGATGTCAATCAATATCCTGATGGAGGATATGACCATTTTCATGATGGTGTGCCAAGGGCACCTAATCGAGGCCTAGTTCAAGGTGTGGAAAGTCATTTTAGACCACACATAGCAGTGAATGCTTCACCTATTGTCCGTCCTGAGGTGAGAGGAAGATCATTTGAAGTAAGGCCACAGTTCTTGAATGTGTTACCCAACTTTTATGGCAAAGCATCAGAAGAACCATATCTTCATTTGTCAGAATTTGAAGCTGTTTGTGGTACAATAGGAGGTCAAGGCTTCACACCTGATCAAGTGAAGCTAGTTTTATTTCAATTCACCTTGAAGGATGCAGCTAAGTTGTGGTTTCTAGCATTGCCATCTGCTAGCATTTTCACTTGGGAGGATTTGCAGCAACAATTTCTTGATGAATACTTTACTCCCCAAAGAACAAGTGATGCTAGGCATGCTATAAGGACTTTTCAGCAACAATCAGGAGAGTTATTCTATGAAGCCTTCAAAAGATTCAAGCAGTTGCTAAGGACTTGTCCACATCACGGGATTTCCAAATGGGAATTAATTACTGCTTTTCATGATGGTTTGTCCACTGATGACATAAGGGATGTCAATTCCACTACAGGTGGAACATTTTTGTCCAACCCAGTAGATGTGGATTGGGACTATTTGGAGAAGATGGCAGTAAACTCCAAAAGGCAAGCACAGTCAAGTAGAAGGAAGAAGTTTGCTACAGTGAAAGCCTCGGGAAGCTCCTATGATAGAATGGAGAAGTTGGAGAAAACAAATCAAGCATTGGAAAGAGAGTTAGCAAATTTGAAGATGAGTGGAATCAATGGTGCTACAAGGGAGAATCAAGTGTTCCATGTTTGTGATGGATGTGGAGAATTAGGTCATGCAACAATGGAATCAACAATTGAAGATCAAATCGTGATGAGGCAAGGCTAGTTTCTTCGTAATCGCTTCCGGTTGCTTAGGGTTGTAAGTGAAACAATGTTTGAATGTTTAATCTAGGTTTTTGATTGTAAACTTGATATGATTTTCATTTGGTTGATTTAAACAATAGATTTATGTTTTCGTATTGTTGCGTTACCATCAGTGATTCGGTTTTCTTGCATCGTTTACTCATTGGTAGTCGTGTGATGTGTTGCATATATCTATTGGTAATTTTGTGAATGAGCAAGTCTTAAACGTTCGTTCCATCTTTATCACTTTAATCGAATTGATTGACAACATCAATTTTATAAGATTTCAATCTAGGTTTAACTTACATTCATTGTGGATCTTACAACCTAAAAACCGGAAGTGATTACCTTTTTCATTAATTGTTTTCAAATCAAAAGTTAAAGTTTGTTTCTTTTAAACAATTCTCTTAATCCAATTCAATCAAGTTTTCATTTTTCTTAGATTAATTAGTTTGTAGTCAAGATTAGCACTTTCCACTGATTCCCTGTGGAGACGACCTTACTTGCCCTTGCTATAGTCAAAGGTAGCTAAGTTCTTAATTATAAATTGTTTTTTGATTGACCTACGACACATCGATCATCTGGAATCAACAATACGTTCACTGGATTCACAGGTTTCATCTAATCTCTATTTCATTCATGTTTTCGTATACATGTTTAAATCTAAACCAAAGGAATCGATCCAACATGTGGCATCAAAGAAATATGTTGTTTAATCGATTCCTAATCACGAAATTGATTCAAAATCTAAAAACGTTTAACAAAAACGAGTATGAACAGTGGGTCGTTTTTCGAAAAACCTTAAAACTGGTTCGTTTTTCGTCAAAACGTGAATCTGGTGCATTTTTCATAAACCTAAAAATTTTCGGACTTAAACGTATTCGAAATTAATGTACACGTTTTTTAAGAGTACTCGAAATTATTTTTAAACTTAGTGTACTCGAAATTTTGGAGTTCACGAAATTTTAGTGTACTCGAAATTTTAAGTTCACGAAATTTTTAAGAGTACTCGAAATTTTTATAAGTTCACGAAATCATAGTGTACTCGAAAAATCAAATTGTACTCGAAAATCTTAGTGTACTCGAAAATCTAAGAGTATTCAAAACACATAACTATTTTCGAATACATAATCATTTTCGAGAACATAACTATTTTCGAGAACATAACTATTTTCGTATACGTAACTATTTTCGAGAACATTACTAACTTCGTAAACAGTAAATTTCGTGTACGAACACTTAACCAAAAATTTTTAAGTTTACGAAATTTTAGTGTACTCGAAATTTTAAGTTCACGAAATTTTTAAGAGTACTCAAAATTTTTATAAGTTCACGAAATCATAGTGTACTCGAAAAATCAAATTGTACTCGAAAATCTTAGTGTACTCGAAAATCTAAGAGTATTCGAAACACATAACTATTTTCGAGAACATAACTATTTTCGAATACGTAACCATTAAAGTTCGATCCGCGAATCAGGGGGCTAAGAGATAAATTAACTTGTTTTGTTAAAACCTTAATATACAAAATCAGCTTAAACTCAGTAACAAGTGTTTCACTTATGTCCAAAGGTGATGTGTTACATCTTATTATTTGAGTCTTATTAAGCATGTATGTTTCACTTCTGCCCAAAGGTGATGTGTTACATATATGTTTGCAAACTTAGCATGTGCATAATGCTTATATAATGTCTCACTTCTGCCCAAAGGTGATGTGTTACATTCCTAATGCACATTTTACTTTCTAACTAAATTGTTCCTAATACTTAGATGAATGGTTATTAACCAAAGTGAAACCCATTTGTTTAAGTAGAACCTAATCTAGTCTATTAATTTGATGTTATAGTAGACTTCTTATCACAGCTTTCTTGCTATAATGGTCCTTATATATGCATGCCTTAGATCTAAGTTACCCCATAGATCACTCTAAGTTCTTCTATAGCCTTAGTATATTACTCTTTCTCATCTAATACGATTCACAGCTCCTAATATGGGAATTGAGACCCTTACTTGTGCGAACTACTCTGCTTGGAAAGATTCGCTGATGCTCACTCTTGGGATTACTGAGTTAGACTACGCCCTGAGAGAACCTGCACCTCCTGCCCTTACTGACAAGAGCACTGCTGAAGCTAAGCTGCTTTATGAGAAATGGGAGAAGGCTAATAGGATGGCGCTCATGTTTATCAAGAACTCTATTAGCCCAATCATCAGAGGAGCAATTCCTGATTTGGCTAACGCCAAGGCTTACCTTATTGCTGTGGAGGAGCAATTCAAATGAACCTCAAAGGCACATGCTAGCACCCTGATTATGAAACTGGTGTCTACAAAATATGACGGAGTCAGTGGCATTCGTGAGCACATCATGATGATGAACAACATGGCCCGTAAACTTAAGGGATTAGACATGGAGATCAGTGACGGTTTCTTGGTCCACTTCATTATGACTTCTCTTCCTGCATCTTATGAGGATTTCAAGATCAACTACAACACTCATAAAGAGAAGTGGTTGATGAACGAGTTGATTGCCATGTGCGTACAAGAGGAAGAGCGTCAGAAGCTCGAGAAACCAGATGTTGCTTACCTGATGGCCACTGGTTTGAAAAAAAGGAAGAACAATACTCACAGGGAAGCTTCTAAAGTCCCTAAGTCCAATGCAGGTGCATCTTCCAGCTCTAACAATTCCAATAGCAAGCCTTACTGCAAGTTCTGCCGAAAGGTAGGACATAAGCAGAAAGATTTCCCTGACTTCAAGGAATGGCTGGCTAAGAGAGGTAATCATCTTAATATGATAATTGAGTCCTTTAATTTAAATGTTCCAACTAATACTTGGTGGTTTGACTCTGGTTCTATGGTTCATGTGACCAATTCTACTCAGGGATTCCTTACAATCCGGAGGCTGGAAAGAAACCAAAGAACCCTTAAGCTTGGGGATGGAAAGAAACTATCTGTTGCTGCCGTGAGAACCTTAGAATTAATAATGAAAACCGTTCTATGTATTAAACTTTATGATACCTTATATATTCCTGAAATTTCTAGGAATCTTGTATCAGGACCAAAGTTAGACATGGATGGTTTTTGTGTTTCTCATGGTAATGGCAGACTTACTATTAGTTCTAATTCTCAAGTATTTGGTACTGGTCTTATAGATGGTGGTCTCTATAAGTTAGAACTAGATGATGATTTCTCTAGGTCTTTGTTATCATATAATATTAATGAGAACTCAACAAAGACTAAAAGAAAAAGAGACTTAGAAACTTCATCCATGTTGTGGCATCAACGTTTAGGCCACATCTCATGGGATCGCTTATCTCGACTCGTGAAGGATGAAGTTTTACCTTCTCTTGATTTCACTGATTATGGAACATGTGTCAAATGCCTTAAAGGCAAAATGACAACAACAACTAAGAAAGGTGCCGCTCGGAGTTCTAATTTATTAGAAATTATTCACACCGACATTAGTGGCCCTTACACCATTGCTGGAATAACTAGACATACTTCATTTATCACTTTCATTGATGATTATTCTCGTTACATGTACTTGTATCTAATCAAGGACAAATCTGAATCACTTACAACTTTTAAAGATTATAAAACTGAAGTTGAAAATCAACTAGATCTTAAAATAAAAGTTGTGAGATCAGATAGAGGAGGTGAATATTATGGTAGACATACTGATGTGGGTCAGGCTCCTGGTCCATTTTATGAGTTTTGCAAAGGCCAGGGGATCGTGAACCAATACACCATGCCCGGTACTCCTCAACAAAATGGTGTTGCTGGAAGGAGAAATAGAACCCTAATGAACATGGTGCGCAATATGTTAGCCAACTCAGATTTACCCTCATTCCTCTGGACCGAGGCCTTAATGACAGCAGTTCATATACTCAATAGAGTTCCTTCGAAATCTGTCCCTAAAACTCCTTATGAACTCTGGACAAGAAGGAAACCGAGTCTTAGATATATGAAAGTATGGGGTCGTCTTGCCGAAGCTAAACTCTATAATCCCTTCTTAAAGAAGCTTGACATGAAAAATGTAACATGTTACTTCATCGGGTATCCCGATCACTCAAAGGGTTATAGATTCTATTGTCCTACCCATGTCACTCGAATTGTAGAAACAAAGCATTCTCATTTCCTTGAGGATTCAAAGGTCAGTGGGAGCAGCGAAAATCCTGACTCTGATTTGTAAGAAGTACAAGACGCGGGGGGGAGACACTCGTCGACTAACTTACCTCCGATTACTCCTCTTGTACACCATGCTACTCCGAACTTCACTGAACCTACTCCGACACAATCAGGACTCACTACTGTTCCAAACGTTACCGAGAATGAAGGCACCTCATCTGATCAACATCAACACAATACCAGCCATGCTGAACCCGCTAATCAGCTCAGGAGGTCATCTAGGCCTAAAGTGCCTACTAACTTTGATGATTATGTAACCTACTTGACTGAAGCTGAAATGGATGCCGGAAAGTTTACTGATCCTACCTCTTATCATGAAGCCATTACTAGTGATCAGTCTTCTGAATGGAAGATAGCTATGACTGATGAGCTTGATTCCATGAAGAAAAACGATGTTTGGGATTTGGTAGAAGTACCCAACGGAGTAAATCCGTAGGATGTAAATGGGTGTTCAAAACAAAGCTAGATCCGAATGGGAACATTGAACGCTTCAAAGCAAGATTGGTTGCAAAAGGTTTCACTCAGAAAGAGGGAATTGACTATCAAGAGACCTTCTCTCCTGTCTCTTGTAAAGATTCTGTAAGGATCGTGATGGCCCTCGTAGCTCATTTTGATTTAGAGCTACATCAGATGGACGTCAAAACTGCTTTCCTAAACGGCGACTTGTATGAAGACGTGTTCATGAAACAGCCTGAGGGCTTCATGCCTGAAGGTCAAGAGCATTTAGTCTGCAAGCTAAAGAAATCCATCTACGGGTTGAAGCAAGCCCAATGGTATCTAAAGTTTGATGAAGTGATGAAAAAGCACGATTTCCTGAAGAATCAAGTGGATTAATGCACCTACCTCAAGATGAGTGGGAGCAACTTTACTATACTTGTCCTTTATGTCGATGACATTCTTTTGGCAAGTAATAGCTTAGATATGTTGCATAAGTCGAAGCGCTTACTTTCGCATAATTTCGACATGAAGGATCTCGGAGAGGCCGCTTACTTTATTGACATCGAAATACACCGAGATAGAGTCAATGGACTTTTGGGTTTATCTCAGAAGGCTTACATTGATCGGGTCCTCACACGCTACAACATGCAACATTACTCTCCCTCTGTAGCTCCAGTAGTTAAAGGAGATGTCTTCGGTTCATTTTAGTGTCCGATGACTGAGGCTGAAAAAACGCAAATGAGAATGATGCCTTATGCATCAGTAGTCGGGAGCCTTATGTATGCTCAAGTCTGTACTCGTCCTGATATCGCTTACATTGCTGGAATGTGACACCCCGTATTTTCCAGGTCAGCTTTATATTTATTTAAATGTTTATTTAAATGCTTTATGTACACGTGGCACTAGAATTAGATTAATTTAGTGAGACACGTGGCACGACAGTACGAACGCCGACACATGACAAGATAATTCGTGGAATTATCGGCAAACAGCACACCCGTGTCAAAACACACGAACGTTGGTGAACGTCAAGCAAATTGTGTAGCACAACACTCGAAACCCCACGAGACACTCACACATTGAACTTGGAAGTTCAAACGAGGCCAAACGATAGTTCGTAAACGTGAAAATGGCGACGAACGGATCAAACCCATTGAAACAGGCTTATTGGGCTCTCCAAGGGCCCACCGCGGTACGCGGTGGCCCAACAAGAGGCCCATCCGCGATACGCGACCAACATCGCAGGGGTTTGACCTCCAGAATCCGCCGCGGTACGCGGAGATAATTTGAAAGCCTCATCGCGGTACGCGACAACGCCCAGTCGACAATATCTTTATTTAACCAAGACAATCATACCTATACTACTACACTTCATCATTTTGGTCGATCCTACACGCCTTATCCCGACTAAACTCGTCTTCTTCCTTGCAAAACCCACTGAAACCACCATTGTTGAGCATTCTTGAAGCTTGGAAGTTGGAGGTTGAAGCTTGAAGACTAGATAGAAGTTCACACACCATTGTTCTCACCTTGCACCCATTGAATCCCATGAACCAGGAGGTCAAAGGGGCTGCTACACATCATCTCAGCACTTCTAGAGCTTCCTGAGGTAGTCTCTATGGCTAGAACACTCTCTAGACACTCACACACTCACATGCAATGCTTGAAACCCACATGCAAGCACACACCATACACATGCACGAGTTTTGCTTCTGGGTTTGATAGTTTAAATGTGTTTCTTGATGATCTATGATGTTGAAATGGTGTTTTATGATGATCTAAGATGATGGGTATAAGCCTTTGTACTTAAAATGATGATTTGTGATAATATTGATACATGCATGTATGATCTAAGGCATGTTAGGTGATTATGTTAATGTGATGATGATTCTTGAGGATGTATAAGGGTTATTGAAAGATTAGATTGTGATTTTGATGAGTAAAAACATGATTTGGATGAACCTTCTATTAATAGAAACTTTATATTGGCAAAATGGTGCTAGGGATGATATTAGTAACATGCTTGCTTATGGATTGCTATTTAAATGATATTAGAATGATATTGATGCTCAAAATGTGATTTTGATAATGCTTAAAACCATTTTGACATAGTTACTATATATAGTAACTTTTGTGAATGAAATGTTGTTAAATGACGATTTGGGTTAAGATGTCATGATTAAATGGTGTTAAGTGGTCTATTATGATGATCGGCGTCATGAAAATAGGATTAGAAATGTTAGAATGGTTGTTTTCATGAAAAACCATAAGGTTACTATTTATAGTAACTTTATTTTTACAAAAACCGATTTGAAAATAGGTTGTATGATTTAAACATGCTAAGTGACTTGTTATGTTATAACATGATGATTAGATGCTAAGTTAGATGGTTTCCGATGTCACGAATGCTATAAATGGAAACTTTCCATTTTAGGAAACTTTTATGTGCAAACATGTTATAAACGACTTATATGAATACGTATGATGTGCTGCTATGTGTTAACATGATCACGTAGGACAAATGAGCATGCTAGAACTTTAAAACCGATATGCTTTGTGAACTTTCCAAAAATGGAAAGTTACTATAAATAGTAAGTTGTCCATAGACGCGACTTGCGCGTTTAGCACACGACGAGCACTTACACGATTGCTACACGATTCACAACCCATCACACGGTTCACCAATGGGTCGTTGACTTGACACGGTCAACTCTGGTCAAACACAGTCAAACACGGTCAATGTGGACCAACACAGTCAAACACGGTCAATGTGGACCAACACGAGCAAACACGGTCATTGTGGACCAACACGGACAAACATGAACAACCAAGGGTTGTTGGATACAAACACGAGCACTAACACAAACACTAGCACGGTCACATACACGAACTCACGTACGGTGTACGATATAGGTTGCCGGTGACCGACACGTGCTACTACATCAGGAGCTTACGCTTGATTTGCATTTTCATCACTAAGGTGAGTTTACGGCCCCTTTTTACTCTTTTTCAAACGCTTTTAAATAGGGGGAGAATACTAGTTACATCGAGTTAAACATTTATTACTGTACAAACATATTTGGTGTATGCTGGTTTATTGGACAAACGTTAAGTGTTGAACTCGTATTAAGCCCTCACAAAGTCTTACCGTTAATGTACGAACAACGTGGTAGATTTGGATGGATCCATTAGGGAATGACTAACCCCACGGGGCACTATGTTGACTGGATGTCATAACCCGTGCAAACTCTGACCTAACTTGCTATGCATACGAGGCATAGCGGAGGCAAGGACAAACAAGTCTAGTTCGGTAGTGACGCACTGACACTTTGGGCCTAGGGCTCGGTACTAACATTTGATAAACAACATGACACACTTTCTTACTATATGTATATCAAAACCTGTGAACTCACCAACCATCGTGTTGACACTTTTTCTAACTTGTATTCTCAGGTAACTAGCGCGGCTAGCAGGAGGACATGAATGCACGATTTAAGGAACGAGCATTAGGAACTTACATGCATTCTGTCCTGTCATTTTGAAAACAAATTTACTTTTATTCTATTAAACAATGTTGTGTTAACTATTTACATTTCCGCTGCATTTTGTCAAACATTTGATATTCCGCTGCAATATGATATGATAACTGTTATTCCGCTGTAAACTATTTTATGAGTGTATGTGTCAAACTTTGGATTTGTAAACGCATATAGAGGTGTTCTATATGACCTTGAGCTGTGATTCTGGACACGTCACATCCACGTGGACATACGCCACGAGTGGGAATTTGGGGGTGTGACATGGAATGCTTGGCCGTTATCAAACTAATCCTGGCCTTGATCACTGGAAAGCAGCTAAGAAAGTGCTTCTATATCTCCAAGGGACAAAAGACTTCAAACTGACTTATAGGAGAAGTGATAATTTGGAAGTGGTTGGTTACTCTGATTCTGACTTTGCTAAATGCAAAGATGACAAGAAATCCACTTCGGGGTACATCTTTATGTTAGCAGGCGGACCGATCTCATGGAAGAGTCATAAGCAGCAGCTGACAACAACCTCAACCATGATGGCTGAATATGTTGCAGTGTACAATGCAACCTGTCATGGAATGTTGTTGAGAAACCTTATTGCTGGACTCAAAGTTGTTAATTCTATCTCTAGACCATTGAAGCTTTACTGTGATAACTCAGCAGCCGTTAACTTCTCGAACAGTAACAGTTCGACCGGTGCTAGTTTATGTCTTGATACAAAGTACTTGTTCGTTCGCGAGCGAGTTGAGGAAAATAACCTTTGTATTGAGTATATAAGTACTAAAGTTATGCTTGCGGATCCGATGACTAAAGGTCTCCCACCTAAAATATTCGAAGAACATGTTTCGAAGATGGGCTTATGTAAAGACCTTATGGCATAATGTACTTACTTATAATTAACGAAATTTCCTCACTTATTTGATTTGTTTGTCTCTAAATATATGTTTATGCATGCCTAATGACATATAGACACTAATTACACAAATCATTCGTTAAAGGGCTTACTTGTTAATTGATCATAACTTAAGTTTTAAATTTATATTGTAGTATGATTAATGGGGGTCTTGAATTGAATAACTGATTCAATGACTGTATTTCTCTACTATGACTACAACTTAGAACTAAAATGAGTATCATCAATCTGCAGACTTATTTGATGCTCATAATAAATAATCACTTGGTCAAGTGGGAGAATGTAAGACTAAATATTATAATATGGCCCTCATGATTATTTAATTAAATATGATCAATTATCTAAATACCCCTAACAGATAGATAATTATTTGATGGACGTAATTATCCTTATTTATCCTAATTAGGGTTTCCCTTTGGGTGTATATAAAAAGAGATTAAGGCTCCTAATCAAGGGTTACTTACTTTTACACACAACATCATACACGAATCCCTAATCTCTCTGGATTCGTGAACCCCATAACCGAGCCTCTCTTCTCATCTCCATCCTCACCATACACCCTAAACGGGAATCCGAGCGGATCGTCATCTCAAGCATCATGTCTGGAATCAACAATACGTTCACTGGATTCACAGGTTTCATCTAATCTCTATTTCATTCATGTTTTCGTATACATGTTTAAATCTAAACCAAAGGAATCGATCCAACACCACTTACATTCATATCGGTTTATATATTTTCGTCAAATTCAATGAAAATAGTCTCAAGTAACAAAATTATTCTCTCTGCGTAACACAAAACTATAAACTTATATGTTGAAAAATAAATATTGATATAATTATATAAACTACAAATCAACAGAATATAAAAAGGTTGAAGGAGATATGCTAATTTGAGCTCATGAATGAATGAACTTGAATTGTTAATGCAATTATGATTATAATATAAAAAAATCAATTTGGATATTAGTTGTTTTTTTAAGCTTTGCAAACACACCTCCACCCTCAAGTTCGACAATTTGGTGTATGTATTTATCAAATAAAAACATAAAATATTTGAAATTAACAAGTTTTGAAATTAAAATTTGATAAAAGATTTGGTCATGCAAATGTGGCCGCTTTACTCTAAAATCATTGTTTTAGAGACATGTTAATAACAAATATATTTTGTGTCCTCTAATATATTGATCTACAAAATATAACATTCAAAATCTAAATTAAACATATATGAGTTCGTGATTCGGTATGCAATCTAAACTGCTTTTCTTCAAGTTTCAAATCGGTAAACTTGAAACTGAATCAATCAATAAATTGAGTATTATAAATGTATTTGTGCATTAAGGTTTTCTTGAACAAAAATTGACTTGAGAGACTAACCTGAAATTAAATTCAATTCCATAATATGTTTCCAATGGTGTATTTCATAGATCCGTGACTCAAATTAAGAAATTAAGCCAATAAATATACGAGTGACACTAATAAACGAAATGTGGTTAGTGTGAAAACGCCTGAAAAAGAGTGGTTAGGTTGAAGAGTCATCGTCAAAGCAAATGGTCTCATGTGGCGTGCTGTGGGTATTGTAGCCAATCATCTCAAAGTGACTCATTCTATGATTCAGTTACTTTCAAGAGACTTTTTTTTTTCTTTTTAAAGTTATTAATTTAAAGGGTCACACTCAACCTTCAAGTTTCGCACCCTTTATACGTCTTTTATAATATGTCTCATATAAGCATATACGAGGCGTATAAGGGATCCATCATAACGCGAATGATTGATCTTGCTTACGCTTCGTATATGCGTATATGAGGCGTATAGATTATGTACGAGGCGTATAGAGATCAATTATTGCTGAAACAATGTGTGTCAGAGAGGACATTCGCCTCGTATAAGCTTATACGTGACGTATAATGTTACTGAGGTATTAAATTATAAAAAAAAAGTGTAAATAACCGGATAAAATTTAAAACAATTATTGTGATGAGGACACATGCTTTAAATCATATAATTGAGGCATTTGTTGTTCCTAAATTCTTAAAGAGGTGTATGGTTGAATCTATTTTGTCATACAAATCTCAAACAATAATAGTTGATCAGTAGAATTTCTGAAATTTATAATTATTTCTTTAAATGAAAAGAGAATACGAGGCACTTCAAGTTGTGCCAAAGCCTGGTTGTAGACTTGTAGTCAACTCCATTTTATTTATTTATTTATTTTCATCATTTAAATCCAAAAATCAACTTGCACTTGATATCACTTTTAGCTTTTCTTTTCTTTGACGAAATTGTCAACAACCACATCTACAAGACTCACACGGTCACACCATATTACCATAACACCCTTGCCAACAGGGGCGTACCTACATAGAGCCGTGGGGGGCAGCCGCCCACCTTGAAATTTTTTTTTTAGTAGTATATATATGTTAAAATCCTGATCGCCCCCCGTAAAATTTTACAATCGCCCCATTAAACTTTTAAAATCTAAGTGTTAATTAATAAAACTAAGTTTAAAAATGCCCAACTAATAATCTAAATCCAATGTAAATTCAAGTTTAGTATTAATTATAATAAGACAATCCACCACAAAACTGGTTAAAAACCGATTAAACCGAATTCAATCAAATATACCAATTAAAAACCAAATAAACCGATATAAATAAACCTAGTTCAACCTTATATATTATAAAGATAAAAAAATTAAATATGAATTCCCTTTAATCGGTTAACCAAACAAAATGAATTCCACAAAAATTGAAACCGATAACCGAAATTCGTATACAGTTAAGAACCAACTTCAGAATTCGGATACAGTTAGGAACCAAACCTTAAACCAAATTCAGATGTCAGTTCATTTTTTCGGTGACGAATACGGTTCATTTTTCTAGTATTAACAGTTTTCAGCTTTTTTGAATACCCTCAACTAGTCAACTAAATATTCAAATTCACTAAGGGGTCTTTTTTTCAACTCGTCTGGGGCACCCCCAATTCTCAGGGCCTTATACATTATTTTGGATATATATAAAAAAAATAAAATCACGTAGCGAACAACTTTAGATGTATTTTATTTTCATTACGTTTTTATATATAAAATTTAGTTTGATTGTCTTTTTTTAACATGACCCGACCCGATCCGCCTCAACTCAACTTGAACACCAACAAACCTAAAAAATTTCCGCCCCTCATGAAAAAAATTTCTGGGTCCGCCACTGCTTGCCAACAAAAAAAAAAAAGGTAATAAACTAGATTACGTGATCGCGTGTTGCTGTGGGTGCATGATCATTTAACAATTCACATTGGGGTGAACACTTTTTATTAAAACTTAAATGAAACATGGGGTATGAATGAAGAAAAAAAAGACAAAAATAAACATGAAAGAAAAAAAAGGCGCATGGATAAGGCTTTACCTCAATACATCTATTGGGTGAGCTTGTCACATTGCAAAACCAATCCACTAAAGTGAATTTTGGTTAAGTTTTGCAAAGGAATATATATATGATTTGTTTAATTTGAAAATCCGATCTTAGAGATTGAGTCGTTCTTTTGGAATTTTAAAAATAAACATGAGATCCATATTAAAGTTGAATAGAAAAATTATGGCACTACAAAAAACATGGGTTTTTAGGAGTGAAAACTCAGTCCTTAATATTTTAAAATCAGTAGCTAGTGATTATCGAAGACTGATTAGAGACTATAAAATCAATAGCTAAAAATTTGTATGTTTGATAACATGAATTTGATAAAATAATAAATAATTAATACTTAAAAATAAGAGTAAATTACGGTTTTGGCCCCTGCAGTTTGAGTATTTTAACTATTTCAGCCCATAATAAAATCTTTTATCAATTCAGCCCCTATGGTTTAGACAACTAACGTTTTTGGCCCCTAACCATAGTTAGGTTTTGGGCCAAAACCGTTATAATAGTTCAGTATGAGAGGCTAAATATATTTTCAAGTGACATGTGACAACATTGGTTATCAATACGACGGTAGAAACAAGAAAACACATAAATGATTTTTGGATTCGAAAAAGAGTTATTTTAACAAGTTTCTTTCGAAGATGTAATGCAACGTTTTCAAAAGATAAAAACTTATAGGAAACAACTTTAAGTAGCCCCCGGATCCAAATGGTAAAACCATTCCGAAAAATCTATATTCAGTACTATAAAATGAAACATATAAATACAATGAGATAAAAGAAAATCATAGATCTACTGTTGACTATTACTATTTATTTTCTTTAATATAAAATCATTTTAAATTACATCAGGCTGCTCCTGGTAGTTGAACTCATATTAATTAGCGAGTAACAATATTAGAGCAATATTCAAAAGGAGATGATATTGGTCAATAGAGGGCATGAGATGCCACTTCAAATAATGCATACTTTTTAGATGGATGGCTATAAATAAAGATACTTTTTATCTATAAAAACTCCATCAATTATTTTATGTTCCGTATGAAGTTTTGTTTTGTAATTCTAATGTAAGCATTAGTTAATCACTTCCTTTTAAAATATATATAATTTATTTATTTTTTATAACCAAATACACAAAGTATTTTTTAATGTTTCAAAGATGAGACTTTTAGTACCATCATCAATATATTGTAATGATATTAAAAAAGCTTTGTGAAGTTACATTAAAATCATTTAAAAGAAGAATGAATTTTTTAAAAATTATAAATTTAATTCCAAAATCAATAATGTTACATTTATGAATTTAAATCCATCATTTTTTAAACGTGTTTAAGATTCAGAAAAAGGTTTATAATATATGTGAATTTTATATGACAACTAATTTATATTTACGTTTGTTAACGTATGTATATAAATAATAAATTAGCTTGTGGTCATAATTAACAAAATATTGATATAATTAACTTAGAATCTATGATTATTAGTATCCTAATACGTTTAATTCTTTTTTTTTCAAAATCAAATGAAGTATCTGTGGCTATAAATTAAAAAATAAACCATGTTTGTGTTATGCATGTTTGCAAAAATGATACTCTTTTCATAAATATAAAGTACAATAAAATAGTTTAAAAGGTTATAAACATTCAAAAACATGCAATTTGTTTCCATTTATTATGCACAATTACTATGTAAAACTAGCATGACAACATATATATCAAACAAGACTTGCCAAACGCTACAAAGAACGACACACAACACTTTACAACAACGAAAAGACCCTAAAAGCAAATGATCACACTATATGAAAAGTAAATGGACATCTTAATCAACGGTACAACACCAGAAACTATTAATTGAGTCCACAAATTAGAAATAAAGCACGTAACAACCGAAATTTTATTTTAAAAAAAACGAGGACGGCATAGGTTGGTATGTATGATTTCAATCAATTTAATTGATGTGCTTTATTTTAAATAACGTTTAAAATATTGCCTATTTGACCCTTTATAAAAACTATAATACAAACCGATTCGTTTTATAATAATATTTCAAGGCTATACCAACAACTTTAGGATACAAAATAAAGAAATAGGATCTTCTTCTCTTTTAAGATATGGTCTAAAAAGTGCTCGATTAAAGAAACATTTGGACAAAAGACAGTTTGTTCTCCAAAGAAGAAGTCCATAATTTGTCAAGAAACAACTAAGCAAATGATGAGGTAGACCATTATTTATATTATATATATATATAGGGACTTATTCCAGTAAAAACCATTAACTATGAAGGAACCAAAAGAACTGCATAATACACTTGTACATTATGCATTAAAATATTTTTAATTAAAGAGAAAAATGGGGAGCAGTTAAAAAACCAATCTGTGTACAAAACTTAAAGCATAATGTACAGGTGTATTATGCAGTTCTCAAGTTCCTAACATAAAATTGGTTCTTAATGAAATGTCTCCCTATATATATTGGTTACATATACGTAACTTTATTGGTTACATATACGTAATTTCGTGATCTGCATATTTTTTCTTAAAAAATTTTGTTTGTTTATTACATTTCTAAGCTAATAATAAAAAGAGTAAATTACTGATTGTGTCCTTTAAAAATGTAGCAATTTGCTGGTTTCGTCCTTTAAATTCAAAAATTACCAGGAGTGTCCCTATTTTGAAAATTTTGCACTGATTATGTCCTTTATCACTAACGTCGTTAAAAGTCTCCATTAAAAGGCTCATGCCCCAAACACGTGATGGGTATTTTCGTCATTTAATCCCCTTCTTCTTCCATAACTAGGGTTTCAAGTCCAGATTGTTTTCTTTCCCATTTTCCACATCTTCTTCAGCTTCACTATCACTACCACTGCTAGTTCTAACAATTTGCATAAATAGTAGCATCAGATTATCAAGAAACTCAAGATTCACTTGAGGAACTAAGTTAAAACCAATCAGATGATCGAATATACAAATTACCCCCACAAAGTTTAATAGATCAGATAATCAAGAAAATTAGTCAAACATTAGGAAGCTGGGTACCGACGTCTAAGCTTTGTTTTTGTTGAAAATCAGAAAATGCCCAAAATACAACTAAAAATATGTATCCCAAAAACATCCAAAGTAAAAATCACTCAAAACCCAGAGGATTACCATTTTATGAAACCGATTAAACCCACAAATTCTTAAGTTCGATCCCAAAAGAATCGTAATCATCAAAAACCTATAGATGCATCAGTCAAGCTACAAAAGCGGATGAATCTATGGCTGAAGAAGATGAAGAAGATGTGAAGGATCCTGATAGTAGTGATTGTGTGGAAACCGAGAACTCGAAATCAGAGGAGACTGGTGGCGATCATCATGGCGCTGTAAATGGGTGGTTTGAAGGTGGGTTTAGGGTGGTCGGAGTTTTGTTGATTGTGGTTATACATGATGGTGTTGGTGGCTAAACATGCCATGAACATGAAGGAAGCTTCATAAATGAAGAAGATGAAGACAAAGGAGGGTCTGAATCACTACTGGGAAGATTATGTTGTATTAATATATGAAATGACTAATTTACCCCTCATGTGACTGGCACATGGGGTTTTAACGGAATAAGTTAACGGAGTTAATGACAAAGGATAAAACCAGTGCAAAATTTTCAAAATAGGGACACTCCTAGTAATTTCTAAATTTAAAGGACGAAACCAGTAAATTGCTATATTTTTAAAGGACACAATCAGTAATTTACTCTAATAAAAAATCATGAAAAAAAAAATTTAAAAATTGATTGGTTAGTAGGAGTTTTTTGGTTTTATCCAAAGTGAGGAGTTTTTATTTGAACCATCTCCTATATATATATATATACACACACACTAGGTTAAATCCCGTGTGTTACACGGGTGAAATAAATGAAATATTATGCTTTTAGAATGCTTGTATATATTGCAGTACGTTATAAACCCGTGTAATACATGGGTTTAATATAAAATATTAAATTAAAAAACGTCATTGGATGATAAAAATCTCATTGTTTAAAAAATCATTTTATAATATATTTTATTTTAAAAAAATCATTTTTTTAAGATAACTTGTTTTTTACATAAATTTTGTTTTCTGAAAATAAAATATTTCTTACTTTAAAAGTTTTGATTTTAGAGAATTTCATATTTTATAAAAAAAATTTAAAGTGTGCTTTATAAT
This sequence comes from Mikania micrantha, assembly GCA_009363875.1. Lineage (NCBI taxonomy): Eukaryota > Viridiplantae > Streptophyta > Magnoliopsida > Asterales > Asteraceae > Mikania > Mikania micrantha. Next base: position 12,415,803 of record CM018693.1, on the reverse strand, counting down.
AATAAGATAAATAATATGTTAGTTATTACTATTATAATTATTTATTTAATAAGATAGATAATATAATTATTTAATAGGAGAGAGAATTAAGTGGAATGATAAGATGTTGACAAGTGTTAATTATAGTGTAAGAAGGTGACATGTGACATTAGTGGTTTAAGATTGTAACAAGTGGCAAATTTGTTACTATTTTATTATAGAGTATAGATGTATATATATATATATATTTTTTGAACGACAAATGTTATTTCCTCTTAAACTACTCCACAATAATTACATCATTGCATGAGTTAGAACCCATGACCTCCTATTCTAAGAGGCAAAGCCTCTATCAAGTGGGCTAGTCCCACATTGGCAGATATATATATATACTAGGTTAGTACCCCGTGTATTACACGGGATAAATAAAAAAATATAATAAATAATTATCATTAAAAATTTAAACAATATAAGACAATTTTTAATATAAAATAATAATTTTGGGATAAATAAAAAAATATAATAAATAATTATCATTAAAAATTTAAACAATATAAGACAATTTTTAATATAAAATAATAATTTTTTTAAACACTATAGTTTTTACAAATTTTATTTTTTAATTTTTTTTATAATTTTCTTTTTGAAAATTCAATATTTTATAATAATTTGTTTTTTTTTAAATGTTTTTTGGATATTAATATAATTTTAATGTAATAAAAAATATTTTTTTCTTAATGCAAAACATGCATTTAATAAGAGAGATATGAGGGAAAACAAAATTAAGGTGGTATAGGAACATGACAAGTGTCCTTAGAAACCTTTATTTATTAGAATAGATAGATAATTAAACAAATACATACACTGTATTTTCATCCAAAGTATACGAAGTTGTCAAGATGTGTCAATAGTATTTTACACGATGGATATAGGCGTTAATAGAAGAGTTATCACTTTTTTCAAAAATGGACTTAGATATATCCCAAAAAAAAAAAGTTACTAAAAGACGACGTTTTCTTGCTTTGCCCTTTGAGTCACTTTTACCTTTTCTTATTTAAGAATAACCGTTTTCATTATCTATAAACCGATTAACTGTTTTTTAAATTAAGATTGGATCGAATTGGATATATAAAATCATGTTTATCCGGATCATATATTTGAATTCAAACCGAATAAACCGAATAAACTTGTTTATTCAAATATAAAAATTATGTTTATTTGGGTTACTCAGTTTATTTGAATAAATTCACTGTCACAAACACATTTTTATTTGAATTGGATCTAATTTTAAATACAATATTCAATATTTTTAAAACGGAGCAAACAATTATTCTCTACACACATTATTAGACCCCTTTAAGGCTTTAACACCTCTAAACATAAAGGACACAAAAAATAAAACTCGTACTTGATTGTAGCTTTATACACTCGCAATGTGAGCGCGAGTAATGATAACAACCAAATATATGATAATTCTTTTATCGTTGTAGGAGTTTTATGAAAAAATTTAACGCACAACGACATTTTGGTTATTAACATAAAAAATATAATGTAGTTTAGGTACAATAGTTTATAATCTTGCATTTCATAGTGTTTACTTCTATTCATCGGTAAATATTTTTTTATAATGTATTCGTAAATGAATTACCGGTGAATAAACATGTCGTAATGTTAATCACCAAATTAAGTCCTGTTTGGGATTGCTTATTTAACTTAAAACGGACTTTTTGTTAAAAGTGTTTATTAACTTATTACTTTTTGAAATGAACTTTTTAAAAATGTGTTTGGATTAGGTTTTTTAAAATTACCAAAAAGTACATTTTTTATTGATATTATTTTAAGGTTATTGGGTAAAAGGTAAAGAGTGAGGTATGTTTATAATTTTATGTCAATAATACATAAGTTATTCTGAAAAACTAGAATTTTTAACTTTTGAAAAACAACTTATTACTCTTTTACAAAAAGTCATTTTTAAAAGTCTTTTTAGGTTTGACAAACAACTTATTGACTTATTGGCTTTTTTAAAAACCAATAAGTCAATAAGTTATTTTTAGATGAAATTCCAAACAGTGCCTTAATGTAATCGTGTAGTTTCCTTTTATCAAGCCGATATCATTATTTAAAAGCAGTCCCTATATTTTAAATGTTATTTTAAGTGTTTAATGGTGCCTAATATTATAATTAAAACCTATTGTCGTATTTGATAAATTAATTATAGCATTCCAAAAAGATGGCTTTACAAGCATCGATGACATGAACGGGAATAAAAGTATAATTAATATCCTCAAGAAATCAAAAGGAACAATCTGCCAACTCATCTTGTGGTACCAACAAATTAAATCTACTATGAAATCATGATCTAATGTAGGAAATACTTCTCGAAGAAATACTCTTTAACCATTTTTCTCAAAATAGAAAATTATAATTACTTTTTAAATACTAATTAAAGTTACGTCTTTATAATAAATTTATAAAATGTTAAAGTTCATTGTAAGATTATAAATGAACTGTAAATTAAATAAATCGTTCGTGAATCATTCAACAAGGAATATTATTATTATTTTTATTATAAGTGAATGAACATAAACATGTGTTAAGTTGTTCATTTGTATCCATAAATGTTCAATAATATGTTTATTCTTGTTTGTCTATGTTCGTTTGTTTATGCTTATTTTCATGTATTTTATATTTTTTAGTATAGTTTATTTCTTTAACATTTCAAATAGTATACTATTTAAAATTTGTGTGTTGTTAAAAATTATGATTGTTATCTCTAACATGTGCATGGTTGTAGAAGTCGCTAGGCGCTATTCGGCCGGCGAGGTACCGCCTAGGGATTAATCGGCGCTAGACGGATTGGAATTTTTATATGTAATTTTACAAATATTTAATATATACACACATTAATATCAATAATATAATATAATACTTCAAATATATTAAAAAATAAACTTAAACATACTAAGTGAAGTACTTCAAATTACAAACTTAAACACAGAATTCAGAGTTTATGGATGGATTACGATGTTTAGTGGCAGGGTTCAACGTTTCAGATGTTGGATTTGATGTTTTAGAGACATATTACGTATTTGGGGTTGAGAAATGTCTCGAACATTTATCTGGTCCTTTTTACTCGAAAAAAGCCAAAAACACCAAAAAAACAAAAAAAACCAAAAAAAATAGGCCGCTTAGGCCGACTAGGCCCCGCCTAGGGCAAAAATTATAAGAAAGCCGGGCGCCTAGCGCCTAGGCGGCCGCCTAGGCCGATTTTTACAACCCTGAACATGTGCTTTATTTTTATGGTCATGTTCGTGATTTGTATATCAATTGCATAACCTAATGTTTATTTAAAGCGGTGATGTTTAATATTTGAATGGTAAATGAATTGCTTAACTTTAAATTTCGTTTTGGTAACGTGTTTTTGCATCATTTATAAACATGTTTAATGTTAAACGAAGGAACATGAATAATATTTTTTATTTTTAAATTATGAAATATTTCTTCATCATAGACATGAACTCTTAATATATTTGAAAGAGAAACCTTTGTCACATACTTTGTTTGCTAAGTCACATGTCCTTTAGTTATGATTGTAAACGACTAGAATAAATATGAATAAACAATTGTTTGTGGTAGTTTGTTTAATACTGAAATTATTCAAGAACGATTCACACGCTCTAACCGAACAAAATTTTTTGTTCAAGTTCATTTATTAAGGAATTGAAATTGTTCATAAACACAAATAAACCTTATTTAAAAAATTAACATTTTTATTGCTAAACATTAGACATAATCATATTATATAATTATAAAGCTAAACATTTCACATAAAAATTATAAATATAATTATCTTACAACTAAACATAAGTTAAAATATAGTTATAATTTGAATTACTCTAACATAATGTTTAAATGATTTAAGTTTCAAATTATCGTACTTTAACAAGATACAAAGTTCAAATAATTAGATTTGTAGTTGAAACATCAAACTTAATTACTTAAAAATAAAAAATACATCACGCATTTAATACTTATATATTTAAATAAACGATAATAAAAATTCATGCAAGTAATTGAACTATGAGTAGGTTTAATGCAAATATGCTTAAAAGATAAGAAAATGGAAATAACATAAATCTAGAAGTTGAAAAAACAAATAAAAGAATATGAAAAAGGAAAGAAGGGAGGTCGGTTCCTTGCGGCGGACGTTCTTAGGTTCGGTTTCGAACACAGGCTCGTAGTTAGGTCTGGTTCTTGTCTATTTCGTCATCAAACATTACAAAATGCAGACTCATTTCACTTTGTGTGTGCGCATAAGAACCACCCACTCCTTCCCCTCATTTACACACATTTTCTCCGACCACCACGAAACCACCGTCCGTGAAATCAAGCCTAAGAACCGCCGTATTATGGTTAGTCGTTATACAGTTTCATTATAATTTACATTTCCTCGTTGATTTCATCATTTACGAGTGTTCAATTTGTTGTTTGATGTAATGCAGGGCGCCGGAGGACCTGCCGGAGAAGACAAGCAATGGCCACTATGGTTGAAACCAATGCTTCGTGAAAGTTTTTTTGTTCAATGCAAATTACACAAGGATTCGCATAAATCGGAATGTAATATGTTCTGTTTGGATTGTATCAATGGCCCTCTCTGCTCTCTCTGTCTCCATCATCACAAGGACCATCGCAGCATTCAGGTTTGATATTCTGATTCTTACTTTTTGTTATTCCAATTTCATTGGTTCAATCATTCAGAATTTCATTAATTAAACAGCTTATTTCAATCCATCATATCATTAGTTTGTAATTTCCCCAAACCGTTTCAGCAATTTAAGTTTTCCTGTATTTAGAAATTTGGTCATAATGAGGTAATTTCGCTGATTGGTGAACAGATCCGGAGGTCTTCATATCACGATGTAATTAGGGTTTCTGAGATTCAGAAACACTTGGACATCAGTTCAGTGCAAACGTACGTAATCAACAGTGCAAAAGTCGTGTTCTTGAACGAACGGCCGCAGCCGAAGCCGGGAAAAGGTGTTACGAACACCTGTGAAGTGTGTGACCGTAGTCTTGTCGATTCCTTCCGATTCTGCTCACTTGGCTGCAAGGTAAACACGATCACGGCTGCACATTCCGATCGCGCTGATATTTTCAACTCGATATATTTAACTGATTTTGTTATTCCGACCCACGCAGATTGTTGGCACTTCGAAGAATTACGAGAGGAAGGGGACGATTTTGTCGGAGACTGATCATTTCATGACGCCGGTTTTGGATTCCGAGGATTCTTATAGCAGTAACAGAAATCGCCGGCGGATAATAAACTATAGCGGCAGAGTTCATAGTTTTACTCCGTCAACACCGCCGGCGACGGCGAATAGCTTCCGGACGGCGAAGAGGAGAAAGGGCATACCTCACAGAGCACCATTGGGAGGCTTAATCATAGAAGTCTAAACATAGACCTAGACTTTTGTTTAATATCTATAAAGGTCCTTCATTTTGTACTTTTTTTAAAATGTACCCCTCTCCCACTTTCCATGTGGGAAATGCATGCCCATATTACGCTTTAAGCTTTCCCGTTTGTATAAAAGAGGGGTAAAAAGGTGTAGTTTTGGGGTAAGTTAAGAGGGGTAAAAATGTCAGAATAATTAGTTGGAGTGGATTTATATAGTTTTTTTTTTTTTTTAAATATATGTATAATTTAGAAAAGAAGTGTAATTACAGTGTGATGGTAATGTACTTTATTAAAATTGCAAAATATGTGTTTTCTATTTTGCAATGTATGGAATAAGTGTTGTGAATTTTGATATTGCTAAAGTTATATAATGTATGATTGTATGCATTATTAAATGATATTTTCCATATATTCTTATTGATATCAAAGTGAGGGTCAATTTGGGCTCTTCAAGATTGGTCTTTATTTGACAAGTACAAATGAGTTGACTCGATGTTTCGAAATATCTACACAATGACCCTTACAATCCTTTGGGGCCACTCTTGTAATAACAATGGTTTGTCTTTTGAGGGCTTCTTTAAAATAATTATTTTTAAGGTTCAACTGGATTAATTAGGAAATATATCGTGATTAAACGGATTGTTTTAAAATTTTAAAAGGGATGATTAATATGAAATTGAGGGAGAGATTCGTTAAAAAAACCTAATTATCTGAGAAATGTTGGAAACATCTAGGATGTGTCACTGTGTTATAGTGTGTTTTAAGTGATTAAGTTTTTTTTTGAACAGCAATAATAGTATATAATTAAACAAGCTAGCGGGTCACTAGCAACACCCCAATTACATCAGAAACGAAAAGATAAAATCATTCACCAACAGCATACATATGGTACCTTACAACATAACAATTCCTTCCCATGGGTTGATCATCCACTTGTCCCAGATGGTAGTAATTTTCTTCCCTCTATGTGTTATCCATGTAAAAGCCTGCAACTTTATCTCATCAACCAAACAATCCATGGGGGCTCTTGTATTAGAAAATATCCTTTTATTTCTGCAGTTCCATATTTCCCAGATGGTAGCAAAAGCAACAACCATTTTAACTTTCCATTTCCACCCCCTAACATTATCATTGATGAGAAAGCTCAACATGTTATATATCGAACCATGACTTGTGAAGTCAAAATCGAGCCACCATGAAATCCTCCTCCATGTCTCTTGTGCTACTGGGCAATTAAAGAAAAGGTGATCCACGTCCTCATCATCATTCGAACACAGTGGGCAACCGGATGTTGGGATATTAACCCCCCTTGCTAACAGATTGACTCTTACCGGAACACGATTGAGTGACACACGCCATACGAAGCTATTTACCTTAGCGGGGACCCATTTCAGCCACATCGTATTTACTGAGGGAATTCTCCAACATTGATTGTTGAACCAGGCACGACACGAGTGAGTTGAGAATTCACCATTAACTTCACCATTCCATACCCAGGTATCACTTCCATCCTTAAACGGATAACTTCTTATCATTTCCTCTAAATCAGAACATTCGTCAGATAAATTACTATTTAAGTTTGTTCTTCTCCACTCCCAATTGAATCCCAGTATGCCTCCCGAAACTTGTCTGATCCTTTGAGAGACTTTGCAGTTCTTGTGTTTTTCAAGTGCAAACAAGTTAGGGAATACTTGTTTGAAGGAATATTGACCAAACCACGATTGTTTCCAAAATAATGTCTTACTGCCGTCCCCCACTTGTCTCCTGATGATCTGCCCTATGTATTTCCCTTCACCTTGGAGATCTTTGCCGAGTTTAACAATAGCAGCCCAGGCACCTCCATTAGATACTCTCCCCAGTTCATCCTCACGTTCGAAGCTTACCTTATGAATATGTCTAATAACGTCCGACCATAGTCCGATGCCTCCTTTCAAGGCTCTCCACCACCATTTAAAGATTAAAGCAATATTGAGAGATCTCAATTCACCGACACCCAATCCGCCAAACTTCTTTGGAGTACAGATTTTATCCCATGCCACCCAATGAATTTTCTTTCGTTCCTCGTTTCCACCCCATAAGAATTTTCTTCTAATTGCTTCCAGTTTTTGCAGTGTCTTCTTAGGCGCCTTAAACATCGAGAAGTAATATATGGGTAGACTCCCCATTACACTTTTTATCAGAGTTAACCGACCTCCAAACGAGAGATTATTAGCCTTCCAAGAACTGAGCTTTTTCTTGAATTTGTTAATAATCGGGGACCAGTGTTTGGTTAATCGCATGTTAGCACCAATTGGTATTCCCAAATGATCTATCGGAAGCTTGGCGTGACTACATCCCATGCAGATCGCAGCTCTTTCTGAATCATCTTCTGGGACGCCTATTCCAATAATTTTGCTCTTGTGGTAATTGATACTTAGACCGGATATCATAAAGAAGCACCTCAATAACCTTTTAAGGTTTGAAATATTCAGCAGAGACCATTCGCCCAGAAAAATCACATCATCAGCATACATTGAGTGTGTAATAATTGGGCCATCATGAGGTAATTGAATACCCTTCAAAAGGTTGGAATCAAGTGCCGACCGAATCATAGCTGATAGACCTTCCATGGCAATAATAAATAAGAAAGGGGATACCGGATCACCTTGTCTTACCCCTCTTGATATCTGGAATTCGTCTGTTGGAGAACCATTCACCAGAACCGAACATCTCCCTGATTTTAAGTATCCTTGGATCCATCTTCTCCACCGTTCTCCAAATTGCATTTGTTCCATGATTGAATCTAGATACTCCCAGTTAAGTGAGTCAAACGCCTTTGCGAAATCCACTTTAAACAACATCATTTCCAACTTGTTTTTCTTTGCCCAATTTTGTACTTCATTGACAAGAATATGGCCATCAAAGATACTACGACCTTTGATAAAAGCTGTCTGTTCAGGGCCCACAATTTTGTTAATCACAGCTTGTAGTCTGAGAGCTAACAGTTTCCCAATTACCTTAGGCATGCAACCGATGAGGCTTATCGGTCTATAGTCTTCAAGAGATGAAGGATTGGGAGATTTAGGAATGAGGACTATGAATGAGGCATTGCATCCCTTAGTAATCTTCCCATACGCTTCAAAGTATCTGACAAAGTTCAGAAAATCCAGCTTAATTATCTCCCAGTGTTTTTTTATTAGGGCAAAAGTCAAACCATCTGGGCCAGGAGCCTTGTCACCCCCGCACTGCCAAACTGCATTTTTAATTTCTTCCAAAGAGAAAGGGACTTCAATTGCCCGGGAGTCATCACTCGATAATTTGCAGATATTACCATTTCTTAATCTAGGCCTTGAGTGTCTCTGTTCTTTGAATTTATTTTCAAAGAACATACGAATTGCCTCCTTGATTTTGTTTGGATCATATTCCCAATGACCTTCCATTACAACACCATTTATCCGATTTCTCTTCTTATTATTATTGATAATACCATGGAAAAAACTTGTATTTTCATCACCTTCAGTCACCCATTTTAGTCTAGCCTTTTGTTTTAGATCCATCTTCCTCTTTAGTTCCATGTCCTTTAGACATTTGATTGCGTTTCTTCTCATCTCCAGCTCAGAGGTTGACAATGCTGTCGATTCAGCCTTTGCCTCAATCATTGAAATTTCCTTTTCAAGTGTGGTGTAAACCCTATTGTCCTTTTCCTTTTTCTCCTTAACCCATTTTTTAATATCAATTTTTAGGGCCTTTAGCTTTTTTGAGAGATTATAGTCAGCCGCTCCCGTATCCAGTAACTGAGTGTGATTTTTCCATGAGCTGTTAACAACCTCGAATAACTCCGGGTATAATAACCAAGAATTGTAGAATCTAAAAGGCGACGGACCAAAATCAGTAGCTGCTGCAATTAGAACAATAGGCTTATGATCTGACCATTTCCTATCCAAAATTTTGGTGGTTGCCATAGGCCATCTGTGAATCATACTTTTACACAAGAGGAATCTGTCAAGTTTACTCAAGGCAGATCCATCATCCTTCACCCACGTATATTTACCACCATACATGTTTAGTTCACCCAATTCAGCCTTCATGATAAACTCATTAAAATCCTTTGCTGCTTTATCAATTGGAGCTCCTGATGATCTATCAGATGAGATTCTAATAGTGTTGAAATCACCCATAATAATCCAACTTCCCACATTTGTGTTTTTAATTTGGAGGAGTTCCTGCCACAATTGCCTTCTATCAGATTCACCATGAGGAGCATACACGTTTACCAAATTGACATTTTCAAGAACCCCCATCCATTCCCCTGAAATAACAATATAATTTTGAGACAACTTGACTTGATTTTTCTTGAACATTGCAGGATCCCAGCAACATGCAATTCCACCCGATCTCCCGTTTGATGGAACTGCAACAGCATCATAGTTCATGTGCTCAAAGATTTTCGCAAATGGAACGTCCTCGACTTTAGTGAGCTGTGTTTCTTGAATGCTAATAAAATGAATACCCATCCTTGTTCTGATGTTCTTGATCCATTCAACTTTTACTGGACCACCAATTCCCCTTACATTAATCGATAAACAATTCATTGGATAATCGTAAAAGACTCCTCACCTTCAATTGCTTCTTTAACCAATTCCGCATACCCATCAAGTTCAACTCCAATTGCGTTTCCCATAGTAATCGTAGCTTCAATTTCAGACTCCAGATTGCGCTCAGCATGTTGAAAATCATCAATTTTCTGTGTTAGGTCAGCAGGCAGTTGATGCGATTCTCGAGTTTGCTCCTCCGATGGACAATTTCTAGAGGCTCCGCCGACTGGTGGGGTGTTAAGATCCAAGGTAGTCAGATCTAAAACAGTGCCCCTGTTCTCCTTTGCCCCAACTGAGAATGACAATGCCCCAGAATACTCAAAGGAGACGTCCTTGGTTGGGTCGGCCCAACTATCCTCCATTCTTCTTCTTTTCCTTGTGACGATTCCACCCACATCAGTTATCATGTTAGGCCCATAGATATCATTTGGCCCAAGACGGGCCCGAATATCCTTATTATTTTCTCCATCTTGCGCAGGTGATTGTTCACGTGTGGCCGAAAAACGAAAAGTATTAGGATTATCAGTGTTCCTGATTAATGCACTTTCCCCGATGTCAACATTATTATGGGCCCCTTCGTTTTCTACGTCCGCATGCAATGCATTAATCTCCGTTGCCTCTTCGTTTTCAATAGGCTGTTCGTCTCCCCGTGCATTCTCCTGCTGCTCGACCACCGTGGCCGATGGTTCCTCCGGCAGAGATCCACCGTTGACGAAGTCAGGAACCCAGTTTCGCTTGTCCTCTTCGATCCATCCGCGAAACTGTTTGTTCTTCCAATGAATTATGATTTCTTCCGATATCGGTTTGATATCGGATACCAAGACACCAATGGCATCCAAAGTTAGATTCGTATCACAAGTTGATGCCTCTGACTGACATACAACCTTTCCGAATTTTTCGCCAATTTTATTCATAATTGTGTTTTCCCATAGTTGTGGAGGTATACCCCAGATTCTTAGCCATGCAATTCTTTCCATTGGCAATGATTGTCCATTCCATATTGCCATATTGGAGAACCATTGACTCCATTTCTCCTTGCAGCTTATGAATCTTTCTGCATCACTCTTATGATTAAAGGTGAGAAGAACGTTTAAACCACCCAAGTATCGAATTGAGCATCCTTCCTTTCTTTCTTGTTCAAGAATCGTCTCAATATTGCACAAGTTGGTGAGATTTAACGTCTTTCCAACAAGTGAAACATTGCTCCAGATAGCCATAGCCATGGTTATAAGATTGCCAACCGTAATTGATTTTTTATCATGCTGATCGACCCTTTTTTTCAATAACACATCCTTGTAAGACCTGGTTTGATCTCTCAAATGCATGTCTGAGTGTCGTTGAAGGTTATCAAACCTCGTAGATGAAACATTATATCCGTTGGAACTTGCATTTCTCTTTGTGTCTTCAGCCTTATTCCTTTTTTCATATCTCGCAATGTTCACCGATAGTTTGAGTGATCCCATCTTGACCTCGTTCATACTACGTACCAGCCTCTCCGTGTCTGCACTTTCTGGTAATCTTACGAACCCGAAGAAGCTCCCTGACTTGTCTTTCCGAGCTGCTACATATACATCCGATACCGTACCAAATCTTCCAAATTCCTTGGCCAATTCCATTGCGTTGCAGTCTTCCGGAAGGTTTGAGACGTAGAAGGTGATTGTCTTCTTCGCCTGTAATCCACTTGAGTTTGCATTGTGCTGCGTTCTTCGTGTGTTCTTCCGTCGATACTTTTGCCATCCTCCGTGCTCGCCTTCCCTGTCATCGTCTTCGCCGGTTCCTCTCCCCGTCATCGCCTTTCCTTTCTTTTCTTAATTATCATCCTTAAGTGATTAAGTATAAACAAACAAGCTTAATATTGATATTCACACTCTTTTAGTATTTATGTGAGAATAATGAAGACAAACCTAACCCTTATCACGATTGGGATCATTAAGACTGCTCTGAAGGAGTCTTCAGCTCAAAGTTATCGTTTGAAGTTAATCATACAAACACTTTTAACATTATTTTTATAAAATAAGTAACATTAAATTAAAATTAGTGTAATTTTACCTTTACCCCTTAAAAACCATACATATATACATTATATATTTATATATGTGCAATGAGACGCAAATAAACCTAAATTTTAACAAGGATAACACACTAAATAAACACACGGTTATATATGTGGTACTAATGTGGACATACCATTAAAAATAACAAGCGTAAAAAAAGTCCCAATGGCCCAATGCACCACTGCCTCTATGCACAAACTCACTTCAACAAACTACTTTTTTTTTAAAAAAAAAAAAATTATTGTTTTTAGTATAATACTCAAATTAAAAATTAATTGCTCAACTTTTGTTGGGTTTTTCGATATTTATACTATAGTTGAACAAGATAAAAAACAAACGGGTGACTATAACAGGGTAGGGAGGGCGAGGACACAAGACGAGTGGTTAAGGATTCTTTCCACACTTAATACTTAATAGGCTTTAAGAAGGCTATAATTGGACACAAGACGAGTGGTTGATTGAATCTAAAATTAATATTTTAAACATGCTTTTAACATTTTTAAAAGTAAATAATAATAGAAAGTGATTCATCAGTCTAAAATATAAACATGTCACAATTATTTTCAGTTACGAGATTGCGGCCTTTAAATACATGGTTTAGCTATACATATGATTACTCGATTGTTATAGTTGTGTTGGTCGAAAACAATAAAAATGTGTATATGGTTTTTGTGTAATTACGTTTTCTAAAAAAACACGTTTTTTTAATTGTGGCAATTATGCAAATTGGCCCTATAATTATCGAAACGTGGGTTCGTTTTCTCAACGTAAATAATTGACGGGCCCTTTTCAGTTCTTTCTAGTGTTTTTTGTTCTACTTCTTTTTAAGTAATACGAGTGTTTTTAAATAAGTATTCAGGGGACGGGGTAGTCGCGGGTTTCGACGGTTCGTCGGCTATGGGCCACAAGTTTCATGGTTCGGTCACGTGCGTTTTCGATGCAGCTTAAATCATTCACATATAAAGAGAAAATAACTCAAGAGATAAAGAGATGTTTAATATATTAATTCAAAAGTATATTATTAATTCTAGTTGTAACCAAATAGAGTTTGGTTGCAGTGACGGAGCTTAAGCAGATTGAGAGAAGACAAAAATTTACGGAATCTAGATTATATGTTAGTTTTTTGAAGTGAAGGGGCGAAACCGAAACTACCATTTTTAAATAAAAATAACATTTCGACTGAAAAATTAACAATATAAACGGAAAAAGAGGGAGGCGGTCGCCCGCGACCCGGCCCTTGAAGAGCTTCGCCCCTGTTTGGTTGCATGCTGTTGTGAATGATCCGACTTTTTAACATGTTTCACACCCTAGTTTCACGTTGTGGGTAGGGGTGTTCATCGGATCGGATAACGGTTTATTCGGATCGGGTTGTTCGGATTTGAAAATTTTAGGGCCTTATCCGAAACCCGACCCGATCCGAATTCGAAAATTTTCTATCCGATCCGAATCTATCCGAATAACCCGAATAATTTTTTCATCCGAATAATCCGAACAACCCGAAAAAACAGGGTTTATTCGGGTTATTAGGATTGAATTCGGATATCCGATCCAAATAAACAGGATTTTGGATATCCGATATCCGATCCGATCCGAATTCGGAAAACGGATATCCGATCCGAATCTATCCGAATATCCGAATCTTTAATTCGGATCGGTTTTTTCGGGTTTCGGATACGATTCGGATTTCGGATTTTTTCGGATTTCGGATTTTTTCGGATTTCGGATTTTTTGAACACCCCTAGTTGTGGGCGAACCAATTTAAAAAATAAAAACAGAGACAGATTTTTCATGCAGCTTAAATTACCAGCATATCAAGAAAAGAAGCTGAATAGATGATTGAATAGGAGACTTTTAATTGATGAGTGATTGAAAGTAGGGGTGAGAAAAAACCGAAAAAACCGAACAGGAACCGAAAAACAGAACCGAATGAATAATAGAAAAAACCGAAACCGAATTTTTCGGTTTGGTTTTTTATATTCTAAAAACCGAACCGAACCTATTTGTAATCTTATTTAAAAATTTATATATATATATATATATATATATATATATATTGTTATTTTTATACTTACTTAACGGGATAAAAACACATAAAGAGTCTACCGTTTGAGATGATAAAAATTTGGATTAAATTAACTCTATCATTTTAAAAGTTAAAAATCGGAATTATTGCATATTTAATTATTTACTTTTGATTAGTTTTAAATGTAAGAACACGATTATAATTATTTAGTTTTATTTTGATTAATTGGTGTTCGATTAATTAATTTATGAATTATCTATTGTCAAACATGTGTGAACAATAAACACAAACACAAAAAAAAAGTAAAAAAATCCGAAAAACCGAAAACCGAACCGAACCGAACCAAGCATATCCCTTAATTGAAAGGGTCAAAGCAGTTGCATTACAGGAGAATTGTGCCCTCTCAATCCTAAAACATCAGGCTTTGATTTCTATTATTTACTTATTTATTTTATTTTTCTAACGACAATTTGAGATCGACCCCCATTTACGACTAGGCTCAAACCTCTCATCCATTCTATTAGTTTATGTAAATAAATAATCAAATTATGGGATAGGTGTAAAATATTAATTCAGAAATGAGTAGATATAGAAATATATAAATTTTTTATTCTTCTTACAATCAAATAGAGTTTCGTGGCGTGTTAAAGCGAACTGTTTAACATGTTTCACATCTTATGTGTTTTGGGCAAATAATTTTAGAAAAATTAAAAATTACGCTAGTAACATGTTGCAATAGTGTCAACACAATCTTGAACACTAAAACTCAAATTAAAAAAAAAATATACATTGAAAAGGCTATCACTCCATCACAAACCATAAAACATATTTTCTCTTTAAAGTGAGTTATTATGTCATAGAACTCAAAATTGTACACTATCATAAAATCAAACATTAAAGATACACCGTGTCGTAAAACTATACTCCGTCGCAAAAGAGAGCGTCAAGAAACCGAACATAAATGTAGACAAAAAAAGAAGAAAACAAAAAAAAAAGAGCCAAAAATAGAAAAAATAGAAAAATGGACAAAAACCAACTTGCTATTCTATTAACAAGGTTTTTTAGGTCGCTCATTACAACGGGCTATACGAATACATGAATATGCTAAAGGGTGTTTTTACAAATATTAAAATCAACCTTGAAGTATTGACGGGAACCCGGCTACGGTGGTGAAATCAACATGACCAGGTACCTATAGAGAATTGTAAGTTTTATGATTATAAAAACAATTGTTACGAAACACGAATTCAATTTCTTTTACTTGTGAGCATCTGGTGTGAATAAATACAAATTGTTGTCGAGCAAATTTATTTCCCATTATACTCAAACTTAAACATTTATATTTTGTATGACTTGATTTAGAACAAAATCTATGTCGTAATGTATATGAACTCTAAAAAAACGTAAAACTTAGCACGAAAAAGAACTATATTTTACCTGACTCCTTTTTTAACAAAATTTACACGGAAACGTTACCCAACTCGAATTTATTCCGATACATATATAAAAATAAGCACGCAACAAACTTTTTTCCATTATAATGAACAAAATTAATTAACAAAAAAAATTCAAAATTGTATATACTGTGGAGAATAAACTCATAATTTTAAATAGCTGAAAGAGTAAATGTAACAAATAATAAAAGATGACGAGATACTTTGTTAGGAGTAAACGTCATCATCATTGCTAAATGCATTTTATAATTGTATTTTGTGTATATAGATAATATTTGGGTGTTTGTCATATTTTCTTTTTCTTTTGAGATTTTTGAAGGATGAAAAAAACAAAAAAAGATTTGGAAGAATAGGAACAATATTGGAGCCTCAAATCACAAACTTATATTATTAAGTTTTAACCTTCCTCTATGGTGTATCTAAAAAGTAAGAGCAAGCTTTTATGTCCTCTAAAACTTCATCAGCTTGGAGACTTGTTTTCAAATATTTTAAGGTTCTTGCTTTCCAAATCAACAAATATATAAGCAAGAATCGTTAGATGATAATGGCTCTGGTGCTAAAGGGAGGTTATACAATGTTTATCTCAGTATGTGTTATATTTTAGTCATATAAGTGATTATTTAAGGGTTTTGTTATTCACCCACCCACCCACCTACCCCACACCCCTTATACGCCTCGTATAAGTATATACAAGGCGTATAGGGAGACAATTATTGAGTGTTAGAATTTTTCAGTGTCAATAATTGGGCTCCTATACGAGGCGTATACCACCGTATAGACCTATACGCGTCGTAAAGGTCCTATACGCGACTCTATACGTGACCATTCATAGGGTGTCAGTGCCAATGATTAGACGCATATACGAGAAGTATAGACCTATACGAGGCGTATATGGTCAGTGAGGGTGTTGAATTAAAAAAGTAGGGTGTGTGAATAACCATCCCTTATTTAATCATAAAAAAGGTGGGTTAAAATTTCTAAAAATAGGATGAGATGGTATTAGTTAAAAAAAAAACAAACAAACTTTCTTTGTTTTTGCCGTAATCAATATTATGACAATAGAGCAATATTGACCAAGAAACCAGTCAAAGTCATGCAACTTGGGCGGGTGAATATGGTTCAGCTCACCAACACACAAAAAAAAAAATCAAATAACAAGTCGACACTTGTCTACGTATTGATTTCCTGGTAAACCAGCAGCGATATGCAACACGTCCAACTAACGTGACTTTTTTTTAACGGCAATTTGATCACTGACGGGTCATAGACCAATCGAATTATATCCATATCTAATAGAAGAAAACAATAGGTGAGAGAAAACCCTTATCCCAGCATGGAACCCCAATTTTGTCCACAACAAGACCTGAACCCGTGACCTCACCAACATTGAAGCCACATGGTACATCTCCTCAACCATTTGATCGACCTTCCCAACTAATGTCACTTCTCACTTTTTTTTTTCTTTTTATTATTATTTATTTTTTAAAAAACCAAGGTTTTCTAGGCTAGTGATTATCCACTTGACTTCCCTAAGATAAGTACTCGGTTCGAATGCAAGCCAATACTTATTTGCTAAAGCTAGGTCAAGGTGTTTACTCAGTTGCGGGTTCCTCCTGGGTGGGCTCAAGCGTAAGTTCCAGAGCATCAATTTTAATCGATAATGTTATTAAGAAGTTTGACAATATTGCTCCAATTATGCCTCTGGTTGGATCATTGGCTAAAATGCTAAATCGAAATTTTGTAACGCATTGAGGCATCCTATTGGTAAGGTGATTTGGACCGATTTATCATATTTTAATATTCTTGAATGCTTCGACAGTTTGGCCGTATATACATAAATCTCATTAGTAATGATATAATTGGCTATGTGTAGGGGACCTTCCCATGTTCCCTTGAATTCATCAGTGATGTCGAAGGAAGGCTCATCTCAACCCTGCTTATAGTGTTTGGGTGAGAACGGATCAAAGTGTTCGCTCTTGGTTGAATGCAACACTCTAAGTGGACATGTTGACAGAAGTCTACAATAGAATATGAAAAAAAAACATATATGGATATTTGGATGGCTTTACAGCAAAGATTTTTTGATTAATCCACGGCTAAAGAAATGAAATTAAGTGGACACTTCAAATTCTGTCTTGAGTGTTGTCATTCTAAGCTGTTAAATAACACTTATTATTATTTTTAAAATTCTTATATTTATAATCAACTAATTTTAACATGTTTTTTTAAACGAGGTTAAAGTTTAGTTAATTTTTTTAGTAATAACCAAGTAAATGTACTTAAAGTTCTGCTAGTTCATCATTCATTAAGGCTGTGTCCTAAACATGAGAATTTCTTCCACATACTGTGAAATTGCAAGGCAACTCTACAAACTAAAAAAACCCTTTATATGGAATGCAAAATAAGCAACTACCAGTAACATGTGTCAATATTTTAAGGGTCATACTCTTAGACTATGCGGGAGCGGGTGCCCCGCTACACCAACAGTTAACTTCCTTTCGGTGGGGCCAGGTGGGAACGCTGTCCCCTAACCCTGGCGGCGACCAACATGAGCCTTTCACAGCCCTCGCTTTCTTCTCTTGTTTGTGATTGGTGGGGAATGTTTTTCAGTGGGGATGTGGTGATGATGTAGTACAGTGGGGAATGCTTTTTCAGTGGGGTAACCACTGTAGATTTTAAGGTTTTCAGTGAGATGATGATATGCCAGAAAATTTCGATGAAGAAGGGTTTCAGTAGGATGACCAGTGTGAATGGTCTGGTCTTATGATCTCACATTGTAGGTACTCTTAGGAGAGAGTGTAATCCCATAGAACACTTGGGTCACATGTTCTCTCTCATCTACGTAGGTATCATATCACACACACCCTCTCTCTATCCACTTATTCAAGTTTCGTTTAAAAGTGAAAGCACCGTCTTTCATTCAAATTAGTCTACTCATTCACTAAATGTACGAACATTTGAAAAATTCTAATAACTAGTTGTGGTATCAAGAATCCTAATTGATATGATATCACAAAAGTTGTCCCAAACATTGCTAATGAGACGTGTGAACGACAAACAACCGATTCAGTGAAAGCATTCGATTTCTATCATAAAAGTATTTGATTCCAATTATGTTTTTATTGACAAAGCACACATATCTTTCATTAAAATTATTATATGAAAATGGTAAGTAATAAGTTGTACAATTTCAATCGTATTACGTCAAGATTTAAGACGCACACAAGTAATTTAACAAGAACGTCACGACTTGTTCGCCATTTCCGTTAGAAAGAAAGTTTGAAATGAATAGTGCACAATGGAATTAAGATCATACAGCAATAACAAAAAAAAAATAGACACTGAGATGTAAAAATGAGAAGTTTTTATGGGCTCAAATCGGTAAAAATAAATCATGCATTAGCAAGTTAACACATGCCCCCTAAAACCAAATCAAACATTATCCATAAACTCTCAAATAACTTCGACTCTTTACTGACAACCTAAATTAGGTCAGGTTGGGTTGTCGTATGTAAAACAAAAAAAATTAGGATTTTTGGCCAACTTTAACTACAACCTAGTTGGCCAAGCAACCTAGGTAGGTTGCTACCTAAATTTAAACTTAAAAATTATGTTTTATTAGCTTGTTTAATTTTTTTACAAGTAATCGCCATATTTTTTTTTAAATCGAGTTACTTAAAAATAATGTATGGCAGATTTATCTGGATTTGTTTTGTTAGTTTTATATTTCAATTAAATAATTTATTTTTCTTTTGAAATACAATAAATATATTGATATTGTAAAAATAATCATATATAAATCTATTAATATAACAAGAATTAGGTTGGGTTGGGTTGTTAATGGGTATGAAAAGTTTGATTATGTTGGGTCATGTAAATTATAGATAGTATTAGAAGTCTAAATTATATATATGATGTAAAGGAATTGCGTAATTGATTAATCACCTTCATGGGTCGAAATAAGCTGATGGAAGTCGTTGACATTAAACCATTTGTTGAACGTTATTGGCCATGATACCTAAACTATTCATCACCATAAAAATAAAGCCAAAAACTTTAAGCAATTCATGTCACAAGATGTATAATTTCACAATCATCAAAAAATTAACTTACCAATACGCTTCTAACCTAGTAGCATCCTCTTAACTTCGTTTATGATTGGTATTGGATTCGAGTCTCTTTAAGAGCGATTGCTTCTAGATAAGCAGTAGATTTTCTAAGTGTAGGTTTCCTCCTAGTTGGTAGAGTCAGGTCGTCTGTTTGTTGAATAGTGTTTGATTTAGTGGTTTAAAGAAATCTAATAATTAACTTACAAAACCCAGCTATTTGTATTGGATTAGCGATTTAATAAACACACACGCATGGTTAGTGAACTTGGGTTCAAATCCCTTCAGCAACGAAAAAGGGGTCTGAGGGGTCAAGGGGTTTTCTCAGTGGAGTTTCCTCCTGGGGTGGTTGTGGTGGCTCATGGGAGGTCCAAGTAACTAGACTTTGGTGACATGGCCTGGAAACAGTGGGTTCACACGATTAAAACCTTTTCCGTTCAAAAAAATTTAAACGTCATAACTTACGTGTTTTTTTTTAATTCAGGCTCATTCGCTTCTTTTACAACAATAGTCATAATGGTAACTATCTTATTCATATTGACCTGCTAAAGTTGTGTATGTTTTAACCACATATCTTTGCTGAAATTTAGACCTTGCAATCTTGACCCCCATAGTAAGAAAAAGGGGTCGATTTGGGTAAGAATTATTGTATTTTGGTTTAAAATAGGTATCATTATGACATAAAATGTGTTAAGATGGGTAACACTTTAACACAATGCGGGGCAAGATGTGTAACTTAGAAACTATGTGAATCCAATGAATTCAAGCAAATAAGAATGATTAATAATATATTTAATGATAAAATCAACATGTTCTGACCCGTTATCCAATCCAACCCAACCCGCCCATTTTGTCAGACATACTGAAATTTGTTCAAGGATGTTCGGATTAACTATCTTGAACAAATTTGAAACTTGTCACCGCACCTTCTAAAAAAACAGTTCGCTTGTTGGTGTGCGGGCGTGTGATCACAAAGTTATTATTGATTAATTAATGTAAACTAGGTTTTTCCCCGCCACGCGTTGCGGCTGGTTATCGCAATGCAATCCCTATAATCGGTATTATATATCTTTTGCAGAAACATAAGTTACATAGTAAAATCAAATCTCTTATTACGAACTATATATTAATTTCTCATTAAAACATAAGATCATACCAAATCCATACAAATATGTTACAAAAAATAGATTATATTACTCACAAAATCGTTCTCACCTGCAACCAATTGTTTGAATTAAAAAAACCTAAATCTCTAAGCAAACATCGATTTTTTATGAGAACAAATAAACCAGCGTTACCTTTCCGAATACCACCGAAACTCTGGAAAGAACCACGTTTTTTCACTGTATATATGTATAGGTATAGTATTCATTCTATTTAATATTATATATATTTACTATTTGAATATAATATACATATTTATACTATATATTTTTGTTGTATATATATATATAGGGGATGGTTTAAATGAAAACTCCCTTTTTTTGAGAAAACCTAGAAAACTTCCATCCACCAATCACATAATTTATATATATATTTACATTTTTTTATTAAAAGGATAGTTTGGTAATTTTTCAATTTAAAAACAAAATCCCATGAATCTCTCCCAAAATAACTGATCGGTTTCTATTCAATCAGAGGAACAAATCAAACCAAAATTTCAGTCACCATCTTTGATTGAAAGAAGAATGAAAATCAAAGATGGTGATTGAATGAGGAGGAAGATCGGAGATAGACGGCACAAACCGTCATCGGCCACCACAAACCGCTCCCATTTCCTTCTTCTACCTTTTTTTCTTTCCAGATCAGGTGGCACTCCCATCCGTCGCTGAAATCACGATGGTGTGCTATAATCAAGGTTTCTGTCATCTTCCTCACCGCTTACATGGTCGCCGGCTATCGTTTCCAGGTAACCCCACCCTCGTCCCGCCCTTTCTTCTTCCACTTTCCTTCTTCTACCCATTTTCTTCCAGATCTGATGATACCTAGCTACCTTGAACAACTTGGTGAACTAACAATTCCAATTACCTTTTTTCATGGGTTAAATCTTTATAGTAGTTTCCAATTTCCTTATTTTCATCTGATTTTGTTTCCAAAGCCTTGAACAACCCAATGAATGAACAAAACATTTAGGATGCATACCATCTGTTCGATGAAACGCCGAAATGAAAAGATGAAGAAGAAGAAGATAAGTGCAAATAGGTTTACATGTATGTAATCGCTTGTTATGTTTTTTGGTTTTGTTTTTGGATTCTACATCGTATTACATATATATAATCGGATTATATGTATTAAATGCTTACATATATGTAAGCAGTTTTCTTGAATACGTATAAATGATGTTTACTTGTCATTACACCAATTAGATTACATATAAGTAATCATGTTACATATGTGCCTATATTTGAGTGATTACATAGATGTAAACAGATGATATGGTGTGTGATACCATAATTGTTTTTGTATATGTTTCAGGATGCAAACTATCTGAACATCAAAGAGTTACTTAATCTGGTATTTGAAACAATTGTAGATGTGAACAAAGAAAGGACTCCTGAAGAGAATCCACAAAATGTTGAACACCAAGAATGATTTAATTCCTAAAGAAGAGGATGTGCATGTGGAGAATACATGGGCTTTTGAGTTAATTATCGCTTGTTTGTTTTGTTTTGATTATATTGTAGGAGTGTTTTTCCAATTGTTGTAACTAAGATATCATTATTACATATATGTGACAAACAATATTACATGCATGTAACATTCATAGTGATGGGTACAACCAGAATATGTTTACTTTGATCATGAGTTTTGATTTTGATTAATGGTTCTTTGATTACACATACCAAGTTACATATTTGTAATTTTTTTCTTTTACGCATCTGCCCTATATTTTTCAATGCACATACCAAGTTACATATATGTAGCAACTAATATTTATCATGTGTTCTTTTATTAAACTATTAACTTAAAACTCGTGATTTTTTTTGAAAAATAAAAGAATTTAGATTTTTTTTAAGTTGATTCGTTAAATATATGTTATCAATTCTTTTTACTTAGTATAACATGTTTCTACATAAAACAAGAAACCGACCAACTCTATTAGGTAAACAAATGAAGAAATTTAATTTTAAATTGCATGATTAAGTTTCAATTGCTACATGTATGTAATCAAACCTTCTAACTAGTATTACACATTTCTTCATAAAAACACTTGTTTAACTATTCTACAAATATGAACACAATAACAAATAATGGTTGAAAAAAACCGTAAAACAACCACCATTAGATTTTTATAAAATTAAATAGAAAACATGAATTGTAATCAACTAGTTACATATGTGTAATCAAATGGTTACATATATGTAATCAACTGCCTACATATATGTTATCTAACTAGTAACATATATGTAATCAACTTGTTATTTATTGTAATCAAGCTGTTCTCAAACACTCAACTGCTATTCCACATTTTCTCTTGATTTTGATTCAAAATGTGATCACACAAGTATTTAGTAATTGTGATATCTATGTGTAATCAAACGTTTGAAGTAGTGTAACAGATCTAAGAAAACGTTTTTCACACGAGGCCCCCATGTAACTTGCTACATAGAAACAATTTGGTTGATGGTTTTGTAAAAACGGAGCTGCATTGATTTCCTTGCATTTGGGTTGACATACCCTGCAAACATTACAACATAAATGTTATCAAAACCAGCTTACATATCTTAAATACTAGCAAAGTAACAAACAATTTTGGTGTTGCTTTGAAGAAAAGTTGACACAGAAAACAAACGTACATTTTCATGATCAAAAAACAATAAACAAATATTAGAAACAAATGACTAGAACATAACATGATAGTAACTAAATAAAAACTAAATGAAACCTCACAAAAACTTAAATACTTGTACCTTAAAAAAACTTATTTAATGGTATTAAACTATTGATTACATGTATCTAATAAAATAAGTTTCTATCGCTAATAGCAGCAATCAAAGAGAAACAACACTTGTTTAACAATTCTACAAATATGAGCACAATAACAAATGGATGAAAAAAACCGGTAAAACAACCACCATTAGAGTTTTATAAAATTAAAGAGAAAACACGAATTGTAATCAACTGGTTTATATATGTTATCTAACTGGTTACACATATGTAATCAAATGGTTAAGTATTAAAATATGTAATCATAACATCAGGCAGACATTTTAAAATTACAGATTTATGAAAGAATTAAAATCATAACACATTGCAAATACATAACCAAATAAATATTAAAAGCACAACGAAATATACAAACATAATACAAATAACACATTGTGTATTTAAGGATCATACTCAGTGACTATAATGTCTACAGTGCTATATCAAGTCAACTACAATGCAGGATCATCTTAGTTACAATGTTTACAAATCATTTAAAAACTCAGAAATTATTGCATTACATTGATGAAATCAAATAAAGAATGAAAGCACTACTACATGTATGTAATAATATACGATCATATGTATATGGCAGAAATCATATATAAACAATATACATATAACCATGTAATTATCACATACTTTGCCATAGGATTCGAGTAAAGTTGAAATGGAAGAAAAAAAAGTAATTCATTGGATAAATAATTGCTAAAACTTACAATATATAGTTCATATTAACAAACTTACAGACTACTCCAATAGTCAAATAAAAGATGAATTACTTGCAAAGTACAAAAAATCAAACAATTGTTAATATTGATGTTAAAAGCAACATGATTACGTAGGTGTAATCAAATACGAATTTACAAGAAAAAACATTATCATACACTACATGAAAAAGTGAACAGTTGTTAATAGTGATGTTAAAGCAATATGATTACATGTGTGTAATCAAATACAAATTTACAAGAAAAAACATAATCATACACTAAATGAAAAATTGAATTATCGTAAGAATAAAAAATCCCCAAATGTTCATTTTTAGGGTTTAAATTCACAATTTTACACAAAATCAAACAAATGTTAAACTTCTAAGAACTTACCAGGTCTTCGATTCACCTACGTATCACTGGTTCTTCTTCAATTCGTATGTAATCTGATGACTTTTGTTAAGGAAGTGGAATCAAAATCTCCTTGTTTTATAAGAATACCCGATTGATTTCCCAGATCCTAAAAATCAGGCTAAATAAACGTAAAACCATGAATTATATTCAATTTTTAAAATTCTTTCTATATAAACATTATTGTTTATTGCCTATTATGCCCTTTCTTATTAATTTTCAGTTTTTTCTATTTAAATAATTACTAAAATGACACTAATTAATTTCAACCATTGATGATATAAATCAATGGTTAGATGAAGGTTTTCTAAGTTTTCTTAAAAAGCATGGTTTTTTGTGGAACCTTCCCCTATATATATAGGGGATGGTTCCTTTGTTAACCCTTCCTTATTGCGATAACCGCATAACCCTAGCGTTTTTTGCGTTTTTTGCCCGAATCTTTTTTTTTTCATGGTCTTTATTATACATAAATAGGGGGGTTTCGTTCTTGTGTTTTTGCTAATTCATCACCGTTTAGAAGTTATTTACAACCGTAAGTAAGTGTAACGACTTACGGTTACTTACATCAGATACGTGCTGTAATACCAAACATGAAATTACACATTTACCCATTTAGTATTCATTAGCTTTGTTTTTTAATATATAGGTAATGTCTGCATCAATAGTGTTTTTTTTTTCTTTTTTTTTTTAATTTCTTATCAAGCAGCCATCGAAGGATGATTTTGGTTTTCTTTGTCACAAATATTTGTGTTGGCAGCGTTTTATAGCCCTAATTAACTGATCTTGATTACAATAACGGTGTTGTTATTCATGTTTCCCCTCACGATCCTACGACCCAATGCAAAAGAGTATCCATGTAATTTACACATATCTTGTCGATGGTTCCTACCCTCAAGTTTGAATACTCTTAAAACTTACATTTCAACTTTGTAAAATGATAGTTTAACCCATAAGGTTTCTATAGTTTAGAGAATATACATATATCTTTTAGTATATATAATATGATTTTTCATCGATAACTTTCATTCGTTAATTAAAGAATAATAATCATGAGTTATAACGGTTGACGTTAACGTGCTAGTATCATGAAAAATGAAACTAACACCGACTAAAAAACATCAGTATCATTATAAAACTGTTTTTTATTTATATTTCGATTACTCGGTTAGTCAAACATAACTTTGACACATTACAAAGAATTGTTTTTTCCTTTTATTCCTGGATGTCCTTGAAGTCTTGAACCACCCCATGTCTCCCTACCCGCCCACACACCAAAAAGAAAAAAATTAAATTAAATATAAGTAAAAAAATGTGTAACATTGTATATTTCTTATGATTGTAGGTTAATACAATGTGTTTTTATAAAATAAATGATTCTTATAAAAAGCTTTTTACAGCGAATAAATTAGGTTGAACTTAAACAATTGATTGTTCTTATTCTCTTATAATAATTTTGTTTAATTATACAAGTTTGAATCTTCATACTCACAAAGTCACAATCCACTTAACTTATTGGGCCCATGAAAACAATTTGATTGAGACATTTTAGTCATCGAGTCCATTTCGGTCGCAAATTAAATATAACCCAATTGGTAGCCATTCATTTCTGCCTCATCTTATATAGACTTGCACAAACCGGTTTTTTTAGAACCGGTTCGGGTTGGGTAGTGTAAGGGTGAAATCAGTTTGAGAGGGTTGAAACCGGTTTGGAGGAGTTTGAAACCGGTTTAGAGGGGTTTGAAACCGGTTCAGGTCGGTTTGTAAACCAGTTTTAACAGCAAAATCCCGAACCTATGTCAAACCGGCGGTTCTGACCGGTTTGGCAGGAACCGGTTTTGGGGCAATTGAATACCGGTTTCTAAACCGGTTTTTTTGAACCGAACCGGTTTATGTGTGCACCTCTAATCTTATATAGTAGACTAAGGTTTATATAATTTGGCAATCGTGTTATAGATGCTACCATTTTTTATTGGTAATCAAACTTTTATTCCAAGAATTGAGGCATACACCTTCATACAGAAGAGGTCCTTTCAAGTTTAAAAGAAGACATTTTTAGCTATCGTACGTTTGTAATGACCCTAAACAAGAGTCAAGAACAATTTATCTTTAATGTTGATTTGTACTTGATAGAATCACATAGTCAGTTTTAAGTCGTCTTATATTGAGTCAAAAATAAATATGGTTTGAATTTATTAGTTACAGGTAATAAGAATGAAGTTAAAAATTCATGTTAGTTGTGTAGAAAGAAATTTTTAGAAATTTATGATTTAAAGATTACTTTTTTTTTTTTTGTTAAACCTTCATCTATATATATACTAGGATAAAACTTGTGTATTATACAGGTAAAATAAATAAATTTTAACATTATTTATTTTAACTAACATAATATATAATTTTCAAATATGTTTTGTAAGTAAATAAAGAATTTATTTATGGTGTAATAATATTATTTAAAGTTTAATAAAATCATTAATATCTAATAGGAGAGATAGTGAGTGAAAAAATCAAAATTTAATAAAATATAACGTATAAATATTAAATAGGAGAGAGAGACGGTAAAACCAACTTTTAGGTAGTCTAAAAACTTGACATGTGTTCTCTTAAAACCTTTATTTATTATATATTATATATAGATAAGAGGTTTGATGATTACTATGAATTCATCCGAAAACAAAAAATAAATAACTAATAATTAAAAACCTTTGGAACCATCTTGACGCTTTATGTACGTATTCTTATAATAAGATGTCTCTCCTTTGTATTTGAGTTCAATGATTTATATCCTATTAAACACATGTTCTAATAGGGCTATTCAAAAAGCTTGTAACTCAGGTCTCGTTTAGAAAAAGCTCGGCTCGAGCAAAACTCAATTGTAACCGGACCGAACCGAGCCAACTCGTTTTGTAACCGAGCCGAGTCCGATCCAAGGTTTGCTCGGCTCGTAGCTCGCTCTTAGCTTGGCTCAAAGGCTCGGCTCTTTTATACAACATCCTAATACACCAAAATATAAAACTATTGGGCCAATTTTAATATTAATAACCTTAAATATGATTAAAGTTTACATTTATGGTGGTGTATAATGTGTTCAATTAAATTTCTTTTGTAAAATTTTTGTTGCTATTCTTTTTAATTATTGCTGCTTTTTTTAATTGTTGATTTTACTCTTTTTAATGGTGGTATATAAAATTTATGCACTGTAAAATAACATTGTTATTGCTCTTTTTGTTTGTTTGAGATGTGGTTGTCCATACTTTCATGCATTAAATATATTTACCAAGCTGAGCCATGGTTGAAAACGTGCCAAGTTTGAGCCAAGAATTTAGGCTCGGTTTATAATCCAAGCCGAATCCGAGCTAAGTCATGTCTCGGCTCGGCTTGGCTCGGTTTAGTTCGTGAACAACCTGTAACGTATAGTCAAGAGTAAGATTAGATAAGTTTGTGTTTTCATTGTTTTAATAAAACTAGATGTTTCAGGTTTAAAATTGCCAAAAGATTGTACTTTAAAAAATGTTTTTTTGAAGTTTGCAAGAAAGCAATTTCTTGAGGGTTTTGTGTGATGGTGAACATATCTTTCATGAATTAGACCGCCTAAAGGTTTGACGTAAAATAAGGGAAAAATTTTGTTTGAAGTTGGCAAGAAAGCAATTTCTTGTGGCGTTGATTAATCTTTTTGTAACCAATTTTTATTTTTTTAAGCTATTTTCACAATTTTTTTAATTTTATAAATCTCACTTAATTTTGTTTCTTTTTAGAGATTTAAACTCATATTATTCTTTTGTAAAGCATGACCACTAATGCTAGTGTACTCTAACACACAGGGAAATGAAGAATAAAATAAGATAATAATGCTTAATAATAGTTAAAAATTTGTAAATTATCAAAATTGCCCTCTTATTTAAATGTCAGGTTTACCAAATTATAAATTACAATTTTTTAGTTAAATAATGAAAATAAATCTATATTTTAATACGAAAATTCTGCCAACTTTAAATGTGGAAGGAAAAGATCAAAGACTGCAAAGTAAACACTTTTGTAGTATGCATTAAATGTGCTCTTTTTTATACAAAGTAAAACCTTTTGTTAATTCGATCATTCGATGGAAAACATTATTGGATTAAATGTAATTAAACCAGAAATGATATTTTCTATTTTTTTTAAAAAAAAATAGAAGATAAGGACTGCATTTAAATTCCAACTACTACTAACTAATAAAAGAACCGACATTGATTACTTACATAACTTTCTAACCAACAAATTTAAAGAAAAAGAAAATTGAAGGTGAAGCATAGCAAGAGCTAAAAATATATTCTTCGTTTTGATCGTCTTTTCAAGCCATGCAAGATCATGTTTATAGTTCTAAGTTATCTCCATCTTTTATTTAAAAACCCATCAATTAAGCTTCAAATCTCCATAGATGCAGCAGTTAAGGTTTCTTGAAGCTTAAAGAACATGGTATGCTATGTTTATACTTCTAAATCTTGCTGAAACACTTAATTTTAATGTATATTTTTTTGCGCAAATAGCTAGTGTACAATTTAGCAATCATGGGGCTTTTAAAGGATCCAAAAACATTGATTCCATACTTAAACCCTAGTAAAAATTGTTCCCAGAAGATCTGCACAGTATCCTGCACACAGTGGTGTAAATACATCATCCTCCCTTCTCCACCACCACCACCACCACCGTCTAAAGATGATCTGGGTGGCGCCACCCTCTCACCGGTGGCGGCAGTCATCATTACACTCATCGGAAGCTTTTGTTTCTTGATCTGTTACTACTTCATAATGTGGAGATATTGTTCAAGAGACAATGAATCGTCTGTGGGGGTGTTTAGAAGACGGATTGTTGATCTAGAAACCCATGATCCGGAATCAGGAGTGGATGATCATTCGGTTTATGTGCCATGGCTTGTTCTAGGCAAAGGTTTGGATGAAGCTTTTGTTAAGTCGATTGCAGTTTACAAGTATAGAAAAGAAGATGGTTTGGTTACATGCACCGATTGTTCGGTTTGTTTAGGGGAGTTTCAAGAAGATGAAAGCATTAAGCTATTACCAAAATGTAACCATGCATTTCATGTTTATTGTATTGACACTTGGCTTAAAACTCACTTGAATTGCCCCTTATGTAGAGCCAATGTATGTTGTGATGATAAAGTTTCACGGCACATCTCCCCGCCAGTGACGACAACCGAGTTGGAAGAAAGAGATGTGACAATTGGGATTAGAGAAGAGTGTCTAATGAGGATGAAAAGATCCAGATCCATGGACCATTTGTGCCAAACTCAGGCCTCAATGGCTCAAGTTTTGGTTTTTAATCGAACCCAAGAAACATCACGACAAGTAGGAGGATCTCAAGATGATGTCGGATCATCGAAAAATGTTTTGGAGGGACATAACAAAGGTTTGAACTTGGTTGATGTGAGTCATTTTGGTGTAAAAAGATCATATTCATGTGGTAGGTATTTGTTCACTACTCATAATGGATAAAGCATATATTGTTTTGGTTTTGATCCAAGACTTCAGGTGTCAATTGTGGATACGTTTATACCCTTTTATTTCAAGTATTTCATGCAATAAATAGTGTTGCTTTATGTTGAATTTTGTGCATTTGTGCTTAAAAAGAGTCTCTCTAAAGTCACAAGATCGATAATTACATTTTAAATGGACCTTTATGGGACTTTAGAGAGTGCCGTCGGTGCGGTTGGGACGGCCGGCCTACATGGACTTTTGGTGTCGAGAATGAACACCACCTCATGAGGAGGATATATGATAACCAAAAACAACCTAGCCTGACAAGCCTTCGAATCTTTATGATGATACATGCATGAAAATGAACCAAAACAATTCTTTCTGTTTGACGGAAAGTTTGTTTAATGTTCTTTCGTTTAATAGATGAATGAATATTAACAAGACATGTTCGACTATTCGTTCATTTGTGTTCATGAGCGTTTGTTAATGTTCATTTCTTATGTTTATTCATGTATTTTATTTTTTTTTCTTTTAGTATTTTAATTCCTTTTCAACAATATGTTTCATATATCATAAACACTCGAGCTACTACCTTGTAAAATTTTCCTTGAAAAGTTCTTGTCACACAATACCTCTAAAGTTGCTCTCCACCTATATACCCTAAGTCTGATTATACTTGAGGTGTGATGTCACTATCTATGCCTACATTAATTAATCTATACAAAGGATCGTAAATACTTAAGCTAGTTTGATTGAAGGACTACTTGGCCATCAATGGAGATTTAAATGCTATTTTCTTCTCTTGTGCCACCAAAGCCACAATAGAGGTACTCAGCTAGGTAATAATGAAGAGTTGTATCAACTCAACTGCAAGCAATTCTGTTCATATCATTGCATCAAGAGATGTCAATATAGAACACTGTTGTAAAAATCGGCCTAGAAGCTAGTCGGACTTTGGCCGTTTCAGTTTTGGATAATCGGGTGGAATAAAAATCGGGCCTAGGCGGAATTAATCAGGCCTAGGTGGCCAAATCGGCAAGATTCCAGCAAATTTTCCTGCAACTTTTCAAATTATGACGAATGTTACAGCACCTTTTCAGATTCCGACCAAAATATTCGGAGACTTTTCAAGTTCTGTTGGCCTTCGAAACTCCAGTGATTTTTCCAGCAACTTCTGAAAATCTAAAATTATGGAAAGTTTTTTATATATAAATTTTATAAATGTCGATTATACCCTAATCCCTACCTCATCGCTCGGCTTAACGCCTAGCGATTTTTACAACCATGATATGAATAACAAATAAATCAACCAATTAACACTATAGCCACTCCCTTTTTTCTAAGATATATATATAGTTTTTCACTTGTAAGTTGGATCATTTCTTTTACTATTCAACGTAGGTCATGTACTCAATAATGTATTGAGGTAGCTATTCATTTTTCCTAACTAATAAACTAAACTAGGTTTATTCACCCCCGCGCATTGCGGCGGGTTATCAGGGTACATTCTTGAGAACGGGTATTATATATCATTTACGGAAGCATAAGTAACACAACAAAAACAAATCTCTTATCACAAACTCTATAAAATTTTTTCATAAAAACATAAAATCATACAAAATCCTCACAAATATGTTACAAAAATAATATAAAAAAATACTCACAAAATCCTTATTACCAGCAACAATCGTTTGAATTAAAACAAAAACCCAGATCTCCAAGCAAATTTTAATAAAAACTCAAATCTCTAAACAAATTTCTCAAATTTGATTCCATAATCTCCGTTTACCACTTTTCAAACTTAAAGAAAGAACTTCTAATAGTCTAAGGGGCTGTTTGGTAGCCACTTAATAGGTCTGAATCTGAACCATTCATATTCAGACCGTTAGTTTGGGACATCTGAACGAAAAAAAACATCTGAATGGAGATCTGAATGGTTCAGACCTTGAACCAAGTATGAATGGGTCTGAACGGAGAAAATGGAGAAAAAGGAATGCGTGTCCCGTCTTCCTTCACGTCGGCTTCCTCCTCCCCCAGCATATTCTCTCCAAACGAACCTTCATCATCGATTCCGAAACCTTCAGCATCACTAATCACACGCTCATGACGAATCTCCTTTAAAAGAACTTTTATTTGACTTCTGTGGAACCCAATTCTCCTTTTGTCTCTTTGGGGCAGTCGGCTTAACAAGACGGTGACTGCGGAGTTGAATGTAGGAGCCGGCGGCGGTAGAAGACCCGGCCGCTTTCTGTAGAGCTAGTGTTTTGGCCCATGTACGAACACCTGTGTAAGAAGGGATGTCGATTAAAGAAACTTCGCCGGTAGTTTTCGAGTTCCGGCCGATGTATTTGCCCATTTGTTACCGTCTCCGTTAGCTACTTTGTGAATGGTTTAATGATCGGAAAATCATCACCAGCGACGGGTTCTATGCGAGAGATCGATGGATATCCTTAAGGGTTTTAGTTGATATTTTTTTTAGGGTTTTTCAATTAAAAGGTATTTGTCATTCAGATGCTAAAACAAATATCACCACTTAATGGTTCAGACCCTCTTAACCATTCAGACATCTTAACCATTCAGATCTTAATGATTCAGACACAACCAAACGGCCCCTAAGTCTAAATTATCAAAACATCACTACATGTACCAGACACTTATTCATTCATTTTACTATGCTTCACAATTAATATATATATATATATATATATAATTATTATTATTCATTTTCATTAATTTTAACACACACACTCTACAATTTTACTGTTTAATATAATACATACATACATACATACAGGTGTGTGTATATAATTACTATTCAATAAAAATATATATATATATATATATATATAGATTTACTATTCATTTTAATGGATTTTAATATATATATATATAATAATTTTACTATTCAATAAAATATATATAGATTTACTATTCATTTTAATGAATTTTAATATATATAAAATAATTTTAAGCTGTAAAGCAAGTGGCTGTCATACGTGGAAAAAGCATATGATAACTCATTTGACACAAAATGATAGAACTGTAGAACCCATATTGTCATCATTATAGGATAAGATGAACGGATATACATTAAACTATGTCAAGTATCTTAAATTTAAACTAATAGATTGGGTTTAATTTTATCTCAAACAAGCTAATTAAGATAAAAAAAATAGCTAAAGGGGAACAAGCTGAATGAGTGGAAGTCACTCAAAAACTATAACTAAACCTCCAAAATATTTTATTCTAAGATTTTGTTATAGTAACGACATGGCTTTTGTAATCAAACTCAATGCATAGTGTTAAGTCACTGGTTAACCCAACCCAAACCACCCAGCCCATTTTTACACAATATAAGCCTTCAACCCAAATCCACTCTGATATGTTATCCAACCTTGCGACCTGCCATGCCCATTTTACCACCTCTACAGTCATAAAGCTATGTTTGGGGCTTCAGAATTCACAACAGATTTAGTCATTTTGCATGTACAAAAGTTAAAATGATCATTTAGTTCAATGGTATACAAATAACAAGATGCAACATATGTAGAGATAACTGTCACACCCCGGGCTCTCGGCGGCCCGGGCGCTGCGACCCGATTGGTTTCATAGATAAATAAAGTCTCAGTCAGAGTTTATTATTTATTTTAATATATTTTAGCGGAAGCGTTGTTTCATAAATTGGTAATTTTATAAATAATTCACATGCATGGATGTGAAATCCGTTTTTCATAATTTACAAATAATTCATACGCATGGGTATGAAAAACCACATTTTTATCGTCTGTAAATAACTTTTCAGGGTTTTATAAAATTTCATATGCATAGATATGAACACAACATTTTATTTCATTTTAAACCGAGTTTTACAAACATATATTTACATATATTGGTTACATGGGACTTGGAGGTATAACTCCAATCGCTCCTCGGTTTCGCCACAAGATTTTTATTTAAGGTATCATAGACTCTAAATCTCTAATCTTGCTTCTGATTGGTCATTCATTATTACCTGAAAAGTTTTTGAAAGTAAAACGTCAACATAAAGTTGGTGAATACAAATAACAGACTCGATATGTAAGCATAGCATATTCGGTACTTTAACCATAATTATTAGTGGCAATACTACACATTTAGCAGGTTATTTCACTGATCGATACAACCACTGCATACCCTGGCTTGTACTGTCACTGGTTAGGAGCAACAGCGGAGTGCGTCTTACAATTGTTCCCTCCAGACCACAGCCCGTCACTGGTTAGGTTGCCTGCGGAGTGCGTCTTACGTATAACCTTCCAGCCCACGTTACCAGCCACATATGGGAATTTCACCCATAGCGGATACAATTTGCAATTCGTACGTATACTAATGGCCTAAATGATGGTCTAATAGTATCCCTTTATGCGTCAAAGTTTAAACATACCATGCTTAAAAAAATCAATTATAAATTTAAAAAGAAGTTAAATGTATTCACCTTAATTTTTGGTTGACTGAGTGACAGCTTAAACTTTTCGATATAAATTTGGGCAGTGTTTCTGCTTAATCTATTCTTATAATTATTCTGCAAGGAAGATTTATTTATTTATTATTACTATTAATATTATTATTATTACTACTACGATTACGATTACGATTATTATTGTTATTACTATTACGCTTATTATTATTATTATTATTATTATTATTATTAATACTACGATTATCATTATAAAAAAATTTTAATATATACACAGGGTCGGAGCTTAATTCTAACCCTATAGGTTAATATTAAATTAAATCCTTAGGATTAGTTTGCAAGAATGATTCCTGATGCGTTAATTTTCTGTTCCTAAAATGAACCATAATTTCAATATAATATTTATATATATAGGATATGATCTTAACCCTAACAGTATGAGTTAATAATATACGAAGCTGTAATTTAGAAGTTAATCTAATACATCGAAATACATACCGAAACATATAGTAGCTAGTAGTTGAGAGAGAGTTGTTTGTAATGGATTAGCAGTCGAGTTCTTGGTTTAATGAAATTCATTTTAAGTTTATGGAATATATGACCGACTTAAATGGGTCGGTTTCTTTTAAATATACATATATATGTGGGTAGGTATATATACACGACAAAGAAGGTTGGTTTGCCAAATGTATGTTGATTTGATTTTTTTTTTTTAGATGATAAGTTCATTTTACACATACACACGTGCACCATATTTCTACTGCACACATCACTTTACACGAACACACACATAATTATTATATTATTGTAATTAATATAGCTCGAATTTTGTTCTTTCTCTTATAACTTTTAAAATACGTCGTTTTATAAAATTCTAAAAATACTGCTGGGATCAGCTCATTTTTCTCTACATTTCGACTAAAGTTTCGTTAAAAACGGAGAAAGTTTAATTATATTATATTTTATTAATTTTAGGCGTTCTCCTATAATAGTCAGTGATCGTTTAAACTTTCATCTTACCTATTCGTTTAAACGAACGTTAAAAACTTAAACGTTTATTTTTACTTTTATTTCTCAATTAATCATAAAATAAACTATTTTATATTATTAGACGAGACCTTACGTTTTTATTGATCGATTTTTATTATTATTATATATATATATATATATTTTTTTTGACTAATAACATTTTAATTATAAACGATATAACTAACTCACATAGAATGGTTTTCAAGGTGTGATGCCTCAGAGTTTCCTAAGGAAATACTTTCACTAGATTATTTCTACAATCTACTATCAACTTGTCAATTTCACCCTTCTATTACATGTTTTCTAAATTAGCTTTAAACATTGATATTTATCGACTATAAGCAAGGGAATATCTAAGTTTAAGCATCTGTGGCAAAAGCTCTAGAAGAATTATTGCCAATTGCACAAAAATTGGCAATCTTTGTACCTAGATCTTAGTGCATAACTCAAAGATAGAAACTCAATCCATTCATGGTTAACAAGTATTATTCAAGCTAACAAGCACAAGAACTTAGTTATGATATCCAGCATAAACCTACAAATTCAGAAGGCAATTTAAGATTATTTGTTTATACTGTATGGAATTAAGACGCCCCATTTGCGGTGCACGCATATAATAAATATATGTGTGGACCCTTAAGGAGCAAAAGTAAAATTGCACTAATTTTAACATTATTTTACTTATTTTGTGAAAATAATCGTTAAAAGCATTGGGGTGATTAACCTCAAACGATGAATTTTGGAGCAGCCTCTTTATCCCAACTGGGATAGGGGATTTTTACTGGGTATGCTTGTTGTTGTTGTATGAAATTAAGATTAAATTGAACTATATCTGCATCCCCATGAGCAAAAAAGCACTTACTTCCATATTGGCAATAATTACTTCGTTCCCACCTGCTACAAATCCTTGTTTTCCAATTCAAAGGTTTTGTAGTTGAATAAGACACTGTTTGTGCTAC
Source organism: Mikania micrantha (assembly GCA_009363875.1). Taxonomy (NCBI): domain Eukaryota; kingdom Viridiplantae; phylum Streptophyta; class Magnoliopsida; order Asterales; family Asteraceae; genus Mikania; species Mikania micrantha. The sequence continues at coordinate 12,379,198 of CM018693.1, read as the reverse complement.
CAGAACTGTTGCTAATGGTAGCATTGCTGTTTCTATTGCTTCTGCTGATAGTGGCCGTGCTCGCAGTGGTGCTAGTGGCACTGATCCTGCTGGTTGTCCACCATTCCCAGATGCTTCTCCAGTCGAATACCCATCACCAAACCCAGGACCCACGATTATTGTTGAACTTTCTCAGGTGTTGGCGTCATCATCATGAATATAAATGCAGTTGTCACCAAATGGACAACCCGATTCACTGTAGTATCGCTTGCAGTGTTGGGAGTTTGTAAGATATATCGTTCTCTACCACTGGAAGGCTGGAAGACCCAAATGCTGGAACTTGAAGTGATTCACTTAACACACCTTTATGTCCTTCATATGTTAAATTAGAAGCAGTAGCACCAGATCCCTCCCCTGTATCAGGCCATGTTGATTCAACTGGCTTATCATCCTGATTATCAGCTTCATTTCCACTGCTGATGTGAATGGCATTACCACCATCTTGAACAATATCCATTTTGGTGGCAGCCAAAACTCTTAGATTATCTGTTTAAAGTAAACACTAAACAAAGTAGGCAAAACCCTAGAAAATACACAGGCAGCACAACTTCTAAAACGACGTCGCAATTCTTACCCAAAATAAAAAGCGCTAAGATTCAAGAAAACAGTCAAAACTAAGGCAAAGACTGAAATCAAAAGTTAAGACTTAGGATCTACTAAAAAGTGGGCATATACTGGGTAAGTTTGTTTATTTATCACCTGAATCAAAGGGTTTTGTAAGCATGCTGCCATTTTTCCTGAAAAGAGTGATACAGAGCAAGTATCGTAATTAAGAATCCGATGATTACAGATTACATGTTAGTTGAAGATTAATACTAGTTTGAACCATGAAGACTATATTAATCCACAACACAATTTACCTGATTAACTTTATTATTTATTTTATTACTTTATTTTAGTAGTTATTATCATTCCTATTGTTCAGTGATTTGTAATTTAAATTACCTAGAATATAGGATCTCATAGTTGTGATCATGTAGTATTTATGTATCATCAGTTTACGCAATGGAATAAGATTACCATTTGTTCATATGGTATCAGCCAGCATCGATCCACCCACCAGTCTTCCACCACCTACTCCTGAACCCTAATCACAAGCCTTTCTTCGATTATGGCAGAAGAAACACCTGTTGTCATCAACTCCATCCCAGCCAACCCCTCAACTCTCACCATGGTCACCTTCCCCTCTTCTTTAAAGCTAACATCTACCAACTATTTAAGTTGGAAAACCCAAATCGAAGCTTTTCTACAGGGCCTCGATTTATTCAAATTCATCGATGGTTCTCATCTAGCACCATCTCCGACCACACAAGCCAATGGCACCACTGTCCCTAATGCCGATTACACAACCTGGTTCTGTCAGGATCGCCTCCTATTTGGCGCACTGGTAAGCAGCCTTTCTCCACCGATCGTCCCACTCGTCTCCAATGCATCCTCCTCGTTCGAAGCATAGACCATCTTAGCCAACACATTTGCTTCTGCTACACGTGGACACATCAAACAAATCCAGCATCGCTTAAAAACAACAACCAAAACTCCAGACAAATCCATCTCCGAATATATGCAACAGATTAAAATACTTGTTGATGAACTTGCCAATCTTGGCAAAATCATGGATCTTGAGGACATCACAAACATCATCCTATCATGTCTGGACCAGAAAACCTATAAACCCATTATTGAATCTATCCATGCCCGTGATAAACCCATTCAGTTTCATGAATTACATGAAAAACTGATCAACCATGAACTCTCTCTTGCCCAACAATCCACCACACCCACACCCAACTTACATCAACCCATCACCGCATTTGCTGCACAGTCTCGACAACATACAAAACCATGGAACCCACGTCACCATCAGCCAACTTCTGGACTTCTGCCTACTCTACCACATCCCCAAACCAGCCCCTCAAAACCCTACCTTGGCAAATGCCAATGGTGCTTCACCAAAGGTCACTCCCTCACCTCTTGCCCAATCTTCAAAAAGGCCTATCCCACCATTACCTTACCCACGCCAAAATTTACCTGCCAAACCACAGGTTCACTTGGCAACTCAAGGCTCCTCCAATTCAGAATCTTCATGGCTGTATGATAGTGGCGCATCCACCACGTCACCAACGATCTCAATGCCTTATCACTCCACACTCCATATGATGGTACCGATGACTTGATCATCGGAGACGGTTCGTCCCTTTGTATTCCTCATGTTGGCTTTATGAAACTTTTTCTCTCAAATATTCCTATTGTTCTCACTAATGTACTCTGTGTTCCTTCTATAGCTCGAAATATTATCTCGATATCTCGACTATGCCTTGATAATCCTATACTAATCTCATTTTATTCTTCTTATTTTTTCATCAAGGACCTTCGAACCAATCGCCTCCTTATTCAAGCATCGGTTAAACGTGGACTATACGAGCTTCGTTCTACCAAGTCTCCTCATGCTTTCCACACCACTTCAACTCAAGAACCTCCATGGCATCACCGTCTAGGACATCCTCACCTACAAGTCTTTCAACGGATTGCTTCACTTGTTCCTTTTATTTCTAATAACAAAGAAAATTGTAATTCTTGTTGCGTTATTAAGAGTCCTAAACTTCCTTTCAATGAATCTACTATTGTTTCCAATAAACCACTTCAATTATTGTTTTCGGATGTATGGTCTTAACTTGTTACTTCATATGATAACTTCAACTACTATATTATATTTGTAGACCATTTCACTAAATACATATGGCTTTATCCATTAAAAAGAAAATCGGACTCCTTAACAACATTTGTCCGTTTTCAAAAACTCGTGGAAACTACTTCAACACTAAAATTCTCCAACTATACTCTGACAATGGAGGTGAATACCTCAAACTAGCTTCTCATCTTTGCCTCATGTGGTATATCTCACCTAACATCCCCTCCTCACACACCCGAACACAATGGGTATGCTGAGCGTCGACATCGACACATTGTCGAAACGGGTTTAACCCTCTTATCTCATGCCAAGATGCCCACCAAATTTTGGCCATTTGCCTTTACCACCGCCACCTATCTCATAAACCGACTACCCACATCCACCTTAAACAATGCTTCTCCATTTCTTAAACTCTTTCAAAAACTTCCAAACTACAACAAACTACGCTCCTTTGGCTGTTTATCATATCCTTGGCTCCGGCCATACTCCATTCACAAACTCCAAGAACGTTCTAAACCATGCATATTCATTGGTTATTCCTCCTCCCAAAGCGCCTACCATCTATTTGACCCCCTTACACACCGAATCTACCCTTCCAGACATGTTCATTTCGTTGAACATGTTTTTCCATACTCATCACTCACTAACACAGCTTTGGCTTCACCTCCTGATCTTGACATTTGGTCACCAATCAAAGTTCAATTTGTCCCAACTAATCCGGAACCTACTGCAGCTCCTCAAACTCATCCACCAACCTCAAAACCTCTCCTTACATGAAGATATCAGCCACAAAATTGATGATTTACAGCCCTTATTGTTCGATGATTTAACCCAGAAACAATAACCTTTTTATTGAATAAAAACTGGTACAAGAAAAACCAATAATCTAAACCCCTATTTAAACTAAAAACAAAACACAAAGTCAAACTTTATCACCTAAAATCTGCTAAAAAAACAATCTTAATCCAAACCTTAAAACACTCAAATAAATCTAAAACAATTAAAAACTTTCTAACTATAACCCTTAACTATTTGATATTTACAAGATTAGTCCAACAATCACCCCCCTAATCTTGTACTAATCATTCTTTTATCACAAAAGTGCAGGCCCAAAACCATCATCTTGAGTCAAATTTGCCTCTTCCTCCTTCGGTTTTGATTTTGGACATTCACAGGCATAATGACCAAATTCTTCACATCTATAGCACTTGACCCGAGACTTGTCACGTTGCCCCCTTTGATCTCTTCCTTGTTGACCCTCACGACCCACTTCAGCCCCAATATTTCTACCTTTCCCATGGTTTTGTTGGCAACAATCACAGCCACCATACCTTCCCTTCTTCTCTTTAACTTGTTTATCATTATGAACAAGTAAGAGTTTGTCACGCACATCTCTAGCCAAGTTTTCTTGGGGTTTCACACGCTCCTCATAAGCCTTCAAACGACCCATCACTTCTTCGAATGCCATATTCTCAATCTTGGAATATTGTTCAATTGAAGCCACAATAGGTAAGTATTTTGGAGGCATAGAGTTTAGGAACTTCCTTACCATTACTTCTTCTTCAAGGGAGGACCCAAGACTCCTATATTTAGATTGTATCCCACTCAATCTTCCCGCGAATTCATCCACGGTCTCAGTCTCCAACATCCTCATTGCTTCCAACTCACTCCTAAGTGTTTGTAAGCGAGCCTTTTGAACCCTCTCGGCTCCTAAGAATCTGACCCGTATAGCATCCTACACATCCTTTGGCTCTTGGTACTTAGACACTTGAAGGAGAACATCTTCGGGTATTGATTGAAAGATCAAAGCTTTTGCCATATTTTTCCTTCTTGCATCTACTCCTCCTGTCATAGGATCTATGGCTTCCTGCAACCCATGTGCTGCCAAAACAGTCTCCATCATGATGGACTAGGCTGTGTAGTTTGTTGTGGTCAATTTTGGGCAAAGCAAACTCACATTGTCGGGCTCACGAACTGGTCCAACAACTCCACCAGCAGGTATGGCCATTCAAGATTGAAGCCAACTGATCGCAGTTCCCCCTTTACCCGTCGCAACCCTCACAGCTGCTGATTTCAGACTCTCACAGCCTTCAAGAGGAAATCGATCGAAGCTATCACAGCCTTCAACCCAAGTCTGAACCTATCACAGGTCAATCGAAACCTTCACAGCTCCTAGTCACCCGATTGAAGCTTTCACAGCCGTCAATCACCAAGTTCGATCGTTCCAACCTGCGTCGCACAGATTCCCGACCAAAAATCTTGATTGAGTCACACAATCAGATCTGAACAACTTCTCTTATCACGTTCGAACCTATCCCAGGTTCACGCCACCTTTTCTTGACGAAATCGAAGTAGCTTCAATTGAAACTTCCTTGATTTGGACTTCAATCGCACCTAATTGAATGCAATTCACCTTGAATAATCGGTACCCAGTTGCAATTCGCCCCTCCAACAACCTCGCTCTGATACCAATTGAAGATATCAGCCACAAAATTGATGATTTACAGCGCTTATTGTTCGATGATTTAACCCAGAAACAATAACCTATTTATTGAATAAAAACTGGTACAAGAAAAACCAATAACCTAAACCCCTATTTAAACTAAAAACAAAACACAAAGTCAAACTTTATCCCCTAAAAATCTGCTAAAAAAACAATCTTAATCCAAACCTTAAAACACTCAAATAAATCTAAAACAATTAAAAACTTTCTAACTATAACCCTTAACTATTTGATATATACAAGATTAGTCCAACATTACATACTCTCGTAGACCTCCCACTAAAAATCCTCCCATTTTTTCAACAGATGATAATTCCACCTCTCCTGTACCTTCCTCTCCAATCAATCCATCCACATCCAATTCACAGCCTACTCCCACACCATCCCACAACATCTCAACCTCCACACAGCCAACTACACGTTATCCTCTTTCTTCCCCTAACATCACCAACACTCACCCTTATCCCACTCGTTCTACCAAGAAACCAAACCCTAAATACCACAATGTTGATTATGTTTTATACCACACAACAGCTCACTCTCTCCCCGAACCTTCCACCGTCACCCAAGCTTTAAAACAACCCCTTTGGCATGACGCAATGCAATCCGAATTTGATGCTTTAACTCGCAATCAAACCCAGTCGCTTGTGCCTCCCGAATCAGCACCCAACATAGTTGGTTGCAAATGGGTTTACAGAACTAAATTCAAATCTGATGGCACAGTTGACCATCTAAAAGCCCGACTCGTTGCTAAAGGGTTTCATCAACGTCCGGGTCTTGATTACAGTGAAACTTTCAGCCCCGTTGTCAAACCCGGCACTCTCCGTCTCTTACTCACTCTCGCAACAACGTCCAACTGGTCTCTCAGACAATTGGACATCAACAATGCCTTTCTTCAAGGCCACCTTTCCGATTCTGTTTACATGCAACAGCCACCCGGCTTTGTCGATTCTTCACGTCCCAATCATGTCTGTAAATTACATAAAGCTATCTACGGACTTCGTCAAGCATCGCGTTCATGGTACAATGAACTCAAATCATACCTCTTGTCCATTCATTTTTATCCCGCAATTTCTGATCCTTCCCTTTTCATTCACAATTCTTCTCATTCTCCTATCTGCCTACTAGTATACGTTGACGACATAATTGTCACCGGCCCTCATCATCAGCTTGTTCAATCACTTATCACCACCTTTGCAAATCGTTTTTCTTTAAAAGATCTTGGAAATCTATCCTATTTTCTTGGTGTGGAAGTAATTCCACACAAACATGGTTTGTTTCTCTCACAAACCAAATACATTCATGACCTTCTTCATAAAGCTAACATGCATGAATGGAAACCGGCAACTACTCCTATGTCTACGTGTAACATCAAGTACCAGATCGTCCAGCAAGTCCGTACGGTACGTGTACTTTCATTATTCACTATGTGTAAATACGTATACGTGAACAATGTTGTGATAACAGAATTCAAAATACAGTAAACAGTTGTACGTATTTAAGTGAAAACTTAAATACTGTAAGTACAACACGCACGATAAACAATAGTTGTGGATATTTAAGTAAAAAACTTAAGTACAGTTAACACAACGAATCACGGGAAACAACAGTTTACAAGTAAACAACGAAAACATATCGGTTGCGATCTGATGTCCACAGATGACAGGAATCAGATGGCCGACAAGTCGGTACAAGAACAATGTGAAAACAGGATGTTTAGTTGAGTTCGACAGTGAGGAAACACAATTTAAACACAAATGCAGTGTTATTTCAGAATAACGAACTGACAGTGTGTTTGCGTGGGTGACGATTCACACAAACATATCTGTGAGTTTAGAGTTCTGAAATAATGACTGAAAAGTAGAAAACAAAAGTCAGAAAGCAAAACCATCGTCGTGTTCGTTCGGGTGACGATTTGAACGAATACGCGCGAAGGTGACGCGATCTGACGAAACAAAACCGATAAACGATTCGAACGATAATAAAATAAGGAAAATAAATTTAAAAGATTTATTTGGAATTATTACCTAAAAAGAATTTTATAAACTATTTTGGTAAAACTAAACGTTAACGAGGTTTAACGGTCTGATCGCGAACGAAACAGTAAAAATAAGTAAAATATAATATTTTACGTTTTACAATTTTGAAACTCATCAAAAATAATTCAAGAAAACTAAATTTCGTGTTCAACAATTTAATTACGTGACCGTCATAACGCGCGAGTAAAAATACGCAAAAACGACATCGAGCGAGACCGAACACGCGGGGAACCGCTCGGGGTATAAAACCCCATTTTTTTTCTTCTTCTCCTTCCCATTTCCAGCCCTCATCTCTCTCTCTCTTCTCAAGATCTCGTTTTTCTCTCTCTCTCTAACTTTTTCATCACAAAATCAACAAGCTACCACCTCAAACCTTCACCAAATCGTGCAATCTTGGTATCAAATCGAAGCTCTCGACATTCCCTACACAAAGGTACCAAGGATCAGCCCTATCTCCATCTCAAACTCTCGAAATCTTAGAGAGAAGTTTAAGTTTTTTAGGGTTTTCTACAAACCCGACTAAAACCGAACTTTAACCGGTTCAAAACATCACTTTTTCGACCCATACACCTTCTAAATGAGTTTACTCATCTAAACCCACTCAAAACGACTATATATATGACTATACCTCGAAATCATCTTCTCCCATGGCTGAAAACCCGTTCGGGCGAATGACCCATGAGTGTGAGCCATTCGGCCGAATGAGTCGGGAGAATGAGTGGGGAGTATGAGTCGGGAGAATGAGTGGAGTATGAGTCGGGAGAATGAGTCGGGAGAATGAGTGGAGTATGAGTCGGGAGAATGAGCCATTCGGGTGACTCATTCGGGCGAATGACTCATTCGGGACTCATTCGGGAGACTCATTCGGGAGACTCATTCGGGAGAATGACTCATTCGGGACTCATTCGGGAGAATGACTCATTCGAGTGAAAACTCATTAGCATGAGCCATTCTTATGAAAATCACAAGAATGAGTCATTTTCACTACACCAACTCAATTAACAACTCAGATTTCAAAAAGAACAATCAAATAGGGGATCATAACTCAAATAACATTTAATCAAACACAGGACTGTGAATACAACATCAGTACGACAACAGCGAGCGCGTGCATTCTTGAGTCTTAGTCAACCACTATAACAAAAAGGTGAGTTCATATGCCCCTTTTACTTAAATCTTTACTGATTTTAACTCTCGGGTCTGAGAAACATGTTTACTTTTAATTATTTAAAAGTTTTGCTTAACATGTTCTTTACACTTTGATTATGATAATATCAAATTGTTTATTATCGCTTATCATTATATGCATGCTTGTATGATTATGAGATAACAGGGAAACTCAGATGATTATGATAATGTAAATTCTAAATCATCAACACATTAGAATAACTTAGTTATAAGATGATAGCTTATAACATTTAGTTATTTCCACATGAGCAAATACTTAGACAGTTTACACCTAATTATATAACGAGATCAATCCCACATTGAGACTTTGGGATCACACGGATTACAGTAAATGATGATCATGATAACGTAACTTCATGGGATTCTTATCATTTACACCTAATTAACATGATGTAATAAGACAAGTTCTTATTCGACCTTGTTAATTTCACGAGAACAATCCCACATTGAGACTTTGGGATCACACGGATTACAGTAAATGATGATCATGATAACGTAACTTCATGGGATTCTTATCATTTACAGTAAATGATGATCATGATAACGTAACTTCATGGGATTCTTATCATTTACACCTAATTAACACGATGTAATAAGACAAGTTCTTATTCGACCTTGTTAATTTCACGAGAACAATCCCACATTGAGACTTTGGGATCACATGGATTACAGTAAATGATGATCATGATAACGTAACTTCATGGGATTCTTATCATTTACAGTAAATGATGATCATGATAACGTAACTTCATGGGATTCTTATCATTTACACATAATTAGCATAATGTAATAAGACCAGTTCTTATTCAACTTTGTTAATTACATGAGGACAATCCCGCATGGAGACTTTGGGATCACTCGGCGGAATAGAGGTGAATGAAATGCATTGTAATCTGATTACGTGAGGATTACAATGGATTTCATTTGGGCTCTATACGTTGCATTGGGATTACATTACAAATAGTTAACTAGCACTATTATTACATAAAAGTGAATAACAGTTAACCCCACAAGTAATAGAATAATACAAGGATCAGATTTAATTTATCTAAATTCCTTAATTCATCGAGGGTCTATCAATACTTCGGTTTGATAACTAAACCCCTCTTACTATATTATTCTACATATGACTACACATCGGACAAGTTGGATAATTGGGAAATGGATATCTTTAGTTGTATTGCAAGTGGTGTGGAACTTGGCTGAGTATGTGGTGGGATAGCGTCTGGGCTTGACCCTTTCGTGATTCCCTATATATAAGCATATTTAATCAGGTGATACACTATTTGTACATATAACTAAGGAGAGGCCATTGAGTGGAACAGGTGAATCAAGTATTACAAGTAACAAATATGACATTGTGGATGTGTGTATGATCAATTCAATGATTTCAATTGCTAAACTTATGAACTCACCAACCTAGTGTTGACTGGTTTAAATTACATGTTTCTCAGGTGACGAACAGGCGTAGATACATATGTGCAAGTGTTAAGCTAGTGGACTTTTAGAAGACCTAGCTTACTTTTGATTGCATACTTTTGGAACAAGAACATGAATCATCTTTTGTATATCTTGTACAGTTCAAGATATAAACACATTGATTCTTTTTGATTAGATTTACTTAGTTAAATTATGATGTACAATGTAATTTAACTTTGTAATTCTATTTCATGTCATGTTAGCATTTCTCATTTATATCTCATGTGCTATGGAAACAATCTGATCATTTGATTATCACTCAAAGATATCGCGCCCCGGGAACTTTCCGCCCGACGGGAAAACACGATCCGTTCCCGCCGGCTCGGGGTGTGACACTACGTCATTTTCCCTCACTAACACCACTACAAGCACCTTACCATCTCCCACAGACTACCGCACCTTAGTTGGCTCTCTACAATACCTTGCACTTACAAGACCTGATGTCGCATTCTCAGTTAACAGATTATCACAGTTCATGCAACAACCCACTGAAACACATTGGTTTGCACTCAAGCGATTGCTACGGTATCTTCATGGAACCATGCATCACGGTTTACTCATTAAACACAAATCACCACTTCATCTCCATGCATTCACGGATGTGGATTGGGCAGGAGACAAGCAAACCTATCGAAGTACAACCGGATACATCATATATTTAGGATCCAATACTCTCTCTTGGAGTTCAAAACGTCAATCAGCCCTCGCTCGATCATCTACTGAAGCTGAATTTCGAGCGGTTGCTTCCACTACCACTGAACTTCAGTGGTTTATCTCTCTGTTGTCTGAACTGGGCTATCACTCGGATGTTACTCCAACCATTTATTGTGATAACCTCAGTGCTACACATTACTCGGCAAACCCCGTTTTTCATTCTCGGATGAAATACTTAGCTTTGGATTTTCATTTTCTCCGGGAAAAGGTTCAAGCTGGTACTATCAGGGTTACACACAAATCTGGAGACGACCAACTTGCGGATGCTCTCACAAAACCACTTCTAAAACCAAGACATCAACAATTGTTCTCTAAGATTGAACTTCTATCTAGATCGTCCATCTTACGGGGGAATATTAATCCACAACACAATTTACCTGATTAACTTTATTATTTATTTTATTACTTTATTTTAGCTGTTATTATCATTCCTATTGTTCAGTGATTTGTAATTTAAATTACCTAGAATATAGGATCTCATAGTTGTGATTATGTAGTATTTATGTATCATCAGTTTACACAATGGAATAAGATTACCATTTGTTCATAGACTAGACGTTGTTTACATTGATCCCTGAAAATGTTTTTGACAGTATATGATCATATAGTGACAATGCACTGTCCAGCATGCAAAAACCAACATGAATTCTTTTGTCAACTCAAAGGAACAAAGGTTACACCATGTGGAGACACCTAACTAACCCAATAGGACCTTCTAAACCTAGTTAAGCTTGGATAGGAAGACAATAAAGGTCCCAATAGTTCCACCTTGTGTTAAATGCCCTATGCAAGCTCTCATCGGCGTGGTCAAATATTCCACAAAGGTCTGGAACCAAACCCTCCTAAGGAACACAATTGAATCAGATTCTAGGTATACAAGAGTATTTCATGGATTACTTTTTTTTAGTGAACATGAGAATCCATTACCAATAAACTCACATGATCCTGGCATTATCCAACTAACCAACGGGATAGGGTAAATCATAGCTTGTGTCAGGCAAGTGCACTTCAAGAATTTAGCGTAGGAAACCTATGGGATCAAGATTTGAACTTAAAAACCTCTCCTAAAGAGGAATCACTTTTTAGTATATCAAGCAAGGATGTATATGGTCTCATTTGCATCCTGGGATTTGGTATAATTTGACCTAATCCTAAGACCCTTCTTCTCCTCGGTAGCCGCGTCGGTACTTTTGTTTGTTTTAATCAAGAATATATGTACAGCATCGATAGCAAACTCCTAAGTCCTAACATTAGAAATAAAAACAAACATACCCAGTAAATAACATTACAAATAATCGTAGAAAATCTTGTATGCTAAGGGTTATAATCGATTCTTACATCCAAAACAAGGGGTCACATTTTGCCTAATAAATCCACAACAACCAAACACACAGATAGAACACATTTTCTACAATCACAACCGATGACAGCATTTTTGATTAAGTTTATAAAATATAAATGTTGTCTGTTCATAGGAGGATCAATCTCAATTCCCAAACAAATAATCAATAAATCAATCATCATCAGTAGCAAATCAAAACCTATCATCGTTTCCATCCAATAACCTTTAAATTTTGTAGAAATGACAAGAAACTAAAACAGCATAGCTGTGGCTCCCTCGCCGTTGGAGGTTTATGCGACATGCGTATCGATGTTCAAGGCGATATCAGGTTGAAAATGTTGTTCAAATTTGGTCCTCCGCCTGTATATACTTTGTTTTAAAAAGAGTAAATTACTGATCGTTTGAGACCTGTTCTCTAGTTTTTATAAATTATCCATATGGTCCTATCTTTTAACATTAGTAATACATATAGTCCTTATATCATCAAATTACCCTCGTATAATTGACCAAATTATTCTCTCATATAAGAACTAGGTGAGTTACAAATGTCAAAAGTTATGGAACATATGGGTAATTTATAAAACTTAGGGACCAAAAGTGAAATATTAGCAAACCACAGGGAACATCTCGACAATTTACTCTTTTAAAAATTTCAATTGGTTTCTAGCTTAAAAGTAATTAAGGTTTGTTTATAAAGATATTGTTTAATAAGTGATTATGGAGACATTAAAAAAACATGTTTGTTGATTTTAGTGTATATATATATACATACATACACAGATACATTCATTCATGTGAAGGGAAATGTTCATAAGAAAACTCGTCATTTTTTAGGAAACCAAGAAAACTCATACTTAACAATAAATTTTAAAAAAAAATTCATAAATTTTTAACATAAGGTTAAAAATGTTATAATAAGAAATAAAATTTTTAATAAAAATATGTAAATCACACGAAGTTACGTATACAACAACAACAACAAGCGTACCCAGTAAAATCCCACTTAGAGTGACGCCTTGGAAGGGAAAAATAAAAACACACTTTACCCTTATCTCATAAAGGTTACGCAAGTAACTCATAAAGTTACATATATGTAACTAGCATGTGTAATAACATGAAATACAATTGTTTTTATTTTTTTTCTTTTTTGTACATTTATTACCTTATAATAACAGGAAGTAAAAAAGAAAAAAGAAGAAAAATATTAATTGGTAATGATTGTGATTAGTTACTTTAGTTTTTTTCTAAAATGATGGTTTTTAATGGAACTCTTCCTACATGTGAATGCATTTAAATAAAAATTATCTCTTTTTAAGTACCTTTAAAAATGTAAACATAAATGATTATTTAAGTTCTCAACTAAACTAAGTGATTAATTGAACATCCTTTTATAAACATACATATATGTATATATAATGATGTTTAAATGAGAAAAATAATGTTAGTTAAAAACCAAAATTGTTAATTCTAATTTTGTGTACCTAAAATTTTGTGGCTATGAATGTTTTTTTTATAAATAGTTTTTTGATTATCATTTAAATGCATTTATCTCTATATATGACGAGTGGGCCAAAATTGGTGATTGACAAATGGGTCTCACGACTGTAGGGGTGTTCAAATTCGGATATTCGGATATCCGAACTTCGGAGTTCGGATGTCCGAAAATTTCGGATAGTGATTTTCACTATCCGAACGGATTCGGATTCGGATATCCGAAATCAAAAAAATAATAAAAAATTTTAAAAAATATATATTTCGAATATCCAAATATCCGGAAATTATCCGGATATCCGAAAAATATCCGAAATATCCGAAAAATATTCGGATATCCGAAAAATTATCCGAAAAAAGTATCCGAATATCCGAAAAAAAAACTATTTCGGATATCGGATATCCGAACTATCCGAAAATTTTCAAAATTGGTATCCGAATCCGAAATTTCGGATATCCGAACCTCCGGATATCCGAACTTCCGGATATCCGATTTTTTCGGATATTTCGGATTCGGATACGGATTTTTTTGAACACCCCTACTCACGAGGAGATAGGATTTGAAAAGTTTAGATTAATAAGAGGTGTTATAGTTAAAGATGATGAAATATGGGTCCCCAAACTAGAAGGGGTTTTTAATTTTTATATTTTATTTTATTTTTAAACAAGGTTAAAGTTGCTATCTTCATTTAACCAACTGAAGTTTTAAATGTTTGTTTAATGCAAAGAGACCAATTGTTACAAATATAGAATGTTAGATACTACTTTTATAATTAATAAGGTTTCAGAACTTAATGTGAATATGCTCCTAAATATAAAAAACGAAAAGAGTAATTTTTATTAAAATATAAAACTATTTACGTGTGTTATTTAAAAGTAAAAGATAAAAGAAAACAAAAGAAAACAACCCTTCATATATTCATGTTGCTCCGCAACACCCTAACTCACATGCCGATTTTTTAATTTTTTTTAAGGATAAACTTCTCTTTTGCTTGTGGTTTGACAATATTAACCATTTTGTCCCAAAACTTTCAAAATGATCATTACACTCCATGTGGTTTGACAGTTTAATTATTTTGCTCCAAACTCTTCCAAAATGTCTCTCCATTATACTCCATTTTTTCGAAACCACATAGAACAAAAGGGTTATAACTGTCAAACCACAGGGAGCAAAATGATTAAACTGTCAAACCACATGGAGCATAATGATCATTTTGGAAGTTTTGGAGCAAAAGGGTTAATCTTGTCAAATCACGGGGAGCAAAAGAGAAGCTTATCCTTTTTTTTAACATTAATACCAACTTCTAAGCTGCTCTCAGTGTCGGAGTTTGTTCGACTTGAGAGGGGGTCAGAAATTTTTGAAACCCAGAATACATGTTAATTTTTTGAAACGAGTGGGTGAAACCCTTATTTTTAACCAAAAATAGCATTTCGGCCGAATAATAAACATTACGGACGGAAAAAAGAGGGGGGGCGGTCGCCCCCGGCCCCAAACAAGCTCCGCCCCTGACAGCTCTCAAATGTTTTCTAGTTGTTTGGATTTAAACTAAGACCTCATTTCTAAAAGCAATGTCTCTATCAGATAAGTAAGTCTCACATTCGGTTGATTTTTTATTTTGATAAGCATAATGCGATCATTGTCCCGTTTTACATGCCTTTTAGAGCGGGTGATAGTGAGTTTTAGCTATTATGATAACGTGTTGGCAATGGCGTGAGAAGTGGGTAGACAAGGAGGCTTGAAATTGAATAGCTTAAAATTCAACAAGAATAAATTGGAATGTGTAAATCAAATTCATGCATGGTTGAATCTGGATAAATCGATTCTAATCCCACTTGTTATGTCTCTTTAGGGAGGCCGAAACATAACAAAAAAAAAAAAAAAAAGATTATAGCAATTAGAGAGATTTCTTGACTTTAGTTCATTATATTTATTCCTTAACAGATAAACCCATTTGATTATTTAAAGGCTTATAAATAAATAACCAACCATCTAATAATAGAACTAAACCACCACTAACACGCTTTAATTCCTAGAGAATAACTTTTACATGAATTTATTATAAAATAGCAATTTGCAAACATAGTGTCATAGTGCACTTTGCATGGTTTTGAATTTTGCCGCAAATATGCATTGTTTTGAATTTGGTCACAAAGCTTTTAATGTCTTTTTTTTTCTTAGAATTCTGCCACATAAGTTTCCATTGCTTTGGTTTTAACCTCAACTTCTTTTTTGCCAATTGATTTACTTTATTACTTAACATTTACTAACATTTTATTTTAGTATTTATAATTACAAATAGCAATATAAGTATTATTCTAAACCAAGGCACACTGTTTCAATGGGTAAGAGAATTCATCTTCATGTTTTATAATGTAATTTTTACAACATAACTTTCTTGTGATTTTTGCATACACCTTTACGTTTACGTTATGTATTTGATCTACATAC
Organism: Mikania micrantha; assembly: GCA_009363875.1. Classification (NCBI taxonomy): domain Eukaryota; kingdom Viridiplantae; phylum Streptophyta; class Magnoliopsida; order Asterales; family Asteraceae; genus Mikania; species Mikania micrantha. The sequence goes on along the minus strand of CM018693.1, from coordinate 12,363,265 downwards.
ACGACCACATTTAGGCCACATCAGAATTCAGAATTATATATTATGATGTATGTTCGGTTGACCCACTGGCCAATTCGTTACTGAAATCATACATACGAGTATCATCATCATTACTGCTTGTTTGCAATTTTGGCATCAGACTATTTCATAAACCGGATTTTAATTATATGTGTGGGCATGGGTTTGGGGTGTCAGACCAACTTGAGCCTAATGTACGCGTTCATGCAATGCACATAAGCAGTAGGTTGTTTCCAACTCGAAAGCATTGGAGCAGCCTTATTGTTGCTCCAAAGCTCTCCCATATAAGTAGAATTTTAACATACTTGGCAATTGATTTAAAGAGCATACAAGCCTAAAAGCCAAATATAAGCTGCACAAAACTTTGTGAAGCATGAATCCCAAAATGCATGTGTCAAGATGGTGTTTGGATATGTTTATAGGCCATCATTGTGATTTTGGCTCCAGGAATTGGTTTGTTTTTCTTAATTATTATTTGCATGGCTAGCACATTCCCACTAAACTGCACAAAACTTTGTTAATTCTGTTTTACAGCTTTTAATGGTGCGCAACACATTATTCTATATGTATCCCTACAGTAAGTAGTTGAAAGTAAGACTTGGGAAATTCAAGAAAATTGCAGAGAGGATAGCCTATAATGAGCAGGTGAACGACATTACACCAAGACATTGTGAAAGGGAGCCGTTTCCATCATACAAGGACCAAGACACTCGTTATTTGGATATTCATAACATATATATATATATATATATATATATATATATATATATATATATAATAAATGTTATATAAATTTTAGATATAAACATTCATATCTAGCAGTTTATGATCATCACCAAGAAGGTCTAAAGTCTAAATGATTAAACTATTGAAGCTAGCTAATTAGGGAGTCCCTAGTTCATGACCTACAGGAAGGCAACCTTGCCGTTGCTTACAAAAGATAAGAAAACGATTTATTTTTGCCTCACTTTAGAAGAGAAGTCAGGAAAGTCAGCATAATGTTACGACTCGTGCCAAATGGCTAAACGAAATTTTGGTTTATATTAGTTATCACCTACTTCCATTTATCATGTGCAAGACCAATATGAAATTCATGGCTAACATTTAGCAAGTATTTATCCATTCTTAGAAATAACAAATTTAACAACTAAAAGGAAAATTAGTGCTTGGTGTACCTACAAAATCTCCCTGATACAGAACAAATCAAAAGAAAAAACTGCAAAGGTTTCAAGTTTCAACCTATTTCAAGATGTATAAACTTCCTCTTAATGGTAAGACAAACAACCAGCAGAAACTAAGTGAGATTACAACATAGGCTCAATGATGAAAGCTACAACAGAACTCACTTGTTTGCGATCTGCATCATACATCAAAGAATGAGCAAGCTAAAGACATGAACAAGAGGCTAAAGATGCCATGTGTATAATACAAATCCTCCATCATGATAGGTTATGAACAAACTCTACATAAAAATATCAAAAACAAGCTTGAGATCATGTATTTTACTGCATGCAATCCCTACATACCAATAACATTAATATCAATGAAGATAACCATAGTCCCACTTACTAAGCAACACTATCAGTCTATCAAAGAAAAGTCAGTTAACCTTAGTGATATGCTAGTATGCTCATTAGGTTCAAATGATACTCGTGAAAAAGAATTGAGCAAAAACTTTAGAGTATGAAGGAAACAGCAATTTATCATCATATAAAAAGCAAAAATTCATATATCAAAGCTGTCAAGCCACCATGGAACATAATATGCCTTGTAAAGAAACTTAACCTTCCTACAAACTTTAGGAGAAACTGAAATTTAAAAGTACCTATCTCCCTGAAGCAAATGATTAAGATGTACATGATCAAGAAGGAACATGCTCACAGCAAAGACCTCCCTTTAACCAACTAGCCAACTGATCAAAAACCCGCTTCATTTTAGCAGAACCGATCTCAATCTTGGGTTCTTCTTTAACCAGAAGAGCCATTATGACACCTTGCCTCCTCACAATATCCACCATTGTCATCCACTAACTTCATGGATTCATTCTTGCAGTTAAACAATCTAGCCTCTTTCTTGTTCAAAACATCCCAGAAGAAATCTGTCAGCACAGTTTCATAACCAGGCATCTTAGCATACCCAGGGAAGTAATTGATATCAATAACAAGGTACCGATTCCCAACCTTGGTATCCCTGATAACATCAAAATTGAAAAGATGCAGTTTCATAGCCTTACGTAACCCACAAGCAATGTTCGTTATCAAACTAATCGGCGGCATTGCAACATCTTCCAAATCCAACATCTTATAATACTCATCATCGTTCCGATCATCTGAAGTCAGATTAGACACCTGCGAGAACGATAACGAACCACGTAAACCATCCAATTTCTCCTCAGCAATGTCCGGCAATGACTTCCGTTTCACACATTTCACATACTTACCGACAACATACACTTTGAAAATCACACCGCCGTGATTCACAAACTCCTGCACAACAGTAGGGCTTTTGAGTTTATCGAAACCCTCGTTGCTAAAAATCAACAACATCTTATGCGATTTCGCGCTACCGTCGGCCACCAAGGGTTTTGCGATCACGGGAAACTTCAAACCCTCGCCACACGACGCCGCATCCTTCAACTTCTCCGGCTCGTATATCACAAACTGCTTGGGTATCCCAAACGTCGCCGCTTCATTGTCTTCCACCGCCTCAATCTCCGACACCACATCCAGCATCGAAATTCGATTGCGTAGCCGCTCGATTGCGTCCGGAAAATCGACTACAATGGCGTTAGAATTGTAAACCAAGAACTCACGCAGCTGTTCCCTCCATTCTTCGCCGTGTAACTTGTGAAGCACACAATCGAACGGACCTTGATCCACCAACGGCTTGTCGGTATCGATCTTGATGAGATCGATTCCACGTTCTTTGGCTAAATTCACGAGAGAATCCTGTATAAAACTCTTTTGTTTCTTCAATAACAAGGCGTAACCTACACTGAATCGCTTTGTCGTCATTTAACCGTTTCTGCAACTTCTTCCAAATTTTGTAAATTTGTTCTCCTCTGATTTCACAAATGCAATCAAAACACTCATAACAAAGATTTCAGACACAAAATTAGGGTTTTGAGAATTTGAATGTATAGATACACACACGTTGTACGTATATGTGAACCGATATAGAGACGCAGGTGAGATTCTTGAAGTTAACGAGACTGTAGTCTGGTGAAGTGGGTATATATAGAGTTTGAGATTGTGAGTTAACTCGGGTTATTAATTTTAAGATGAAGTTAACCATGATTAATAGCTTGGGAGTCCACGTGGCATATTCGTTCAAAAAAATATACGGATTCCGCCGCACTAGCAAGTGTCAGAAATTACCAAAAACTGAAAAACAATTATTTGCTAAAAGAGGCAACGCGAGATGGTAGTCGTGGGATGATTATAGCTTGTGGATTAAGAGATGAGATTTTGCCACTAACTTAGACTACTTGGATTATAATAATATGTTAAAAAAACCTTAGGGCTACGTATGCGTCATATAATCAACCAACACCGTTACCCCCTATTATTTCACGCAATCATCACATCCTCATCAAACCTCTACCATCTCATCTATTTTCCCCTTTCTTTCTCCTTCACGCTGTGAAGGTGGTCACGGATTTGCCACCACAGGATGGCCATGCTCCTGTGTGTAGTGGTGTTGTGTGTGGTCAAGTCTCTCCTCACGTCTTAATACACATGCTCTAACTACGAGTGTGCAATTGTTCAAATGAGTTATTTGAAATTGTATTGTTACTAAAAGCATAAAATAAGTTGGGCCCTAAGTAAAGTAACGAACAAGATCGGTAAAATGTTGTGTAGAGGTGACCAACGTACCCGGAATCGGAGCCGAACTGGTGGGTACGGGCAGTTCCAGGTTTTCAGAGAAATTGGAACCGGAAAAACCGGAACCGATCCCACCCTTAAACCGGTCAAACCTGAACCGAAGCTGGTTCTTGACTTTGTTGACCGGAACCGGTTAAAAAAAGGGAAAATTACCAAAATCATCATTGTTGACCAGCTGTTTACCAAAATGATCAAACAGATTCCGGCGTCTAAGACGCCCATTTAGACGCCCCTTTAGAAGCCCATTTTGTGTACTTTTTTGAACACACGGGCCCACATGTCGGCAGCTTTTGTCTGGGTGTCTAAGACTCCTTTGGTACCGGCGTCTTAGACGCCTTTAGACGCCCTTTTTCTGTAATTTTGTAAACATACGGGTCCACATGTCGGCGGCTTGTCGGGTTCTCTAAATGGGTGTCTGAGACCCCTTTTCTACCGGCGTCTTAAGACGCATGTAGACGCCGAATTTAGACGCCGGCTTAAATCTCATTTGTGGCTCAGCTCGATTGGCTTGGCGGCGTCTTAAAGCCCTTAAAGAGTCGTCTTTAGACGCCGATTCTGAATTGATGTGACATTCCCTGATTTGAGTGATTTGACGGCTGAAAGATGTCAGAATGAGTGTCTTTTAGACTCCAAAGCGATGTCTTAGACGCCGCTTTGGAGTCTAAAAGACACACATTCTGACATCTCTAAGCCGTCAAATCAAGGAATGTCAAATCAATTCAGAACCGGCGTCTAAAGACGTTGCTTTGGAGTCTAAAGACGCCTCCGGAACGGGCGTCTAAAGACGCCTTATAAGGGCTTTAAGACGCCGCCAAGCCGACCAAGGCGAGCCACAAGTGAGATTTAAGCAGGCTTCTAAATTGGGCGTCTATATGCGTCTTAAGACACCGGTAGAAAAGGGGTCTTAGACACCCATTTAGAGACCCCGACAAAGCCTCCGACATGTGGGCCCGTATGTTTACAAAAATTACAGAAAAAGGGCATCTAAATGCGTCTAAGTCGGCGTCTAAGTTGGCGTCTACGACGTCGGTAGAAAATGAGTCTTAGACACCCCGACAAAGCCGCCGGTAGAAAATGAGTCTAGACACCCCGACAAAGCCGCCGATATGTGGGCCCGTGTGTTCAAAAAAGTACACAAAATGGGCTTTTAAAGGGACGTCTAAATAGGCGTCTTAAACGCCGGAATCTGTTTGATCATTTTGGTAAACAGCTGGTCAACAATGATGATTTTGGTAATTTTCCCCAAAAAAAAACTGCTAAAAAAATTACTAAACTAAAAGTGAGTTTGATTAAACCATAATCAAACCATTAATTTATATAATACTGAAAAAAAACATAAAACAAACAAATCTCCTAATGTCAAACCCTAATAATTTGAACCGAATATTCCCAAACTTGAATGATAATCTCACCCAATTCATCATCACCAATCACCATATAGTGTGATCAACAGAATTGCATCACAAGTAGAAACGTATTGGGGTTCTTTTTTCTCTCCCCATCTCCCAATCTCTTGCCGTTGAATGCAGTGCTGATCTTCCCTGTATTCCTCTGTTAATCATAAAGAATTCAATTAGATGGAACAAAAACCGTTTGAAACAACATCTTCGTCCTCATTGATGAGAAACGATGGTTATTATAGGGAAAACAAGATGAAATCATCATCATTGTCGTCGAAATTTCCTTTGACGTTTTGGGAGATGGCGGGTGCATCTGGTGTTGCTATGAGTTTCGCCGTTGGTCTCGTCGGAGTTTATCTCACCTTGCCGGATTCTGATTACAGTTTTCTCAAGCTTCCAAGAACACTTGAAGATCTGCATATTCTAAGGTAATTAATTTCTTTTTCTTCTGTTGTACGTATGCTTAATTCCATTTTATGAAACTGGATCTATTCCTTGTTACATTTTTTTTTTTCGATTACGGGTGGGAATAATGTGATTTTTTTTTTTTTTATCTGTATGCGTCATTGAATTTAAATTTATATAATAATATCAATGTACTGTTCTTGTAACAGTTATTTATTAAGTACAAATATACAAATCCTGAGCTTTAGGATGCTGTATTATTTTTCAATTTGGTTAGATGTCGCCTTCAATTTGTGGATTTTCATTGTAATTGGCGAATTTTCTGTTACATAATTGAAGAAAAGGTGAAAAACACACTACCTAGATCGAAATTAGCCTTCTTTATTGGACAAAATCTTTTGTAATTAACGTACATAACAGTATACCTAGATTGCTTTCCTTTAAAGAGCTCCCCATCTTAATTTTATAGTTTTGTATGGCAAAGATCCCATACAAAATTTTTTTTATAATTATTTTATTCACCTGATCATCAGCGTTTTTTCATGAAATTGAATCAACAACTAAATTTATGTTTCTGTGTCATGTAATTTATCTGTAATCTTGTAGTTTCTTTGGTATTTGTATGAACCGATATAGTCAATTGCAAGTGGAGTCTAAAGTTACATGGTTTTTTTTCACAATGTTCAGATTTAAGGGTTTACAAAAGTAAGTTATGATTCTAATTTTTTGGTTATCAAGTTTTGGAAACTTTAAGATTTTTCCTTGTTTTTCCTTAGAGATAATCTTGAGAGATACACAAGTGACTACACTGCCCAAGTCTTGGTGGGTTATTGCATGGTTTATATATTTATGCAAACTTTCATGATCCCGGGAACTGTTTTCATGTCGCTGCTTGCTGGGTCACTCTTTGGGGTCTTAAGAGGTGTAACTCTTGTTGTCTTTGCTGCTACTGCTGGCGCATCTTCTTGCTACTTTTTATCTAAGTTGATCGGACGGCCCCTTATCTCATCTCTGTGGCCTGATAAATTAGTATTCTTTCAAGACCAGGTAAGGCTAAAATGCCCTATTCTGTAAAGGTGGCAATTTCAACCCATATACAAGTGAACCGGGTTAGATGGGTAAATATGCAAAAAAAAGTAGATAAAATGAGAAGAGGTTGAATGAGTCAAAAGTCATTCAAAGTGATTTCACATTGCAGAAAATTTCCCAATCGTTAATCATTATTAAAGTATCAATTATTTAAGAACTTTATGGAAAAAATGACAAAACAGTATTGTGTTTTTAGGTAGATTTGACTTATTATAAAAAAAATTCATTTTGACTAGTTACCCATCATACCCGACTCAATCATTTTGCTACCTTATCCGGATCCATCTGTGGAAAGTCGAAAACTTCTAGCTGTATTTGTTGAAGCTATTGATGAGTTTACTTTTTGCTTGCTTAGGTAGCTAAAAGGCGAGAAGGGTTGTTGAATTACATGCTTTTTTTAAGGTTGACCCCAACCCTACCTAATTTGTTCATTAATGTTGCTTCACCAATAGTAAATGTGCCATATCATATATTCTTGCTGGCAACTTCCATTGGGCTCATTCCAGCTGCTTATGTGACCGTCAAGGTATTATTCTTAAAATTCTTTCATTTTTATATTTTGCATATATCGACACCCTAAGGGTGGTCGGATGTGCTTTTGGAAATTAATTATCTGAGCCATGTCTTTTTAATTTTTTGATAAACGAATTCAAGAAATATGAATTTTAGTATATGATAAATACACAACCTTTCAAGAAATAGGTTGTGCAACATCAGAATGTACCCAGACTTTAAATTAAGTATTATAAGTTAAAACAAACTAAAGAGTTATCATCACTCTTAGCATTTATTTGATTTGATGTTTATTTATAATTCGACAGGCCGGAATAACTCTTGGAGAACTACAATCAATTGGAGACCTATATGACATCACCTCAATAGGAACCTTGTTTCTCATTGGGCTTGCATCTGTTACTCCTACACTTATAAGCAAGAAGATGCCATCTTAGTCATTTGTTCAACATTTGATCATAAGTTTCTAAATAACCCCTCTTGCGATTTGAAATCTGTGCAAAATTGACAAGTCTACACTCAATAATGACCTCAGGTTTCCAGCTGTTGAGATTAGATGGTTTGTGCTGCAGATGTTGAAGAGGAAAATAAGGGACATGCGCTATACAACTTGTTCTCTTCTAGAAGGGCGATAAGGTCAAATGCATTTTAGTCTATTTTGAAATATATGAAAAGATGTCTTCTTTCTAAGATTTAATTTTATGTAATTTGAGACTGGCACTGCTGAAAGTCTCAGGCGTTTAAAGATGTAAACTTTTCATTATTGAGTAATATGCACGAAATGTTATGCCAATCTTTGGTTTTTTATGCTGAAAATGCATGTTAATTTCAATATTACAGCCTACAAAAATAAGTTTAGAGTCGAAAACTAATCAGTAATCACTGCTTTTGTTTTCGAAAACCATCAAGATGCTTGTTATGATCGATGATCGCATAATTAGTAACAAAATATAGGGTATTTAAGTAATATGTTCAAATGTTTGACTAATAAACTATTAGTTAACCTGAAGAATCAAATAGCCAAACCTGTGATATGTTGTTAGGATGGGATAACATACATCTGTTAGAAGCATCACCGAAAGAAGATTTGTTTTAATTATTTTTACCACGATTAGAGGTGATGATTAGTTTAGATTCCTTTTACAATTATTCTCTTCTCACATATATAATTGAATAAATAATACACAGGGAATAGATAATTTGAAAACCACTTCTTAGTGCGAAAACCGTGAAAACCATGTAAAAAAACGTTTTTTTTTTTTGAATTTTTTTTTACAGGTTTGTAACACTATTGGGCACATTTTTATAAAAAAAAATCAAAAAAGCGCTGATCATATATTTTAAAAAAAATATTTTATAAAACCATGTAAAACATACGTAACAAAACTAAAAAAATTTCGTCAGATCTTACGAAGAGTTATGTATGTTTTACATGGTTTTATAAAATATTTTTTTTAAAAATATATGGTCGGTGCTTTTTTGATTTTTTTATAAAAATGTGTCCAATAGTGTTACAAACCTGTAAAAAAAATTTCAAAAAAAAATACGTTTTTTTACTGGATTTTTACATGGTTTTCACGGTTTTCGCACTAAGAAGTGGTTTTCAAATTATCTATTCCCATAATACACAATATCTTAGTATGGATCTAATTATAAGAAAATCACGGAATCAGTATACTTCTGTAATTATGTCGGTAATTGATGGCTCTTTATTACATGAAACACTTTGTGCAACCAATTCTTCTTTTATATATCACCACTAATGCATTCTAAAATGCTTTGTTGAAATCAAGTTTGAAGAATAAAGATTCAATTTTGGATTTTTTGCACCAAGAGAATATTTCATTCAATATAAGTGGCCCATCCAAAATATACCTCCCCGAAAGGAAGGCCATTTGGGATTCAGAAATAATCGAGCCAATAACCGTAGAAATTCTGGAGGCCAAAATCTTAGAAATAACCTTTGGAATGCTGCTCATAAGACAAATCGGACGGTTGCGGCTACTGGTTTCTATGGGGATCATACCCATACGGAGGAAATCAACCGTACTGTCGAAATTGGTAATTTAATTGGTATTGATGTTAATGATTTCAGGGATCACATTGCTGATGCAATTGGTGGGGAAGGGGCATGTTAATGTTTCTCATGGATTTTCTCTCCATAAATATAAGGGGGGCCGGTAACTGTAACAAAGCACACTGGGTAAAATCGTTGGTTGTAAAAGAAAAAATTCACTTTCTTGGTATCCAAGAGACTCAACTGGCTGATTCATCTGGTCTTCAAATTAGTCAGTTTTGGGGCAAGAAGCAATTGGCCTCTGAAGTTGTGAATGCAAGGGGAAGATCAGGTGGAATACTATCAATTTGGGATCCAGGTAGTTTTCAGAAAGTTTCCGCAAGAAAAGGGGATAATTTTTTGCATGTCTCGGGCATCGTATCTGGTTGTGATGTTATTCTAAATGTGGTAAATGTTTACGCACCTCAGGAGGTTAGCCTGCGTCGTAGCTTATGGGAGTCTATTGCCGAGCTTATGGATAGTCACCCGGGGTTGTGGGTGTTAATGGGGGATTTCAATGAAGTGAGAAACAGTAGCGAAAGATTTAACTCGGAGATGGATCAAAGAGGTGCTAGAGATTTCAATAATTTTATTCATCAGATGGGGTTGTTCGAATACAGGATGGGTGGGATGAGGTATACATATGCGTCCCCTGATGGATCGAAATTCAGCAAAATCGATCGTTTTCTCATGTGCGATCAGTTCTATCATTGTTGGCCTGGGGCTGTGGTCATGGTACTTCCAAGATTATGGTCCGATCACTCACCAATTAAACTTGCTTCTAGCTTGGCTGACTTTGGCCCATCCCCCTTTAAATTTTATACATCATGGCTGAAGATGGAGGGAATCGATGACATTATAAACATTTATGGTCATGGGACTGCCTATATGGGTAGGCCGGATGAGGCGCTGGCCTACAAATTGCGTGCAATAAAGGCTGACTTGAAAACTTGGAGCAGTAGGCCTAAGGAGGTGGATCGTGGGAGGATCATCTCTCTCACTGAGGAATGTAATAAATTGGAAATTCTTGCAGAGATGGGGTTTTTGTCGGATCAGGAAAAGGTAAAATGGCAGCAATGTAAAATCGATCTGATGGCTGCCGAGCACGCAAATAGATTGGATCTAAAACAAAAGGCTAGAGTTAAATGGGTGGTGGATGGTGAGGAAAATACTGCCTTCTTCCATGGATGCATCAACGCTCACAAAGCATCAAATCGTATTAATGGTATTACCATTGATGGGGTGTGGTGTGATAATCCTAACTATATTAAACGAGGTGCATGGGAATTTTTTAGAGACAAATTCAAGGAGCTTTTGTTTAGGCGTCCTACTGTTTATTGTCATGGGATTAAAAAGCTTTCCTTATGGGAAGCTGATTCAATTTCTGGCCCATTTACTGAGGAGGAAATCAAAATGGCGGTGTGGGACATTGGGGGGGAAGGGCACCGGGCCCCGATGGTTTTAATTTTGCTTTTTTAAACACTATTGGGAGGTTTTTAAAGGTGATTTTCTTGGACTGCTGGACTACTTTTATAATCATGGATCGATTCACTCAAGTTGTTCCTCTTCGTTTCTGCATCTCATCCCAAAGGTTTCGGATCCTCAATCTTTTAATGATTTCCGTCCGATTTGTCTTATGAGCAGCATTCCAAAGGTTATTTCAAAGATTTTGGCCTCCAGAATTTCTACGGTTATTGGCTCGATTATTTCTGAATCCCAAATGGCCTTCCTTTCGGGGAGGTATATTTTGGATGGGCCACTTATATTGAATGAAATATTCTCTTGGTGCAAAAAATCCAAAATTGAATCTTTATTCTTCAAACTTGATTTCAACAAAGCATTTGATTGTATATCATAGGATTTTATTGATTCTATCATGGGTCAAATGAACTTCCCTACTTTATGGAGGAAATGGGTGAGAGGTGTGCTTGAATGTTCTCAGGCCTCAGTTTTGATTAATAGGTCCCCGACATGGGAATTTAAATGCTTCCAGGGGGTGCGTCAGGGGGATCCATTATCCCCTTTCCTCTTCATAATCGCAATGGAGGCCCTAAATTGTATTCTAAATAAGGCCATCATCACGGGTGCCTACCACGGTCTGCAACTCCCTAATGGCGGCCCAATTATTTCCCATTTAATGTTCACGGACGATGTGATTCTAATTGGGCAAGGATCCCGCTTCAATGTGGCAAATATTGCAAGGATCCTTAAATGCTTTTTTCTGGCGTCTGGTTTGAAGGTCAATCTCAATAAGTGCAGCCTATATGGGTTTAATATGGAGGATGGCTGTGTTAGGGATCTGGCGGAATCTCTGCACTGTAGGGTGGGATCTATCCCATTTTCTTATCTGGGAGTCCCTGTTGGCGCCAACATGAATCGTATTAATATGTGGAAACCTATTATAGACATTTGCCAAAAAAGATTGTCTGCTTGGAAGTCAAATACTCTTTCTATGGGGGGGGGGGGGGCGAATCACGTTACTAAAAGCGGCTTTCAACAGCTTGCCTTTGTATTTTTTTCTCTATTTAAAGCACCGGCTGCGGTGCTGGAAATTCTGGAAAAATTAAGAAGGAGCTTTATATGGAGGGGTTCGAATGATCGAAAGAAAATACATTGGGTGAGTTGGGACCTTGTCACGGCACCAATAAAAAATGGGGATTTGGGTGTTGGGAGCCTTGCGGAGTTGAATATGGGCCTTATGGCTAAATGGTGGTGGCGTTTCAAAACCGAACCGGATAAACTATGGAGAAGGGTGGTTACGGCTATTCATTCTTCAATTAGGCTTCCGGAGTACATGCCTTGTAAATCCATCATTTCCGAAACCTGGAAAAACATCACAAAAATTGGGCCCACGCTTTCTGATTTTCATATCCATCTTAAACAACTTATCAAAGGTGTGGTTGGGGATGGGCGATCAATCTCATTCTGGTTGGATTCCTGGTTAGGACCTCAGCCCCTTGCGGAGGAGTTTCCCCAACTGTTTGCTCTAGATCAGTTCAAGGCATGCAAGGTGATTGATAGGATCACCCTCTCAGATGGTAGATGGAAACCAAATTGGTCTTGGATTAATGCTCCGGCTTGTCAAGATGAACTGGAGGCGGTTGCTCGTTGCTCGAAGATGATTAACTCAGTGGTGTTATATGATATTGCGGATCAATGGAAATGGCTAGGGGACTCCTCGGGATCTTTTAATGTTAAATCAGTTCGGTTGTTATGTCAATCGAATAATAATATCGGCTAGCGGATTGTCATGAATTGGAGTCGTTGGGTGTCACACCCCCAATTTCCCACTCGTGGCATATGTCCACGTGGATGTGACGTGTCCAGAATCACAGCTCAAGGTCATATAGAACACCTCTATATGCGTTTACAAATCCAAGTTTGACACATACACTTGATAAAATAGTTTGCAGCGGAAATAAAGTAGTATTGCAGCGGAATAAATAAGTCATAACATGCAGCGGAAAATGATTGTTTACACAGCGGAAATTGTAAGTAGTTTAATACAACAACGTTTTAAATAAGATAAAGTCAAATTGTTTTCAAAAGACACGAAAACAAATGCATGTGGGGCCCTATGCTCATGTCCCCTATGTGCTTTCCTGCTCCACGAGCCTGTCATGCTAGTTACCTGAGAATACAAGTTTAAAAAGTGTCAACACAATGGTTGGTGAGTTCACAGGTTTTGATATACATATAGTAATGAAAGTGTGTCATGCTGTTTATCAATGTTAGTACCGAGCCCTAGGCCCAAAGTGTCAGTGCGTCACTACCGAACTAGACTTGTTTGCTCTTGCCTCCGCTATGCCTCGTATACATAGCAAGTTAGGTCAGAATTTGCACGGGTTATGACACTCAGTCAACATGGTGCCCCGTGGGGTTAGTCATTCCCTAATGGATCCATCCAAACCTACCACGTTGTTCGTACATTAACGGTAAGACTTTGTGAGGGCTTGTAACGAGTTCAACACTTAATGTTTGTCCAATAAACCAGCATACACAAAAATGTTTGTAATAGCAATAATGTTTGACTCGATGCAACTAGTATTCTCCCCCTATTTAAAAGCGTTTGAAAAGAGTAAAGAGGGGCCGTAAACTCACCTTAGTGAAACGAATGTATGTAAGCGTAAGCTCCCGAGTTGTCGTGTAGCACGTCGGTCACCGGCAACCTATATCGTAGATCGTATGTGAGTTCGTGTAGGTGACCGTGCTAGTGTTAGTGCTCGTGTTTGTGCTCAACAACCCTTGGTTGTTCATGTTTGCCCGTGTCGGTCCACAATGACCGTGTTTGCTCGTGTTGGTCCATATTGACCGTGTTTGACCATGTTTGACCATGTTTGACCGTGTTTGACCAAAGTTGACCGTGTCAAGTCAACGACCCGTTGGTGAACCGTGTGACGGTTTGTGACTCGTGTAGCAATCGTGTAAGTGTTTGTCGTGTGCAAAACGCGTAGGTTGCGTTTATGGACAACTTACTATTTATAGTAAGTTTCCATTTTTAGAAAGTTCACAAAGCATGACGGTTTTATAGTTCTAGCATGTTCAATAGTCCTACGGGGTCATGTTAACACATAGCACATTATCATACAAGTTCATATATGCCGTTTATAACATGTTAGTGCACAAAAGTTTCCTAAAATGGAAAGTTTCCATTTTTAGCATACGTGACATCGGAAACCATCTAACTTAGCATCTAAACATCATATTATAACATAATAAATCATTTAGCATGCTCAAGTCATTCAACATATTCCTAAGTCGGTTTTTGTAATCATAAAGTTACTAAAAATAGTAACTTTGTGGTTTTTGCATAAAAATGACCATTTAACATTTCCAAGCAATTTTTCATACCATCATTCATCATAATATGCTATTTACTATCATCTAATCATGTCAACATAGTCTAAATCATCATCCATCAATATTTTTACCTAAAAAGTTACTAAATATAGTAACAATGTTGAAATTGACCATAATAACATCAAGATCATATTCTTAGGTTTCTAATCATCATAATATCATCCAAATAGCAATTTCACATACATGCATGTCCATCAAATACACTAAATCATCAACTTGCAATTAAAAAGTTACTATAAATGGAAAGATTCATAAAAATCATAGTTTTAATCATTCTAAGCAAATCTAACCATGGGTAATCCTTCTAACATCATCAATAAACATATCCATATACTCAAGATCATTCCAATACTCATGGATCGTACATGCATGGTGATATTTCAACGATCCAAGACCAAATAACACACTTTAATGACTCACATCATCATAGATCGTCATGAAATACATTCTAATCACTCTAGATCATCATTAAACACTTTAAAATCAACAAACCCAGATCATAATCTCGTGCATGTGATGAGTGTGTGCTTGCATGTGGGTTTTACCCATTGCATGTGAGATTGTGAGTGTTTTTAAGCTACATGGAAAGTGGGGCTACCTTCTAGAGCTTCTTGATCACCAAGATGATGAAGAATTAGTAGTTTAAAGAGGTTGAGAAGGTCTGGAGTCGTGCTTCACAACTGGTTCAAGCTCTAGTCGTTCTTCTTCCTTGGTTCAAGCCTCCAAATCTTCACTTCCAAGCTCTCAAGATGTAACAATGGCTTCAATGGTGTCTAGTAGATGAAGAAGATGGAAACCAGAGGTTTTGGGAAGGCAAATACGAGCTGGTTGCGTCTGGGACTGATTGTAATGAGTGAGTAGGAGAAATGATGGTTTTTGGAAGTTTAAAAAGAGATTTTTGCGAATCTGGCGCCCCAGGCGTAACGCCTGGCGTGGGCGAACATCGTCTGTCGTTACGCGCGGATGCAGCCGGATGAGGCGCCCATTTTTCACCCGCGCGCATCGCCTGTCGTGGGTGTGTCGGGTCAGGCGTACCGCCTGGCCTGAATTTCAAGCCCAATAAGCTTGTTTTGTTGTTCTGGCCCATTCTTGCCCGTTTCTCGACTGTAAAACATCATTCGAGCGTCGTTTAGACTCTATTGGTCAATTATCAGTCATAATCGACTTGTGACAGTGTTTCGTGAAGTTTCGAGTGTTGTGCTACACAATGTGTTAGACGTTCACCAACGTTCGTGTGTTTTGACACGTGTGTGCTGTTTGTCGATAATTCCACGAATTATCTAGTCATATACCAGTGTTCGTACTGTCGTGCCACGTGTCACACTAAATTAATCTAATTCTAGTGCCACGTGTACATAATGTATTTAAATAAACATTTAAATAAATAAGATGCTGACCTGGAAATTACGGGGTGTCACATCCTCCCCATGTTAGAAAGAATTTCGTCCCGAAATTCAACTTGTGTTGCTAGTGTTTGTCTGTTCCGCGAACAGGTGTGGGTACTTTTGTTTCATCTGATCTTCACGTTCCCACGTGAATTCCGGTCCACGTCGCGAATTCCATCGCACTTTCACTATTGGGATCTTGCTGAGTTTGAGTTTCTTAGTTTCCCGGTCCATAATCTCTACTGGTTCCTCAACGAAATTCAATTGTTCGTCGATTTGTATTTCCTCGAGAGGAATAACAAGTGTCTCATCAGATAGGCACTTCTTGAGGTTCGAGATGTGGAATACGTTGTGTACACTGCTCAGTTCAACTGGCAGGTTTAGTTCGTAGGCTACAGGGCCTATTCGCTTTGTAATCTCGAAAGGTCCAATGTAACGAGGGTTCAACTTTCCTCGTTTGCCAAACCGAATGACACCTTTCCAGGGCGAGACCTTGAGTAACACTCTGTCCCCCACCTGGAACTCCAACGGTTTGCGTCGCTTGTCGGCATAGCTTTTCTGTCTGTCCCGAGCTGCTGCCATTCGTTTGCGTATTTGCACGATCTTCTCAGTTGTCTCGTGCACCAGTTCTGGACCAGTCAGTTGGCTGTCTCCAACTTCCGCCCAGCAGATGGGTGATCGACACTTACGTCCGTAAAGTGCCTCGAAGGGTGCAGCTTGAATGCTAGTGTGGTAGCTATTGTTATATGAGAACTCCACTAACGGTAGATGAGATTCCCAGCTACTACCAAAGTCAATGACACATGCCCGGAGCATGTCTTCCAGTGTCTGTATCGTTCGCTCACTTTGCCCGTCCGTCTGCGGGTGGTAAGCAGTACTCATGTCCAATCTCGTGCCCAAAGCCTTATGCAAGGACTTCCAGAAATGCGACGTGAATCGACTGTCGCGATCAGATATGATGGAGATTGGCACTCCATGTCGAGTGACCACTTCCTTCAAATAAATCCGAGTGAGTTTGTCTAGCTTGTCAGTCTCTTTAATGGGTAGGAAATGAGCAGACTTCGTCAGTCGGTCCACGATAACCCAGATGGTATCGCAACCACTTGCCGTCTTAGGCAGTTTAGTTATGAAGTCCATGGAAATTTGCTCCCATTTCCACATTGGTAATTCCGGTTGTTGAAGTAACCCTGATGGCTTCTGGTACTCAACTTTGACTTTTGAGCACGTTAGGCATTTACTCACGTATGCTGCTATCTCAGCTTTCATGTTTGGCCACCAATAGGTTGTCTTCAAATCGTGATACATCTTATCAGAGCCTGGGTGTACGGAATACCGGCTCTTGTGAGCTTCATCCATCACTACTTCTCTCAATCCTCCGTAGCGTGGAATCCAGATTCGATCCATTAAGTAGTAAGCTCCGTCGTCTTTTGCCTTTATTTGCTTATCCATGCCACGCATGGCTTCAAGAGTGAGGTTTTCAGTTTTCAGAGCTTCCTGTTGTGCTATCCGAATTTGATTCGGCAGTTCGGAATGGATCGTAAGTTGTAGTGCGCGCACGCGTTTTGTTGTTTCTTTTCGGCTCAACGCGTCGGCCACTACGTTGGCTTTACCGGGATGATACTTGATGGCGCAATCATAATCACCTATGAGTTCAACCCATCTTCGTTGTCTCATGTTCAACTCTTTCTGGTCGAAGATGTGTTGTAGGCTCTTATGATCGGTAAAGATTGTACATTTCGTGCCGTACAAGTAGTGTCGCCAGATCTTCAAGGCAAACACCACGGCTCCCAACTCAAGGTCATGAGTCGTGTAGTTCTTCTCATGCACCTTCAGTTGACGTGAAGCGTATGCTATCACTTTCTCGCGTTGCATCAGCACGCAACCGAGTCCTTGTTTCGAAGCGTCGCAATACACCACGAAGTCATCACATCCTTCCGGTAGGGATAGGATGGGTGCAGTGCATAGTTTCTGTTTCAACAGGTTGAAAGCAGCTTCTTGTTTGTCTCCCCAATCGAACTTTTTGTCTTTATGGGTCAGGGACGTCAATGATTGGGCAATCTTCGAGAATCCTTCAATGAATCTCCGGTAGTACCCGGCCAGTCCAAGGAATTGCCGCACCTCAGTTGGAGTCTTGGGTGCTTCCCAGTTCTTAATGGCTTCGATCTTAGCTGGGTCTACGTGAATTCCCTGCTCATTAACCACGTGTCCAAGGAATTGGACTTCGCGAATCCAAAAGTCGCATTTTGAAAATTTCGCGTACAGTTGCTCTTTCTTCAGTAGTTCCAAGACTAACCTTAGATGTTCGGCATGCTCCTCCCGATCCTTTGAATAAATCAGGATGTCGTCGATGAACACTATCACGAATTTGTCAAGATAAGGTTTGCACACTCTATTCATGAGATCCATGAACACGGCTGGTGCGTTGGTCAGTCCAAAGGGCATAACCAAGAATTCGTAGTGTCCGTATCGGGTTCTAAAGGCAGTCTTAGGGATATCGTTTTCCTGTATCCTTAGTTGGTGGTAACCCGATCTTAAATCGATCTTCGAATAGTAGCTTGACCCTTGCAACTGGTCAAACAGATCGTCTATTCGCGGTAAGGGATATCGATTCTTGATCGTCACCTTGTTCAGCTCTCTGTAGTCGATACACATACGGAATGATCCGTCTTTCTTCTTTACGAACAAGACCGGTGCTCCCCAAGGTGAGAAGCTTGGTCTGATGAATCCCTTGTCTAACAGCTCTTGTAACTGGTTAGACAGTTCCTGCATCTCCGTTGGTGCTAGTCGGTATGGAGCTTTGGCAATCGGTGCTGCTCCAGGTGTAAGGTCTATCTGGAACTCGACTTGTCGTTTCGGAGGTAGTCCAGGTAGATCCTCGGGAAACACTTCGGGAAAATCGCAGACTACGGCGATGTCCTCAATCTTCCTTTCCTTCTTCGGTTGTTCTGCGATGAGGGCTAGTATGGCAGTGTATCCCTTTTGCAGGTACTTGTTCGCCTTCATGCATGACATGATGTTCAGAGGTATTCCCCGTCTTTCCCCCTGAATCGAGATCTGTTCTCCGTTCTGCAACGTCACTCGTACGATCTTCTCGTTGCATACGATCTCGGCCTGGTTAGGGGATAACCAATCCATTCCTACGACTACATCAAAGCTTCCGAGAGTCACCGGCATCAAATCGATTTCGAGTTCGTGATTCGCCAAAACCATGACGCATCCTCGGAAGATGTGTTGTGTTTCAATTAGTTTGCCGTCAGCTAACTCTACAGTATACTTGTAGTCTAGTGGCGTTGGGGTAATATCTAGTAATTTGCTAAACTCACTAGATATAAAGCTCCTATCGGCACCGGTATCAAATAATATGCTAGCATAGACATTATTTAAAAGAAACGTACCGGTTACGATGTTTGGGTCATCCTTGGCTTCTCCCGAGCCAATCACAAATGCTCTTCCTTTGGCCGCTCCTCCTCCGGCCTTCTTCAATTGAGGGCAATCCCTCCTCATGTGGCCTGGTTTTCCACATTCATAACACCCTCTGGAGGTGTTCTGGTTGTTGTTCTGGTTGTGGTTAGGGTTGTTGTTACTGGGAAATTTGGATCTGCAGTCTTTGGCCATGTGGCCATGTCGTCCACACTTCAAGCAACGATATCGTTCGCATTGCCCGAAGTGGTGATAAGAGCATCGGTTACACAAGGGGTATTTCCCTTGGTACACACCCTTCCCCTTGTCGTCGGGTTGGGTGGCAGTAAAGGCTCTGGCTGGTGCAGATCTTTGTTGTTGTTGAGGTTGATGAGATTGGTGGTGGCTGGGTTCCCACTTCCTCTTCTGGCTTTCTTGAGGCTTCACATGCTCGCCTCGTTTTGGTATCTTGCCCTGAGCTACAGCTTGGTCAGTCAGTTTATGAGCCAGCCTGATCAGAGGTTGGATAGTGGTGAGGTCAGACGCAGTCACCATGCTCTGAATTTGTTCGGGCAGCCCACTGATGAACTGCTCGATTTTCTTGTACTCCGGCGTCACCATAGCCGGACATAGCTTACACAGCTCATGGAATCGAGTACAGTATTGCTCGATCTCAGAGCCCACCATCTTCAGTACCCAGAACTCAGCCTCTAGCTTTCTGATCTCGTCACGAGGACAGTATTCCTCTTGCAGTAGTCGGGTGAAATCAGTCCATGGCATGGAGTTGGCACCGTCCAACCCCAGGGTTTGTACATGGGTATTCCACCATGTGAGTGCTGGTCCTTCCAGTGTACCAGTTGCGAACTTCACCCGGTTCTCTTCAGTACATTCGCACATGGCGAATACAGACTCCACTTTCTCCACCCAGCGGAGCATTCCCACGGCTCCCTCAGTCCCCTTGAATTTGTGTGGGTGGCAGTTCAGGAAGGATTTAAAAGAACATCCTTTGTTGTTGTTGCCTTGTGATCCTGTCAGTCAGAAACCAATGTCGTAGGTCAGAGCGTGTTAGCTATACTATGTTAGTCATGTTAGGCGAGTGTTAGTACCGTTGTTCGAGCCACTGGTTTCACTAGCAAGGCGGTGTGCCTCGTGCTCTGCCAGTATCTTGTTAACCCGTCTGTCAACCATCATCTTAATGACGGCTGCGTCCAGTGTTCGTCTAGGAGGGCGTGCATGTGGTCCTCTTCCCGCCATAGATATTTTCTATACGGAAGGGATAGAATGTTAGTAAGTCAGAATGTTAGTCAGATGTTGTGTCGGAAGTCAGATCATATGTCATGTTAGTTGTCAAGTCAAAGCAATCATGGTCAATATGTAATAAGTAAGACAAAACATAATTCTCATTAATAATAAGTTGGAAGTACAATAATTTCAAAAGGAAATACATAATAAGTTCTTCGAGCACATCCCGCTCGTCTAGGCTAAAATAAAGAAAGTACAAAATACAACAGTCCACTAGTCAGAATCCATGGAAACATGCGAAATATCGCTAGCAGCGTCTCCGTCGTCATCATCCTCCTCCGGATCCTCATTAGGATCCTCATCAAGGTCCTCATTGTCACACCCCCAAATTCCCACTTGTGGCAAATGTCCACGTGGATGTGACGTGTCCAGAATCACAGCTCAAGGTCATATAGAACACCTCTATATGCGTTTACAAATCCAATGTTTGACACATACACAATTAAAATAGTTTGCAGCGGAAAAAGTATTTCATCATATAGCAGCGGAATATTCAAATGTTTGACATATGCAGCGGAAAATCAAAAGTTGTTAAACACTACGATGTTTGATAAAGATACATATTCATAATAAACAGTGTTTGCATGAAAACATAAATAAATGCATGTAGGTCCTATGCCTGATCCCCTACGTGCATTCCTGGCATCCATAGCCTGCTAGTTACCTGAGAATACAAGTTTGAAAACAAGTGTCAACACGATGGTTGGTGAGTTCACAGGTTTTGATATACATATAGTAATAAAAAGTGTGTCATGCTGTTTATCAATGTTAGTACCGAGCCCTAGGCCCAAAGTGTCAGTGCGTCACTACCGAACTAGACTTGTTTGTCCTTGCCTCCGCTATGCCTCGTATGCATAGCAAGATAGGTCAGAATTTGCACGGGTTATGACACTCAGTCAACATGGTGCCCCGTGGGGTTAGTCATTCCCTAATGGATCCATCCAAATCTACCACGTTGTTTGTACATTAACGGTAAGACTTTGTGAGGGCTTGTAACGAGTTCAACACTTAATGTTTGTCCAATAAACCAGCATACACAAAAATGTTTGTACAGTAGTAATGTTTGACTCGATGCAACTAGTATTCTCCCCCTATTTAAAAGCATTTGAAAAAGAGTAAAGAGGGGCCGTAAACTCACCTTAGTGAAACGAATGTATGTAAGCGTAAGCTCCCGAGTTGTCGTGTAGCACGTCGGTCACCGGCAACCTATATCGTAGATCGTACGTGAGTTCGTGTAAGTGACCGTGCTAATGTTAGTGCTCGTTTTTGTGTCCAACAACCCTTGGTTGTTCATGTTTGTCCGTGTCGGTCCACAATGACCGTGTTTGCTCGTGTTGGTCCATATTGACCGTGTTTGACCATGTTTGACCATGTTTGACCATGTTTGACCGTGTTTGACCAAAGTTGACCGTGTCAAGTCAACGACCCGTTGGTGAACCGTGTGACGGTTTGTGACTCGTGTAGCAATCGTGTAAGTGTTTGTCGTGTGCAAAACGCGTAGGTTGCGTTTATGGACAACTTACTATTTATAGTAAGTTTCCATTTTTAGAAAGTTCACAAAGCATGACGGTTTTATAGTTCTAGCATGTTCAATACTCCTACGGGATCATGTTAACACATAGCACATCATCATACGGATTCACATAAGTCGTTTACAACATGTTAGTGCACAAAAGTTTCCTAAAATGGAAAGTTTCCATTTTTAGCATACGTGACATCGGAAACCATCTAACTTAGCATCTAAACATCATATTATATCATATTAAGCCATTTAGCAAGCTCAAATCATTCAACACGTTGACGAATCGGTTTTTGTAAAAATAAAGTTACTAAATATAGTAACTTTGTGGTTTTGCATAGAAATAGCCATTGAAACATTTCTAAACCAATTTTCATATCACCAATCATCTTAATAACCAATCTAGCATCATCTAATCATACCAATATAGTCCAAATCATCATTTATCAATATTTCATTGATAAAAGTTACTAAATATAGTAACTATGTCAAAATGACCATATACATTACCAAAACTACATTCTAACAAATCAAATCATCATATTATCATCCTAATAGCAAATCCACATACTTGCATGTTCATGAATTCATCTCCAACAATCATTTTGTAAATAAAAGTTACTAATAATGGAAAGATTACTAAAAATCAACATTTTGATCATTTTAAACAAATCCAACCATGAGTAATCCTTCTAACATTATCAATAAGCATATCAACATACTCAAGATCATTCCTATCATCATGGATCATGCATGCATGGCCATCATTCAACACTTTATGAACAAAACATGAAATCTATACATACACAACATCTTGTATCATCATAAGATGCATTCTAATCATCTTAGATCATCAAGAATCATAGTGAAATCATCAAACCCAGAAGTTAAACTCGTGCATGTGTGTCCATGGTGTTTGCATGTGAGTATAATGCCTTGCATGTGTGTGTAATGGTGGTTTTAAGCCACAAGGGATGTCAAGACTACCTTTCAAAGCTTCAAACTCTTGAGATGATGATGAGAACAGCTCTCCAACCTCCTGGTTCGTGGTTTTCAGCTGAAACAAGAAGATGGTGGTGGTGGATAATGATCTAGAAGCCTTTCTTCAAGGTTACCAAGCTTCAATCCTCAAGTGTAGAGCTTCAAGGAGTCCTTCAATGGCTTCCTTGATGTCAAATCTGGTGATTACAGCTGATAATGGTCGAGATATGGCGTGTTCAGTCGAGTATTATGATTAGGAGAGATAGATTAGGCATAATTGTCTTGGTTAAATAAAGATTCTGCGAACTGGGTCTCGTCGCGTAGCGCGACAAGTATAAGAGAATCTCTCGCGTAGCGCGAGGGAGTCCCGCGTTCGAATTTCCCCCGCCCATTGTCGCGTAGCGCGACAGTGTCCTTGTGGGCCGTCGCGTAGCGCGACAGATCCCTTAGTGAGCCCAATAGGCCCATTTTCATTGGGTTGATCCGTTCGTTGCCGTTTTCACGTTTACGAACTACCGTTTGGCCTCGCTTGAACTTCTAAGTTCAATGTGTGAATGTTTCGTGAGGTTTCGAGTGTTGTGCTACACAATGTGCTAGACGTTCACCAACGTTCGTGTGTTTTGACACGTGTGTGCTGTTTCTCGATAATTTCTCGAATTATCTAGTCATGTGTCAGTGTTTGTACTGTCGTGCCACGTGTCACACTAAATTAATCTAATTCTAGTGCCACATGTACATAATGCATTTAAATAAACATTTAAATAAATAAGGTGCTGACCTGGAAATTACGGGGTGTCACATCCTCCCCATGTTAGAAAGAATTTCGTCCCGAAATTCAACTTGCGTTGTCAGCGTTTGTCTGTTCCGCGAACAGGTGTGGGTACTTTTGTTTCATCTGGTCTTCACGTTCCCACGTGAATTCCGGTCCTCGTCGCGAATTCCATCGTACTTTCACAATCGGGATTTTACTGAGTTTGAGCTTCTTGGTTTCCCGGTCCATAATCTCCACCGGTTCTTCAACAAAGTTCAATTGTTCGTCGATTTGTATTTCCTCGAGAGGAATAACAAGTGTTTCATCTGATAGGCACTTCTTGAGGTTCGAGATGTGGAATACGTTGTGTACGCTGCTCAGTTCAACTGGCAGGTTTAGTTCGTAGGCTACAGGGCCTATTCGTTTTGTAATCTCGAACGGTCCAATGTAACGAGGGTTCAACTTTCCTCGTTTGCCAAACCGAATGACACCTTTCCAGGGCGAGACCTTGAGTAACACTCTGTCCCCCACCTGGAACTCCAACGGTTTGCGTCGCTTGTCGGCATAGCTTTTCTGTCTGTCCCGAGCTGCTGCCATTCGTTTGCGTATTTGCACGATCTTCTCAGTTGTCTCGTGCACCAGTTCTGGACCAGTCAGTTGGCTGTCTCCAACTTCCGCCCAGCAGATGGGTGATCGACACTTACGTCCGTAAAGTGCCTCGAATGGTGCAGCTTGAATGCTAGTGTGGTAGCTATTGTTATATGAGAACTCCACTAACGGTAGATGAGATTCCCAGCTACTACCAAAGTCAATGACACATGCCCGGAGCATGTCTTCCAGTGTCTGTATCGTTCGCTCACTTTGCCCGTCCGTCTGCGGGTGGTAAGCAGTACTCATGTCCAATCTCGTGCCCAAAGCCTTATGCAAGGACTTCCAGAAATGCGACGTGAATCGACTGTCGCGATCAGATATGATGGAGATTGGCACTCCATGTCGAGTGACCACTTCCTTTAAATAAATCCGGGTGAGTTTGTC
Source organism: Mikania micrantha (assembly GCA_009363875.1). Classification (NCBI taxonomy): domain Eukaryota; kingdom Viridiplantae; phylum Streptophyta; class Magnoliopsida; order Asterales; family Asteraceae; genus Mikania; species Mikania micrantha. The sequence goes on along the minus strand of CM018693.1, from coordinate 12,338,668 downwards.
TAGCTTGTCAGTCTCTTTAATGGGTAGGAAATGAGCAGACTTCGTCAGTCGGTCTACGATAACCCAGATGGTATCGCAACCACTTGCCGTCTTAGGCAGCTTAGTGATGAAGTCCATGGAAATCTGTTCCCATTTCCACATTGGTAATTCCGGTTGTTGAAGTAACCCTGATGGCTTCTGGTACTCAACCTTGACTTTTGAGCACGTTAGACACTTACTCACGTATGCTGCTATCTCAGCTTTCATGTTTGGCCACCAATAGGTTGTCTTCAAATCGTGATACATCTTATCAGAGCCTGGGTGTACGGAATACCGGCTCTTGTGAGCTTCATCCATCACTACTTCTCTCAATCCTCCGTAGCGTGGAATCCAGATTCGATCCATTAAGTAGTAAGCTCCGTCGTCTTTTGCCTTTATTTGCTTATCCATGCCACGCATGGCTTCAAGAGTGAGGTTTTCAGTTTTCAGAGCTTCCTGTTGTGCTATCCGAATTTGATTCGGCAGTTCGGAATGGATCGTAAGTTGTAGTGCGCGCACGCGTTTTGTTGTTTCTTTTCGGCTCAACGCGTCGGCCACTACGTTGGCTTTACCGGGATGATACTTGATGGCGCAATCATAATCACCTATGAGTTCAACCCATCTTCGTTGTCTCATGTTCAACTCTTTCTGGTCGAAGATGTGTTGTAGGCTCTTATGATCGGTAAAGATTGTACATTTCGTGCCGTACAAGTAGTGTCGCCAGATCTTCAAGGCAAACACCACGGCTCCCAACTCAAGGTCATGAGTCGTGTAGTTCTTCTCATGCACCTTCAGTTGACGTGAAGCGTATGCTATCACTTTCTCGCGTTGCATCAGCACGCAACCGAGTCCTTGTTTCGAAGCGTCGCAATACACCACGAAGTCATCACATCCTTCCGGTAGGGATAGGATGGGTGCAGTGCATAGTTTCTGTTTCAACAGGTCGAAAGCAGCTTCTTGTTTGTCTCCCCAATCGAACTTTTTGTCTTTATGGGTCAGGGACGTCAATGGTTGGGCAATCTTCGAGAATCCTTCAATGAATCTCCGGTAGTACCCGGCCAGTCCAAGGAATTGTCGCACCTCAGTCGGAGTCTTGGGTGCTTCCCAGTTTTTGATGGCTTCGATCTTGGCTGGGTCTACGTGAATTCCCTGCTCATTAACCACGTGTCCAAGGAATTGGACTTCGCGAATCCAAAAGTCGCATTTTGAAAATTTCGCGTACAGTTGCTCTTTCTTCAGTAGTTCCAAGACTAACCTTAGATGTTCGGCATGTTCTTCCTGATTCTTAGAGTAAATCAGGATGTCGTCAATGAACACTATCACGAATTTGTCAAGATAAGGTTTGCACACTCTATTCATGAGATCCATGAATACGGCTGGTGCGTTGGTCAGTCCAAAGGGCATAACCAAGAATTCGTAGTGTCCGTATCGGGTTCTAAAGGCAGTCTTAGGGATATCGTTTTCCTGTATCCTTAGTTGGTGGTAACCCGATCTTAAATCGATCTTCGAATAGTAGCTTGACCCTTGCAACTGGTCAAACAGATCGTCTATTCGCGGTAAGGGATATCGATTCTTGATCGTCACCTTGTTCAGCTCTCTGTAGTCGATACACATACGGAATGATCCGTCTTTCTTCTTTACGAACAAGACCGGTGCTCCCCAAGGTGAGAAGCTTGGTCTGATGAATCCCTTGTCTAACAGCTCTTGTAACTGGTTAGACAGTTCCTGCATCTCCGTTGGTGCTAGTCGGTATGGAGCTTTGGCAATCGGTGCTGCTCCAGGTGTAAGGTCTATCTGGAACTCGACTTGTCGTTTCGGAGGTAGTCCAGGTAGATCCTCGGGAAACACTTCGGGAAAATCGCAGACTACGGCGATGTCCTCAATCTTCCTCTCCTTCTTCGGTTGTTCTGCGATGAGGGCTAGTATGGCAGTGTATCCCTTTTGCAGGTACTTGTTCGCCTTCATGCATGACATGATGTTCAGAGGTACTCCCCGTCTTTCCCCTTGAATCGAGATCTGTTCTCCGTTCTGCAACGTCACTCGTACGATCTTCTCGTTGCATACGATCTCGGCCTGGTTAGTGGATAACCAATCCATTCCTACGACTACATCAAAGCTTCCGAGAGTCACCGGCATCAAATCGATTTCGAGTTCGTGATTCGCCAAAACCATGACGCATCCTCGGAAGATGTGTTGTGTTTCAATCAGTTTGCCGTCAGCTAACTCTACAGTATACTTGTAGTCTAGTGGCGTTGGGGTAATATCTAGTAATTTGCTAAACTCACTAGATATAAAGCTCCTATCGGCACCGGTATCAAATAATATGCTAGCATAGACATTATTTAAAAGAAACGTACCGGTTACGATGTTTGGGTCATCCTTGGCTTCTCCCGAGCCAATCACAAATGCTCTTCCTTTGGCCGCTCCTCCTCCGGCCTTCTTCAATTGAGGGCAATCCCTCCTCATGTGGCCTGGTTTTCCACATTCATAACACCCCCTGGAGGTGTTCTGGTTGTTGTTCTGGTTGTGGTTAGGGTTGTTGTTACTGGGAAATTTGGATCTGCAGTCTTTGGCCATGTGGCCATGTCGTCCACACTTCAAGCAACGATATCGTTCGCATTGCCCGAAGTGGTGATAAGAGCATCGGTTACACAAGGGGTATTTCCCTTGGTACACACCCTTCCCCTTGTCGTCGGGTTGGGTGGCAGTAAAGGCTCTGGCTGGTGCAGATCTTTGTTGTTGTTGAGGTTGATGAGATTGGTGGTGGCTGGGTTCCCACTTCCTCTTCTGGCCTTCTTGAGGCTTCACATGCTCGCCTCGTTTTGGTAGCTTGCCCTGAGCTACAGCTTGGTCAGTCAGTTTATGAGCCAGCCTGATCAGAGGTTGGATAGTGGTGAGGTCAGACGCAGTCACCATGCTCTGAATTTGCTCGGGCAGCCCACTGATGAACTGCTCGATTTTCTTGTACTCCGGCGTCACCATAGCCGGACATAGCTTACACAGCTCATGGAATCGAGTACAGTATTGCTCGATCTCAGAGCCCACCATCTTCAGTACCCAGAACTCAGCCTCTAGCTTTCTGATCTCATCACGAGGACAGTATTCCTCTTGCAGTAGTCGGGTGAAATCAGCCCATGGCATGGAGTTGGCACCGTCCAACCCCAGGGTTTGTACATGGGTATTCCACCATGTGAGTGCTGGTCCTTCCAGTGTACCAGTTGCGAACTTCACCCGGTTCTCTTCAGTACATTCGCACATGGCGAATACAGACTCCACTTTCTCCACCCAGCGGAGCATTCCCACGGCTCCCTCAGTCCCCTTGAATTTGTGTGGGTGGCAGTTCAGGAAGGATTTAAAAGAACATCCTTTGTTGTTGTTGCCTTGTGATCCTGTCAGTCAGAAACCAATGTCGTAGGTCAGAGCGTGTTAGCTATACTATGTTAGTCATGTTAGGCGAGGGTTAGTACCGTTGTTCGAGCCACTGGTTTCACTAGCAAGGCGGTGTGCCTCGTGCTCTGCCAGTATCTTGTTAACCCGTCTGTCAACCATCATCTTAATGACGGCTGCGTCCAGTGTTCGTCTAGGAGGGCGTGCATGTGGTCCTCTTCCCGCCATAGATATTTTCTATACGGAAGGGATAGAATGTTAGTAAGTCAGAATGTTAGTCAGATGTTGTGTCGGAAGTCAGATCATATGTCATGTTAGTTGTCAAGTCAAAGCAATCATGGTCAATATGTAATAAGTAAGACAAAACATAATTCTCATTAATAATAAGTTGGAAGTACAATAATTTCAAAGGAAATACATAATAAGTTCCTCGAGCACATCCCGCTCGTCTAGGCCAAAATAAAGAAAGTACAAAATACAACAGTCCACTAGTCAGAATCCATGGAGACATGTGAAATATCGCTAGCAGCGTCTCCGTCGTCATCATCCTCCTCCGGATCCTCATTAGGATCCTCATCAAGGTCCTCATCTTCGAGGTCCTCGGCCTCGAACTCGGGACCATCCTCCTGAGGTGGCTCCTCAATAAACTGTGCAGCCCATGCATTAAGCATGGCATCACTGGCCTGCACCATGGCCTGAGTCTCGGTGATGTCCGTCCGATTCTCGGTTATACGCACGTCGTGTTCCTGCACGACATCGACGACCTGTCCATGCTCGGTCAGTAGTTGGGACATTTGGAGTCGTAGGGCCTCCATCTGGGCTTCCAATCTGTTGTTGCGCTCCTCCAGTTTCTCGTTCTGCCTCTCCAATCGATCGCTCTTCTCGCGAAGAACTCGGACCTCGTCTGTTAGCTCCCTACCCCTCCAGACTTCCCGTCGTGTGCAAGCAACATGTGCCGCGAAGGCCTGCTCCATCGGCACTCCGAACGGTGGTAGTCGGTGTCCTGGAGTGGTGTCGCCGGGATATCGATATGGAGGTACTCTCTCCTCGACGATCCAACTCTGGAGTATGGTGGGAAGCCATCCCCAATATCTGGCCCGTGCTGCGTCCCTCGCCCGCCGGTCCATCTCGGCGTCAACCTGTGATACTATATCGTGGACCCGGCGTCGGCTCTCTGCGGCCATGTCATCAGTGGTCGGGTGTCGGTCTGCGTTCCTGCCGGTACTGTCATTGTTGGCCATCCTGTAAGTTTTAAGTTAGTAAGCAATAGTTCAATATAAGCAAAAACATCATCAATGTGCAAGTTCTACGTGTAGTGTCTAAAGTTGAGCAATGGCTATAGTCTAAGCTTACTATATGCAAACCTAGTTCCCTATAACCAAGGCTCTGATACCAGTCTGTCACACCCCCAAATTCCCACTTGTGGCAAATGTCCACGTGGATGTGACGTGTCCAGAATCACAGCTCAAGGTCATATAGAACACCTCTATATGCGTTTACAAATCCAATGTTTGACACATACACAATTAAAATAGTTTGCAGCGGAAAAAGTATTTCATCATATAGCAGCGGAATATTCAAATGTTTGACATATGCAGCGGAAAATCAAAAGTTGTTAAACACTACGATGTTTGATAAAGATACATATTCATAATAAACAGTGTTTGCATGAAAACATAAATAAATGCATGTAGGTCCTATGCCTGATCCCCTACGTGCATTCCTGGCATCCATAGCCTGCTAGTTACCTGAGAATACAAGTTTGAAAACAAGTGTCAACACGATGGTTGGTGAGTTCACAGGTTTTGATATACATATAGTAATAAAAAGTGTGTCATGCTGTTTATCAATGTTAGTACCGAGCCCTAGGCCCAAAGTGTCAGTGCGTCACTACCGAACTAGACTTGTTTGTCCTTGCCTCCGCTATGCCTCGTATGCATAGCAAGATAGGTCAGAATTTGCACGGGTTATGACACTCAGTCAACATGGTGCCCCGTGGGGTTAGTCATTCCCTAATGGATCCATCCAAATCTACCACGTTGTTTGTACATTAACGGTAAGACTTTGTGAGGGCTTGTAACGAGTTCAACACTTAATGTTTGTCCAATAAACCAGCATACACAAAAATGTTTGTACAGTAGTAATGTTTGACTCGATGCAACTAGTATTCTCCCCCTATTTAAAAGCATTTGAAAAAGAGTAAAGAGGGGCCGTAAACTCACCTTAGTGAAACGAATGTATGTAAGCGTAAGCTCCCGAGTTGTCGTGTAGCACGTCGGTCACCGGCAACCTATATCGTAGATCGTACGTGAGTTCGTGTAAGTGACCGTGCTAATGTTAGTGCTCGTTTTTGTGTCCAACAACCCTTGGTTGTTCATGTTTGTCCGTGTCGGTCCACAATGACCGTGTTTGCTCGTGTTGGTCCATATTGACCGTGTTTGACCATGTTTGACCATGTTTGACCATGTTTGACCGTGTTTGACCAAAGTTGACCGTGTCAAGTCAACGACCCGTTGGTGAACCGTGTGACGGTTTGTGACTCGTGTAGCAATCGTGTAAGTGTTTGTCGTGTGCAAAACGCGTAGGTTGCGTTTATGGACAACTTACTATTTATAGTAAGTTTCCATTTTTAGAAAGTTCACAAAGCATGACGGTTTTATAGTTCTAGCATGTTCAATACTCCTACGGGATCATGTTAACACATAGCACATCATCATACGGATTCACATAAGTCGTTTACAACATGTTAGTGCACAAAAGTTTCCTAAAATGGAAAGTTTCCATTTTTAGCATACGTGACATCGGAAACCATCTAACTTAGCATCTAAACATCATATTATATCATATTAAGCCATTTAGCAAGCTCAAATCATTCAACACGTTGACGAATCGGTTTTTGTAAAAATAAAGTTACTAAATATAGTAACTTTGTGGTTTTGCATAGAAATAGCCATTGAAACATTTCTAAACCAATTTTCATATCACCAATCATCTTAATAACCAATCTAGCATCATCTAATCATACCAATATAGTCCAAATCATCATTTATCAATATTTCATTGATAAAAGTTACTAAATATAGTAACTATGTCAAAATGACCATATACATTACCAAAACTACATTCTAACAAATCAAATCATCATATTATCATCCTAATAGCAAATCCACATACTTGCATGTTCATGAATTCATCTCCAACAATCATTTTGTAAATAAAAGTTACTAATAATGGAAAGATTACTAAAAATCAACATTTTGATCATTTTAAACAAATCCAACCATGAGTAATCCTTCTAACATTATCAATAAGCATATCAACATACTCAAGATCATTCCTATCATCATGGATCATGCATGCATGGCCATCATTCAACACTTTATGAACAAAACATGAAATCTATACATACACAACATCTTGTATCATCATAAGATGCATTCTAATCATCTTAGATCATCAAGAATCATAGTGAAATCATCAAACCCAGAAGTTAAACTCGTGCATGTGTGTCCATGGTGTTTGCATGTGAGTATAATGCCTTGCATGTGTGTGTAATGGTGGTTTTAAGCCACAAGGGATGTCAAGACTACCTTTCAAAGCTTCAAACTCTTGAGATGATGATGAGAACAGCTCTCCAACCTCCTGGTTCGTGGTTTTCAGCTGAAACAAGAAGATGGTGGTGGTGGATAATGATCTAGAAGCCTTTCTTCAAGGTTACCAAGCTTCAATCCTCAAGTGTAGAGCTTCAAGGAGTCCTTCAATGGCTTCCTTGATGTCAAATCTGGTGATTACAGCTGATAATGGTCGAGATATGGCGTGTTCAGTCGAGTATTATGATTAGGAGAGATAGATTAGGCATAATTGTCTTGGTTAAATAAAGATTCTGCGAACTGGGTCTCGTCGCGTAGCGCGACAAGTATAAGAGAATCTCTCGCGTAGCGCGAGGGAGTCCCGCGTTCGAATTTCCCCCGCCCATTGTCGCGTAGCGCGACAGTGTCCTTGTGGGCCGTCGCGTAGCGCGACAGATCCCTTAGTGAGCCCAATAGGCCCATTTTCATTGGGTTGATCCGTTCGTTGCCGTTTTCACGTTTACGAACTACCGTTTGGCCTCGCTTGAACTTCTAAGTTCAATGTGTGAATGTTTCGTGAGGTTTCGAGTGTTGTGCTACACAATGTGCTAGACGTTCACCAACGTTCGTGTGTTTTGACACGTGTGTGCTGTTTCTCGATAATTTCTCGAATTATCTAGTCATGTGTCAGTGTTTGTACTGTCGTGCCACGTGTCACACTAAATTAATCTAATTCTAGTGCCACATGTACATAATGCATTTAAATAAACATTTAAATAAATAAGGTGCTGACCTGGAAATTACGGGGTGTCACACTCATCTTCGAGGTCCTCGGCCTCGAACTCGGGACCATCCTCCTGAGGTGGTTCCTCAATAAACTGTGCAGCCCATGCATTAAGCATGGCATCACTGGCCTGCACCATGGCCTGAGTCTCGGTGATGTCCGTCCGATTCTCGGTTATACGCACGTCGTGTTCCTGCACGACATCGACGACCTGTCCATGCTCGGTCAGTAGTTGGGACATTTGGAGTCGTAGAGCCTCCATCTGGGCTTCCAGTCTGTTGTTGCGCTCCTCCAGTCTCTCGTTCTGCCTCTCCAATCGATCGCTCTTCTCGCGAAGAACTCGGACCTCGTCTGTTAGCTCCCTACCCCTCCAGACTTCCCGTCGTGTGCAAGCAACATGTGCCGCGAAGGCCTGCTCCATCGGCACTCCGAACGGTGGTAGTCGGTGTCCTGGAGTGGTGTCGCCGGGATATCGATATGGAGGTACTCTCTCCTCGACGATCCAACTCTGGAGTATGGTGGGAAGCCATCCCCAATGTCTGGCCCGTGCTGCGTCCCTCACCCGCCGGTCCATCTCGGCGTCAACCTGTGATACTATGTCGTCGATCCGTCGCCGACTCTCTGCCGCCAAATCATCTGTGGTCGGATGTCGGTCTGCGTTCCTGCCGGTACTGTCATTGTTGGCCATCCTGTAAGTTTTAAGTTAGTAAGCAATAGTTCAATATAAGCAAAAACATCATCAATGTGCAAGTTCTACGTGTAGTGTCTAAAGTTGAGCAATGGCTATAGTCTAAGCTTACTATATGCAAACCTAGTTCTCTATAACCAAGGCTCTGATACCAGTCTGTCACACCCCCAATTTCCCACTCGTGGCATATGTCCACGTGGATGTGACGTGTCCAGAATCACAGCTCAAGGTCATATAGAACACCTCTATATGCGTTTACAAATCCAAGTTTGACACATACACTTGATAAAATAGTTTGCAGCGGAAATAAAGTAGTATTGCAGCGGAATAAATAAGTCATAACATGCAGCGGAAAATGATTGTTTACACAGCGGAAATTGTAAGTAGTTTAATACAACAACGTTTTAAATAAGATAAAGTCAAATTGTTTTCAAAAGACACGAAAACAAATGCATGTGGGGCCCTATGCTCATGTCCCCTATGTGCTTTCCTGCTCCACGAGCCTGTCATGCTAGTTACCTGAGAATACAAGTTTAAAAAGTGTCAACACAATGGTTGGTGAGTTCACAGGTTTTGATATACATATAGTAATGAAAGTGTGTCATGCTGTTTATCAATGTTAGTACCGAGCCCTAGGCCCAAAGTGTCAGTGCGTCACTACCGAACTAGACTTGTTTGCTCTTGCCTCCGCTATGCCTCGTATACATAGCAAGTTAGGTCAGAATTTGCACGGGTTATGACACTCAGTCAACATGGTGCCCCGTGGGGTTAGTCATTCCCTAATGGATCCATCCAAACCTACCACGTTGTTCGTACATTAACGGTAAGACTTTGTGAGGGCTTGTAACGAGTTCAACACTTAATGTTTGTCCAATAAACCAGCATACACAAAAATGTTTGTAATAGCAATAATGTTTGACTCGATGCAACTAGTATTCTCCCCCTATTTAAAAGCGTTTGAAAAGAGTAAAGAGGGGCCGTAAACTCACCTTAGTGAAACGAATGTATGTAAGCGTAAGCTCCCGAGTTGTCGTGTAGCACGTCGGTCACCGGCAACCTATATCGTAGATCGTATGTGAGTTCGTGTAGGTGACCGTGCTAGTGTTAGTGCTCGTGTTTGTGCTCAACAACCCTTGGTTGTTCATGTTTGCCCGTGTCGGTCCACAATGACCGTGTTTGCTCGTGTTGGTCCATATTGACCGTGTTTGACCATGTTTGACCATGTTTGACCGTGTTTGACCAAAGTTGACCGTGTCAAGTCAACGACCCGTTGGTGAACCGTGTGACGGTTTGTGACTCGTGTAGCAATCGTGTAAGTGTTTGTCGTGTGCAAAACGCGTAGGTTGCGTTTATGGACAACTTACTATTTATAGTAAGTTTCCATTTTTAGAAAGTTCACAAAGCATGACGGTTTTATAGTTCTAGCATGTTCAATAGTCCTACGGGGTCATGTTAACACATAGCACATTATCATACAAGTTCATATATGCCGTTTATAACATGTTAGTGCACAAAAGTTTCCTAAAATGGAAAGTTTCCATTTTTAGCATACGTGACATCGGAAACCATCTAACTTAGCATCTAAACATCATATTATAACATAATAAATCATTTAGCATGCTCAAGTCATTCAACATATTCCTAAGTCGGTTTTTGTAATCATAAAGTTACTAAAAATAGTAACTTTGTGGTTTTTGCATAAAAATGACCATTTAACATTTCCAAGCAATTTTTCATACCATCATTCATCATAATATGCTATTTACTATCATCTAATCATGTCAACATAGTCTAAATCATCATCCATCAATATTTTTACCTAAAAAGTTACTAAATATAGTAACAATGTTGAAATTGACCATAATAACATCAAGATCATATTCTTAGGTTTCTAATCATCATAATATCATCCAAATAGCAATTTCACATACATGCATGTCCATCAAATACACTAAATCATCAACTTGCAATTAAAAAGTTACTATAAATGGAAAGATTCATAAAAATCATAGTTTTAATCATTCTAAGCAAATCTAACCATGGGTAATCCTTCTAACATCATCAATAAACATATCCATATACTCAAGATCATTCCAATACTCATGGATCGTACATGCATGGTGATATTTCAACGATCCAAGACCAAATAACACACTTTAATGACTCACATCATCATAGATCGTCATGAAATACATTCTAATCACTCTAGATCATCATTAAACACTTTAAAATCAACAAACCCAGATCATAATCTCGTGCATGTGATGAGTGTGTGCTTGCATGTGGGTTTTACCCATTGCATGTGAGATTGTGAGTGTTTTTAAGCTACATGGAAAGTGGGGCTACCTTCTAGAGCTTCTTGATCACCAAGATGATGAAGAATTAGTAGTTTAAAGAGGTTGAGAAGGTCTGGAGTCGTGCTTCACAACTGGTTCAAGCTCTAGTCGTTCTTCTTCCTTGGTTCAAGCCTCCAAATCTTCACTTCCAAGCTCTCAAGATGTAACAATGGCTTCAATGGTGTCTAGTAGATGAAGAAGATGGAAACCAGAGGTTTTGGGAAGGCAAATACGAGCTGGTTGCGTCTGGGACTGATTGTAATGAGTGAGTAGGAGAAATGATGGTTTTTGGAAGTTTAAAAAGAGATTTTTGCGAATCTGGCGCCCCAGGCGTAACGCCTGGCGTGGGCGAACATCGTCTGTCGTTACGCGCGGATGCAGCCGGATGAGGCGCCCATTTTTCACCCGCGCGCATCGCCTGTCGTGGGTGTGTCGGGTCAGGCGTACCGCCTGGCCTGAATTTCAAGCCCAATAAGCTTGTTTTGTTGTTCTGGCCCATTCTTGCCCGTTTCTCGACTGTAAAACATCATTCGAGCGTCGTTTAGACTCTATTGGTCAATTATCAGTCATAATCGACTTGTGACAGTGTTTCGTGAAGTTTCGAGTGTTGTGCTACACAATGTGTTAGACGTTCACCAACGTTCGTGTGTTTTGACACGTGTGTGCTGTTTGTCGATAATTCCACGAATTATCTAGTCATATACCAGTGTTCGTACTGTCGTGCCACGTGTCACACTAAATTAATCTAATTCTAGTGCCACGTGTACATAATGTATTTAAATAAACATTTAAATAAATAAGATGCTGACCTGGAAATTACGGGGTGTCACATTGGGTCCCAATTAAAGCAAACATTCTTGGATGGAAAGCTTTACTTGGGCGCTTACCGACCAAGGATGCCTTGTTAAAAAGGGGGATCAGAATTGGATCTAACTTATGTGTTCTCTGTGGGGATTGCTCTGAATCTTCAACTCATCTATTTACATCTTGTTACGTGGCTTCTATGTTGTGGAATGGAATCTCTTCATGGTGTCGGTTGTCGACTCCGATTTATGCATTCTCTGTCAAAGATCTTCTGGAAATCCATAAGTCGAGCGGGTGGTCTAAGAAGAAGCAGCAAACAATTCATGCTATCATTCTTTCGGTCATATGGTGTATTTGGGTTGGAAGGAATGAAGCAATCTTCAAAGGAAAGAAGGCTTCAATTCATGGATTGTTGGAGGAAATCAAATCCCTCAGTTATTTATGGATTACTAATCGGGCTGGGGGATTCATTGCAAACTGGGAGGATTGGAGTAAGTTTAAGATTGCAGTTTAAGTTTTGCAGTTGTAATTTTTTGTATTTTGGAAAATGTAGGGAACCTTTGGTGTATTATGGGCCATTGCATCTTGCTGGCTCTTTTCTTTGGTGTTTAATGAAAGTCGATGTTCAAAAAAAAAACTAATGCATTCGTAAATGCATATTTTACGTGATTGACTCTTTGATGTCTTGCGTATCACCATTTAATTTGTTATGACAGCTGTTTATTTGCTATAAAATTGACAAGAGAAATGGTAGTTATTGGTGGTAAAATTCAAAAGTCAAAGTTAATTTTAGTCATATAAATTTAGCAAAATTTCGTTTGGAGCGTAGACTGCTCGACCCATTGGACCCCGCAAGGGGGGCGCTCTTGTCCCCCACTTGGTCTGGACCATGTAAGTTTTAAATGAGCATTCACTCTGCACCTCCAAAATCTTTAATGGCAATGTTTTTTTAAATAAATGACTTAATATATTTCACTGTTGTTACGTGATGAACCTTACAAGAAGCGAACTGTCAAACCAACCCAGAAATTCCTATGTCAGCTTCTAACTAAAATGTTTAAAAATAGTGAACCCACTGAAAAAAATTTCCGGATTCATCATTATATAGAATGACAATGCTGCAATATTGAATATACTATGAAAAAGGGTCGTTACATTAACAAGGTCAAAAAAAACAACTTACATACACTATTAGCCTTTGAAGGCGTGGATGCTAACATGATGTTTAACGTAAAAGATTATTATAATGTAATATCGATTGTTAGATTGGGATCTTGTTAATTTGCTCATTAAAAGCCCCGTTCTTAAAGGAGCACGAAGCTAGAAAAATACCAACCTTTTTTACTTTAGTGTGTCAAGAATACCTTTAGACACAACATTAGTTGTGTTACTTTGATTTATAGAATACATCATGTTAATTGATTCTTTCTTTTTTAATATGAAATCGATCCGCAATAACTAATTCTTCTTAGTGTTTGTACTTGATATTTTCTAATTTTTGATAGAAGGATAAGATTAAATAACATGCATGTCATATTTGGAGCGAATGAATTATCCCGACTGAAAAAAAAGAAATGATTTGATTTGATTATGGTAGATGTATATTGTTCTTAAATCTTAATAAAAAGACGTTTTTATAAATCTTTTAGTTTTTATAATTCTAACAATATGTCTAAGATCTACAAGTATAACATTTTGATTTTTAACAAGTAAAAATTATAACAATGTATGACTGCCGCCAACAGTTCATCATTGAAGAAATGACTCATTAAGCCGAGATCACTAACTAAGACTACTAATTAATATTAATCTAATAGAAAAGAACTGTTTGTCCTTAATAGAACCGATCTTATTCTCTGAACATTCGGAATTTCGTACTTATGGTGGATCCTCCCTATCTCAAAATCGAGCTTGTGTAGGTAGATGTTGTCTGGTAGGGCCGATAGTAATACATTGTGTGGCACGGAGTAAGGGCCCTTCTCCATCCCTACGAGTCGTCTGGTCATCTCGTAGATGGTTTGTTAATTAGAACGAGACTGTACAATAAATCAATGGGCAATTATCAAATATAATTTGCTTAAAAATGCTAAAATTTTTTTTTAAATCTCTAAAAACGACTCGAACGAACTCTGATTGAACTCATTTCGATGGCATTGGAACCGTCTCATCAAACCATACAATATTTGCATTTTGGTTTTAGCTTTAACAACTAGTTTTAAGTTTGGATTTTAGGACATGTTTTTTTAACTTTTAAGTTTTATCTTTAAGTTGGGTTTGTTTTTATAAATTTGGTTTTATGATTAGGGTTTATTGTTTATGATTTAAGGTTTAAGTTTTAAGAAATTACAAGCTGGTATCGAAATTTGTTTGGATTGATTTTTGAGTTTTTTAAAATGTTTCTTAAGCTTCTTTAAGCAAAAAAAATTTTTACAACCTTCCTCGTAAATCAATAATGTAATTTAGCCTACGTGTCAACCCCCTCTTTCTTTCTTCATCCTGTTCCGTTTTCACTTTCCTTTGCATTTCACCGCTTCTGCTGCTTCGATTTATGACCGTTCATTGCCAGCGGTTGTCCTCTTTTAGGGCTTCTCTCGCCTCTTCTCCGATCTGCCTTCCTAAGGTAAGATTGCTTTGTCTCTTTTGGGTTTCTTATGTATAGGTCTTATTTCTGCCGGTTGAATGGGTTTCGTCTGCGCCTTTGTTGGTTCCTGGTGTTGCTATTGATAGGGTTTTGCGGCAGGCTCTCAAATGCTGTTTCTGATTGACTGATTAGGGTTATAATGTGTTTTTCTTTTTAGGGTCTATTTGTGTTTCCGGAGTTCGTATATTTTTTTTATAAGGGGAGCTTTGCAGAAATGTAACAAACTTTCAATTTTGTTCAAACTTCCAATCAAGTAACTCAAACTTTTTTTCGTCTCAATTAAGTTATTCAAAGTTCATTTTGTGTTTGAATTATATGTTTTTAACCTGAATTGTATGTAATACATGTTATATAAGTTTGTGTGAGCAATTTAAAAAAAAAAATGACCGATTTGAATAAGTAATTATTAATTTTTTGTTCTTTGTTAGATATTAGTTAAAATTAATAATTATTTTTAAAAAAATATTCACTAACTTATATCAACATGTATTACCTACTATTCAAGTTAAAAACATAAAATTCAAATACAAAAGTAACTTCAATGATTTAATGATTTAATTAGGACAAAAAGTTTGAGTTACTTGATTGGAACAAAATGAAGAGTTATTTCTACAAAGTTAACCCTTTTTATAACTGTCAATTGCCGATCACACTTGAGATAAAGTGATAAACTTGAACTTGGCCATGTCGTTTTTCTTCAACCCAAAACTTTGATCTGTTGTTTAATCATTTGTTTTTGTAAATTCTTTTGCTTTATCGTTGATTTCAATCATTCATATATTCATATTACTCTTTGTTGTTGCTCCAATTTGTGTATATACAGACAGTGCGTAGCGAGCTTGATTTCAACTCTTGGCGTTTTCATTGAGTTGAGGGTTTCATTGATTGGAAATGAAGTTTAGGCAAAGTGGGTTTTAGTTCACATTGATCAACTTGTTTGTTGTTTGAATCTGGAGAGATAGGTAATGGAAATATCAACAGAGGCAGCAACTTATATCTCACCAAAGAAGCCTGCAAATATTTTTTGTTCATATAGCCCAACCAACAAAAACATGATGAAATGAAACTATTATTGTTTGACCAGGACAAAATAATCACATATGTTCTCAAATTGTTTTTAAGCTCACAAGAAACTAACATTTGGTTGATTATGATTTCAGGGATAGCAGTTCTTGGTGCCGCGGTGTTCTTTGGCCTCGTTCTGGACAACGTAGAATTAGTGCAATATTTTCATCAAGTGTAAGCCTTCACAAAATTAGCATTTAAAATTGTATAGAGCCTGAATTAAAATTGTATACCAAAACACAATTCTAACTCATTTACTTATGATCTATTTGGGTTATAATGAATTAGTTTTAGAGCAGGTGAGAGAAGTGTTAGGTATCAAGTGGCATAGCGAAACTATATTTACTCATACACGCACACGAAAGCAAAGAAAACACAGGCACACAATATAACATGGCTCGGTCGATGTGGCCTATGTCAACGGGTAGGAACTAGGGATTCTTTATTGATTAGGTGTTAAGGATTACAATTACGTGACATAACATGGCAAGTCGACGTCCTAAACAATGAAAACTTGTGAAACAATAGACCCTTTTGCATAGGCTGAACCAGAAATCAACAAATTTTAATGTACTTTGTCATCTTTTAATCCTGAATACTGCCACCTTTGTAAAATATATTGCACGTAAATTAAATTCTCTGCTTTAGTTTTAGCCTTCAAAACAGATTAGTCATGGTAATGCGCAGCAACACACTACTAATTTCTAGTTTAACCTAAAAATTGTCAAAATCAATCTTGAATGACCCTTCTGCTTCTTGTGTAAATCACTGTTCATCATACTTGATAATTGTATATAGGCTTATTAACATTACAAATATATATGAATTTGTTGAGCCAAACCTAAAGAAGTGTTTTTGTTATTTAACCTAGTTAAGAATTCATATAATTGCAAATCAGGCGAGGGTCCCGTTTTTTCTCTCTGCATCTTCATCCCCAACCCCATCCCCATTCCCATCGCTTGACAACATATATCCGTATGGTTAATTGATTTCATTTGCCGCGTTGTCTTTTGTTTTGTATTGGGAAATCAGTGAAAGATGTTTCCTGTTTCAGGTTTGAAGAAAATCTTTTACGAATCAACATAACCAATTTGTAGGTACAGTTGATCAATTCTCCCTTTGTTGAAAGACTGATTTTTTACACCATTTTTGGGATGGGGAGGAGTGCATTCAAGGTGTTCGATGAAATGTTTTTTCACCACTCACTATTGAAATTGCTGAGTAGAACTAACAATATACAATTTATATATTTTTAAGAAAAGATCAGTCTTTAGTTACTGTTTTTCTTACTGAATCAATGCCAAAAAAGATAGCCCATTTGTTGTTTGTTAATGTCAGTGCATTTGGCATATGATTTGGTCGTTTATAACTTGGATGTGAATGAGTGTATGTGTAGCCTGCCAGCCTTATCAGACATTAGGTGATACCGTGTTTGACAAAATTAAGACATTTTCTTAAAATAACATGAATCAATAAATTAAAGATACAATTAGATTTTATGATCAAATGAGGTGTTTTTAGAACAAAATTAACCTAATATTATTTAGATTTGGAGCATAAAGATGTTATATGTATTATGTAAAGATTGCCTCTAACAAGGAAGTGGACTGTTATGTCTGTAACTAAAACCACACCATCAACATAATCGGCATTCTTCATCGACACAAACCCCTTTAGTTTGTTAGACGTTAATTTCATATTACGTAGAGTTATTACAGTTCTAATTTGTTTCTTCTTTCCAGTTGTCTCATGGATTATCAAGGTTTACAAGTGCTGCTTCACCTGAGACTAGGAATCATACTGTCATTGCTTGCTGGTATTACTTATTGTACACATACCCCTGCAACATTCTCTGAGTTGGTATAAAGTTTTTTCTTTCTTGTACGTTCTTTTAAGAAATAAATTTCTCCAAATTGTATGTGTGTCGCTAAATTCTTTGCTCATTTACAATTATTTTACCTCTTCAGTTTGGGAGACATAAATATTTAACAGAAGCATACTTTCAGAAGCATGATACCTTAAATGACTGGGTTTTTCAAGATTTTATATCCAGTGAGCTTTCGCATGTCTTGTGTGGAAAACAAAATTTCATGCCAAAACTGTCAGTTATGCGGCGAGAGTTAACTGGTGAAGGTTCTCACCGGCGTTTAACTACATCCATTAAAATTGAAATCCAACCAGAAGTTATATCCAAGCTCCCCTCACTCTTCTGTGAAGCCATAATCATTGAGAGACTGCCCTCTGGAGTATTTGCTGACCCATTTGAATTAGAACATCTTACAGAACGTGGTGGTAAATGGTCATACCCTTGAAGCAATTCTAATTGGGTAACTTCATGATTTTGAGTTAGTTTGTTTCATCGACTCTTGCAGTGTTTAGTGGTGCTTCTGCATTTGGTGATACAGATTTAGAGTTGCCAACTGTGAGGGCAAATAGATCTGTTGTTGAGGTTCATGTGGATTTGAGCCCCAATTCATTCTCTGGAAACAACGGTTGGGAACTTAACATTGAGCTTCCATTACATGCACGCTATGCGGTAATGTCAATGATGAGCATGATTGTGCTGGCATTATAGTGATTTTTAGAGGTAGTAGTAAGATGGGATGTTTGGGTAATAAATCAAAGCAGGTTGGATTAACCTTCTAACATTTTTTTTCCAAACATTTTATTAATTATATGATAATAATCCAACTCTTTGTATAAAACCATGTAGGTGGCTGTATGCATCAAAATTTAAAATAATTAAGCATATTTTTTCATAACCATATACCATTTGTGGAAGATTTAATATTTCTCAGAATTATTTTTTTATTTGTTATGTGTTGAATGCTCGTCTTTTGATCCGTACATGTTTGTTTCTGCAGCCACTAGGAAATCAGGGTTACACAAGAGTTAAATTTATGTCTCCTGACTTGTTTGTGCATTGGATTGCTGAAGGGAACCAAAGCTGTATATTTGCATCAATCAATGAGGGTGTTACATCCAGTGCCTTTGTTTGGGAAGTACCTGCTGGAATTTTGAAACACACAACAATCGTGTCTGTGCTTACTTTTATTTCAGCAGTTGCTGGTGCTTTATCAGTTTTCATAGCATGTGTCTTTTATTCAGTAATAGATGCTTCAAAACAATCTTAGTATGTTTAAGGTTTGTGTGTGTGTTCATTGCTTATTTGGAAGATTATATTAAAAATCTGTTATTCTGCAGTAATTGTTTTTTGTCACTGTTTACGTGATATCATTATTGCACAAAACCATACCCCCATATTAAATAGCAATACCATATTCTTTGATCAATTCGTTTATTTTTGTGGGTAATGGATCGTTACATAATCTGTTCTTTGTTACCAAGTGTTTATTTTATATACGTTGTCCCAAACTAAGCCGTTTTTGGTATTTTTATCTAGGAGCATTTACATATATCCCTTTTTTAATATTCTTTATTACATTTATACCCAAGTAGAAAAGTCAATTACATATTTTCCCCTTTTAAAGATATTTTCCCTTTTAAATAAATTAGTTAATTACATATTTTCTCCTTTTAAGAAGAAATATGTAATTAATTTTAAGGGTTGGATGAATATGTAATAAAGATCCTTACCAAGAAGGTATATCTAAAAATCCCTTTTATATTTATATGATACACAACTTAAATTGTGATGAAATTTCTATTAAAATGTATGCGTGTATCAATTATACAAGAAATGCAATTATATTTTACATTGACAAGAAACAAGCAAAGTTATTCACTTGTTGTAGTTGTTGTAGCAAGGATAGTACAATTAAAACTCATCATGTACTATGACATAATTGAATCATTAAAAGAAAATTATAAAGTTTTGATGAAACGGTTATATAGATTGAAATGTAGATAGAAAACACTATTATATTACATGTGATATAAACATTTTAAAATAGGAAATTAAAAAATAATGAAAATAATAAAATAGTAGGTTTTGCATCATTCCATTTCTGTAATGAATCAAGGAATAAACCTTTAACAAAGCAATCAAAATGAAACAATACTACAGAAAACAATCAGCCTCTAGAAGCCATTTCCAGATACAGATTTCAGCATTTTTCCTAGATAATAACTGTCAAGATAACTTAAGTTTTTCAAAGACAACAATTCTATACAAACAGTTTACATTTAATTCGGTTTCCTGCTCCACAAGTATACCTCACCACCACCTGTCATGAAAACAAAACTATAATCACCAACATGAACAATTCAAGCAGTTGCATGAGCAAGTGAAGCATCCACATCTTAAACAAGCAGGGCATTTTGGTAACTTCACTTCTAAACATTTAGGTTTCTGCCACCAGCAGCATCCACATTTCCAGTTGAGTAAACAACAGTTTGCTTTGAAACAATTCAGGCAGTGAGGTCTTGGACATTTCAAACAGCCAAACCGCCTCGTTTTTAAACAGCAGCAACTACATGGATTAGCACCAGAAGATGCAGCGTCTGAGTTTGACTTTAACTTTGACCTTGACTTTTTTGGTACGCGTAGAGTGGGCTTGATCTTTGAGAGACGGGTCTTGGTGGTGATGGATTCCATTTCATAGACGAACCGACAAAGATGGCGGATGTAGTCAGGGTAAAGTTCTAGGTCGCAGTGACCACCTCCTTTTATCCATAACGGTTCATACGGGTCCTTAGCCATTTTCCACAGACCATTACCATGTAGCCAATTCACCACATCATCTTCAGTACCCTAACATTTGTTTTCATCAAGAAACATCAACAAATGAAATAATAAATCAATCAAGAAATGACACTGCTTGGTTTTAAAAGTAGACATATTTTCAAGAAAAATGATTGTTATTGATTTACAGGAAGAACTTACATGTATGACGAGAGTGGGACACTTAACCTTCCGAATCTTGTTAACATTCTACAAAGAACATACGAAGTTATATTAAGAAAAATGTCAAATTACATGCCTAATATGCAAAAATCAGTTTTGTAAGCCAACGAAAGTACGAAACTAGAAGTATTAAAGGGGGCTTCCACCTTGTATATATCGAAGCAAAGAGTGCACTTGACATGACAAACAACACGAAGGCCCGAGAGAATGCCACTGTGAAGAACTACTCCTCTTAACCTTGGCAGCTTAGCAGCCAAGTGCAGTGTGGGTCCACTCCCGACAGACTGACCATACAAAATTATGTCTTCCTGGCTAACTCCGTACTCTGTCTCTAGACACTCGTATACCGCCTCTATGTCAGCATATGTATTACTCTCACTTGGCTAAAGAAAAAGATGATCAACACCATTTCAGCAGGCGGAAAATTATCAAGTCTCAACCTACAATCTTGGTTTCAAAGAGCATGAGGCTTTTTAAACCAAAACTACCATATTGTCATGAAACCGCATCACCTAATCAAGATTCTTAGGCTTACAATTAACATCATCAATGGTATAAACTTGCAGCATAATTATTCCAACATTTTTCCTTCTTAAATTGTCTAAATATTCTTAAAATTGGAAAAATCAACATCAATTTTGAAGTTGCTTAAGCAAAAGCACAAATTTCTATTTTCCATGAAAATTGCAAAACTGCATGTTTACAGGTAGCTACTAAGGACCATTTAACTATATAAACCTTATATGGATGATGATATTTTATAAAAGCATGCATACGTACGTACGTACATACATAAATACGTATTGAGACTTGAAAGCAATTGTTGCGGAATTGATACCTTGCCAGTAGACGCCCCGTAGCCTGAGTAATCATACCTATTTAAAAAATTAAGGCATACAAAATCAATCATTATATGACACCTTTGAATGGTCAAAAAAAGAAGCCAAATTGACTATCACTAGTTAACTTTTGATTATCATGTTGTACCCTTAATTATAAGTAATTAAGTTTAACCCAAAACTTTTAGAAAAGCCAAATTTTTAGGAAGTGAACTACTACTGTTTATGAAAAGACTAGAGAATAAAGCAAAAATCTACAAAACAATAAATGTCCATGTAAGATAAATTATATATTTACAACATGACCCTCGTGATTATTTATCTAATTGATCAATTACTTAATTATCCCTATAAGATAGGTAATTATTTGATGGACGTAATTATCTTTACTATCCTAATTAAGATTTCGAAGCAGCCTTTGGAGCCAGGGATATATACTGGGTAAGTTTGTTTGTTTGTTTATCCTAATTAGGATTTCCTCTTGGATGTATATAAAGAAGATTAAGGCTCTTATATTCAACTAAGGTTAACATCACAACTCACGAATTCCTAACCTCTAAATTTCGTGAACCTCTATAGTCTCTCCACCTAATTACATCCTAATCATACACCCTAAATGAGAACTCAGTCAGTTTTACATTCGAGAATCATGTTAGGAATCAATGTTGCGCTTATTGAATTCACATGTTTCATATCTGATCCATATTATTATAATTGTTACATGATTACATTATAATCACAGAAATCGATCAACAGTGCAAGCATATAAAAACAATTTTGAATGCAATCTTAAACTTTGTAATCCCTTGCCTCATTAAACAAATCTGATTGCTTTGATCACAACAATGAAACAATCAGAATAATAATTAGTTTATACAAACACCCAAACTGATTAGTTTGAATGGGAATCCAAACATCATATAATTACTGAACATCTAATGGAATCTTGCAGTTCTTTTTATAAAAGAATTAAAAAAAAAACCCCATGTAATCTCACTCGTAGAACGTCTAATGCAATCTTGTAGTTCTTTAGACAAAAGAACCAAAAAAAATTTTTTTTTACAAGTAATGTATCATAGTCCAGCAAAAATTTGACGAATATTTTGTAGTTCCTTTGATAAAAAGCTTAAATCTTTCTAGAATTAGAGCTGGTAAAGTGGTATTATGTTCATTAATTGCATATGTTTATGACCCCAAATCATAAAATAGAAAAAGAAAAAATTTAAATAATTGAAGGATAAAAAAAATGTTTGGAAATATTAAAACCCCATTTGGCAGGATAGCACACTCCACAAAGACCACTATCTCTATCAAAATCCATCAGTATATTTGTGGTTTTTTGCTCCTTCTTTATTCAGGTAAATGGTCAGTAAAAACTGATCACTTTACAGGCCAAAAATAAAAGTGAAAACTTGAAAAAAGCAAGTGTAAGTGCTTTCCGTCTCAACTTTACATTTTTTTTTTTTTTTTAAATCCTGTCTTGTTAATGCTCCTACATATAAATATAAATTCATATATTATTTAAAAAAAAAAAAACCTCAAATTTGGTACATGATAATCTCTTAAAACACCCAAAACCTGTATATGTTACCAAATACCAACACAATCATCATATGTTTGAAGGCTCTATTATGAACGTGGAAATCTACCTTATAAGATATAACGACATCATCTTATACATGGTCAAATAAGTTATCCACGTCAATAATTTTTATGCAAACGTGTAAAATCGCATCATTAAAATTTTGACCGATTAAAGTGTAACTTTTTTTTTTCTTTTTTAGATTTTACTGCTTAATGCCTTTTAGCATTTAGACAAGTAAGATGAATATAGGGAATGATTAACGAAAAACACAGTTAGTGTCTAAAAACATTAAAAAAAAAATCCAGTAAAAAAGACAAAATCTAATAACAAAAACAAAAATATGGTAAAAAAAACTAATAGAAATAGGCGGTGTTATTGTGATCTATGACAATAAATTTGTAAGGATAGATTAATGTGTTTACACGGATTAAAATCTAGAAAATCTTGTGAAAACAATTTTAAATTTTGGAACAGAAACCTTAAAATGTAGCAACTTTTTAACACAAAAAGATACACGTAACCTAGAAAGGTAGCAACTTTGGCAGAAAAGGGGGAAGTGTGCAATTCACCAACCCTCGTGGGACAAGGACAATGCACACTTTCAATTATTTAATGCATTCATATCGATGCAAATCCCTAACAAAAATCCAAAAAACGTAACGTATTTGGTCAATAATACCACTTAAATTCTCATTTTTGTTGTAAACGAACGAGTCCACTCGCATAATTCTCATACATTCATATTTAATTTCTACTAAATTTCATTAAAAAATATTACTTCATGTTTCGTTTATAATCATTAAACGCGGTTAATCAAGTAAACGTCAAATGTAAAACATATTAAACATCAAATTGAAAGCTAATATTTTCATAGGTTAAATTGAGGATCGGATCTATTATAGATTTTTTTTTTTAACGACAATTTGGATCATTGACGGGTCATATACCCACCCGATCATATCCACACCCAATAGGAGGAAACCCACCATAGGTGAGAGAAAACCCCTAACCTAGCATGAAACCCCTATTTTGTTCATGAACCCATAACCTCCCCAATATTGAAGCCACATAGTACCGATCTATTATAGATACGTGTACTATCTAAGTATCTATTTTGAGTGGACAAGATCTATCATGACACATTCAAAGATTTTATTCATATCTAACATTCTTATGCCTTGAGGGTGTCAAGATAATCAGTGTGGTTATTCTTACACCCTTTTTTTTATTTCATATTTCAATATTCCACTGACACTGTACGTTTTGAATAGCATATATAAGGTGTATAACCTCTTTTACACCTACTGATTCGACAAAGGCTTCGTATATTACTAAGGCTGAAAATTTTTGAAAAATAATTATTAGCCTTATGTACGCCTCGTACGAGAATATACTCGTACGAGACTATACGAGATATACGAGAGGTGTGAACTTTAAGAGTTTAGATGTATGGATAACATTACCTAGATAATATATTAGGAGTATATATAATACTATGATAGTGCCCGCCCGTTGAAGATGTAGATTAAAGAGGGCATATAATCAATTTAGAAAGGGTTCTGTTACATACACTCTCAATCCTCAAATTTTAAACCTATTGTATATCTAGTATAGACTTATACGTTATAAGATGACCAATCATTAATTGTAAGACAAAGTTATAATTGACCTTGTATAGGTCCTATAGGAAACCAATCATTGTCAAATCAATACGTGTGAGACGAAGTTATACATCTTGTATAAACTCAAATGCAGACATATAATGTTGGTGTTACATTTAAAAGGATGGGTGAGTAAATAACAAGACATTTTAAAAAACAAAAAGAGTAAACTGACATTTTAGTCCCTATGGTTTGTCAACTTTTGTCATTTTAGTCCAAATAGTTTAAATTTTGTTATTTTGATCATTATGGTTTCATTTTATTGTCATTTTGGTCCTAGTGGTTTGGTAATTTTTGCCATTTTCATCCAAGAGATTAAATTTAATTGAACTAAAATGACAATAAAATGAAAATCATAATGACCAAAATGACAATTAAATGAAACCATAATGACCAAAATAACAAAATTTAAACTATTTGGACTAAAATGCCAAAAGTTGACAAACCATAGGGACTAAAATGGCAGTTTACTAAAAAAAAGAACAAACACCCACATCACATCAAACAATAGAACAAGCTAAATGGAAAAAGAGGGTAAAAATCAAGAATTCAGACAGAAAATCATCCCGATTAAAAAAAATAAAATAGAAAATGCACATATCCATGGAAAAACATTTAAATTTAATCAATTTATTGAAAAAAAGTGAGAAATTAGAAATTGAAAGAAGAAGAAAACTGACCCCATGATATTGACTCTTAGGTTAGCTTTGAGTTGAACAAATAGGTCAAACAGTTGACCCAAATCAGCAGCATTGCCATGAGAATAGAGTAATGTGAGTCTTGCATATGGGTTCTTGAGATAAAAAGCTACAATCTTGTTGCCACTTTTAGTGTCTAGTGACAATATATCCAGCGAGCAACCACCATCAACGCCGCCAGTGAGAGGGGCTGAAGAGGATGTGTAGACGGCGATCGACTTGCCGTCGGCGAGTTTCTTGATCTGATAGGTCGCCGGAGATGGAGGAAAGAATGCGAATTTCGCAGCAAGATGAGAGATGAGACAACCCATTCACCTCCCCCAATAAGATTCTTGGTCTCATGAATGCTGCTGCTGCATATGTGGTGTCTTTATCTACATATTTACATTGATTAGCAATTTGAGTTGGGTTTTGATTTTTGAAGGTAGGGTTTTATTAGAAATTGTTAAATCTAAATGGGTTTTAAAATGTTTTTCAAATATGTGTGTGTGTGTGTGTGTGAGAGGGTATTCATATAAGTTGAAAGAACTGAACTTGATGATTCTTTGTTTGACTATGGATGGCAATTGGCAGCTCTCACGAAACGACACCGTTTGTGTTGTCCTATATATACTGGTACAACAAAATGCAGCATCAAATAGCAAGTGCTGAAATGGTAATACCAAAAACATTATAATCTAGCGCTATTGCTGATGAGATAGGGATTACAAAACAAATAATTTTGGGTTTGATTCTCACAAGAGGGTTTTTTTAAAGTATTGAGTTTTCTCCATAGCTGGTGACCTGGTGATGAATATAATCAAATGATATTGTTGGTGACATGATGATACTCTAGTAATTTGTCGGTGATCATAAAATTGTCTGTTCAAAAAAAAATAGCAACCGGTACTATTATTTGGACAGGTCGGTGAGAGACATCTAATGGTGACGTTCATAGTTTTTTTTAAATGTTTAACCTTGACCTTTTAGAAGCAAAATTGTGTGATCTTTTTGGACAAAAATTGATTAAAAAATTTATATAAGAGTAAATTACCAAGATGGTCCTTGTGATTTGTTAAGATTTTACTCTTGGTCCCTAAGTTTTATAAATTACACATACGGTCTTAAACTTTACAAATTTGTAAAATAGTTCTTATGTCACCAAATTGTCGTCACATAATTGACCAAATTACCCTCATATAAGGTCTATATATGTTACAAATGTGTAAAGGTTAGGACCATATTTGTAATTTATGAAACATAGGGACCAAAAGTGAAATACTAGCAAACCACATGAACCATATCGGTAATTTACTCTTTACATAATTACCCAATAAATTTTATAAAAAGTTTTAAGTTATGAACAAAATTTTATAAAATTTCTTTTTAACTCGTAAAACTTTATATTTCCTAAAATGATTATTTAATTAAATATATGCTATGTGAAGTGGGAATTATTGTTTTTATGTGAAATATCAGAAGAAACCATGAAGTGGTATATGCAACATGATCACTTGGCCTCAATGTTGTAGAAATCGCTAGTCGCTACTCGGTCGGTGGGGTGGGGTGGAGACTAGGGATTAATCGAGATTATTCGGGATTAATCAATCAACAAATCGGCCTAATCGGATAGTTGGGCCTAGTCGGCATTAGGAGACTAACGATTAATCGGCCTAGTCGGAGACTTTTACAACCATGCTTGGCCTACAAATCGACCGAGTCCCCTTCGCAGTGTCAATCAAGTTCCCCGTTGATTTTTTTAGTAGAAAGATTAGTGGATAACACATGGGCATATATAAATGGTGACGTGGCAAGTGTGCACAATGTGGTGGTACGTGTTTCCTTAGATTCTTCTTCAATCATCAAAATGAAAACCAAAACATATGTTTTTTTTCTCAGCTCATAATTTTGCCGGCATAATCAGTGTTATATTCTGGTTAACAATTGAAAATCATACCATTAATGCTTTATTTTATTAAAAAAAAATTATTTATATATTTATTAAGAACTTTATTCGGAAAATAAAAGTAAATCATGAACATAGTATCAAAACAAAACTTTTATTCCATAGGGTATTATTTTTCAGATCTAATATAAGTTTTAACTATTAAACTAAGTTTGTTAAAATATATCATTAGGTCATAAAAGAGCACCCATATTTTTAGGCATTTTTTGAAGTTAAGTTGAAAAGAGAGCCGAGAAGATGATGTAAGAACATTATATTTATAACTTAAGTCGAATAGACAAAGTTAATGAAAGGTTATCGTAGCCACAAACACTTTTGATTACTTTTTATCATGTTACCTTATTTTAAACGATACGATTTATATTCATATTATTTCTATGAGCACTATTATTTACTATAAAAAACTTATTTTCTTAAATAAACAATTTATTTACATAATTAATAAAACCCAAAAACACACGAATAAACTGTGTTTAATTCAACTAACAAATCGATTACTTGTTTATTTGATTTCGACTTTTAGATATTGTGTCCAAAAAGAACAAAGTTAAGTGGGGTTCAAAAAAGAATAATGTCCAGGGGTGTGTGAACGTGATCTTAAAGTAATTTAAATTCAACAGTAATATTATCTTATGTCTATACTAAAGCTACTTTAATTATGAACATTTAATAATAAATTTATAGATGCAACTTAATGCATGAGTATGGATGTAGAAATTAGTTTTCTGTATCTAAAAAATGGTTTTAAGTAGTTTTGTTTTTATATGTTTTCGTATAGTGAAACAAACGAACCTAACATTTAACCAAAAAAATTAATGAGAAATCATATATAGTTGTTGATGATACAAACGGTATTTATAAAGAGGCGATGTTCTTTATAAATGCTAACTATAGCTATAAAAGAATACCAGAATATAGAACCATGACTTATGGAATACATAAATGGAAAACTTCATAAAAACATACTCGTTCTCAGTCCCTATATGATATACACCATGTCCGGATTGGACTAGAATAAACCCGATGGGTTGTAACCAGTTTCACACTTTCTCTACTCAATTATACTTGAACCTACCTGAACCGTACCCAATTATGCATCCAACCCATTTGTACTCGTTCCTTCCCCCGTGTATAACCGTTACTTTTTATTTTTCTAAGAATAAAATGTTATTTTAGTCCCTATGATTTGATAATTTTTGTCAGTTTAGTCCAATAGTTTCAATTTTGCCATAATTGTCATTATTCTTTCATTTTATTATCATTTTGGTCACTATGATTTCAATTTTATTGGCATTTTAGTCCATTTAAATTTTAAACTTTTGGTCTAAAATGGTAAATTAACCAAACCACATAAAAAAATGATAATAAAATGAAAATTATAATGACCAAAATAACAAAATTTAAACAAATAGACTAAAATGGCAAAAAACAATGAGGATTAAAATAATATTTTAGTCTATTTCTAATCTAGTCTTTAGTAACGGCTTTATAGGTTTTTCCCCCTCATTTTTCAACCTTTTTTCCACTTTTTTTGGGCCATTTTACCTTGTAAGTTTTTATAGGTAGGTGTTTATAAATGTGTTGATTACAACACTTAAAAATGTAAAACTAGACGTGTATATATATATATATATTGTTATTATACTCGTGTTTGCCGTCCTGGCTCATTCATAATCATTTGTGGATCAAATAGCTTTCTATATCAACGTTAACATTGTAGGTTGCTATATCAGATTAGAAAACCAGAAGTTTGGCTCAATTGAGATATGTATGAAACGGGTGATGGGTATCTACAATTCTAGATAGAATGGAAAAGTTTGTGATTCAATAAGACTTTTCATTCGACCATTTCGATGATCCTCGGTTGACAAGATGATACGATAGACATTCCAACCTCGTTATATTATGTTTTACAAAAATTAGAAAATGATTTATGTACAGGATTACGTTTGGTTTGTTCCAAATTGAGACGTACGTACACAATGAATTCGACTTTTAAAAGGTTTAAACGTGATTTAAGACAAAGAAAAATATTAATTTTCTAAAGTTATCTTTCTTTGTTGTTTGATCTATACCATTTTCGGATGAGAGTTAGAAAATATTCAATATATCAACAGTTTTCTTAAGGTTCTTAAAAAGAAACAATAAAATTATTAGAGATTTATTATTCCACAAGCATTTTTTTGGAATTTATTTAATAGCTAACAATATATAAGATTTTGAAAATGAAATGAATTGTTTATAGATTACTACTATTGAATTTGTTTTTTAAAATATTACTAAAGCTACAATCTCTTTTTACTTCCAATGTTGCTTAAAACGTGTTTTTAGATGTTTAGATGATTGAAATTATACTTGGACGAAATGGGAACCCAACCCTGGTATGATATTTCTCCAATATAATATTTAGTCAATGTATGATATTTGTCTAATAAAATATGAACCCAAAACAAAAAAATCATAGGACAATGGTACCAAGATCAAGTTTGAATTGTGAATTCGTTTTAAGGATCAATTGAGCGCGACTGATTGTATACAAGATCAAACTATGAGTCTTCAGCTAATCGAATTTTAAATAACTCTATTAATTCAAATTAAATAATTTCGAATTTCTTTTGAAGAAGATTCTAATTCGAAATATATTTGAATAAATAAATCCAAATTCAAATTCAATATCAAATAGAAATTCGATGTTATTCAAATTCGAGTTGATGTAATTTAAATTTAGCTAAAAAATATGTTTAAAACTTTATTTACAAAATTAATTCAAACTTTAAACATTTAAAATATTAAATAATCAGCACCTTAAACTTAAAAAAAAACAATCAATTTTTATACACATTAAACTACTTTTGTTAAAATAGAAAAAAATATATAAATATTTATAGTTCATATCACACTTCAAATTGAATCGAATTCAAATTTTGATAACCGAGTTTCAAATTGATGATTTTCGAATGAAAACCAAACTGATTTATAGGTTTTTCGAACCCGATTTGAAAATACAACACTCCTTGATGGCTTGATCAAACAAATCTAAAGGGCAATATAGTAGTTGAAATAAAAATACACAATGAAAAGGTGAGAGGAAGATTATCTTCCAATGTATCCGATGAATAACGTGTCTATGATGTGTGATTCACTTGAACAAGAACTATGGCTAAAACTAAACAAAAACAGACAATGCAATAACAAAGAAGATAGATGAAATAAAAGTAAAAATGTTATTAGTTTGTAAAGTTGTCTTTTTTTTATTTTTTGATGAATTTATTTTGTTGTAAGCTGTTCAAATGAATAAAAAATAAATTTATGTTGGTTAAGTGCTTTAGTTATTTAAAAAAAAAATTATTAACAACTTTTATTGTACCTGAATCAATTCCAACCCAATCCGACTGGAATTCATGCCCTCACATACATCCTAAACCATTTTGTACCCAATCTTAGTGCTGCACAAATCGGTTTTTTTTTGCCAAACCGGTCTGGTTTGATCAATGATGGTCCTAAACCGCTTTGGGGTGAAACCGGTTTGGTTTGGAAACCGGTTTGAGAAAGGGGGATGCCAAACCTATAGGAACCGGTTTGGATCGATTTAGGAACCGCTTTTAACGGTAAAATCTCGAATCTGTGTCAAACCGGCAGTTCAAACCGGTTTTTTTTTATTCACCTCTACCCAATCTGAATAAATAAGGTTTCTAAACTTAATTGTGCAATTCTAGTTAAGGGTGTTGATCAACGTATTGTAGATTTTTTTTATAACTGTGGAAGCCCACTTGCGTGGTAAACCTACGGGTTTTCCCCAATACCCGACTAACCGAAAAGAACATGTAAAGCGCAGCCACATGCAACCGGGTCGGTAACCTACAAGAAAAATTGCTTCAAATGGGGATTTAATTTAAGACATGTAGGTTATCTCCCTTTCATTCAAACCACTACAACATTTCTTTGAAGTTTCGTATTGTAGATTAAGTAAAAGCTTATGCGGTTCAAAAGTTAAAAAGAAAATAAAAATATAAAAAAAGGTTTAACAATAAAAAATCTGTAACCTAGAGCAAAATAAAACAAGTGCGTCATAAATTTTATTATGCATATAAATTACTATATATATATTTACCAAACGAGTGAATAGTAATAATAATTTTTTATTTATGTTTAGAAGCGGTTGTAATTTGTTAACCGCTGCAAATGAAGTCAAGAAACTATTTGAAACCGCTCCAAAAAAATATGACACAGCTTTTCGACCGCTCTAAAAGATAAATAAATTTTAAAACTGCTAAAAAATTCTACAATTATTTGGAAACCGCTCCAAAAAAAAGTTGTAATGACCGCTCTAAATGATTGTGCAAATTTAGAATTTAGGGAACAAAAAAAATATAATATGTAACATTACTACTATTTAAATAACCAAAACAAGAATGTGTAACATTGATACTAATTATTATTATTATTATTATTATTATTATTATTATTATTATTATTATTATTATTATATTTATTATTATTATTTTTATTTTTTCTTCTCATTGCGCAAAATTTACGACTAAGCAAATCATTTCTCTCATTATAATATTATTTAAATGATAATAATAATAGTAATAATTAATTTCTTCGTTACCTCATGAACATTTATATAAATTTCAAACTCAAACGATCGCAGATTTTTTGCGCGTTATTTAATGCATGTAACGTGTCCGTGCATTATCGAGTATTTGTAACGTTTATATCATGTTGATCGTAATTAGTTCACAAACATTACTTACATATACATTTACGAAATATAATGATTGTGAGTGTATAGAATGTCAACATTGCCTGAACAGTAATAATAATTAAATAATAATATTAATGCAATAGTAATAGTAATTATATGTAATAGTAATTAAATGCAATAGTAATTAAATATAAAAAATAACTAAAAAAATCATACTAATAATTAAATAATAATAACTATTACTTCAATTAGTTCCCTAAATAAATAATATTAACAATTAAATATTACAACTATTTAAACTTATTTTGTTGCGGATAGTTTTTGGTATACGTTTTGATGTTCGTGATTATGTCACGGCTGTCGTAATTAAATACCTCCACCATGTTTACAATTGTTACACTTTAAGGTTTTACGTCGAAGTGACGACCACTGCGACATGTTTTTATATATGTGTTGTGATATACCGGAGCGTATCTGCATTTTGATATTCGAAATCGTGGCGGAATTCCCGCCGCAACGCGCGGGGAACCCACTAGTTTCTATCATTTATGTAGAATAGGAATATATATATAGAAAATATGAAGAATAAATATACACTCCTTGTATAGATTTGATCTTGAGGACACAAAAGGTGAACATCGGGACGTGCAACCAATACAACAAACACAAAAGTATTAAAAGACAAGACAAATATACTTATTTCCAAAACTTTAAAGAGTTTATCTAAACAGAGAAATTAAAAAAATAAAAATAAAAATAAAAATGCAACTAATTTGGGTTCAAAATGAAATTTTCTATTCATTAACTACTAGTCTATTTCACTACTACTTTTTTTTTTCTATGCACGTTGTCTCGCGAAATTGAGTAATTCACCATGGTCTATAATTCCAAAATCGGATCATAAAAAACTCATCCTTCAAGTCCTGTTTCCACAAATTCTTTTTAACACAACAATTCAACTTTTTTATTTCTTAATTCGTCATAAACTTGACATAAACATCAAAACATATCGTAATTCTATTACTATGACGTAGAACCCAAATCATTAGGCAAACTATCAAAAAGTAACTTAAAGAAAAATAAAAGAGAATCAAACAAATATAAACTTAGAAAACATTTTAAATTAACTTAAAACTAAAGTGGTCAAATAAAAGAAAAAAAACCATTTAAAATAAGATAAGAAAATGTTTACAATTTCCTAATTAAATTACTTGAACTTTTGTAACTAAAATAATAAAACAAAAAAATTACTAATAAACTTTTGTAACAAAAATATAAAAACAAAATTTTACTATTTTTTATTAAGCTTTTAATATATATTATAATTAAACAGGTAATAAGATTTTCATAATAGAAAATATACATTTAATTTCTTTCACATGTCTTAAAAATACTTTTCAGGATACCTTTCATGTTATGAATTTCCATTCGAGATCGAAAAGATGATTATCTTTACACTTTGCACGTGGTGACACCAACAAATTCTTGGGTTTATTCTTTTTGTTATTATCTTTATGTTTTATTGATTTAGAAACATGCAAACGATAGGAATTAGAAAACAGTGTTTAATATTTTCGTGTAATTAGAAAAAATAAGATCCACCTATTCTTTTTACATTTATTCTTTTTACAAGATGTGGATGGGGTTGAGATTTACTGGTATAAAAGTGTACTAGCAACTAAAAGATAACGATTTCAAATCTTATTTAAGAAAAAAACTAAAAATTTAATCTTTAAAAAAGAATAAACACATTTAAGAGATATTATTATAAGTATTATGAAGAAGAAGAAGAGAGAACATAGATATAAATGATAGATAATTTGAAAATCACTTATTAGTGTAAAAATTATGAAAACCACGTAAAAATCATATAAAAAAACGTTTTTTTTTTAATTTTTTTTACAGGTTTGTAACATTATTTAGCACATTTTTATAAAAAAAAATACCAAATGAATTTTTTTTAAAATAATATTTTTAAACCCACGTAAAACATACGTAACACTGCGCCCAGATGTTACATATGTTTTACGTGAGTTTACAAAATATTTTTTTAAAAAAATTCACTTGGCGTTTTTTAACTTTTTTTATAAAAATATGCCAAATAATGTTACAAACCTGTAAAAAAATTAGAAATTTTTTTTACATGATTTTCATAGTTTTCACACTTAAAAGTGGTTTCAAATTATCTTTTTCCTATATATATATATATAATAACTTACTTTAACTCGCTAAATTCAGATCATCGACAAGATCAATACAAATCATTATTTTTTTCTAATATCATTATTACACATGTAAAACATTTTTTTCTTTTATTTGTATGCACAAATTCAATTTTGTGTATAATTTTTTATAAATTGTAGTCACATATGTAAGAAAATTATGCTATATAAAACCCTTAACACATGTGGATTTACACATACTCATAAAAGAAAAAAAAATAGTAGTACATATGTAATAATAATATTTGAAAAAATCAATGATTTGGATTAATCTTGACAAGTTATTTCATGTTAGCGAGATCAAATGAGTTATAGAAATTACATCATGTGAAAACTTAATCTTAAATAGAAAACCTTTAAAACCTATCTAGAACTTCTATTAAAATATTGAAAACAAATTTACGATCTACATTAAAATTGATTTTTTTTATTCAAAACTGTTTTTTATTCAACTTTAATGTAGATCACATGTTTTGTTTACAAAATTCAAAATAGAGGACCCAAATATGAGTTATGAATTTATACTTTAATATCGAGTTTTCACATGATACAAATTTCTGTGTGTGTGTGTGAGAATGTTAAATTGAGACTCAATATTAATTAAAACTAATGAATCATTTATTGGTATTTTTTTCAAGATAAAGTAAGAATAATTACTTTTATGCCTTTTAAACGTGCATAAATTATTTTATCTTAGTTCTCAGCAACTTAGTTGCTCTTAAGTTTCTCTCATTTAAATACGTTGATGCATATATGGCATAAACAATTTTACATTTCAAAATTTATGGATACAACGTTACTAATAGGGCGTACATTGTTTAACGTAGACAGAATATATGATCTAGAATCGAAAAATCTTGAAAAAGACTAATTTTCAATATTAAAACGGGTTGGATCACATTGAATTGTATATTTTTTGTTTTTTTATGCTAAATTCTATTATACTAACCAGTGAATAAAGTTAAAAAAAGGCAGTAAATTTTAAAAAATAATTGGGGAATTGGGGCCGAAAAAAAACAACTCAAGTTGGTGTCTACTCACGAATTAGGGAAAATTTGAAAGAAAAATTAAAAGATTTATGAAAGAATTCAAGAAAATAAATATATTGCCCCTTAAAATTTGGAGAAATCGGGAAAAGTGAGGAAACCGAAAACACGCCTACGCGTCCGAACAAACATATATGTTAAGATTTAAGAGCTCAATTTGTAAAAGGAATCATAAAAGAAATTGAAAACATAAAAAAAGAAGGATAAAAAAAAAAATAATAATAATAATAATTTTTGAATGCATTTAATCATTCTTTAAGACCCACCCAAGTCCTACCTTCTTCACTTATGGATTTGATTTTGTCCTGCCAACTTTGTCTCTTTATAGGTAACATATATAAGAAAAATAACATCAAAATGAATTAGTAAGGGGAAGAGGACACCTAGTTAAAAACTGTGTTACTGTCTTTTTAGGCAAGACCATCAATGCAAGCAGAGGTGACATATCAATAAGTTGAACAACTATTTAAAACAGATAAATGTGAAAAATGAAAATGGGTCATTTTTAAGTACGGGTCATGAGACTGCTAATATTACCTAAAAAAATAAACATAATGCATATTATTATAAAAACTATAGTATAAAAATACCAAGAATTTTAAGAGGAAAAAAAAATTATTTAAGCCGTCTTATAATTCGTTTTCCCTTTTAGTTTGTAAATTATTTCGAGAGTTCAGGACTTGAATAAAAACAAAGAACCATTATAACTTTAAGGCATTCTATTACATATTACTTGATAGATATAAAAAGAGTTAAAAAAGGAAAGAAAAAAAAAGATGAGGCAAGCAGTTATATAACAATGTTATGCATCACACAAGTGTATTATCTTACGTGATTGATTTCCACAGTTTTATAGTTAAAATTGGGCATGCATTGAACGACAATTGTACTTTTCTAGCCTTCTTCATTCAATGACGAAGTTTCGTTACCATTTTTTTTCTTTGTGCATACAAATAAAGTAATGTTTAAAAAAATCATACAAATAAAAGTGAACTAAACAATTGTATTAAAGAGGAACCCCTCAAGCATTCAAGAGACAATTGTGCTTTTAAGAACTAGTGGCTTTTCGTACTAATATCCACCCATCCAATTAAATGTTGCAACCAACCGATTTAAATCTATCAGTTTCGTCTCTAGACCTTGCAACCTAATGACATTGTAATTATACAAAATTGGCGTGGTTTTAAATCCTTGTATATGCAGGATTAGCCAGATCTTATGAGTAAAAAAAATGCTATTAAAAAAAGGGTAAAAGACTAAAAGGTCCAACATGATGTGTGTGTGTTTTAAGTTTTATACAGCTTGATGGTCCTTTACAACAAAAGCAGCTAACATAACCATACAAACTGTACATGAAACCCCTCAATATATTATCAATCATTTCATTACACATTATACTTGTCATGAAAAAGGAAAACTATAAATAGCTTGAATGCCACTCTCTCTTGCTGATGGAATTTTCTTGCGGATCTATGGTTTGGTATCTATACACCTAGGGTCATGTAAAAAAGGATATTTTTCACCTGTTGCATTTATAAAACAATCTATAAGATTCCAAGTCCCAAACCCGGGTTTTCAAACTGTAAACCGTGAACTCAACCATAAAATATATCTTAAATACGCTGATTTGCTTCAGTTTTTACTGTGCAATCAGTTTTTCATGGGTTTATGAGCACTTATCGCTTGTGATGGTTCGTTCACCCATGGTGGATATCTTATATAGGATAATGTCAAGGGTTATTAACTTTTTAGTTTTCTGTGTAGAAATATTTTAAAAAAACGATGCATACCTGAAAACCAAGTTGGGAAGATAAGAAAAAAAACACAGGCTAGTCAAGAGATTGCAATGGTTGTGACAATGAGACACTTAGTGTTGATGCATCTAAGCCTTTTGCTCCATTTATGGCAGATTGAAGCACATTGTATTGCTCACACACTGAATCATAAAGTGCCTGAGAATAAACCGCCTTGGCCTGCAAGCAATACAGATAATAGATGCAAACAAGGATGCAATTCAGGTATTTATATAAATAGAACTTTCAAGGTTTCAGCTGTAACAATTTCATCGGGTATTCAAAGCAATAGAACTTTTTAAGGTTTCAGCTGTAACAATTTAGTAATATCTAAAGGTAGTGTATGTGTGATGCTCGGCAAGGATCTATTGCAACTTAATAAGGGTTACTATTTATAGAACTTTAGATATTCCTAATTTAAACATAAAAAAAAAAGTGAAAAGCCAAGGTTTTTATGATTCAATTTAAGACTTAGAAATCTACATCAGAGCATCCAAGGGTTAAGGTAGATTATGGTCAAATAACCAAATTATATGTTGAGGTGGCAACATATGTGGATTGGGTTACAAGTTCAACATGTAACTTTTTGGCATGGAATGGGTCTGCTTGATCAACAATTTTTTTTCTTCATTTTTTGAACTTTTGTAAATAACTACATAGCTGAATAATATGAAAAAGCTATAAATATATATATATATATATATATATATATATATAGCAGTGTATTTTAGGCAAGGTTATATGCACTAAAAATACAATTTAGGTGACTTTCAACCCAGTGGCTCATTTGACCTACTAGAACCATTTAGTATTGGTACATAACGTGGATAAACCCATTTATAAAGAAACATATTGAATTTTCCCCCTCTATTAAATAGTAAATACCATTGCTCGTAGACACGTTTAGGTATTCAGTTAAAAGGGGTTCTTCAATCAAATAAATACACAATTACACATATAGTCATATATATCTTTTTAACTAATTGAAAACTGACAGCAAATAATCAAAAGCTTTACCGAACAAATTTCGGACTCATTTATTCACATAATTGAAATAATCATTGTGAGTCCAAGAATGAATAATTTGAGGGGTTTTACTTTGTAGACAGAAAAACATGCAAAACTATGTAACACCTACCTCCTCGGGAGATCCACAAGAAGAGGTGGCTTTCTGAAAACTAATTTCAGGTGCAACTGATATTCCAGTGCCGTGAAAAGAGATCAACCTTTTCTCTCCAATTTCTTTCTCAACCTATCCAAAAATATTTATCTTTTAGTTTTAAAATTAATAGGGTTTTGAATAACTGAAAGATAAAGAGACACTGAACAACAAGAACACACCTGAGGAGGAGGGGGCATTATGTCATGGCACAGTATAGCTAAAGGATATATATGGCCCACCACACCAGCATGGTCCACAAGCCTTCTCATGTTGTCCAGTGAAGTAGCATCAAATGGTGCCTAAACATAACATATGTCGTAAACAATATGTACTTGCCAAATTTATGAAAAAATATAATTTGTAAATAACACATAGTTTTTTCTCATAGAAGGAAAAAGGTCTTACTGGAAACCATTGATTAGTGACAGGATCTGGCCTGTCCCTGCCACCACTGGGTGCAATCCATATTATTTTTGATCCACTCCTAGAATTCAAAAGCTAAACTTTTAAACAATTTGATATGAATAAAAAACATTGAGGTTGTTG
This sequence comes from Mikania micrantha, assembly GCA_009363875.1. NCBI lineage: Eukaryota > Viridiplantae > Streptophyta > Magnoliopsida > Asterales > Asteraceae > Mikania > Mikania micrantha. The sequence goes on along the minus strand of CM018693.1, from coordinate 12,300,304 downwards.
ACTAACAGATATTCAAAAGAGGTACAAGACTTCTTAACATGTAAGATATACAAAACTTTAAACAAACATGCATACTAATTAATGACTGAGAGTCTAGGACTATAAACCATAAGAAATTCCAACTTAAATTTTAATAATTTTCAAAAAGGATGGTAACTAGATACCTCAAAAGCAAAGCCATCTCTTTTAAACTTCTTGTGTTTGCTCTCCTTTTCATATCAACAAGCTCAGGAACATCATTCATATGTTTTTTTGAATATACACACAACAGGTTCCTGTTGTAATTCATATGAGGACAAATATATGAAGGCATGATATTATGTCGAAATAGATAGTATTAAAAAAATGAGAACCTTCCCATGCTGAAAGGCTTGCAAAGAGGATCTGTTATGACTCTGTCCCCTGCCACATAGATCTGCATTACAGTAATCAAATATTGAACTTAAGTGAACATTTTCACGATACATGGCATCAATTTACAGAGGACTTACTATGCTCTCAGAAATATGAGGATTTGTTTTTTCAAGCAACAAAGCTATAACAGCTGGATCTGCTTCTGATTGGTGGTTTGAGATCAAAATCACATTTTCACCCTGATGGTTTTAACAACAATAAATATTATGCTCTTAAAAGAAATTATTATTTCAAACAAGAGAATCACAAAATACCAGGCACCTGCTTGAGCTGTTTTTCCATTTCACTGAACAGGGAAACATTGCCAACATAAGATTCCCTGGTAATCAAACACGACTGCAATTAGAAATGATGATAACACTTACTAGTCCTTTATTGTGTAATAGGAGAGAGAAATGGGAAAAAAAAAACAATGAATATAACAAGAATTAACAAAAAGGCTGTAAGCTGACCTGAAATTGATCAAAGGATGAATATAATTTTGACCAAACCTATAGTAATTGAAAGGCTCCTGAATAGCTTCATGATATGGTGAAAATTCAAAAGGCTCCTGCAAATTCATTAACATATTTAGAGAGGAGGAGCATGTTTAAGAGGACTTAACATCAATATCCAAGCAAACCTTCACAGCCAAGAACATTCGATCAAATGCTACACGCATGTTTGACAATACAATATCTTCTGCATGGGGATTTCCACTTTGGAAAATCTGAATAAGAAAAGAATGTTGAAAATAAAGATATAAGCACATTTTTAAAATCGTCGTCTTACTCATTCAAACGGAAAACGCTATTTAGTATTTCATACACAATAATAATAAAGATGGACAAAAGAAAAATAATGACCGCGTTTTTGTAGTTATGATAAAGTTCCTCCATTGAGTGAGCAACATGTTTTGGCAGTGTTCCGGCTTCTACCTCCCTTTGAATTCCAAAAAGAAGATCTGCAATATATATTATAACTAAAAAACATTAAATAAATTTTAGCATACGTCATACCAATCATATATTCATACATCATACCGATGCCAGCAATAAAGTATTTTTAGAGGTGCATGGAGGCATGATTCAACTCAAACCATGGAGAATTTATAGATTATAACATATCAAGACTTTGTGTTATTGTTAGAAACTCCATAATTGTAGAGAGTAAGAACTAAGAAGTTAAATAAACGCCGTATAATGACAAATAAACACTATAAAGTCTTGCCTCCAAATTATGCAAGTAATAAACTACTCAGTTATTCAATCATTGGATTGTCATACGTATGACGTAATGCTTGATGAATAAATTTAATACAAAAGAGCATACTCAACATCAAGACCGAGATTGCCATTTCTTGTAATTAATAAGAAAAGATAACCTAATTAAATACGCCTGATTGATGATTTTATCTAACAACTTATAAGACTCAAACAAAACTCGCAACTGATGTTGTCCACTTGTCCCTAAAAGTTGGTAACCGTACAACAGCCTGCTTAATAGTGTATAGGACTCTACTTTCCAAAAAGTAAGTAGGAAAAAAATGGCTATAGAATACAGTTATATTCTTCAAAACGAGTTATTCAGCTCTTAACTGTCTCACATAAGATACAAAGAATTATTATTACATATATTACGGAAACTCTAGTGCTTTATTATATTACTAAGAATGATAAGACATACAACAGAAAAGAAAATAAAATCCAGGGCGCTTCCATTACGAACTACCAAAATTGTTAGCTTCATATGTATCCCATATCCGAATGAATTCTAGGGTTATAAATGTAATAATTTCAAACGTATCAAAAGACATATTTTTCCTTTCGTGCGCCTTACATTTAAGGAGAATCCTCAAATATCAAATTGCCCAATAGGGATTAAAAACATCTCAAACCAGTCAGTGATGAATAATTCACTAGAGCAACACAATCAAAACGTTGGATGATAACACCAAGAATGATTACCAATCCAAGTATCCAACAACAAGATAAATAACTTTATGAAAGCTCAGCCTCCTCAAACAGTACCGACAAGCATGCTCATTAAACTTAGATCACAAGTAAGACAAGACAATGAAGCAAATTTATTCAAGAAACAACGTCGATGGTTCAAACATATGCAAACAAAAAAATAAAATGTCCACATAAACTATACAGAGTCATTGAGCTAAAAGACACAGCACAAAGATATGAAGCAAATTTATTCAGAAAACAAATAGAAGCTAAAAGACCTTTCATGAATGTAGCAGACACAGCACAAAGACGCGGTAATGCATACACTTGCTACCACGATAAAAGCATATTAAGGAGTATTTGTCTTAGGCTTATTTTCTGTCTCAGATCAAAGCATATATTCCCTGTTCAATTACAGGTATGTCTCAAGAACTAGATTCACACTCGCACGCATTTCCTTATAAATGAAAACAAAGGATAAAACCTAGTAACCTACTGAACTCAAATCATAAAATGGTGACGATGAATCATATCAATCGACAATCAATCTCTTGAAATTCGTCTACCGTCACATTCTTATCGATTGAAATAACACACAAATCAATCGCACATGCTTGCATACGTATCACAGTACAGACGTACAATTAGTAGATTGACCACATAAACATTCGGGAAACCGCATACCTTGTTCAGATAAAGCATCGATGAATGCATGAGAGTGACCGACTTCGGATCCCGACACCGGTCTTGTAGTCGATGACGATGACCACTTCTTGTCTTCAAACGTTTCCGCGGCGGCATTCGTGGCCCTAGAAAACGCCAGATACGGAAAACGTCTGAAAATCAAGCGGCAGCGCAGGGATGAAGAAGGAGAAGCAGGTAAAAGAGAAACCCTAGGGTTTGTGGTGGAGAAGAAGAGAGTGGGGGAAGAATGAGAGTGGATCGACATAGTGTACTGATAGAAACTAGTGTGTGAGAGAGAGACGACTGTTCAGGTGGACGGTGGTGTTATTAAACTGTAGGTTGGAGCGGTGGTGGTGTACGTGGTGGCGATATTGGTGGTAGACGGTGGAGCATTGGCGGAGATGGAAGGGGCGCACATGCGTTTCATCGAAAACGAATAAACGGTGCTACGAACGGATCGAGCGATTGGATATTTGGATTAGCTGACACCGCCTGGAATGGACATTGGGACATTGGGTACTGAAACCAACTGGCTAACCGTTAAATCTTTCTTTTCTTTTTTATTTTTTCTTTCTTATCTTATTGTCTTTGGATATTTTGGGGACAATACGTGTTTATTTAATAATTGACTCCCTAATCCATTGTAATATTATATTATTATACAAGAGGTATCTACATATTACTTTCTTTTTTCTAATTTCATTTATTACAAATATGTCAAGATAAAAAAATTAATTACATATTTTCTTTTTTTAAAATATTTCTCTTTCTTAATAAACCAAAGAGATTTTTAATAGAAAAGATTAACACTCATACATGCTAGAAAAAATTTATCACACTCTTGAACACTATTGAAGCACTTATGTAATTTTTTTAAAGTTACATGCATAATTCACAACATACCTTACCATAGACACCTATGTAATTAACACATTTATCATATAAAATCTTATTTACTAATGTTGTGACGAATACCATCGATCAATACCGCCTTTTATCATTTTAAAATGTTTTAAAGCTCATTACTCAACTTTGTAAAATGTCCTTAATTTTTTTACCAATTGGAGTTTCTATAGTTTAGAGCTAAGTCCTTATTTTTCCTCTATAACTTTCATCTGTTAATCTTGAAAACAATAATTGTAGGTTATGCTATTGACGTAATATGCGGGAACAATGAAAAATAAGACTAATACCGATGAAGAACATATGTACCGTTATAATACTGTTTTTTTATTTACATTTCGATCTCCATAACTAATTCATAGTAATTTCACACGTTTCTTTGTGTATTTAACCACTTTAATGTTTCCGATGCAACACGTATCATGAAGTTTGTAAACACCCCATATCATATGATGTCGTTTTAAACTTTTTATATTTTTTAGAGTAAAATGTCATTTTAGTCCTTATGGTTTGACAACTTTTGTCATTTTAGTCCAATAGTTTAAATTTTGCAATTTTGGTCATTATAGTTTCATTTTATTGTCATTTTCATCCCTATGATTTGGTAAATTTTGTCATTTTAGTCCAAAATTTTAAATTTAATTGGACTAAAATGGCAATAAAATGAAAACCATAATGACCAAAATGGCAATAAAATGAAACCATAATGACCAAAATGGCAATAAAATGAAAACCATAATGACCAAAATGGCAATAAAATGAAACCATAATGACCAAAATGGCAAAATTCAAACTATTTGACTAAAATAGCAAAAGTTGTCAAACCACATAGACTAAAATATATACGTTTCACTCATCATGTCATAACAAATGAGTTTTAGTCATATTTTCACATTACAACACACATGTAACCTTACTCGTTTATCAAAAATCAATATTATTTTCTTGCTTTTGTTTCCTTAAGGTCCTGCACTTATTACACCGACTATTCCCTCGTTACAACCCTACTAACTGAAACAATCAAAAAAGAGTTGATATGCTGACCTTAATGTCAAACAAGTGATTCTTCATTTTCAACAAGGTACCAAGGTGAATTACACAATTGGGATGGTGAATTCCTTCGAAGGAAACATAAACTGGTTGTGGGAAATGGCACTCACCTTAGTCATGACATCATAAATGAATGCCACTTTTCAAGTTTAGGGGCTTGGGGGCAATTTAAACAGATCAAAAAGGTCATACGTCGATGTTTAACTTGCCAACAAGCTAAAACAGAAAGAGTAGCTTCACCGGGTTTATTACAACCCCTCCAAATTCCTCAAATTTTCTCTGATATATGTATAGAACTAGTTTTGGACCCGTGTAATACACGGGATGTATTAGAATTTGATTTCTATTTCTTTAATATACTAAGTATGGCCAGTTTATGGCATTAACACACGCTTTCAAAGCTGCCCAAGTGGCTCAAATCTTTGTTGAAAATGTGTACAAATTGCATGGTTGCCTACCATCATTGTTTTGATAGGGACTCGATCTTTCTGATTTTTTTTTTCAAAAGAATTTAATTGCATTCAAGGTATATCCTTAGCCATGTCTACTGCATACCATCCCCAATCAGATGGGGAAACTGACGTCGTTAACAAATGTTTAGAGGCTTACCCCAGATGGCCAGATGCAAGTCATTTGACAGACCCTCATCATGTGTGAATGGTTATTGATGACGTAGAGGAATATCGCAAGATATGAAAATATAGATGGCAAGATCGCAAAACTGACATGGCCAAGTAACAAGATGGTACGATAGCAAAACGAACGAAACCAAAGTCAACTTACCAGATACCAATAAAGATAAATGTGAGAAGACATTTAATGAAAGCCAAGTCTTTGGACCAAGAGTTAAGAAGCAGGTCTCAAGGCATCAGCGTACAAAAGGTGACATAAGTCAACTCTTGTACAGAAATGGCAGGAATAGGCATACTCGAGGGAAACGCCCAGAAAGCAGGAGGCTTGACCTCCCAAAATAGAAAATGTCCACTCCAAGATCCAGAACCCCATGAGCCCAAGTAGTATAAATAGAACACTTGGGGAACTCTTCCAGGTATCTCATCTCTTGCTCTTACATTCACACTTAAATTCCCTAATTACATTTTCCGATCAAGAGTTTATTCTCACGCCGGAGTCCAATCGCAGGAGGCCCCCTCCTGCGGTAAGGCTAACGGCTTTTGTGGTTGCAGGATCGCAAGGATAACCCTGAAGAGCTAGATCGGAAGGAGTCTGGGATCCGTTACTTCAACAGCATAACAGGCCAACTACCATTGCGCAATCAAACTCGCTCTGTGTCAAGTTCTGTATGGCCATAAACCACCTTTGCATGTGCCTTACATTTCTTGTGATACAAGTGTCTGCTTTAGATGATCAAATGACTGCCAGGGAAGAAACCATCAAGCTTTTGAAGATGTTAATTAATGAAGCATAGAATAGGATGAAACAAGTGGCTAAAAAACATCGTCGTGAACAAACTTTTGTTATGGGTGACTTACCTCAAACTTCAAGCTTACACTCAATCCTGAGATTGTAAACTCATGCTACAATAATCTTTCACCCAAATTTATGGTCCGTTTGTAACATTTGAGTAAGTGTGGTCTGTAGCATATGCCATGTCACTTGGACTTGCCATATAGGACACATTCATCCTACCTTTCATGTCTCACTACTTAAGGCATTGGATCCTAGAATCATCCCTGTTTCAAATGGTCCCAGATTCTCCTTACAACCTGCACAAATCTTGGATACTCGAATGGTCAGACAAAGGAATAAGGTTGTTGCTCAAGTCCTCGATCAATGGAAGGATACTCCACTCACTGATGCTACTTGAGAATGCTACAACTTCGCTTCCAAGATTTTATCTTATCATAGTTGACATCCGTATTGTTGTTTTTCTTTTGTTTCTTATCCATGGGTCAATGATCTTTATAGTTAGGGTATTGATATGTGAAAATAAGTCTGAAAGGGACATTTGTAAAATGTAGATAGTTGGTTTGTACTTGTACTTTGGTGTTGTTAATAACTAACAGAGTTAGTTGGATAGGTTGTACTTAACAGGTGATTAATGGATGGATAAAATAAGCAAAGATTGAGATTTTTTCTTTTTCCCCAATATCCCTCTCTTTGCTATAAATGTAAGACGAGTTATTGTGGATTAGTCATTTGTGTCGATTCCACCATAGGCAGCACAGTTAAAGATGCAAGTCATGTGACAACTGGTTTGGTTTGAATGTAAAAGGAATGACAAGTAATGCTTATTTTACTGCACATTTAGTATTCTAACGATCAGCAACATAGTCGCATCATCTACAATATCAGAATGATGAGTAACTCATGTTTAGTTATTAAAAAAGCGATATCGTTGATATAGATATCTGATGACATATAGTGGGCCAGGTCAGTAATCACTGAATTGAAATGAACTACATATTACTATATAAGCAACAACATAATTATCTTATTGCCAATACAGAATTCAATACTGGGCAACATAAATAGGTACCTATTGCAAACCTCATCGTCAAAATGACGTCATATAACACGAAAAAGATACCTTACCCAAGGAAATTCATAATGACCAGATGCAGCACCAAATTGCATAGCACAAAATCAGCAAAAGCACGTTCCGGAGGTAAATCCTATAAAAATTTAAGAAATTAACGTCACATATACCAAGATGGAAAGTTGAAAGTACACATATACAACTAAGGATCTAAACGAGCCAAGCTACTTGAGACCAACTTGCTAAAAACTCGAATTGAGATGAGTTAAGATAACTCAAGCCCAAATTAGAGCTCATTTGTAAAGGAGTTGAACCTGAGTTTCATATAGCAAGTTTGACTAGGCTGCAAGCCTAACAAATTTTTTATTTTTATACAGCTATAAACATATTTAAAGAATATAATTTTATATATATATAATAAAAATGACCCGAGTCTGAGTTGAGCTCAAGCTTGAAAAAATATTCACAAAACAAGCTTGTGCTTTAGAAATAAAGGTCAAGCTTGGCTTGTTTATACCTCTACATACAACAATGTAAGTTTAGCAGAGCTGGCAATTTCAACCAATTTACAATTTCACATATTTTTTTTTCTTTTACAGGTAAACACACCACTTTGGGTTGCATAGATAAACTTTAAAAAAATGAGCTAGAATGGAAACCAATTGATCAAGAAAAAAAAGTGTACCTGGGATGCATAAAGCTTTCTACATAGTTTTCTTTTTGAAATTTATTGTTGGCTTATTGCAATAATATAAGTTTGAACATGACAAGATTGACATCTAAAACATAGATTATATGCTAAAAACTCAAGAAAAAAAGGACAAGATAGTGTTTGCAGGCTGACCCCGCACCATCTCACGCTAAAAGACAACACATTTTTGGAGCCGAACTCAATTAGACCAATTATCTAACCCGTCCAACAAGATTAATAAAGCAACTTCGTCCACAAATTTTATGCAAGAATGATCAGCATACCTTGAACTCCTTGTTTTCTTTATTCACTTGAATACGAAGACAAACTATAGCCAAAAATCAAAATGACAAATATAAATAATTTAAAACTACGAATCGGCAAAACAATTTGTTGGGAAAGAAATGGGGATTGTCCAACCATAATGAATGATTTCACATTGACCTTACCAGCTAGGACAGCAGTCCCTACACAAGAAAGCACACCCGAGAGAAAAGAGTTGAAAGGAAATGACCCAACTATAGCCATGTAGCCCACCTGGTAATAAACAATAAACAAAGTTGTTTGTGACTCCCTTTACAACTTGATAATTATCATCATTAGCACATGCGAAACAACAAAAAGACTGAATCTTTGAACTACACATGAATCATGATTGGCAGTTTCTATGGAGGGAACTTTTCTCTACCATTTCCATGTAATAAAATTCATTTTCAAACTACTTCACCGTATCACAATATGATTTGAGAGAATGGACAAACCAAACCATACACATTGTTACATTTCCATCTCTTGTTGTTAGGGAGGAATCTTATCTATAAGTCTAAAATATATGTTTAAATTTCAACAGACATAAGCCACATGCTGTTTTCCAAGATTAAATATTCTAAAAGTTATCTAAATTATGATTTAACCATGCCACGTAGGCTGCAGAAAAAAATCTTTAACCAATAACAATAACTACAAACACCTTAAAGGCAGTTTCATGTATAGATAAAATTACAAAACAAACTCAAAATCACAGATTGAAGGATATGAAACCATGATATAGACAACTATAACTTGAATTACAATTTCAAATGCTAGAAACTAAATTAAGTTACATATACTTATCAATGAGAATTGGATTTTCAACTGCTCTAAACTAGATAAAGTTTCATATACAAGTTAAAGAAACTTGGATCAAAATAAAAATGGAAATCTAAACCCTCAAAACCTCTGGATTTCACGAGTTTGGAAGGGAACATAATCTGATCTTACATCTAAATAATAACTACATTGACTGTTCAATCACAGAAAAATCAACAAATCTTCACCATCTAGTTTTCATTCAAAAGAAATTTGCATACAATCGATCATAACTGGATAATAGTAGAAGAAAAGACATATACCTGAATTAGAGCCGTGAAAACAGCAAATACCACGTACAGATCTATGATCTAGATGAAACCCAGGAACACGTGAATCAATTTATATTGTTAGGGCACAAAATAAACAATTTACTTGATTAAATCGATAGAAAAAAAGGGGTAAACCTTGAGATTAGTAGGAGTAGCGGAATATGCAGATCGGAGAGAGTGAAAAAGAGCATGTGCGTCATCTTTCGTCGTCGGAGACTTCACCATTTCCTCTTTCTCTCAATCGCACAACACAATCCGATCTCGGATCAGTTTCGGCGCGTTTACTTCCGAGTCTGAAGAGACAAACCCTGAAAATATTATTTATTTTCTTCTTTTTTTTAACGATTTGGCATCCCAGCATAATTTCAACCTTAAGGGTCTGTTTGGTATGAATGAATAGAATGAACGGAATGAACGGGGGAATGGAATGGATGAGAGAATTGAATGGATGTGAAAAAGAAATGGATCATTACTGTTACATTGTCATGTTTGATTACATATGGTAATGAAATAATTTATTACTTCTTGTTGTTTGGTAGACATGAGAAGATGAAAGAATTGAAAACAAATTATGAGTCGAGTCGTGGTTTTAGTCATTATTCAAATCATTAGTCGGTTCATTGGTCGATTATTGTTTAGCTCATGATTCGATCATGAGGCATTTCATGAATCGGGTCATAGTTTGGTTTGTGTGGATCGGGCCATGTTTTGGGTCATGGGTCGGGTCATGTGTCAGGTTATGGTTTGGTTGATGGGTTGAACCATTGTTTGAGTTAAGGGTTTGTTAATTGTTTGAGTCATGGATCGGGTGATGGTTTGGGTCATGTTTCGGGTCATTGTTCACGTCATGGTTCAGCTCATATGTCGAGTCATAATTCGAATCATGGTTCGCGTCATGGTGTAGGTCATGGTTCGAATCATGGTTCAAGTCATGGTTCGAGTCATGGTTCGGGTCATGGTCAGGTCAAGGGTCGAGTCATGGTTTTGGTCATGGGTCGGGTGACTGGTCGGATCATTCCTTCAAGATCATTACTTCAAGAGAAGGAATGAAAAAAAAAAAACCTACTCCAAGAAAAATGAAAATCATTTAAAGTAAATGAATCACATTCCTTGTGAAATAGTGCATTTCATTCAAATGTGGTAACCAAACACGTTTCTTTTCATTCTAACACAATGACTCATTTCATTCCACCATTCATTCATGCATATCAAACGCTATCTAAGTAATAAAAGAAAAGTTTACCTAGTGTAAAAGAAAAAATAAAAATATAAAGAATTTTGAAAGACCAAAGTATAACGCATAAAACTTAGACTAAAAGGAAAGCTTAACTATTTTTAGGAACTAGAGCACAAATAAGTAAATGTTCAAAAAAATAAAACGAATAAATAAGGAAAAGAGATCAAAGTACAATAATATAATTAAAAGAAATAGAAGAAAGATTTAAAGATTATATAAAACTATAAAAGTCAAATTAACTATAAGCATCTAACAATAATTAACAAAAATATAATAAAGAAAAAAAATAAGTTACGAACCGTGTCAAGTGGCACCACCAGATCAATTTGTGATATATATATAATAATAAAGTAAAGATTTTGGTCTAGTTGATGTTGTTCTTCGTAACTGTCACACCCCCAAATTTCCACGTGTGGTGTCAGTCCACATGGTGTGATGTGGCCAGAATCACAGCTCATGGTCATATAGAACAACTCTATATGCGTTGAAAATACAACATTTGTCAAAACACAACCAAACAGTTTAAAATATTGCAGCGGAAAATAAGAAGTTTAAACATGCAGCGGAAATATGTTAAATGTTGCAGCGGAAATAGAACGTCAGACACTACATTGTTTCAAAGTACAATAACAAAATAAATATTGTTTGTTCAAAATGTCATGAAATGAATGCACGTGACCCTATGCTTGTTCCTTAAGTGCATCCTGATTTCATAAGCAGCTAGTTACCTGAGAATACAAGTTTAAGAAAAAGTGTCAACACAATGGTTAGTGAGTTCACATGTTTTGATATACATAGATAATAATCAGAAAACGTGTGTCATGTTGTTTATTATAATGTTAGTCCCGAGCCCTAGGCTCCAAGTGTCAGTGCGTCACTGCCGAACTAGACTTGTTAATCCTTGCCTCCGCTATGTCTCGTAATAACATAGCAAGATAGGTCGAGATTTCATGTGTCCCGACCTCCGGTCAGTATTGTGCCACGTGGGGTTCGTCACACCCAAACAGATATATTCGTCACGTGGGATTGTTACGATTACAACACTTATGTTTGTCTAATAAACCAGCATACACAATAATGTTTGTACAGTAGTAGTGTTTGACTCGATTCAACAAGTATTCTCCCCCTATTTGAAAAGCTTGTAAAAGAGTAAAGAGGGGCCGTAAACTCACCTTAGTGATTATCAGAAAATCGAATGCGTAAGCTCCTGCTTAAGAATTGTGTCGGTCACCGGCTACCTATATCGTATACCATAAGTGAGTCCGTGTATGTGAGCGTGTTTGTGCTTGTGCTCAACAACCCTTGGTTGTTATGTTTGTCCGTGTCGGTCCACATTGACCATGTTTGCTCGTGTTTGACCGTGTCAAGTAAACGACCCGTTGGTGAACTGTGTGTCGGTTGTGATTCGTGTGACATTCGTGACTGTGTTCGTCGTGTGCAAAACGCGCAAATCGCTTTCATGGACAACTTACTATTAATAGCAAGTTTCCATTTATAGCAAGTCCTATAACACATATCGTTTTTAAAATTCTAGCATGCTTGTTAATCCTATGTGATCATGTTAGCACATAGCACGTTGTCCTAAGTGGTCAAATAAACATATAAGTAATTTTCACGTTAAAGTTTCCTAAAAAGTAAAGTTTCTAAATCTAGCATGATTATCATCGAAAACCACCTAACTTAACATACAATAGTCATATTCCATCATGTTAGGTCATTTAGCACGTGCAAACCATGTATCATACATCAAGATAGAGTTTTCTAAAAATAAAGTTACTATAAATAGTAACTCTGACCATCCTAAGCGTTCCTAATCCATTTTTATACTAAATAACATCTCATAATGTCATTTATCATCATCTAAACATGTCTATTTAGACCAAATCATCAAATAGCAAATGTTGGGCTACAAAAGTTACTAAAAATAGTAACTTGGTCGAAAATGACCACAAACCAATCACAAATCAATTCCTTAGCATCATAATCATCATATTATCATTCTAATGACGAATCTACACACATGTATGTTCATATTTCTATCCATATCATCATGTAGTAACATAAAAAGTTACTAATAATAGTAAGTTCCCAAAATATTCCATTTTTGCTCATTTAATCTATAACAATCATGTAACATGACATCAATAACATCAATGAACGTATATAATCATCCAAAATCATCCAACAAGTCATAAGTCATACATGCATGTTGTTATTTTGATCATCTAAGAGCAAATCATGCATTATACACACACACACATCATCATGGATCGTCAAAATATATCGCAAAATCATTCTAGATCATCAATATACATACTAAAATCAACAAACTCAGATTCATACATCGAGAAATTCATGCATGCAAGGCTAGAGAGCTTGCATGTGAGTTTTAAGCCTTGCATGTGTGTTTGTGTGTGTTTTTAAGCTGTTAGAATGGTAGAACTACCTTTAATGCTTCAAAATCCCTGAGATGATGCTTAATCAGTAGCTTATGAAGATCGAGAGGGGCTGAGATCGAGCAACACGACTGGTTCAAGCTTGGTGGTGGTCTTGGTGTGCTTCTTTTTTGTTCCAAGCCTTCAAATCTCCCTTCTCAAGCTTTTCTAGATGTAACAATGGCTTCCAGAGGTTCTAAGGTTGAGTTGCAGGTGGAAAAGACGAGCATGGAAGGTCTGGAACTCGAGATGTGGGAAGTAGGGTGGCTGGAAATGATTGTGTCTTGGTTTTATAAGATTTTTGCGTGTCAGCCTCGTAGCATACCGCCGAGAGGGTCAAAAAGATGCTTAGCGTACTGCGATGGATTTCGGGAATTCAAACTCTCCGCTCACTCGTCGCGTACCACCATGGGCCTCTCCAGGGTCCTTAGCGTACCGCGATGAGTCCCGGAAGAGTCCAATAGGCCAAATTTCAATGGTTTAGCCTGTTTTTCGCCGTTTTCTCGCTTACGGACTATTGTTCGACATCGTTTGAACTCTTAGGTTCAATGTTCGAGCGTTTCGTGAGGTTTCTAGTGTTTTGTTACACGATGTGCTAAACGTTCACCAACATTCGTGTTTTCTTAGACACGTGTGTGCATGTTGCAATAATTCATCGAATTATGTGTTTGTATCGGTGTTTGTACTGTCTGCCACGTGTCACACCAAATTAAACTAATTCTAGTGCCACGTATGTAATTATCAATTAAATAAACATTTAATTAAACAAGATGCTGACCTGGAATTTACGGTGTGTCACAGTAACTGATGTCATAATCGATATCTATCGTTTGATAAGTTCAAAATGAACTCTTCCAGGTATCTCATCTCTTGCTCTTACATTCACACTTAAATTCCCTAATTACATTTTCCGATCAAGAGTTTATTCTCACGCCGGAGTCCAATCGCAGGAGGCCCCCTCCTGCGGTAAGGCTAACGGCTTTTGTGGTTGCAGGATCGCAAGGATAACCCTGAAGAGCTAGATCGGAAGGAGTCTGGGATCCGTTACTTCAACAGCATAACAGGCCAACTACCATTGCGCAATCAAACTCGCTCTGTGTCAAGTTCTGTATGGCCATAAACCACCTTTGCATGTGCCTTACATTTCTTGTGATACAAGTGTCTGCTTTAGATGATCAAATGACTGCCAGGGAAGAAACCATCAAGCTTTTGAAGATGTTAATTAATGAAGCATAGAATAGGATGAAACAAGTGGCTAAAAAACATCGTCGTGAACAAACTTTTGTTATGGGTGACTTACCTCAAACTTCAAGCTTACACTCAATCCTGAGATTGTAAACTCATGCTACAATAATCTTTCACCCAAATTTATGGTCCGTTTGTAACATTTGAGTAAGTGTGGTCTGTAGCATATGCCATGTCACTTGGACTTGCCATATAGGACACATTCATCCTACCTTTCATGTCTCACTACTTAAGGCATTGGATCCTAGAATCATCCCTGTTTCAAATGGTCCCAGATTCTCCTTACAACCTGCACAAATCTTGGATACTCGAATGGTCAGACAAAGGAATAAGGTTGTTGCTCAAGTCCTCGATCAATGGAAGGATACTCCACTCACTGATGCTACTTGAGAATGCTACAACTTCGCTTCCAAGATTTTATCTTATCATAGTTGACATCCGTATTGTTGTTTTTCTTTTGTTTCTTATCCATGGGTCAATGATCTTTATAGTTAGGGTATTGATATGTGAAAATAAGTCTGAAAGGGACATTTGTAAAATGTAGATAGTTGGTTTGTACTTGTACTTTGGTGTTGTTAATAACTAACAGAGTTAGTTGGATAGGTTGTACTTAACAGGTGATTAATGGATGGATAAAATAAGCAAAGATTGAGATTTTTTCTTTTTCCCCAATATCCCTCTCTTTGCTATAAATGTAAGACGAGTTATTGTGGATTAGTCATTTGTGTCGATTCCACCATAGGCAGCACAGTTAAAGATGCAAGTCATGTGACAACTGGTTTGGTTTGAATGTAAAAGGAATGACAAGTAATGCTTATTTTACTGCACATTTAGTATTCTAACGATCAGCAACATAGTCGCATCATCTACAATATCAGAATGATGAGTAACTCATGTTTAGTTATTAAAAAAGCGATATCGTTGATATAGATATCTGATGACATATAGTGGGCCAGGTCAGTAATCACTGAATTGAAATGAACTACATATTACTATATAAGCAACAACATAATTATCTTATTGCCAATACAGAATTCAATACTGGGCAACATAAATAGGTACCTATTGCAAACCTCATCGTCAAAATGACGTCATATAACACGAAAAAGATACCTTACCCAAGGAAATTCATAATGACCAGATGCAGCACCAAATTGCATAGCACAAAATCAGCAAAAGCACGTTCCGGAGGTAAATCCTATAAAAATTTAAGAAATTAACGTCACATATACCAAGATGGAAAGTTGAAAGTACACATATACAACTAAGGATCTAAACGAGCCAAGCTACTTGAGACCAACTTGCTAAAAACTCGAATTGAGATGAGTTAAGATAACTCAAGCCCAAATTAGAGCTCATTTGTAAAGGAGTTGAACCTGAGTTTCATATAGCAAGTTTGACTAGGCTGCAAGCCTAACAAATTTTTTATTTTTATACAGCTATAAACATATTTAAAGAATATAATTTTATATATATATAATAAAAATGACCCGAGTCTGAGTTGAGCTCAAGCTTGAAAAAATATTCACAAAACAAGCTTGTGCTTTAGAAATAAAGGTCAAGCTTGGCTTGTTTATACCTCTACATACAACAATGTAAGTTTAGCAGAGCTGGCAATTTCAACCAATTTACAATTTCACATATTTTTTTTTCTTTTACAGGTAAACACACCACTTTGGGTTGCATAGATAAACTTTAAAAAAATGAGCTAGAATGGAAACCAATTGATCAAGAAAAAAAAGTGTACCTGGGATGCATAAAGCTTTCTACATAGTTTTCTTTTTGAAATTTATTGTTGGCTTATTGCAATAATATAAGTTTGAACATGACAAGATTGACATCTAAAACATAGATTATATGCTAAAAACTCAAGAAAAAAAGGACAAGATAGTGTTTGCAGGCTGACCCCGCACCATCTCACGCTAAAAGACAACACATTTTTGGAGCCGAACTCAATTAGACCAATTATCTAACCCGTCCAACAAGATTAATAAAGCAACTTCGTCCACAAATTTTATGCAAGAATGATCAGCATACCTTGAACTCCTTGTTTTCTTTATTCACTTGAATACGAAGACAAACTATAGCCAAAAATCAAAATGACAAATATAAATAATTTAAAACTACGAATCGGCAAAACAATTTGTTGGGAAAGAAATGGGGATTGTCCAACCATAATGAATGATTTCACATTGACCTTACCAGCTAGGACAGCAGTCCCTACACAAGAAAGCACACCCGAGAGAAAAGAGTTGAAAGGAAATGACCCAACTATAGCCATGTAGCCCACCTGGTAATAAACAATAAACAAAGTTGTTTGTGACTCCCTTTACAACTTGATAATTATCATCATTAGCACATGCGAAACAACAAAAAGACTGAATCTTTGAACTACACATGAATCATGATTGGCAGTTTCTATGGAGGGAACTTTTCTCTACCATTTCCATGTAATAAAATTCATTTTCAAACTACTTCACCGTATCACAATATGATTTGAGAGAATGGACAAACCAAACCATACACATTGTTACATTTCCATCTCTTGTTGTTAGGGAGGAATCTTATCTATAAGTCTAAAATATATGTTTAAATTTCAACAGACATAAGCCACATGCTGTTTTCCAAGATTAAATATTCTAAAAGTTATCTAAATTATGATTTAACCATGCCACGTAGGCTGCAGAAAAAAATCTTTAACCAATAACAATAACTACAAACACCTTAAAGGCAGTTTCATGTATAGATAAAATTACAAAACAAACTCAAAATCACAGATTGAAGGATATGAAACCATGATATAGACAACTATAACTTGAATTACAATTTCAAATGCTAGAAACTAAATTAAGTTACATATACTTATCAATGAGAATTGGATTTTCAACTGCTCTAAACTAGATAAAGTTTCATATACAAGTTAAAGAAACTTGGATCAAAATAAAAATGGAAATCTAAACCCTCAAAACCTCTGGATTTCACGAGTTTGGAAGGGAACATAATCTGATCTTACATCTAAATAATAACTACATTGACTGTTCAATCACAGAAAAATCAACAAATCTTCACCATCTAGTTTTCATTCAAAAGAAATTTGCATACAATCGATCATAACTGGATAATAGTAGAAGAAAAGACATATACCTGAATTAGAGCCGTGAAAACAGCAAATACCACGTACAGATCTATGATCTAGATGAAACCCAGGAACACGTGAATCAATTTATATTGTTAGGGCACAAAATAAACAATTTACTTGATTAAATCGATAGAAAAAAAGGGGTAAACCTTGAGATTAGTAGGAGTAGCGGAATATGCAGATCGGAGAGAGTGAAAAAGAGCATGTGCGTCATCTTTCGTCGTCGGAGACTTCACCATTTCCTCTTTCTCTCAATCGCACAACACAATCCGATCTCGGATCAGTTTCGGCGCGTTTACTTCCGAGTCTGAAGAGACAAACCCTGAAAATATTATTTATTTTCTTCTTTTTTTTAACGATTTGGCATCCCAGCATAATTTCAACCTTAAGGGTCTGTTTGGTATGAATGAATAGAATGAACGGAATGAACGGGGGAATGGAATGGATGAGAGAATTGAATGGATGTGAAAAAGAAATGGATCATTACTGTTACATTGTCATGTTTGATTACATATGGTAATGAAATAATTTATTACTTCTTGTTGTTTGGTAGACATGAGAAGATGAAAGAATTGAAAACAAATTATGAGTCGAGTCGTGGTTTTAGTCATTATTCAAATCATTAGTCGGTTCATTGGTCGATTATTGTTTAGCTCATGATTCGATCATGAGGCATTTCATGAATCGGGTCATAGTTTGGTTTGTGTGGATCGGGCCATGTTTTGGGTCATGGGTCGGGTCATGTGTCAGGTTATGGTTTGGTTGATGGGTTGAACCATTGTTTGAGTTAAGGGTTTGTTAATTGTTTGAGTCATGGATCGGGTGATGGTTTGGGTCATGTTTCGGGTCATTGTTCACGTCATGGTTCAGCTCATATGTCGAGTCATAATTCGAATCATGGTTCGCGTCATGGTGTAGGTCATGGTTCGAATCATGGTTCAAGTCATGGTTCGAGTCATGGTTCGGGTCATGGTCAGGTCAAGGGTCGAGTCATGGTTTTGGTCATGGGTCGGGTGACTGGTCGGATCATTCCTTCAAGATCATTACTTCAAGAGAAGGAATGAAAAAAAAAAAACCTACTCCAAGAAAAATGAAAATCATTTAAAGTAAATGAATCACATTCCTTGTGAAATAGTGCATTTCATTCAAATGTGGTAACCAAACACGTTTCTTTTCATTCTAACACAATGACTCATTTCATTCCACCATTCATTCATGCATATCAAACGCTATCTAAGTAATAAAAGAAAAGTTTACCTAGTGTAAAAGAAAAAATAAAAATATAAAGAATTTTGAAAGACCAAAGTATAACGCATAAAACTTAGACTAAAAGGAAAGCTTAACTATTTTTAGGAACTAGAGCACAAATAAGTAAATGTTCAAAAAAATAAAACGAATAAATAAGGAAAAGAGATCAAAGTACAATAATATAATTAAAAGAAATAGAAGAAAGATTTAAAGATTATATAAAACTATAAAAGTCAAATTAACTATAAGCATCTAACAATAATTAACAAAAATATAATAAAGAAAAAAAATAAGTTACGAACCGTGTCAAGTGGCACCACCAGATCAATTTGTGATATATATATAATAATAAAGTAAAGATTTTGGTCTAGTTGATGTTGTTCTTCGTAACTGTCACACCCCCAAATTTCCACGTGTGGTGTCAGTCCACATGGTGTGATGTGGCCAGAATCACAGCTCATGGTCATATAGAACAACTCTATATGCGTTGAAAATACAACATTTGTCAAAACACAACCAAACAGTTTAAAATATTGCAGCGGAAAATAAGAAGTTTAAACATGCAGCGGAAATATGTTAAATGTTGCAGCGGAAATAGAACGTCAGACACTACATTGTTTCAAAGTACAATAACAAAATAAATATTGTTTGTTCAAAATGTCATGAAATGAATGCACGTGACCCTATGCTTGTTCCTTAAGTGCATCCTGATTTCATAAGCAGCTAGTTACCTGAGAATACAAGTTTAAGAAAAAGTGTCAACACAATGGTTAGTGAGTTCACATGTTTTGATATACATAGATAATAATCAGAAAACGTGTGTCATGTTGTTTATTATAATGTTAGTCCCGAGCCCTAGGCTCCAAGTGTCAGTGCGTCACTGCCGAACTAGACTTGTTAATCCTTGCCTCCGCTATGTCTCGTAATAACATAGCAAGATAGGTCGAGATTTCATGTGTCCCGACCTCCGGTCAGTATTGTGCCACGTGGGGTTCGTCACACCCAAACAGATATATTCGTCACGTGGGATTGTTACGATTACAACACTTATGTTTGTCTAATAAACCAGCATACACAATAATGTTTGTACAGTAGTAGTGTTTGACTCGATTCAACAAGTATTCTCCCCCTATTTGAAAAGCTTGTAAAAGAGTAAAGAGGGGCCGTAAACTCACCTTAGTGATTATCAGAAAATCGAATGCGTAAGCTCCTGCTTAAGAATTGTGTCGGTCACCGGCTACCTATATCGTATACCATAAGTGAGTCCGTGTATGTGAGCGTGTTTGTGCTTGTGCTCAACAACCCTTGGTTGTTATGTTTGTCCGTGTCGGTCCACATTGACCATGTTTGCTCGTGTTTGACCGTGTCAAGTAAACGACCCGTTGGTGAACTGTGTGTCGGTTGTGATTCGTGTGACATTCGTGACTGTGTTCGTCGTGTGCAAAACGCGCAAATCGCTTTCATGGACAACTTACTATTAATAGCAAGTTTCCATTTATAGCAAGTCCTATAACACATATCGTTTTTAAAATTCTAGCATGCTTGTTAATCCTATGTGATCATGTTAGCACATAGCACGTTGTCCTAAGTGGTCAAATAAACATATAAGTAATTTTCACGTTAAAGTTTCCTAAAAAGTAAAGTTTCTAAATCTAGCATGATTATCATCGAAAACCACCTAACTTAACATACAATAGTCATATTCCATCATGTTAGGTCATTTAGCACGTGCAAACCATGTATCATACATCAAGATAGAGTTTTCTAAAAATAAAGTTACTATAAATAGTAACTCTGACCATCCTAAGCGTTCCTAATCCATTTTTATACTAAATAACATCTCATAATGTCATTTATCATCATCTAAACATGTCTATTTAGACCAAATCATCAAATAGCAAATGTTGGGCTACAAAAGTTACTAAAAATAGTAACTTGGTCGAAAATGACCACAAACCAATCACAAATCAATTCCTTAGCATCATAATCATCATATTATCATTCTAATGACGAATCTACACACATGTATGTTCATATTTCTATCCATATCATCATGTAGTAACATAAAAAGTTACTAATAATAGTAAGTTCCCAAAATATTCCATTTTTGCTCATTTAATCTATAACAATCATGTAACATGACATCAATAACATCAATGAACGTATATAATCATCCAAAATCATCCAACAAGTCATAAGTCATACATGCATGTTGTTATTTTGATCATCTAAGAGCAAATCATGCATTATACACACACACACATCATCATGGATCGTCAAAATATATCGCAAAATCATTCTAGATCATCAATATACATACTAAAATCAACAAACTCAGATTCATACATCGAGAAATTCATGCATGCAAGGCTAGAGAGCTTGCATGTGAGTTTTAAGCCTTGCATGTGTGTTTGTGTGTGTTTTTAAGCTGTTAGAATGGTAGAACTACCTTTAATGCTTCAAAATCCCTGAGATGATGCTTAATCAGTAGCTTATGAAGATCGAGAGGGGCTGAGATCGAGCAACACGACTGGTTCAAGCTTGGTGGTGGTCTTGGTGTGCTTCTTTTTTGTTCCAAGCCTTCAAATCTCCCTTCTCAAGCTTTTCTAGATGTAACAATGGCTTCCAGAGGTTCTAAGGTTGAGTTGCAGGTGGAAAAGACGAGCATGGAAGGTCTGGAACTCGAGATGTGGGAAGTAGGGTGGCTGGAAATGATTGTGTCTTGGTTTTATAAGATTTTTGCGTGTCAGCCTCGTAGCATACCGCCGAGAGGGTCAAAAAGATGCTTAGCGTACTGCGATGGATTTCGGGAATTCAAACTCTCCGCTCACTCGTCGCGTACCACCATGGGCCTCTCCAGGGTCCTTAGCGTACCGCGATGAGTCCCGGAAGAGTCCAATAGGCCAAATTTCAATGGTTTAGCCTGTTTTTCGCCGTTTTCTCGCTTACGGACTATTGTTCGACATCGTTTGAACTCTTAGGTTCAATGTTCGAGCGTTTCGTGAGGTTTCTAGTGTTTTGTTACACGATGTGCTAAACGTTCACCAACATTCGTGTTTTCTTAGACACGTGTGTGCATGTTGCAATAATTCATCGAATTATGTGTTTGTATCGGTGTTTGTACTGTCTGCCACGTGTCACACCAAATTAAACTAATTCTAGTGCCACGTATGTAATTATCAATTAAATAAACATTTAATTAAACAAGATGCTGACCTGGAATTTACGGTGTGTCACAGTAACTGATGTCATAATCGATATCTATCGTTTGATAAGTTCAAAATGAGATCTGGATTGTTTACAACAGATGATCGGGGCAGCTACATGACGATTCCCAATTGCTACTGCTATCGTGCTATTTGTCACAATTACGACGATCAAATGGTGGTTTTGACGGTCATGACGATTTAATATGGTTATGACAATCTTAGATGGTTTTCAACGGTTATGTGGTAGTTTACACATGTATTTTTTATCCTACGTATGCATAATACTAATGAAATTTGAAGTTTTACTCGTTTTTTTTTTTGGTTCACTATCTAGTTTTCAAATAATTAGTTTTTTGTATTTTAAAATTTGGGTTTTTATTTAATTACTTTAAGTGTTAATTTTGTTGTTGATTATCGTGATGGATATGTTACTTTTGGGTGTGCTTATACATATTACACATGTGTAACATTATCAAAATTGGAAAATAGATTTGTATACGTGTATTATAAGTAAAACTTGAAGAACAAACTATGTACACGTATATGTGTAATATTAGCAAATTATTATATAACACATGCATGTGTAATATGAATGAAGCTTAAATAATAGGCTATGTATATGTTTATATCATTATTACACTATCTTTTTTTTTTTTTTTACAAATGTGTATTTAATTGTTACAACATGCCTAAAATTTTTCTTAATTTTTTTATATTTTTGATGGCTTTTATTTTTAATCTCGAGAATGGAAAGTAGAGAATATTATTATTAAAATAATATTTATTCTAGACATATGTAAATCATGGGATCAAATCATTCGAATTTATCTTTTGTTGGTCATCCAACTTTACTTATCAGTTGTCACTAACCCGCTTCCATGACATTCTTATGGGAAGATAGATACACAAAAACGACGAATATATACGAGTTATCAAACATATGACACTAATCATCCTCAAAAACTTCATATATTCTTACCTTAAAATATCGGACAATAAACCCCTGCGTAGTGAAATAACCAACTTTGAGACTATTATTTGTTCAAATAATAATTTTAATTAATTGTAGACTTGAAGAACAATGTCATATTCACTAGTAACTGGTTGTTTGAAGACTTGAAGAACAATGTCATAGGGGCTCAGCTTGTTATGAGATCTAAAAAAAAATTCATTTTTAAGTTCACTTAAAAAAAAAAATAAAAGAAAAGAAAAACTTAGCTAACAACTCTATCCTTCTAACACTATTTGGTATAGGGCAAATATAAACTAAAATGTTTAAAATTTAGTAAGTAAAAAAAATATATTTTTAATTTGTATATATATGCACATACATGCGTGTATAATTACAAAAAAAAAAATGCACAACCAATAATACAATATGAATATATAACCAAATATAAGAAAAGTTTGAGACATTTTAAATTGGATAATTTGGCTAAAATTTATATACACAAGACCGGCTCTTCTGCCCGACCCACAAACTTGTTGTCAACAAGTTTATACCTAAAGATCACCAATAATTAAGTACATACCATTACTAGGAACTTCAGAAGAAAAATTAAGTACTTCATATATACTTAGTAGAATAGTTATGCATGATTACATACAATATTCCTTGACTAGTGGAGGGTTCCTAAGAAAAACCATCATTTTGTACAAAACTAATCACAATCATTAATAATTTTTTTTTTCATTTTTATTTCCTAATTATTATTTTTTTCATTTTTATTTCCTTTTATTGTAAGATAAGAAGTGTAAAAAAAGAAAAAAAAAAGTTAAAAAATATGTATTTTTGGTTATTACATATATGTAACTTTATAAGTTACATACTCAACGTTTTGAGTTACGTACACGTAACTTCGTGATCTATATATTTTTTCAAAAAAATAATTTAGATTATATCGTTTCTAAGCTTATGATAAAAATTTATCAAATTTTTTTTTTTTAAATTTATTGGTTAGTATGGGTTTTCTTAGTTTTCTAAAAAATGAAGAGTTTTCTCATGAATCTTCCTCTACTTAAACAATCATTTATTCATACCACTTATGATAACTTTAAATGCTTGATGTATGTAGGATTGAGGATATGCATTAAAATTGATTGTATTGTTGTATTTATAGAATGTTATTCTTTTCTTCCTATTTTTATGTTTTATCTCTCATTTATTTCTTTCCTTGTATTGAGCTCCAATTTAGGAATTAGTGTTGGTAAGCTCTATGTTTAAAACATTCACCTTACTTTGGTGTAATGAACGATGAGAAACTTTTCTTGATGCCAAAACTTTAATAGTATCAGAGCAGGCTACTATTCTGCTCAACAAACAAACCCAAAACCCTATTGCCTCACTCTAATCGACGGCCATGGGAGACGAGTCATCCGGTGGTTGGATAGTTGATTCGGGTTGTACCGAATACATAACATGCCAAGCTGAATGGCTAGAAGACATGAAGGCATCTGCTTGTGAGCCTTCTGTTATGATTCCAAATGGTGATTTTACACCTGTCATGGGTAAAGGAAATTGCCATTTGCCAAACGGAAGAAAAATTGAAGGGGTGTTGCATGTTCCAAAATTCAGGTGTAATCTTTTATCAGTAAGTCGGTTAACAAAAGATCATCAATGTGCAGTTATCTTCCTTCCCGAATTTTGTTTCGTGCAAGACTTGCGTTCAAAAGAATTGATTGGAATGGGTTCATGTGAACGTGGACTATACCGGATCAAGATGGTAGAGAATAAGAGAAAGGCAATGATGGCTTCGGTGGAGGTATGGCATAAAAGGCTTGGTCATACTTCAAGTCATAAACTTTCTTGTTTTGATTTTGTCAAAAATGCTTCCTTTAAAACAGTCGATTGTGATTCGTGTGCTAAAGCTAAACACACTCGATTGCCTTTCCCTATTAGTTCTATCAAAAGCAAAGAATGTTTTGAATTGTTGCATTATAATATAAGTTGAAGATATAGAACCTCATCGATTTCGGGGGCAAACTATTTTTTAACGATCGTGGATGATCATAGTCGATCCGTCTGGGTTTTCCTATTGAAGCACAAATTTGAGGCAGGTGATTGTCTAATTTTTTTTCACAAAATGGTCAAAACACAATTTGGAAAATCGATTAAAAGAATCCGTTGTGACAACGGGGGAGAATTTGTTTCAAACCGAATGCATAACTTTTATGCCAAAAAGGGCATAATTCTCGAGACCACTTGCCCACACACACCACAACAAAATGGTGTTGTGGAGTGTTCGAGTAACGATCCCAGAACACCTTCCGATATGGCGATGAGAGACCTTCCTTGCGATCCTGCAATCAAGAAAGAACCGTTAGCCTTACCGCATGAGGAGTCCTCCTGCGATTAGACTCCGGTGTGAGAGTAAGTATCTCGTTCGGAAAGTGTTAGGAAGTATTTGAAGTGAGTGTGAGAGCTCAAGAATGTTGTACCTCGAGGGTCTGCCCTTGCTTGCTATTTATACTGCTTGGATCCGAGTTGCCTTCGCATGGTATCTTTATTTTGGGAAGCCAGGTTCCTTGCTTTCTTGGCGTTTCCTCCGAGCTTTCCCATTCTGGTTATCTCTGCGCAAAAGGTGACTTACATCATCACCTTTTGTTTGGGGCGTTGCCTTTTACCCGCTGGTCCGGGAACTTAGCTTTCATTAGTCATTGCTTTTGCTTTTCCTTTATCGAAGTTCGATGAGTTGACTTCTATCTCTTCCGTCTTACCTTCGTGCCATCTGGCCTTGTGGTGTTATTTTACGATCTGGCCATCTGGCTATATTGTGATGTTATCCTACGTCATCAGCCCCCCAGACAGACTGGTTAGCCTCTGGGTTGAGCGGTCTGTCTTACCCGGCGTTGAATATTTTGGTCATTTCGCACGTTTCCCCAAATAAATGATGACAGTTTTCATTGGTACTCGATGTCTGCGAGAAACGGCGATTGGACGGGTTGATGTGACGGTTACCGTCACGTCATATTTAAAATGTTTAAAAGAAACCGCCCCTTTTCCTTTGTATATCTTCGTGGGCGGTGATCTTCTTCATTTTCAAACTTTTCTGCTTCGTCTCCCTCTGCGTGATCGTCTCCTTAACACAGGTAATTTCCGATTTCTTCTTCTGATCATATTTCGTGCGTAGATGGCTGGTAGGTTTGATATGGAAGAGAGGTTGTTGTAACATCAGTGTCGGACACGTGCCGGAACAGTGATCGTAACAGTAAACATGTACAGTGATTCAGGTACACATTTCGTTAAACTATGTTTAGACTATTTATACATTTGATTAGCATGAAACTATTATACGATTGTCTGAATTTGACTGAAACCTTAGAGTTTAACAGTCTGAAACATGTCAGGCAACATACTGTTGAAACATATATATACTTGAGGTGATATTAGTTGCATAAACGTATGTGAGGTGAAACAAAAGGAAACCATAATGGTTATTGTTACGGAATGCTAAACCGACGAGTTATTCGTATAGGTGACGATCTGTACGAATGATTCTGAAAGTTTAACGTTCTGAAATAATGACTTAACAGTAGAAAACAAGAATCAGAAAGCCAAACCATCGACGTGTTCGTTCGAATGACGATTCGGACGAATACGCGCGATGGCGACGCGATTTGATGAAACGAAACGAATAACGATACGATCGTTCATAATTCTAAGGAAATAAAATATTTCCTATTTTACAATTTTGAAACTCATCAAAAACAATTAAAGAAAACTATTTTACAGTTCAAAATATTTAATGTCGTAATCGTAAAAACGCGCGTAAAAATACGCGAAACCGACACCAAACGAGACCGAACACGCGGGTAAACACTCGGGGTATAAAAACCCATTTATTATCTTCATCTTCTTCATTTGAATTCAGCCATATCCTTCTCTCACTCTAATTCCCGTTTTGCTCGTTTTTCACTAGAATCCCACACAAAAACCTTCGTATCTCACTCGTTTCTTAACCAAATCGCGCGTATAATATATCGAAACGACCGTGTCGACAAGAGGAAGCTGAAAGTACAAGGGATCGGAGCTAGTTGGAGCTACATCGGTCGATATCTTAGAGAGAAGTTGCTGCTGGAAGAGGGTTTTCATCATCCTTGAGGTATGAACTTGTAACATGTTTTTATCCATTCAAAACACTTAAGTTCAGCACAAAACGAGTTCAGGATTTGAATAGCATGTTGGTTTGAAGTTTAGAATGTTTAAAAAAATTGAATGGGAGTTGATAATACTAGTCTCGACCACCTCTGTATCGTGAACAATGTGCTGGTCGAACATTTTATCAGCACATCTCAAGTTTTGTTGATATGGCGATCCTCAACACTACCCATGCTGCATAGATGTGACCTGCTTAATTTCAGTGTCTTGAGCTGTAAATATCAGCAATATCAAACCCATATTAGGAGCTCGGGAACAGGGGTTAAAGGTGGTGGCGCCAGTGATGGGTTGCACCGCCTTAGCCGGTGGTAACTGCCTCCCTCTTTGTATTCCCAGGGTGTTAATCGAACTTAGAGGTTAGACCCACATTTGGTTGATATTAGCAACTCAGAATTCTCAAATCCTTATGACCTTTAGAACGGGTAGGATCAATAGGAAAAAAAAAACAAAAATGAGTAGAACATCGAACTAGAATGACATTGTAGTGTAAATGCCTTCCATCTAAACGTCTCTATTACTTTGCTGATGTTACCCATGTGAATTGAAACAAATAGCTTGAAGAAATGGGTTAGAAAACTTAAACAAAAGTAAATACCATCTACAAGGATCACCAATGAAGTCTTCTGCTGGATGTCGACTTTGCTAAAGTTGATGCCATCAGTTGCTGTAGATAGTAATATGGAGGGGATTAATATTAATCCTTAGGTGGTCCCAGTAGTTTAAGACTCAGTTACAAATAATATGGGAACAAATTGAATAAGATAATACTAATGAGAGTAAATTGAGGTGTTAGCCGATCTTGTTGTCATAAATATTAACCCTTGAGGTAATAAAATACAAATATCAACCTTAACACTTACCATAATAACATGGTTAGGTTGGTTCAAGTAACTTAATAACAAAATTTAAGAAAGTCGGACCACAAAAGAGTGCATAGTATCGGTTGGAGTCTAGTAGGGTTTACTCAATAGTTATAAATCCTATGACCCATCAACAATATCTATCACATATTTAATCACTTAAAATTTAGAGATTAAATGTTTCTAGATAAAACATGAATTGGATAACAAATGGAAGTCAATAAGGTGACCAAGAGGATTCAAACAAGTTAAGAAGGTTAAGATTATTAAGTGTTAAAAGAGATGGTATGATCTTAACCTAGTTTTATAAATTTAACATAACTTTTTGTTAAAAACATTTTAATTAATATCATGTTAATAAGTTGTTTTTATAAATAATGAAGTTGTTAATAAAACACCTTTTTATATAAAATAAGTGTAACAATTTTATAAATGAAACATGAAAGTTTAAAACTTAATATTTCTAATAAGTTAGAAAAATGTATTATTTTAATTCAAGCTTGATTCACATCAAGTAAGCTAATGGTTAAGGGTTTATTAGAGATAATATCATGAAACTTTGTATTAATAAACCTAGTAACTCATTAGTGGGGTTTTAGGACACTTAGTCGGATTGCACGGTTCTTGTCACAACTATTAAACATATACTAATGTTAACGATGTGAACCCAAACAAATGAAACACAGGATTGTGAATACAACATCATCACAACAACAACGAGCGCGTGCATTCTTTGATTACTTAGACAACCACTACTACTACCAGGTGAGTTCATTGTCCCCTTTCAAACGTATTTGTTTTACTTCGGGACTGAGAAGCATGTTAAACATTTTTATTTAAATGTTATTTAATGCTTTAAACATAAATATGATTTCTTATGATGGAAACCATTACTTTAAGCTTGATGCTTAAAATCAATTGTTAATTACTTGATACAATTACATGAGATGTGATTCAATTACATGAGACATGATGCAAATACATGATACTTGATACAATTACATGAGATGTGATTCAATTACATGAGACATGATACAAATACATGATACTTGATTCAATTACATGAGATGTGATTCAATTACATGAGACATGATACAAATACATGATACTTGATTCAATTACATGAGACTTGATACTATTACATGAGACTTGATACTATTACATGAGATATGATGTTTGGAAACTATTACATGCTACTAGGCCATCATACATGTATCTAACCATAGACTACGTAATTGCTGAACGTCTGGTATTCCAGAGCTTGTACCTATGGGGTGAGATACAAGTAATAACATAAACGTAATGATACTCAGCTATTACCTGGTTATAAGGGACATGTAATTGCTAAACGTCTGGTATTCCAGAGCTTTTGTCGGCTTATATGAGGTATGTAAAGGCTAAACATGAAAGTATCGATTCTAAGCTATTACCTGGTTATAAGGGACACGTAATTGCTGAACGTCTGGTATTCCAGAGCTTGTGTCGGCTTATATGAGGTATGTAAAGGCTAAACATAAACGTAACGTTACGGAGCTATTACCTGGTTATAAGGGACATGTAATTGCTGAACGTCTGGTATTCCAGAGCTTTTGTCATCTTATAAGAGGTATGTAAAGGCTAAACATGAACTTGTTGAATGCTAAGCTGTTATCTATATAAGAGACATGTAATTGCTAAACTTCTGGTATTCCAGAGCTTTTGTCTGCTTATAGGAGATATGTAATTGCTAAACTATGTGTGTGTGAATCTATGATGCTTGATAAACATGATGATAGCTAACACTTACAAATACAATAGACATGAAAACCTTGAAACAGATAACAAAGGCTTTGATGAGGATTGAGTTGTTTGGTAGGTAAAATGCTTAATTATTATTAACAACAATGTCATATCCGGGTTAGTATGTGGTGGGATGTTGGCTAGGGCTTGTTCCCTTACATATGCCCTATATATAAGCATACCGACTTGGATATTACAGGTGGAGTTAATGAGGTTAAGGTTTTACCGAAGGAGGTTTGTGAAACTATTCTTAAACTTATAAACTATATGAACTCACCAACCGTTGTGTTGACTTGATCTTTTTACATGCTTTCTCAGGTGAAGAACAGGTTTAAGCTTAATCTTTTGGACATGCATACTAGGATGCCCAGATAGAGGACCTAGTAGACTTTTGGTGAAGCACATCTTTTGTTGATGATATACCATACTTTTGATATCTTGCATAGTTACAAGATATAAACATTTATTCTTTTGGTTAGGTTTACTTAGTTAAATTGCAGAACATTGCTATTGTAATTTAACTTTGTAATCCTATATATCATTTGATTGTGCTTTAGTTTATTCTTAAACGTTGATGCTATGTAAACAATCTGATCATCACGATTATCATCCACGATATCACGCCCCGGGAACCTTCCGCCCGACGGGGACTCCGATCCAACCTCGCCGGCTCGGGGTGTGACAGATTGGTATCAGAGCACAAGGTTATAGAGAATAATAGGTCATTACATAAACGGTTTGACCTAGACTATAACTTAGGGACCCACATGTAGAGAATTTATGACTTAAGTTTGCATTATGTTTTCTGCATTCGATCATTGCACTAACCAAATTCTTTTGGTTATGATCAGAATGCCGCCGAGAAAACAACCTACTCCGCAAGTCTCTGCTCCTCACTCTTCGACTCCTACACCACCGGATTCACCACTGCCACCTCCACCTCCTCCGCACTCTCCACCACCAGGCTCAAGCAATACACCGACACTGGATCCTGCTACTATCGCGTTGGCTACGCTACTGAGTACTCAACTGACAAGCCAACTGAAAGAGGTCATCCCAGAGATGATAAATCGGATTCAGGGGCATGGCAACACCTCTGCCCATACCACCGGAGAGGCTAGTGGAAACACTGGTCATACGTCTGATTGCTCCTACAAATCCTTTGTAGGATGCAAACCCCCAAGCTTTACTGGGGTCGAGGGAGCTGTTGGGCTGATCCAATGGCTCGAGAAAATGGAGAACACTCTGGACATAAGCAGTTGTTCAGAACACCATAAAGTTCGCTATGCAGCAGGTTCATTCAGCAAGCGGGCTCTAACATGGTGGAACGCACAGATCAGGGCTAAGGGAAGAGACGAAGCAATGGCGATGCCCTGGGCAGAATTTAAGCTTCTTCTGAGGAATGAGTTTTGCCCGAAACATGAACTACAACAACTGGAGATTGAGCTCTCGAATCATGAGATGAAGGGAGCTGATCATATGACTTTTACCAATCGCTATCATGAACTGGTAGCCCTGGTGCCAGAAATGGTACCGACCTTGGAGAAACTAATTGATCGCTATGTGGCAGGATTACCTTCATGTATACAAAGCGTTGTACTGGCTTCATATCCTGCTACTTTGGAGTCAGCCATTTCCCTCTCTGCTAAGCTTACCAAAGTAATGGTAAAGTCTGGAGTTTTAAAAGATGAAGCTGGAAAAGCCAAGGAGACAACATCAAAAAAACCTGAGTACCACCAGAAAAAGAAACAGAAGGTCGTAAAGAACTATGCGGCCGTCACTCCTTTGAGACAGGAACCTGCAACACCTGTCAACCCTACTACTAGGGGTTATGGAGGGGAATATCCCCAGTGCACACACTGTAAGTATCATCATCCTGCTGGTGCTCAATGCAGGAAGTGCACGAATTGTGGCCGGTTTGGCCACTGGGTGAACAAATGCCGCTTTGCGGTAAATCAGGCTACCAATACTGCAACGAGAGCACTACCTCCACCACCACCACCACAGAACCCGGTCAACAACAACAACAGAGGATGCTACAACTGCGGGGAAATGGGTCATTTCTCCCGTAACTGTCCAAAGAAAGTGCAACCTGGAGCACAAGCACCTCGCGGACGAGCTTTTGTTATTGGAGCCAATGCTGCACGTCAGGACCCTAATGTGGTCACTGGTACATTTCTTTTACATGACTCTTATGCATCCATACTATTTGATACTGGTGCAGACCAGAGTTTTATTTCATCTGATTTTGCACGACAACTTAGTCTTACTGAGGATACTTTAGACTCCCCTTACATTATTGAAGTAGCTAATGGGAAACAAGTTATAGTTAGCACTATACTTAGGAACTGCCCATTTACACTTATAGATCATACATTTTCCATCGACTTGTTGCCGATGGAGTTGGGCAGTTTCGATATCATCGTGGGAATGGATTGGCTCTCACTCAATCGAGTGGAAGTTGTCTGTTCCGAGAAGCTACTTCGGATTCCAGTAACGGACGATCGTGTATTGGAAGTTCGTGGGGATCAAGCAAAGAGAAACGTAAAGATCATTTCATGCATAAAAGCGCGTAAGTGTCTGCAAAAGAAGTGCATAGCATTCTTGGCTCATGTGGTGGAGAAAGACAAAGACAAGAAAACATTACAAGACGTACCGATAGTGAGAGAATATCCTGAGGTGTTTCCTGAAGATCTACCTGGTTTGCCTCCTGTGCGACCGGTAGAGTTTCGTATTGACCTGATTCCTGGAGCAACACCTGTTGCTAAATCTCCTTATAGGTTAGCACCTTCGGAGATGCAAGAACTATCCAACCAACTACAGGAACTACTTGATAAAGGTTTCATCCGACCGAGCTACTCACCTTGGGGAGCTCCGGTTCTGTTCGTGAAAAAGAAGGATGGATCTTTTCGCATGTACATAGACTACCGGGAGTTAAACAAGCTAACCATCAAGAATCGGTATCCATTACCGAGGATTGATGATTTGTTTGATCAATTGCAAGGAGCTCAATACTTTTCGAAGATTGACCTACGTTCCGGATACCATCAGCTCAGAGTACAAGACGAAGACATACCGAAGACGGCGTTTCGTACCAGATACGGGCATTATGAATTCATGGTGATGCCTTTTGGTTTGACGAATGCACCCGCGGTTTTCATGGATCTCATGAATCGTGTGTGTAAGACGTACTTAGATCAATTTGTTATTGTTTTCATTGATGACATATTGATCTATTCTAAAAGCAAAGCAGAACACGAGCAACATCTGAGAACGATCTTGGAACTGTTAAAGGAAGAGAAACTCTATGCCAAATTCTCTAAGTGTGAGTTTTGGTTAAAAGAGGTTCAATTCCTAGGCCACGTTGTTAACAGTGAGGGAATGCACGTTCATCCTGCCAAGATCGAGGCAATAAAAGATTGGGACACTCCGAAGACACCTACGGAGATACGTTCTTTTCTAGGCTTAGCAGGCTATTACAGAAGGTTCATCTCGAACTTTTCTAAGATAGCTCTGCCACTCACAAAGCTGACACAGAAGAGTGAACCGTTCATTTGGGAACAAAAACAAGAAGAAGCTTTTCAGACATTGAAACAAAAGCTATGTGATGCTCCGATCTTATCTCTCCCAGATGGTTGTGATGACTTTGTTGTTTATTGTGATGCATCTCATCAGGGACTTGGCTGTGTACTTATGCAGCGGGACAAAGTCATTGCCTACGCTTCGAGACAATTAAAGATTCATGAGAAGAACTACACAACTCATGATCTGGAATTGGGAGCAGTGGTGTTTGCACTGAAGATCTGGAGGCATTACTTATATGGAACCAAGTGTACCATATTTACAGACCACAAAAGTCTGCAACACATATTCGATCAGAAGGAACTCAACATGCGACAGCGACGTTGGGTTGAGCTTCTGAATGACTATGACTGTGTGATTAAGTACCATCCGGGCAAGGCAAACGTTGTTGCTGATGCCTTGATCCGGAAGGAACGGGTCAAACCCTTGCGCGTCAGAGCAATGGGAATGACTGTGCAGACAAGTTTACACGATCACATTAGGCAAGCACAACAGGAAGCAATTGAACGAGGAAACTTGAAGAAAGACTTAGATTGCGGTGTGGAGAAACATTTGGAAACAAAACCTGATGGACTTGTTTACTTCAAGGATCGCATCTGGATTCCTGCAGTAGATGAGTTAAGGAAACTTATTCTTGATGAAGCACACAAAACCAAGTACTCTGTGCATCCCGGTGCTGATAAAATGTACCAAGACTTACGTGCATTTTATTGGTGGCCGGGTATGAAGAAAGACATAGCTGAGTATGTTGGTAGATGCCTTACGTGTGCTAAGGTGAAGGCAGAACACCAGAAACCATCTGGTTTACTGGAACAGCCTGAAATTCCACTTTGGAAGTGGGAACAGATAGCTATGGACTTTGTTACCAAGCTACCCCGCACTTCCAGTGGACATGATACCATTTGGGTTATCATTGACCGATTAACCAAGTCTGCTCATTTCTTGCCAATGCGAGAAACTTACACGATGGATAAACTAGCAAAGCTTTACATCAACGAGATAGTGGTACGCCATGGTGTGCCATTGTCTATCATTTCAGGTCGTGATAGCATATTTACATCAAGGTTCTGGCAATCATTGCAGAAATCTCTAGGGACGCAATTAAACTTGAGTACGGCTTATCATCCACAAACGGATGGTCAAAGCGAACGTACTATCCAAACCCTGGAGGATATGTTAAGAACTTGTGTTCTAGACTTCGGTGGTAATTGGGATTCCCACTTGCCACTAATCGAGTTCTCCTACAACAACAGTTATCACAGCAGCATCGGTTGTGCCCCATTCGAGGCTCTTTATGGTCGCAAATGTCGGTCACCGATCTGTTGGTCGGAAGTGGGAGATAATCGTATCACTGGGCCAGAACTTATTCAAGAAACTACAGACAAGATTGCTCAGATACAGCAAAGACTACAAGCAACACGAAGTAGACAAAAGAGCTATGCTGATAAACGGCGCAAGCCGTTGGAATTCCAAGTGGGAGATCGTGTTATGTTAAAGGTTTCCCCATGGAAGGGCGTAGTTCGATTCGCAAAGAAAGGCAAACTGACACCACGATACGTAGGACCGTTCGAGATTATCGAACGTATTGGTCCTGTAGCATACAGATTGAGCTTACCGGATGAGCTTAGTGGTGTACATGACGTGTTTCACGTCTCAAACTTGAAGAAATGCCTTGCTGATGAAACTCTTATCATACCAATTGAAGAGATTCAATTGGATGAAAACTTACGTTTTGTTGAAGAACCATTGGAGATTATGGATCGTAAGGTCAAGCAACTGAGACAAAGTCGTATTCCTATTGTTAAAGTTCGTTGGAACTCAAAGCGCGGACCTGAGTTTACTTGGGAACGTGAAGATCACATGAGAAACAAGTATCCCCAACTCTTTGCTGAGGAAGTCGTACCGAATAACGAGTCTTAAATTTCGGGACGAAATTTCTCTAACAAGGGGAGACTGTAACATCAGGGTCGGACGCGTGCCGGAACAGTGATCGTAACAGTAAACATGTACAGTGATTCAGGTACACATTTCGTTAAACTATGTTTAGACTATTTATACATTTGATTAGCATGAAACTATTATACGATTGTCTGAATTTGACTGAAACCTTAGAGTTTAACAGTCTGAAACATGTCAGGCAACATACTGTTGAAACATATATATACTTGAGGTGATATTAGTTGCATAAACGTATGTGAGGTGAAACAAAAGGAAACCATAATGGTTATTGTTACGGAATGCTAAACCGACGAGTTATTCGTATAGGTGACGATCTGTACGAATGATTCTGAAAGTTTAACGTTCTGAAATAATGACTTAACAGTAGAAAACAAGAATCAGAAAGCCAAACCATCGACGTGTTCGTTCGAATGACGATTCGGACGAATACGCGCGATGGCGACGCGATTTGATGAAACGAAACGAATAACGATACGATCGTTCATAATTCTAAGGAAATAAAATATTTCCTATTTTACAATTTTGAAACTCATCAAAAACAATTAAAGAAAACTATTTTACAGTTCAAAATATTTAATGTCGTAATCGTAAAAACGCGCGTAAAAATACGCGAAACCGACACCAAACGAGACCGAACACGCGGGTAAACACTCGGGGTATAAAAACCCATTTATTATCTTCATCTTCTTCATTTGAATTCAGCCATATCCTTCTCTCACTCTAATTCCCGTTTTGCTCGTTTTTCACTAGAATCCCACACAAAAACCTTCGTATCTCACTCGTTTCTTAACCAAATCGCGCGTATAATATATCGAAACGACCGTGTCGACAAGAGGAAGCTGAAAGTACAAGGGATCGGAGCTAGTTGGAGCTAAATCGGTCGATATCTTAGAGAGAAGTTGCTGCTGGAAGAGGGTTTTCATCATCCTTGAGGTATGAACTTGTAACATGTTTTTATTCATTCAAAACACTTAAGTTCAGCACAAAACGAGTTCAGGATTTGAATAGCATGTTGGTTTGAAGTTTAGAATGTTTAAAAAAATTGAATGGGAGTTGATAATACTAGTCTCGACCACCTCTGTATCGTGAACAATGTGCTGGTCGAACATTTTATCAGCACATCTCAAGTTTTGTTGATATGGAGATCCTCAACACTACCCATGCTGCATAGATGTGACCTGCTTAATTTCAGTGTCTTGAGCTGTAAATATCAGCAATATCAAACCCATATTAGGAGCTCGGGAACAGGGGTTAAAGGTGGTGGCGCCAGTGATGGGTTGCACCGCCTTAGCCGGTGGTAACTGCCTCCCTCTTTGTATTCCCAGGGTGTTAATCGAACTTAGAGGTTAGACCCACATTTGGTTGATATTAGCAACTCAGAATTCTCAAATCCTTATGACCTTTAGAACGGGTAGGATCAATAGGAAAAAAAAAACAAAAATGAGTAGAACATCGAACTAGAATGACATTGTAGTGTAAATGCCTTCCATCTAAACGTCTCTATTACTTTGCTGATGTTACCCATGTGAATTGAAACAAATAGCTTGAAGAAATGGGTTAGAAAACTTAAACAAAAGTAAATACCATCTACAAGGATCACCAATGAAGTCTTCTGCTGGATGTCGACTTTGCTAAAGTTGATGCCATCAGTTGCTGTAGATAGTAATATGGAGGGGATTAATATTAATCCTTAGGTGGTCCCAGTAGTTTAAGACTCAGTTACAAATAATATGGGAACAAATTGAATAAGATAATACTAATGAGAGTAAATTGAGGTGTTAGCCGATCTTGTTGTCATAAATATTAACCCTTGAGGTAATAAAATACAAATATCAACCTTAACACTTACCATAATAACATGGTTAGGTTGGTTCAAGTAACTTAATAACAAAATTTAAGAAAGTCGGACCACAAAAGAGTGCATAGTATCGGTTGGAGTCTAGTAGGGTTTACTCAATAGTTATAAATCCTATGACCCATCAACAATATCTATCACATATTTAATCACTTAAAATTTAGAGATTAAATGTTTCTAGATAAAACATGAATTGGATAACAAATGGAAGTCAATAAGGTGACCAAGAGGATTCAAACAAGTTAAGAAGGTTAAGATTATTAAGTGTTAAAAGAGATGGTATGATCTTAACCTAGTTTTATAAATTTAACATAACTTTTTGTTAAAAACATTTTAATTAATATCATGTTAATAAGTTGTTTTTATAAATAATGAAGTTGTTAATAAAACACCTTTTTATATAAAATAAGTGTAACAATTTTATAAATGAAACATGAAAGTTTAAAACTTAATATTTCTAATAAGTTAGAAAAATGTATTATTTTAATTCAAGCTTGATTCACATCAAGTAAGCTAATGGTTAAGGGTTTATTAGAGATAATATCATGAAACTTTGTATTAATAAACCTAGTAACTCATTAGTGGGGTTTTAGGACACTTAGTCGGATTGCACGGTTCTTGTCACAACTATTAAACATATACTAATGTTAACGATGTGAACCCAAACAAATGAAACACAGGATTGTGAATACAACATCATCACAACAACAACGAGCGCGTGCATTCTTTGATTACTTAGACAACCACTACTACTACCAGGTGAGTTCATTGTCCCCTTTCAAACGTATTTGTTTTACTTCGGGACTGAGAAGCATGTTAAACATTTTTATTTAAATGTTATTTAATGCTTTAAACATAAATATGATTTCTTATGATGGAAACCATTACTTTAAGCTTGATGCTTAAAATCAATTGTTAATTACTTGATACAATTACATGAGATGTGATTCAATTACATGAGACATGATGCAAATACATGATACTTGATACAATTACATGAGATGTGATTCAATTACATGAGACATGATACAAATACATGATACTTGATTCAATTACATGAGATGTGATTCAATTACATGAGACATGATACAAATACATGATACTTGATTCAATTACATGAGACTTGATACTATTACATGAGACTTGATACTATTACATGAGATATGATGTTTGGAAACTATTACATGCTACTAGGCCATCATACATGTATCTAACCATAGACTACGTAATTGCTGAACGTCTGGTATTCCAGAGCTTGTACCTATGGGGTGAGATACAAGTAATAACATAAACGTAATGATACTCAGCTATTACCTGGTTATAAGGGACATGTAATTGCTAAACGTCTGGTATTCCAGAGCTTTTGTCGGCTTATATGAGGTATGTAAAGGCTAAACATGAAAGTATCGATTCTAAGCTATTACCTGGTTATAAGGGACACGTAATTGCTGAACGTCTGGTATTCCAGAGCTTGTGTCGGCTTATATGAGGTATGTAAAGGCTAAACATAAACGTAACGTTACGGAGCTATTACCTGGTTATAAGGGACATGTAATTGCTGAACGTCTGGTATTCCAGAGCTTTTGTCATCTTATAAGAGGTATGTAAAGGCTAAACATGAACTTGTTGAATGCTAAGCTGTTATCTATATAAGAGACATGTAATTGCTAAACTTCTGGTATTCCAGAGCTTTTGTCTGCTTATAGGAGATATGTAATTGCTAAACTATGTGTGTGTGAATCTATGATGCTTGATAAACATGATGATAGCTAACACTTACAAATACAATAGACATGAAAACCTTGAAACAGATAACAAAGGCTTTGATGAGGATTGAGTTGTTTGGTAGGTAAAATGCTTAATTATTATTAACAACAATGTCATATCCGGGTTAGTATGTGGTGGGATGTTGGCTAGGGCTTGTTCCCTTACATATGCCCTATATATAAGCATACCGACTTGGATATTACAGGTGGAGTTAATGAGGTTAAGGTTTTACCGAAGGAGGTTTGTGAAACTATTCTTAAACTTATAAACTATATGAACTCACCAACCGTTGTGTTGACTTGATCTTTTTACATGCTTTCTCAGGTGAAGAACAGGTTTAAGCTTAATCTTTTGGACATGCATACTAGGATGCCCAGATAGAGGACCTAGTAGACTTTTGGTGAAGCACATCTTTTGTTGATGATATACCATACTTTTGATATCTTGCATAGTTACAAGATATAAACATTTATTCTTTTGGTTAGGTTTACTTAGTTAAATTGCAGAACATTGCTATTGTAATTTAACTTTGTAATCCTATATATCATTTGATTGTGCTTTAGTTTATTCTTAAACGTTGATGCTATGTAAACAATCTGATCATCACGATTATCATCCACGATATCACGCCCCGGGAACCTTCCGCCCGACGGGGACTCCGATCCAACCTCGCCGGCTCGGGGTGTGACAGTTGTGTCAACTATCTGCGGAGGATTTTAAGGCATTTTGCCTTCGTTATCGATTGGGTGACGAATTTACGCCCATGCTTCCTCAGTCCGATCAAAGCATCCTCAATTGTCCTCCTGGTTTCATCGCCTTGTATACTCGATTCTTTGAGTTTTCCAATTTGCGCCTTCCCCTTACACGGTTTTGTTGCAATGCCCTAGAATATTACCGCCTTAGCCCGTGTCAACTTGCTCCGTTTGGAGTGAGTAAGATTACTCATTTTGAAATGGCCTGCAATGCCCTTCGTATTCCTCCCACTATGGCATTGTTCCGTCGATTTTTCAATTTGGCCAAGAATGGCGTGTGGTTCACTATCCAACGTCGCAAGATGGATGATGAAAATCAATGTGTGTATTCTGTGACTCCCTCCGTGAAGGATTGGAAAAATCGTTTTATTTGGGTGTCTTCGAAGGTTCTTCCTTTTACCCCTTCATTTCGCGACCCTAAGGAACCCGTATCGGAGACAAGCCTTTTAGATTCCACTATCAACCTAGATCATCATAGGCTGTTAATGGCTAATAAAACGTATATGCGGGCTTTTAGCGAAGAGATGTTGGTTCTTGGCGGGGTGAGCCGTTGTTGGGATAAACCGGATTGCGTACCAACATTTACTTGGCGTGGGAGTGGTATGTTATTTCCTTTAGGTTTTTCTTGTTGTGTTCTAACAAGAATGTTACCGTTTGACTGAAAGTTGCGGTTATGTTTGTTTGCAGAAATGGGTTTGCTTGATTTGATGAAGATGGATAACAATTCCGATGTTGAGAGTTCTTCCCGCCGCCTTCGCGATGGGGAAAAAGATGTGATCAGTGTGCATAAGCAAAACTGCTATGAAGGGGGAGAATATTCACATATTCTATCCTTGGGAGTCACTTGTGGCGAAGCATCACAGCCTGGCGATGTTGGTTCTGCTGGTTCACCGAAAGGGAAAAATCCAAAGGTAAGAAGAAACGGTCTGCTGAAGGTGTGGGTACTTCAGTTCCCAAACGCCTGCGTTTTTCTAAACGCAAGGCTGCTGTTCAGGAAGTGTGTCAAATGAAGAAAATGTTGGAGGTGGGTTCATCCTTATCCGAGGATGGGACTGAGTCTGATCTAAATGTTGCTTCCAAGGGTGTGACCGTAGACAGTACCCCTCTACTAGATGTGCCAGGTGGTAGTGGCGAGACTACCAAACTTGAGAGTAGTTATGCGAACGCAATATTCGTACCTTCTTGGGGTATTCTAAACAAAGATCGATTTGAGGATCCAGCTGTTGCGTTGAAGCTAGTCAAAGAGATTGCCACTCCAGGCCAGCGGTTGATCAGTGGGTCGCTGAGTGATGAGGAAATGAGAGGTCAACTGGCCGTTTTGTGGGCACAGATGGGTGCGTTGCTTCCTGAGATTAACCAACGTTGGGTGTCTTCTTCTGAGATTCAGGGTACTAATCGGACTAAGATGTCTATCCTGAACAACAAACTCTCTCAGTTGCAGCGTGACTTTCAAGCGATGGAGAAAGATAGGGAGGAGGAGAAGCTACACGCACTGGAGGTGGAACGGCTGTATACCGAAAAAGAAATATTCTTGGATGAGAAAATGACCCTTATTAAAAAAGACTTGGAGCACGGTTTGGCGGTTTTAGAGGAGAGCAAGGCAAGATTTAACGAGGAGCGGGAGAAATTTGCCAAGGAAAAAGATGATTTCTCGCGGGTGATGTCCGACCTTAAAGCGGAAAACAAGAGTTTGGGTGAACATAACGACTTGCTGGTTTCCGATCGCGAGTGGTTGTTTACACAAGGAATTCGCCAAATCGTGAGTCGCTTGCATAATAGCCATGAATTTCTGGTACCCTTAGCCGCTGTTCAAAATGCCGCTCGGGAGTATGGGACCACCCTCGGGTTGAAGTCGGGATACAAGCATGCTGCTGCTGGTCATCCGTTGGAAAGTCTTGCGCACTATAAACCTCATGCCAAGAGTCGATTGCAAGAAGTGATAGCAACTTTTGAGGGTACAAGCTTCCCCTACCTCGAGGCTGTGGCAAAGTGTGTGAATGAGCGCCGTCAGACTTTGCAAGGTAATTTTGCTTTGCGTAGCATTTTTGACATATGTTATGTGTTCTTACTGTCTCGTTTGTTATTATGTTTCAGGCTTGTTGCCAGAGAATTTTGAGACTGTGGAATCGCTGAATGCTGCTGGTCGAGCTAGTCCCAGTACCACCAGTTTTGCAACCCCTCTAAATGCTCCTTTGGCTGGTAAACCGCCAGTGAAACCGGTCGGTTCGCGTGGTGCATCGGTGGAGTCGTCCCGGGCTCCCACTCCTGACGACAAGTGAATGCTTGCTTGGTTGTTATGTGTTAAAACACTTTTATCTGGTTGTGTTTTCTGAATTA
Organism: Mikania micrantha; assembly: GCA_009363875.1. NCBI lineage: Eukaryota > Viridiplantae > Streptophyta > Magnoliopsida > Asterales > Asteraceae > Mikania > Mikania micrantha. Next base: position 12,258,169 of record CM018693.1, on the reverse strand, counting down.
GACAATGTTTGCTTTTGTGCGTTGATTGTCGTGTGACTTTTTTAATGGTATTGGTAGCATGTTTTACTTTGTTTGATTTGTTCGTTAAACCTTTATGTGCACATAGTAACTGGGTAGGACATTGCCGGATCGCAGTGTTTTGCATATTGAGCATGGGTAAGACAAGGCTGGATCCCATGGAGCCATATTGTTTTAGGGGCTCAACCTTTACACGGGTAAGTCAGGGCTGGATCCCGTGGAGCTATTTTGTTAGGTTGCTCAACCGTAGGTTGTGAAACTATGTATTCTATGTTGGTACAAAAGAGCATGCTTGTGATTTCATGTTGATAACTTGCTACATACATGGTGTAATACAGCAATAAGTACAAAAATGGGCTTGTCTAAGTCCCATGCTCTATAACTTGGAGTACCTTGTTACACATAGAATTTACGCAAATTGCTTGCGTTCCAGTGGCGTGGAATGGGTTTGCCGTTCATGTCTTCTAGCTTGTAAGACCCTTTCTGATGGCATTCTTTGACTATGTAGGGTCCTTCCCATTTAGGTCCCAGTTTGCCAGTGTCTTCTTGTCGGCTGGCTTCGTTTTTGCGTAGGACCAAATCGCCAGGACGGAAACGCACATGCCGGACCTTCTTGTTGTAGTACTGTTCTATTGCCTGCTTGTATCTTGCCTCCTTAATACTTGCCATGTTACGTTCTTCCTCCAGTAGGTCTAAGTTGAGTTCCAATTCTTTGTCGTTACTGGTAGGGGAGAATTGGTGTTGTCGTGGCGATCTTATGCCAATTTCTGCCGGAATTACAGCTTCTGATCCAAACGTCAGGCTAAATGGAGTTTTGCCATGACTGGTCTTCTCCGTTGTTCGTATGGCCCATAGAACACTTGGTAGCTCATCTATCCAATTTTTTCCTTCTCTTCCCAACCGTGCCTTAATGCCATCAACGATGCTGCGATTCATTCGTTCGACCTGCCCGTTTGATTGCGGGTGTGCCACAGAGCTGAAAATCTGTTTGATCTTGAGCTCCCGACACCAAGTCTTGAAAGGATCGTCAGCGAACTGCTTGCCATTGTCTGTGACGATTTCGCCAGGCAAACCGAATCGGCAAATGATATTTTCCCAGAAAAAGTTGATGACCTGCTTCCCTGTAATTGTGGCCAAGGGTTTGACTTCTGGCCATTTGGTGAAATAGTCTACTGCCACTAGCAGGAACTTGATTCCTCCTCGAGCTGCCGGGAATGGTCCTACGATATCCATCCCCCACTTATGAAATGGCCAGGCAGGAGAAATGGTGATCAAGTCGTACTTCGGGCCTCGCTGGATAGGCGCGTGTAACTGGCACCCTTCACATTTTCGGAGCTCTGCTATAGTATCTTTGTGCATAGTGGGCCAGAAGTATCCCAAATTCATCATCTTGGCAACTATCGTCCGAGGACCCGCATGTGTCCCACATATTCCCGCATGCAACTCTTGAACTAGGAGGCTGCTTTCTTCTGGACCGAGGCAACGTAGCAGGGGAGCTAAATACGACTTTCTGAACAAGATACCATCATCCAATATGTACTGTGCTGCCTTGAGCTTCAATCTGGTAGCTTCGTCTTTGTTATCTGGCAGCATCCCGGTTGAAAGATAATCCTGAATTGGGGTCATCCAGCTTTCTTCTTCGAGCACCGCTGACTGTACTTCTTCGTGTTGAATGGCTCGTTCGGTCACCACCTCTACCAGGACTGTTTTAGTGAGGTGAGCGAACACCACCGAGGCCAGCTTACTCAGGGCGTCTGCCTTCTTGTTTTGACTCCTGGCGATTTGGTTTACTTGCCATTTGGGAATCAGCTGTAGCACGCTCTTTGTCTTGGCTAGGTATTTCTTCATCTTATCCCCTTTTGTTTCGTAGCTACCATTCACCTGGTTTGCCACTAGCAGTGAGTCTACATTGGCTTGCAACACTTGCACGTTCATTTTGACTGCAAGCTGTAACCCTGCGATGAGTGCTTCGTATTCTGCTTCGTTGTTTGTGCTGGGGAAAGCAAGTCGCAGAGCGTATGTGAGCTCTACTCCTGCTGGATCAATCAAGATTAAACCGGCACCCGATCCTTCCATGTTTGATGCTCCGTCGGTGTATAGCACCCAGCCTTCTTCCTTCGTACCGCTGCTGATGGAGAGGACCTGACCTTCTGGTGGTTTGGACGTCGTGCCCTCCATTATGAAATCGGCCAATACTTGCCCCTTTATTGCGGTTCGTGGAAGATATGTGAGCCCATGTTCTCCAAGTTCGATTGCCCATTTAGCCAATCTTCCTGAGCTTTCAGGTTTCTGCAACACTTCACGAATGGGCAAATTTGTTAGAACATTAATATGATGTGCCTGAAAGTACCTGCGTAGCCTTCTTGCGGTATGGACAATGGCAAGGACGGCTTTTTCTATTTCTGGGTATCTTGTCTCGGCCTCCCGTAATACCCTGCTGAGGAAGTAAACGGGCAATTGTGTTCCTGATCGCTCCACCACCAGGACCGAACTAATAGCCTCCCCTCCGACAGCTACATATAGGAGCATGTGTTCTGACATTACGGGGGCTACTAGTGAAGGTATGTCGGCTATGTATTGCTTCATGTCTTGAAATGCTTTTTCGGCTTCATCACTCCACTGAAAGGTTGTACCGCAACTCTTCAAAGTTTGGAAGAATGGTAAGGATCTTTCTGCTAGTTTTGACAGGAACCTGTGTAGAGCACCCAATTTGCCATTTAGGCTTTGCACTTCTTTTTTGTTTTTTGGTGACTTCAGCTGCTGGACCGCCCGTAATTTCTCTGGATTGGCTTTTATATCTTGTCTGCTTACCACATGGCCAAGGAACTTTCCTTCTTCGAAACCGAATGAACATTTACTGGGATTCAGCTTCATGTTAATTTTTCGGAGATTGCCAAATGTTTCTTCAATGTCATGCATCATTTCTTCTTCACTATTACTTTTGATGACCAGGTCATCAACATATGCTTCCATGTTTCTTCCTACTTGACACTGGAAAGCCGAGTCCACCAGTCGTTGGTATGTTGCTCCTGCATTCTTTAAACCGAAAGGCATTTTAGTATAACAAAAAATACCTTTAGGAGTGTAAAATGCCGTTTTTTCTTCATCGCATAAACGCATCTGGACTTGATGATATCCCTTGTATGCATCTAAGAAACATTTGAACTTGAATCCTGCGATGGCGTCGACTTTGGCATCGATTTCGGGAAGCGGATAACAGTCCTTTGGACACGCTTTGTTTAGATCTTTAAAATCGACGCACATGCGCCAAGTGCCGTCTTGTTTTCTGACCATTACTGGGTTAGCAATCCAAGTATGGTAAGGTACTTCCCGTAAAATCCCTGCTGTTACCAACTTAGTCACCTCCGTCTTGATGGCTTCGCTTCGCTCAATGGCCATGCCTCGTTTCTTCTTCGTTACCGGTTTACTGCCTTCCCGGATTTCCAACTTGTGTTCAGCTTTCTTTCTTGGAACTCCGGTCATGTCTGATGGAGTCCACGCAAAGACGTCAACGTTGTTTCGCAACAACCTCACCAACTGGCTACGTCTTGACGTGTCAAGTGTTGGACCAATATTGATTAATTGGTCTGGGAACAGGGGGTTTATGCTCAGTTTTGTGACATCAGCTGCTTCTGTTAAGTATGTTTCCTTGCCGTTATAAATGGTGCATATTCCTGTTTTAGTAGGAAACTTTACCATTTCGTGAGCTGTTGATACAATAGCGCCAAATGCACTGATTCCCGGTCGCCCTATGATGACGTTATACCGGGACGGTGCTCGGATTACCAGGAATGTGAGTTCTTCAGTTCTGTTAAACTTCTCTGTGCCCATGGTAACGCCAAGGGTTATTTCTCCCAGGGGGTGCACCTTTTCTCATGCGAAGCCAATCAGCGGAGTGTACGACGTTTTTAGTGTCCTTCGGATATCCTCATCTAACTGGTTGAAACAATGTTCATACATTATTTCAGATGCGCTCCCGCCATCTAGGTATACTCGGTGTATTTTTGCGTTCCCTACGGTCATGTTAATGACCATAGGTACCGAGCTTTTTCTTTCTGGCCGTATGGCCGGGAACTTTATTTTTCTGGCCATCCATTCCTCTTGATCCCTTCTTTTCCTGTCATCCGGTGATTCTCCTACAGACACCATCAATATCTCTTTGTTCTTTTTTTCTTTGTCGTTTTGCTGCTTGTTGGGTGTACCTTTCTTCTCTTTGATGTCTTTTACTAGGTGGGCTAGTTCCCCTGATTTGACAGCAGCTTCAATCCTCTTTTTTAGTTGAAAACAATCGTTGGTATGATGTCCAACGTCTCCGTGGAAATCACAGAACTTGTTAGACTGCCTTTCTGTGTTCTTAGGCATAGGTTTTGGTGGTCGGAAATTGAACCTAGCCTCTTCAGTGGCCAAGATTTCTTTCGGCGATTTAGTTAGTGCTGTAAACTGCATGTTTCTGCTTGTGTCTTCTTCGTAACCACTTCCCGACCTACCATAGGGTCGATACGTGTCATGAGACCGATGGGACGGGCGTTTTTCCGCAAGGGAAGTGTATCTGGGGTATTTATTTTGTTGCCTGGGCGGAGATTTTTTCCATACCTGGCCTTTTGGCCGTTTTCCCATATCCAGGGCTTGAGCTGCTTCTTTTCCCCTGACGAATGCCTCCGTTCGCTCCATCGCTTCCTCCATTGTTTTAGGTATCTTTCTGTTGAGATCTTCAATGAGCTGCCTTGGCCTTACACCATGGATGTACCCAGATACCCGCATTTGCTCTGTCGCTCCTCCAATACTTAAACTTTCTGTTTTGTATCTTTCCATGAAGGCCCGGAGATCTTCCTCGTCTTTTTGCTTTATGTTGTGGAGTTCGACCGGATCCCTAGTATATCTTTTTTGCTGCATGAAGTTTGCCAGGAACTTGCTGCTGAGGTCTTCGAAGGTATCAATACTTCCGTTTGGCAAACTATTAAACCAAAGCCTTGCTGGTCCTATTAACGTTTGGGCAAACATGTGGCACCACAGAGGTAGACTCCACCGTTCCACCATTGCTGCCCCTGTGAATAGTTCCAAATGGTCATCCGGGTCGCCAAGACCGTCATATGTTTTTACGTTGGCCGGCATCTTTGTTTTGGGCGGGAACGGAAAGTTAGCAATTCTTGGGGAAAACTTGGTGTGGGTGGTAGGGACATAGGGTCGAGATAACTCGTCAATCATTTCTGCGATGTGGGCTGTATTTTCGGGGTTCGTGGTTTGTATAAAAGGTTCTGTGTGGTATGTGGGGATAGCAAAAGGTTGGCTTATGGGGTTAAAAGGTGGGAAAGGGTGGATCGGTTGTATGGTGTTGAAGTATTGGTTGTTGGTTGGGTTATTACTTCCAGATAAAAGGTTCCAGGGATTGGTGTTGGGTTGCAACAGTGGTCCCCCATACATGTTTTGCCATGGGGGGTAGTTTAGGGTGCTGGTCCCTATGTTTGGCCAAGTTACTCCGCCATTTGTCGGTGGAGCAGTAGTTTGGTTTAAACCTACGGCTGAGACGGCCATCTGGCCAGAAGGTGGAAAAATGAAAGGGAATGGTTCTGTCAGAGGGTTGACGCTCCCTGCCATGACCTCTGTTCGATAACCTTGGCTTGCCATCATGACTCCTGTGTTGTAATGACCCAAAGAATGGGACAAGTCCAACGGCAGGGAGGGTATCATTGTGTGATTGTCTACGGACAGACCGGTCAAAGGGAATGATACAGGTGTTTCGATACTAGTAGGTTGTAACACGGGGGTTTCCATGTCCTCATCGTATGCCAAACGGATGCGCACTCCCCTGAGGCGCTCCTCTCGAACATATTCTGTCATTAATTCTTGTAAACGGGGGAAATGCTCCCGAACCCCTTCGGGTGTCAAATCGACCGTATCAGTAATGATAGGTGATAAGCTGGGTGAGTGCTGAGGTACCGAGGAACCGCCAGGGTTGCTCGTTCCCTCCATGAGAAAAGGGTGAGTACACGGAGAGTTGGTGTTTTACCGAAGAGAGATTGGGAACCCTGCTACTCAGTGCGTAATTTTGAGCTTCGGGCCCCACGGTGGGCGCCAATGTTCGAGTAACGATCCCAGAACACCTTCCGATATGGCGATGAGAGACCTTCCTTGCGATCCTGCAATCAAGAAAGAACCGTTAGCCTTACCGCAGGAGGAGTCCTCCTGCGATTAGACTCCGGTGTGAGAGTAAGTATCTCGTTCGGAAAGTGTTAGGAAGTATTTGAAGTGAGTGTGAGAGCTCAAGAATGTTGTACCTCGAGGGTCTGCCCTTGCTTGCTATTTATACTGCTTGGATCCGAGTTGCCTTCGCATGGTATCTTTATTTTGGGAAGCCAGGTTCCTTGCTTTCTTGGCGTTTCCTCCGAGCTTTCCCATTCTGGTTATCTCTGCGCAAAAGGTGACTTACATCACCTTTTGTTTGGGGCGTTGCCTTTTACCCGCTGGTCCGGGAACTTAGCTTTCATTAGTCATTGCTTTTGCTTTTCCTTTATCGAAGTTCGATGAGTTGACTTCTATCTCTTCCGTCTTACCTTCGTGCCATCTGGCCTTGTGGTGTTATTTTACGATCTGGCCATCTGGCTATATTGTGATGTTATCCTACGTCATCATGGAGCGCAAGCACAGACACTTACTCGAGACTGCACGAGCTCTTAGATTTGAGGCAAACCTGCCAACCATGTTTTGGGGCGAGTGTGTCATGACTGCCGCCTACATAATCAACCGTCTCCCATCAAAAGCAATTGAAAACAAAACCCCATTTGAGATTTTATTTGAGCAAAAACCTGAGTATGAACATATGAAGGTCTTTGGTTGCCTTGCTTATTTTCGAAATACCGACACAAAGGGAGACAAATTCGAATGGAGGGGGATACCCGGAGTATTTATGGGTTATCCACCAGGAACAAAAGGATACAAAATATATGACATTACCCACAAAAAAAATGGTAGTGTCAAGAGATGTGAAATTTGTCGAAAACATATTTCCTTTCAGGAGCTTAGATCGTATTGACATAGAGAAAAATAAAAGGTTTTTTGACTTTCCTCCTTGGTATTACAAGGAAACTGACGAAGTTAATCAAGAAGTCTTAGGCCAGGCTACATATATGAGTGGTCCTGGACCATTGGATCCAGATAACACAACCCAAGTTGGAAGTACAAATGAAACAAATGATGTTGGGTCAACAGTTTATTATGAAGCCGAAGTCCAACAAAGTAACCAAATGATGGATGATCAAGTTGAAGCCAATAATCAATCAAATCAACATACTGAAAGCCAAATGGAAGATGAAACAAACCACGTAGAACCACAACCGATCAGACAGCAAAGAGCCAAAACTCAACCGAAACGACTTGGTGATTTTGTTGTTGATCTCCCACCATCAGTAGATCATACTTTGCCCACTTCTAATCAAGAAACCTTGACTAGCACGATACACCCAATAGCTCATTTTATTTCTTACGAAAAGTTTACTGATAATCACAAAGCCTTTTTGGTGGGAATTAGCTCTAACGATGAGCCAAAGTTTTTTAACCAAGCAGCACAGAACAAAAATTGGAGAGATGCAATGGAAAGGGAGATAAAAGCATTAGAGGAAAATGAAACATGGACACTTGAAGAATTACCGGCCGGAAAGCGAGCTATAGATTCGAAATGGGTGTATAAAATAAAGTACAAACCTAATGGGGAAATTGAAAGGTACAAAGCCAGACTTGTGGCAAAAGGGTTCACACAAATGGAAGGAGTTGACTTCCATGATACATTCGCTCCAGTTGCTAAGCTAGTCACAGTTCGTACGCTTCTTGCAGTGGCAGTGAAGAAAGATTGGGCCATTCACCAACTTGATGTTAACAACGCTTTTTTGCATGGGGATCTTGAGGAGGAAATCTACATGAAGATTCCACAGGGTTTTGACAAGGGAAAGGAAAAGGAAAGTTTGCAGACTAAGAAAGTCTTTGTATGGTTTAAAACAAGCCTCACGAAACTGGTACCAAAAGCTTACTTCAACTCTATTAAACCTTGGTTTCAAACAGTCAAAGGCAGATTACTCCTTGTTCATTTTCAAGAAAGACAACTCATTTATAGCAGCCTTGGTATATGTGGATGATGTCATCATTGTCGGAAATGATATAGCAAAAATAAATGAAACAAAAGCTTGTCTTGACAAGAGGTTTAGCATTAAAGACCTTGGAAATTTAAAGTACTTCTTGGGAATTGAGGTGGCTCGGACGAAGGAAGGGTTGTTCTTAGTCAACGGAAATACACATTAGACATTCTAAAGGACTGTGGAGTCCTGGGGTCTCGTCCAAGTTCCTTTCCAATGGAGCAAAACTTAAAGATTGGAAAAAACGAAGAGGAATCAAGGGTGGATGCTAACCAATACAGGCGACTTATTGGAAGATTGCTCTACCTGCAGGCTACAAGGCCGGACATTGCATACTCTGTAAACATTTTAAGTCAGTTCGTTTCAGACCCAAGACAAAGCCACATGGATGCAGCCACAAGAATTTTAAGGTATTTGAAGACTACTCCTGGACAAGGAATATTGTTGCCAAAGGAAGGTGGGTCTGATCTCATGGCCTATAGTGATTCAGACTGGCTTGGATGTCCCGATTCAAGAAGATCAAGAACAGGTTATGTGCTTCTCTTTGGCGGAGCACCCGTCTCGTGGAAATCAAAAAAGCAATCTGTAGTTTCCCGCTCCTCGGCTGAAGCAGAATATCGTGCTATGGCAACAACCGTAAGTGAAATTTTGTGGATGCGATGGTTATTAAGTGAGCTAAACGTACATCAAAACCACCCCACACCACTCTTTTGTGACAATCAATCAGCCAGACACATTGCTAATAACCCGGTTTATCATGAACGCACGAAACACGTAGAGATGGATTGTTTCTTTGTTTGAGAACGAGTGGAATCAAAAGAGATTCAGCCGAGAGGTATTGACACTAAAATGCAGATCGCTGACGTGTTCACTAAAGCTTTGGGCTCACAGCAGCTGATGTTTCTTCTTGGCAAGTTAGGCGTTCGTAACCTATACGCTCCAACTTGAGGGGGAGTATAGAATGTTATTCTTTTCTTCCTATTTTTATGTTTTATCTCTCATTTATTTCCTTCCTTGTATTGAGCTCCAATTTAGGAATTATTGTTGGTAAGCTCTATGTTTAAAACATTCACCTTACTTTGGTGTAATGAACGATGAGAAACTTTTCTTGATGCCAAAACTTTAAGTATTCTTGTTATTTGAAAGTTGGATGAGTATTGATGAAATCGATTGAGTGTAATTGAAGCCTAGAGCTTAAGGAAAAGAATATACACATGAATTCAAAAAATCCAAAGAGTAATATTGAGACGAAGCCAAAAGTCTCAAAGTACGAATTAAACTTGAAGTCCATGAACTGGAATGTGAGTTTGTATTGAAAATGAGATATTTTAATCTCAATAGATTGCATTATTTAATTTGTTTTTACATGTTTAGAGGGGTTAATATGATGTCATATTGATCTAGAATGGTGAAACAATGTTGATGACGGCACATAGGATGGCCACCACATTAAAAAGGGCATGGTTGCATTAAATATGCATAATCATGAACTGAATAAGCATTTAATGAAGCCCATGTAGCAATTAATGAGAGGGCATGGTTCCCAATTAATGAAGGGAAGGCCAGCCAGAGTGACTGACGAGTTGACGGAAGGTCCTTACCCAACGGACAATAGACCAGGAGATATTCAGAAAGGCCAAAGGGAAAAAACCAGGGAATGAGACTATAAATAAGGAAGATAAGGAGACCGAAGGAATCAATAAATACTCTCCAACCACTTATCACTTCGGCATTTAAGAAAGTGCTAGCTTTTGGAAAGAGTGAAAGGTCCTTACGTAGGACCCGAATCCCTTTTCAATGCCAACCCCATTAACCTCCATCTATCTGTAATATTCGAGAGTGAGCTATTAACCGTGAACCCTTGTAACCCCTTGTATACCCCGAGAGGGTTAGTGCTTGTAATATCCTTGGTTAGTGAATGAGATTGTCATTTACATATTGCTCGTGTCGTTCATAATCAAACGCGTTATAAATTGGTTCATCAAATGTATAATAACGTCAGAGGAATCAAACAAAACTTGCTACATAAAGCAAAACTACAATCTGGGTGAGCTAGGCAGGTGCAAGACTACCATATGCCAGACCATACGTCGCCTAGTATATCACACGCTGCTTGGCTTTTGTCTTACACTAGTTTGTACACCTCTTTGATGTTTTGTAAAATTTTCTCGTTTTATAGGGCTTTTGATGTAGAAAAAAATTCACGAATAGACCAGGGAACTCAAATCTTAATATATACTGGAATCTCAATGTTAAAACTTTACAGTTTTTGGTTATGAAAACTTGTTATTGATGTATATTGAATTACCTTGTAGTAACATGTAGATCTGTTGTAATTAGGATGTCAAATTAATCTATTTTTTTATCAAGATAAAAGAAATTTTTGAGACCTTTTTGTGCAAACGTTTAAAGTCAGTGTTTTAAAACCACGAGGATGCATGTTTTTGTTCCTTGTTTATAATAAATTATGCAATCACAAGTTAAAACATCTTTGTTTGATGGATTCCTTTGGCTGTCTTACATGGTACTAGGGGTGTGCGTGGTGCGGTTCGGTGCGGTTATGGCCAATTTCAAAACCATAACCGCATGTGCGGTTAATGACATTTCTAAAACCACAACCGAACCGCAATATGCGGTTAACCGCACTTCGGTTAACCGCCGGTTTCGGTTAATTTCGGTTAAATCGGTTAATTAACCATTCTATTATAACCTAAAATAATAAATTTAAAATAATGTGTATTTTTGTCGAGTGTAGTCCAATTTTAATATATCAAGTCATCTCATAGCCGAACTTGTTCTTTTATAGTGAGTTTTCATTACATGTTTATTTTTTCATCGATGTGCTACTTCGGTTGTTTGTGGTGATAATGAGTTTAGGGAACGGTGATCAGTAAGATTAATAAACTGTTATGATTAAGGTGTATTTTACTATATATAAAGTGAAACTGATAGCATCTACTGTGTTAATATGATTAATATCATGAAGAACATCATATGTTTTGAAGAATTATATAATAATTGATAATAATAATAATAATAGTAATAGTAATAATAATAGTAATACTAATAATAATATATAACAATCGGTTCGGTTCGGTTAATGCGGTTAATTTATACATCAAAACCGAAACCGAACCGCAATGTGCGGTTAATCGATTATGCTTAACCAAACCGTCGGTTAATTGTTCGGTTCGGTTAAATCGGTTCGGTTAAGTCGGTTAATTCGGTTACGATTCGGTTAATTCGGTTATTTGCTCACCCCTACATGGTACAATTGTGAATTGTGAGTTGTCATAGCCTAAACAAATTTACCCAGTATATTTCCACTTTTCAGTAGGGTCTGGGGGAAGGATGGACACAAACCTTACTCATATCCCAGTTGGGATAGAGAGGCTGCTCCGAAGGAGTCCCCGGCTCAAAGTTATCGTTTGAAGTTAATCATCCCAACTTTTTTAACGTTATTTTCACAAAACAAGTAAAATAATGTTAAAATTAGTGCAATTTTACTTTGGCCTCTTGAGGGCCAACACATATATACATTATATGTGTGCACCACAAGTGGGGCGTTGAGTTGTCATAGCCTATGAAATTGAAATCTGATGTGCTCTTTGTTATTCTTCATGTGACATGTTTGATAATATTGATGTTGTATTTTTCATTTGATACGACAATTATTGCTCTTATACGATATAGGGTTGAATATAGTATGTCACATTTACTTAATATAGTGGTAGTACTAATACTTTTTTAGGCTGGACAGGGTAAAACATTTTTCATATACTCAATATTGTATTCAAGCCATAAGTACTATATATCTCAAAATTAAAATCTGAATCAAAACTAGATTTTAACAAAACTATAGAAAAATATAATAGTAGTATAGTTGTACGTATCTTATCTTATTACTATAATAAATAAAAATATGTTTTGACACTTGTCACAATTTTAAAACAGTATTGCCATTTGGCATATTCTCATCATCCCAATAAATTCTCTTATATTAAATAGTTATATTATATCTCATATTCAATAATTATAACATTAATTTTATTTATTGAAAAACACTTTAAAAAAAGTTATAAGATATGCATTTTATTTTTCTAAAAATCAATATATTTAGTAATAAAACATAATTTCAATCGGTAATTTAGAAATTTTTATTTTTTAAAATCATGTTTTATCAAAAAATTAACAAATAAAATAGACTATAAAACATAGATTTGAAACAATTTTTTTTTATAAAAATAACGTTTTTAGTATTAAATTTTTAATAAATAATTTATTTAAAAACATAATCTTTTATTATTGTTATATATCTTAAGTTACCTATTAATGTGTAATTTAATCATTTTATTTTAAAATATCGTTTTCTAATTTACAAATTTTTATTAATAACTATCTAATATTTTATATTAAATCCGTGTAACACACGGGGTAATAGTCTGGTAAAATATATAAAGTATTATCGGTGTTTTGTAACAGATTTCTTTATGCTATGTTACAATCACAATGTTAATAATAACATGAGAGTTACAAAATTGTGTTCTATTAAGTATAACAAAAAAACATATTACTAAAATTATAATTTAATTATATAAATTAAACAATCAGAAGGCTATTAATGTTAATTTTAGTTTACTTTTTATTCACTAACTAGTAAAGTAACCGTTGCGCGTTGCGGCTGTATCAAAATGTAAAGTAGTTGGAATTTATTTCATCAAATGAAAACGTACTGTATTTGATACAACCCAACCTATCTCCTAAAAAAATTTACGTTGAAACATAGACTAACATATATAAGTAAGTACAGAAACATACTCTATTTAACCGGACTTGTTTCTGGGAAAAAAAATTTCGAAATGTGTATCAACACGAATCTATATAGACTCTTACGCAAAACTAAGCACGTTGGAAATTATCGATACTAGAATTTATATGGACTCTTACGCAAAACTAAGCATGTAAGAAATTATTATTAGCTAAGGAACAAAAGGGCTAAATTAGAAAGTTTATAAACTTAAGGTAATTAAAGTAACATTTTATAAAGTTTTTTTTTTTAAAAAGGAGGGGATGAAAGAGATAACCTCAAAAGCATAAGATGAAAATTTAAAGTTGGGAAAATATCATACAAATGTAACCAACTTTCAGTTTTGTTCTACTTAGGTCACTCATATTTTTTTTTGTTCCGATTAAGTCACTCTTACTTTTTTTGTTCCGATTAAGTCACTCGTACTTTTTTTTTGTTTCGATTAACTCACTCATACTTTTTTTTTTGTTCCGATTAAGTCACTCATACTTTTTTTTTGTTCTGATTAAGTCACTCATATGAATGACCTAATTGAAACAAAATTAAAAGTACAGTGACCTAATCGGAACAAAAATAAAGTATGAGTGACTTAATCGGAACAAAATAAAGTATGAGTGACTTAATCGGAACAAAAAAAAGTATGAGTGACCTAATTGGAACAAAGTTGAAAGTTGGTTACATTTATACAAAGTTACCCCTTTAAAGTTTAGAGATAAGTTGTGACATCATTGACTTGTTTGTATGGGAGCGCTTTGATGACGACGATGTGTAAAAGAAAGTGAAAAGAGAGATGGAAAAAGAGAATTAAAAGAACAATGATAGAAAATGAAAATTAAAAAAAAAAACTTGGGAAAGGGACTCGAACCCACCCCAATAGAGCAAAAACACAAAGCCTTACCATTCCAACTACACCAACATCAGTGCAAGACATTGGAAAGTGACTTTATTTAACCTAAAATAAAAACGCAATAATTCAGTTACAAATCCACCGACATTGCTAATTGTTATATATGTAACAATTTAATTTTATAATCAACATGAACACATAAACTTTTCAAATCTACTCTAAAATTAATGTCATTTGATAATCACAGGGCTGAACATTCTTAGAAAGAGATGCTACAATACAAACATCTTTAATATGATCCAAATCATTGTCTATAGCAAGACTTGAATGAACATATTTGAATACACAACCAAAAACAATTAAACTGGAATGAATTTGGTTGGTAAAGCCAATTAATCTAGTTGTAACATAAATGATTTTTTTAAAAGATCATAGGAAAAAACTGTATCTTGAGTAAATTATGGTTTTGGTTCATATGTTTTAAGTGTTTTAACAATTTTGACTCAAAATATAATTTTCTATTAATTCAGCTCATGTGGTTTAAATAATTAACGTTTTTGGCCCCTAACCATAGTTAGGTTTTGGGTCAAAAGCGTTATAATAGTTAAGTTTGAGGGACCAAAACAATTTGTTGTCTAAACCACAGAGGCTGAATTGATAGAAGATTCATTTTAAGCCGAAATAATTAAAACACTTGAACCATAGAGAGCAAAACCGTAAGTCACTCTTGTATCTTAAACAAATTTGTTTTGTGTTAAATCAAATCTTATTTTAACTATAAGTTTTCTAATAGATTTATTCCACAGGAGTGTTTCCGTTATTTAAATAATAAAAAAATTACTAATGAAAAAGACACGCAAACTCAACAAAACAAATCGCATGAATATTTCGCTGGCCCGGTCACAACCACGAAGTAGAGAACTCTGGTTCTTGTGGGACTGAAAACAACACGAAGATGGCTTCATCGCTATCGTACGCTGCCGCCATTTCCAGACCCTGTACTTCTCCAGCTCTAACTTCAAAACCCCTGTTTCTGTCTGCTTCACCTTCGCATTTCTCAAGCCCCATTTCTCTCACCAATCGGTCAGCTCTCGCATCCATGCATCCTTCTTTGTATTATTTGTGTCGAATTCATTACAATTCAGCCTTTCTTAGGCGTAATTGACCTAAATTCTCACGTTTATTGTGAAATATGATAATGGGTTTTCTAGGGTTCGTTTAATTGGTGATTAATTTTTAGAAATCTAGAGGTTATTCGTCAAATTAACGAGTTTTGTTCATCTGTAGCGGTATGCGTTGAGGTTATTGGCTGTAACTTGGAAATCTGGCATCAATTTTGCTTGTGGTTAACTTGGTTAACTTCAATCATGTTTGTTAGGTTTAGTTTTTCTTCAGGTATATGTTTGCATTTACAGTGTTTCATCTCTTACAGAGATTGCTCAACTCTTTCTTTCACCATCTATCTAGGGACACTTGTGTTTGTTGATTTATTGCAACCCAAAGTGAAACTTGTTGATGATTATTTAAAACATGTAGTGGGTTTTCTAGGTTTATATTTCATTGAATTGTTTGTATCTTGGTATAAAAACTTGAGGTCCTCTAAGGTGTTTAGATCCTGAAAGCCAAGAAGCAAAGCTCAAGGCTAGAGCCTTGCTTACATGATGTGTTGCTCTATATACTGTCAAATAAGTTTTATGTACAACCAAAAGTTATATCTCTCTCATTTCTGTTGCACTTAAGTCTTTTTATCAAGTAAAACATTCGTGATCTTTTCGTCTTTTTGGTATTTTTACATAATAGTGTCCTCCAGGCCATATCTTTTACCTATGTGTGTATTTGTGTAAGAGAAATTTAATTAACTTTGGAAATGTATGTGATAATGTAGTACTTCTTGTTTAGGTGTGAATGTCGGTGCAACTTGAACACAAAATTCTTCAAACTGAGGATGCTTTCTTGTAGAAATTCATAAAGGGTGTAGATCAAAACCATTTTGATTCCAATTTCATAATAAGATAAATGGGTTTTGCTAATAGGACAAATAAACATCAATAGTTGCTTAGTTAAGCC
The DNA here is from genome assembly GCA_009363875.1 of Mikania micrantha. Lineage (NCBI taxonomy): Eukaryota > Viridiplantae > Streptophyta > Magnoliopsida > Asterales > Asteraceae > Mikania > Mikania micrantha. The sequence goes on along the minus strand of CM018693.1, from coordinate 12,242,307 downwards.
TAGTTAGAACTTCAAATCCTTTTTCCGGTTCAAGATTATGTTAATAGACTGTGTTATAGTACTCTTCTAGCTTTGTGAGTCACCTGTTAGAGTCCCTTCTCACCACAGCAGTAGAACGCATCTTATTGTCTAGGTTTCTTGAATCCGTGTGTGCTAGTTTTGATCTCTCGAGTGTTGCCAAGTGGCAATGACGTGTTAGTTATAGATATGCCTAGCAAAATGGGGGGTTGGGTAACGGGTCAGAATGGGTGCGAGTCAAGACGGGTTTTAAGCAAGATCCGTTTGGGTTTAAATGGGTCATTTAAAAAAAAAAATCAATTTCGCACATTAAAATGAGTTGTAACTAAACAAATAGTTTATTTGATTAATTTTTAATGATTTTCTCATTAAATATATTATTGAACATTCTTACCCATTGAAATCCATTATGTTCACATGGTTTTTAAGTTGCCCATCTTGACCTGCTTTGTGTTGAGGTGTTACCTATCTCAACTCATTCTATTTCATGATGTTACCCATTTCAACCCAAAATGCAATAATTGTTTACCCATTTCTATCCATTTATCTTGCTATGGGTCAAGATTGCCAGGCATACTTATAGATGTTATTGTATTCTCTGATATAAGTACAAGTCTTTTTTAATCTTTGACAGTTATGAATATCAAATAACTACAGAAAGAATGATTTTTTGAAGCATGATTACATTGTAAACAAACCATTGTTCGAGTGGACATGCAAAAAGATGTAAAAAATTACCACGTTTGACATAATTGTTGACTGGATGCACATGTGGCAATACGTTTTTCCTCTGCTGACGTGGCATTGAATGACCTTTTAAACTCTTACATGCCCCTCATGTACTTGTCTTGAAATATAAAAATTACGTATTCAAAACGTGAGAAACATATGAGTTAGAGACGTCATCTTAGTTTTCTCACACCATTTGTGTGTCCAGCCAGAGTTCTGCCAAAATTGGGTAAAAGTTATTTGATGGTAATGAACAATGATGCCATTTTCAAAGGAAACTAAACCTTTTAAAATTAAATCACAATGATCGAAATATCAATATTTGAAAAATGCGATGACAAAAATATGGTGTTTTTCATATGTTAAATTACATAAAGGGAGGTAGGATTCAATAGAAACATAATTTTGCCTAAAAAGATAAAAACACTTATTTTTTATACTATTTTTTTGTGTATTCAATTTTTTTGTACTTCTCTACTGGATTTTTATTTTTTTGATTAGATTTTTGTTTTTTTTTGTTTTGGATTTTTTTTACTAGATTTTGTTTTTTTTTACTGGATTTTTGTTTTTATGGTTTTGACAAACTTGTGTTTTAGTGGATCATTTCCCTACATAAAACAATGTTACTTTACGCATAAATTTTAGGTTAACTTTTTGTACCCATTAAAACGGCCCTGGTTGGCTTCAAAACTTTTTGTTCAGTTATTTTATATTTTTTAGTAAAATTACACGAATTGACCATGTTGTGTATTGAAGTACACTAAATTACACATTTTGACCCGTTAAAAAGATTAACCATCTTATGTGTAATTAATCTAATTTTTCATAAACAACGTGTGTGTAAAATATAAGTACACTATATGGAGTTTACACATTATTGGATGACTTTCAACATATTCAATCTAATTTCACATGTTTCCTTGGGCAGACTTAGAGATAAAACATAACCAGAACCTAACCTTTCATAACTAGATAGGCCAAACACCTCTAATCACTTTAATTAATCATTTGTTTTACTAATAATTTTGTTTTCTTTGACTTTGACTAACGGACTTGTTCCTGCAGATTTTCAAGGTTTGGTGTCAAGTGCAGCTATGCTGATGCTGGTGTAAAGGACAATTCTTTCACTATAGATGTTGAAGCAAATATTAAAACTGAGAGGGTCTATATACAGATTATTTATTTCGTTTCATTTTGGTTTGTATTTTTTTGGATATTAATAAATGCAAATTAAGTAATCTCATCAAAATTTTGTATTTTTATCAGCTTGTTGTGTTAGGAGGCAGTGGCTTTGTTGGTTTGGCTATATGCAAGGCTGCAGTATCAAGGGGTATTGAAGTCTTAAGTCTAAGCAGGTGTGCCATTTCTTTTTTGTCATCTTTAATGTTACCAAAATATTAATGTACTAAATATGATTAAAAAAAACCACAATTATATATACATTTAAAACTATATCAATGGGGATTGGATTTTATGTTTATATGCTCAAATAGTTTTAAAAGTATATAACAAACAAACATACACAGTATGTTCCTACTATTCAGTAGGTAGGATCTTAGAGGAAGGATTGAGACAAACCTTACCCCTATCCTAGACGGATAAGAGAGACTGCTCCAAAGGAGTCCCCGACTCAATTTATACTAAATATTACAAAATTTAGCTAAAGAAGAAATGGGTCAAATGGTACAAAGGTCAACTAAGACCCATTGTTTTGCAAGTCAACTCGACCCATTATCTATGCTATAAATACTCAAGACCAATACATTATCTTGAGGAAGTCCCTAACAATAAACATGCAAATAATCAAATGCAATGTCAAAGCTCACATTTTATGGTGTTAATGTCTTTTGATTATTTTCTTCAGGTCTGGACGGCCAAGTACCTTGGAATCATGGGAAGATCAAGTGAGTTGGATCACAGGTACGCCAATGATATTCATCTTCATAAGTCAAATACCTAAAATACATTTCATTAGTACTCCCACCGTCTGTTGGATGTTTTACAAGGTTTGTTAAATCCATTTAATTTTTTAGGAGATGTTTTCTATGTAAATTGGGATGAAGTGCTTCCAGGCGCTACTGCAGTTATTTCAACTTTAGGGGGTTTTGGTAGTGAGGAACAAATGCAACGAATTAACGGTGAGGCGAATGTCATTGCAGTAAATGCTTCCAAGGAATATGGTAAGATTCTCTCCATAACTTTTGAGTTTTGACCCATTTGACTATCTTGACCTGTTCATCTCACTTCCATGGGTTCATTTTCGCGCAGGCATTCCCAAGTTCGTGTTGATCTCGGTGCATGACTATAACTTACCGTCATTTTTACTTAATTCTGGGTACTTCACCGGAAAAAGAAAAGCCGAATCAGAAGTTCTCTCCAAATACCCAAGTTCTGGTAATTCACAAAGAATCTTTTCACATTTTTCATTTGATCTTTGTTTAGTAATTCATAACATTTGACTATTTGTTGTGATGATGTTTATGGGGTATATATGTAATTTTCACTAATGCAGGTGTAGTCCTGAGACCTGGATTCATATATGGGAAAAGAAAGGTGGGTAATTTTGAGATCCCCCTGAATTTAATAGGTGAACCAGTTGAAAAACTTCTTGATGCAACTGCAAGCTTCACTAAACCATTGAGCTCTCTACCGGCATCTGATCTAATTTTGGCATCACCGGTTAGTGTTGATGATGTGGCACAAGCTGCGATAAATGCAGTCAAAGATGATGACTGCTTTGGAGTTTTTACAATCAACCAAATCAAGGAAGCAGCAGCTGGTGTCAAAGTGTAGGAACGTGCATGCGTGTTAAGAGTTTATGAATAAATAGCACGTATACAAGTATGTATGTATTTGTTGTATTGCATAATATTGTATAAAGTTAACTACTGGGGAGAAAAATGCAATACAAAGATGCATGATGCCATATGAAGTTGTAATTTTTAAGCCCACAAACTTTTAACCTTTAAGATAGTGTACACAAACAGATAATGCTCAATAAAGTGCTCCCAATCTTACCCGCAAAACTGCACCATTTAAGCTGTCATAACTTGATTAACAATCTTTTATATAATCATGCAAGTGCTATGTATAGCTCCAAACAGCATCCTGAGCTGGATTTACAATTTGAGAGTATCATTTCTTGGAAGAATTCTGCTCTGAGAGATACCTAGAAATGAGAACACAAGGTTACACCATCAGTAAAAGGAAGACCATGTTGACTTTGGTGGTCAAATTGACCATTTCACGAATCACAATTTTAATTTTCTTTTCAAATTAGTTTGAGATAAATGGACCACATAAACAACTTACTTGCCGGTATAAAAACCAGCAGAAAACCAAGCATTCAACACAACCGAAAGATCCGTATGAGATGTCGTCACAACTTGCTCTTTCTTTCCATCTGCAACTCCAAGACGAGTAATTATGCAACTTTATAACACAGCATATTTATGCTGTAAATTAAAAACAAAAATTAATAATTTATATCCACTATAGATCGTGTTAACCTTTGTCTACATCAGGTATGCCAGAAGTTTGTTTGTCAAATGAATGAATGGCTTTGTCCACTGCTCCCATTGCTGCTTTAATAAAACCATCATCTTCAACAGAAACTGAACTTCCATTCTTAGCTAATGAAGTTGAGTATGGGCACACATAGGGACGACAAGAACACATTGGGGGTCCAGAAGTTTGGGGTGCAGATACGGTATGGTATTGAGAATCATAACCAGCACTGTAACCATAACCATAACTTTGTGGGTCCCAATTGCCATATTGGTAAAGTTGTTCTAAAAGCTTTTGTCTTTGTTCCTCAACAGCATTGTATTGACCGAGTAAAAGATTATAATGTTCTGCACTTTCTGCATTAACGTTTGAACAATCCAAATCTTGAATCTGATCACCATTTGATAGGCCCTCATGTTGCTCAACGACTTCAGAAGTACACTTTTCAGTTACTGTGATGTTATTCGTCTCCATGTATGCACTATACACAAAGAGCCAGGCAGTAATGATAAATTTTGAAGACAACTTGATGTATGTATACACGCACATACCTTTTAGCTTCATTGCTTTCACTGAAAATGTTTTGTACACCTTCTTCTGTGTCTTTTGTGATTCTTTCTTCCTTAAGAGAACCGTTGTCACCTTCTTTGTCATGCATTACCTGATTAAAAGACGTTCATTTTGTAAAGTTAATGAATAGTTTAATGCTACGTGTTGCAGATGTTGCCATCTGCAGTGTATATGACTAACTCTACAGATCAAGAAAGCGCCTTAAAGCCTAGAGGCGATGTCTCATGTACTTCTGGGTCAAAGTTGGGGTTTGAGTGACAAGAAACAAACAACAAAAGGAATAAAGATTGATATGTTAAACAAATGAGACACAGAACTTGGATACAAACATACCCACAAATCGGTAGGGTCTTGGATGAGAGGAAGGTTTGGCAAACCTTGCGTCCTTACCCTATATCTCAATGGAATAAAAAGTTGCTTCTGAGCTAACAAATATGTACAATAGATTTTTTTTAAGAAGAATCTCTCTATCTACATAACACTATCAATCAATCTGTATACTGTCTTACATATAACATGACATATTAACATATACAGATAAACAGCATACCGCATTTAAAAACTCAAAACCTAGATCAACTTTAATCACAAATTCAGCAAAATCAGACAAGTTTAAGGAAGTTGAGCAAAATCTGAGCAATACATAAAAAAATCAAGTTGTTTTTCTGGCATTAATCATCACTTCCTGTGTAATCACTTCACTATTCCCTGATGCAAGTTTCAATCAGAACTCCAAACACATAGCACTAGTTTTTATGAAATCAATAGAGAAATAGATACCTTATATTTGGAAATAGCATCGTCAAGGGCTTTCACAAGAGCAGAATCGTCCCAAAGTACTCCATTTTTCGCCATTGTTTTCTGCAAGTGTGCCGCATTCGCATTCGCATTCGCCTGGCTGTATATACATGGGAATTGGAGCGACGAAGTGTTCAAGAATGCCCTCTCTATTTCTAAATTTGACATTTACCACCCTCGTATTTGATATGCCAATAGCTTTTATTTTTGGGTTATGCTAAATATACTCCTCTTTGTATTTTTTTTACTTGTCGTACCACCTTCTTAAGTTTTTTAAATATATATACAAGTAAACCTTATGTTTTTAATCAACTAAAAAGATCCATAAACCTTTAAACAAAAACGTGAGGGACTGTTTTTACAAAACTCAAACATCACGGAATCATTATCATCATCAATTCATCGTTTAAAAATCAAATAAATACGAAATCCAAGCTTAAATAACCATAGTCGAACTCAAACTCAAAGTCTATTAAAACGAGCATAAAACTCAAAATTAATTGAACCCAAACAATCTTTTTACCTCTGCGAAACTCTCTGCGTAAACAAAAGCTATTCACAATCTTAACACAAATCAAGAAAAAAGCATGTAAGAACCCGGCGGTTCGACTTCGGTTCATCAAGCAACGAACATGAATTAGTTAGCTAAGGTAGGTGTTTCATATACAATTACACTCGTTTTTGTTCGAGAAACGAAAGCCCTATGTTTGTAACAACAATCGGGCCTCAGTTCAATCGAATTTGAACAAAGAGGAACCAGGGTTCATACAATTAAATCTTATTTTGGATGAATTTAATTTTATATTTTGTATAGGGTATGACAAGTAAGAGGGGATACGTTTAGTAGAATTTAAAGTAAAAATAATATTTGGTGTATTTTGGTTGTGTTATATAGTTGAAGGGTTGATTTTAACAAATTTATATTTAATATTTTAGGGAAGAGGGTATGACAAGTTCAAAAGAGGGGTACATTTAGCCACACCCTTTGTTTTTTCATACTACAAAATCTTTTGATAAACGAATTTTTAGGGGTATAAAGATTTTGTTTCTGAAAATAAGATTGTTGATATTATTAAAAAAAAAAAGTTATTAGTTTTGAGACGTAAGCATCTAAACAAACATCGCATATTTTTTTAAAAATATTTTTCTTTTACATGAATCATATTGTCTAAACGATGATTTTAGTTAATCATGTTTCTTTTCAAAATTTATGTATACAATCATTTATAATAACAACGGAAAAGTCCTCTTTAAGAATTATATGTCATTTATATCATTTCTAATTTTTATAACTAAGGTCAAATAAACTTTTACATAAATAAATATTGGGTGATAGAAAACTGAAGATGTAATTACCGGGGCCTTTCACTGTTAATGTCTAACTATCCAATCTTTACATAAATAAATATTGAGTGAGGATAGTAATATCACATTAGAAACTCGGCATCAGAGAATATACTATTTCTGTGTGTGTAGAGAAGGGGTATTGAGAGTACATTCTTTTCTAAAGGTTAAGGACCGTTATGTCCTTTTCCCTATTTCCTTTCCTTTTTATAAGGTTTTTTTAGGGTTTTATGGCCCTACGTTAAAAAATTATGTTTTTCATTAGTGGACCTATTTTTTATAGTCCCACCACAACTGATTTTCCTTTTACGTGATTGGTAAGGTTTTATTTATGGCCCCCACCAATTATAACTGATTTTTTCCGAGATTTTTCCAGATGTTATCATTTAATATTAACATTTTTATATACTTACCTCTTCAAAACCCAATTATAATGTAGATAGAATATATATGTGTGTGTGTGTGTATTTACTGTGTATACAACAGTAATTTAAGTAAAACCAAACTTCAAAAGCTAGGAAAAAAATGAGATCAACAAATAAAAAAACACATCAAAACTAAAACAACAAAGGCCAAAGAAGATCGGATATAGTTGGTTTTCTGCAAGATCTATTTCAGTAGAGTGTATGATGTCGATGGCCAAACTACCCGAAATTAAACCTTTTTATCCTCCTCAAAATTTAAAAATTCATCTCTCAAGTATTATACTGCTAAAATAAAGCTCTCGCTTGGAATAAACGAGAAAGCCACCCAAAACCTATTTAGAAACAAATTATGTAACTATCTTCTAAAAATCATATAAAACATTAACCAGTTCATATGAAATATAAAACATTAACCAGTTCATATGAAAACATCTTTTGCTAATCTTTAGAAACCTCTCTTCGAACACCTCTTTTTATTACGAGGCCAAATTCCTCTCCTCAAAACTATCGGATTCTAAATGAAAAACTTTTGAAGCTTCGTTACAAGTTATGATCAACACCTTTGCATAACAAGAACTATATTATCTACCTCCTTCTGAAATTCATGATATATAACTTCAATGTCCATGCAAACCACAACATCCTACGAGTTGAAAGAAGTACCAATCAGACGTTTAAAAGAGTAAGAAATCATGTATCTGAATGTAAAACTAATGCGTCATATGAGTCGAAAGAGAACAATTAAACGTTTAAACTAGAAAGAAATCATATATCCGGATCTAGTATGTATTGAACTATTGAAGTATCTTAAAGCAACCATTTACTTTTATTAAATTGAAAATATATTTTCTTAACAATATAATATAATATAATATTATAAGTTTGAGATCGTATTTCAATTCAGATAATGTTAAAAGAACCGATAAGCCCCTGATGAACTCATTTCCTGTTTGAAACACCAACAACGTATCATGAAAGTGTCATTCTCCCTTTCATCGTCGAAACCCTCAAACTCTACCCTCTGTTCTTCATCTGACCAAAATGATCAGTCCGAACAAAAAGAATTCATTACTGAGTTCGATCCTTCCAACACCCTAACCAATTCTATTGTAATTCCCCCAATTCCCAACGAATGGAATCCCCAAATGCGATCGATGAACATCGATTCACCCACACAGTCCGACCGCCCAACCATTGAATCTGAATCAGACCCCAATTTTGCCTCCGAATGCAATATATCCAACACTACCAACTGTAGAAAAGGTTATGGTTCTGATTCGGCGTTTTCAATTGATCGTTTGATGCTAATGAGGCTGAGAAATGATTTGAAAAGATAGCCGGATGATAGAGGATTGGGGGAGTTTGATGATGTTCCCGTGGAAGACTTTGCGCGTGCGTATTTGAAAGGGTACGGATGGTGTGAAGGAAGAGGGATCGGAAAGAATGCAAAAGAGGATGTTAAGGTGGTTGAATATACAAATAACGCTGCCGGAGAAGGGCTAGGGTTTGTTCGAACAGTTGAGGGTGATCGTAAAACTGTGAAATCGAAAACATTTGTTAACAATGGGGGAAAAGATTAGCATTTTATGAAGCTGAATTTTGAAGGTATTGAATTAATTGATTATGTTTACAGTTGTTGAGTTGTATTTGGTAAATGTTATATCTTTTATGCTGCAGCATATGATAGTTGAATGAAATAGCTTTAGAAACATAAATTAGAGTAACCAAAAGCCAAAAACTTAGAACATGAGGTTCCAATTAATGATGAATGAATTCATGTTGATTAGATGCATGAAATATATGTTTGATGATGATGCCTGTCATGTTAAGAATCTAAGTGACAATGTACAATCGTTCACTCACTTGATTGCTTATATGAATGTGTTTTGTTCTACTATGGAACACAGTGTTCTTTTTAACTAAAGTAAATGATATCTTGGCCTCTTGAGTGTGTAATAGGTTGATATCTTCTTTGGTGACCAAGGATTCAAATCCGACAGTTGGTAGGCTAGATGGATTTAGGCATTTAGCAGTACATAGGTGCTAATAAAAGAAAAAGGTAAATGATATATATATATATAGAGAGAGAGGAAGGTTCATGAGAAAACTATCATTTTTTTAAGAAAACCAAGAAAACTAATTTCCACCAATCACACAATTTATAATTTATTTATTTATTTAATTCCCAAGAGGGTAATTTAGTAAATGTGTAAACTATTATTTTAAGTAATTAATCTATCATTTATCACAAATGAGCTGTGTATTACCTGGATGTAAAACCACCGCCATAAAAAACAAATAAACCCAAAGATCATTTGGATATTACCATAGACCAAACAGAAGCGGGGATTCCTCCTTCGTCATCACCGGAAGCGAACCCGGTTAGCCATCTGGATCAAAAACTCACATCCTTGATCGCCATTTGACGCCGGAAAAGATCTTGAAGTGAAAAGGTTTGATGTTCGATAAAATCGTCGCTAGAAAGTTATGATTCGATCAAGGTTGTTTTTGCGATTTTGTAAGTTGTGTTGTTCATATATGGGTTCTATTATACACGAATTCGCTGAAAAGTAGAGGATTACGCACTCCTCCCTCCATGGAGAAAAAACCGATTTATGTAGAACAAGTGGTTCGAGCCGTATTGTTGGACGGTGAACTATTCTACGGCAAATATGTAGTGTTTGTAACAAAAAAAAAAAAGAAATTAATAATGCCTCCTCAACTTTCGTATAATATTTGTAAGGGATTTCAAACCTATGTAACCTCGTTCAAAAAAAGTTTCATAGTTCTTTTTTCTTGAATGTTTACTATATGTAAATCAAGTTTGTTTGTATGGTTATCCGTATGTATGAATGTTTACATGTATGTTACTTAATCAAACTAATTCATTTTTATGATTACATATATGTAATCATGTTTACATATAAATAGTTAGGTTAATTACATACATATATATAATCATATAGTTTTGTTGAAAAAATTCAGATTTTTTTGTATGAAAAAATTTAGATTGTTTGAAATTCAATTTTTTGAGTGAAAAAATTGATAACTAATAGGTTTATATGATTACATATATGTAATCATTTTTACATATGTAAATAGTTGGGTTGATTACATACATGTAATTAAGTGGTTTTTCTTAAATGATTATATATATCTTTTTGTTGAATGCTTATATATATAATAAAGTTTACTTGTATGATTACTTACATGTAAGCATGTTTTACATGTATGTAACTTGATATAACTAACTCGTTTGCATGATTACATATATGTAATCATGTTTACATATATAAGCAGTTGGGTTGATTACATATATGTAATCAGATGGTTTTGTTAAACAAAATTGGATTTTTTATATTAAAATATTCAAATTGTTTGAATTCAATTTTTTGAGTTATATTAGCTTAGTTAATTTTTTAAATATAAATTAAAAAAGAAGAGAGAGGAGAGAGAAAAAAGAAGAGAGTGATTTTAGGGATTTTTATTAAATAGATGAAAGATAAAAAAATTTGTTTTGACTATCATACCCTTATGATCTTATAATTATATCCTTTAATCATCATTTATTTACAAAATTGCCATTATCCGATCTCAACCATAGATTGCTTAGATCAATGGTGAAAAAGTGGTTTTCTTAGTTTTCTAGAAAATGAGGGTTTTCTTAGGAACCCTCTCCTATATATATATGATTGTGAACAAATAATAACTCACTCTTAAAACATTAACCTGAAATAACCTGTTAAGATAAAGCCAAATCTTGGATTTTTTTTAACATCATTGTAAGATATCTACAACACTCTCTTCTTTTATGAGTTTGCGAAAATTCATGATCGTTTGAGACCTAACATCATTGTAAGTTTTAGGCATAAAATAGTTATAGTGTTGTAAGTGAAAAACTTACAACGATGTGACATCTTAAACGGTGATGAATTTTTGCAAACTTATAAAAGAAGAAAGTGTTATAGATATCTTACAATGATGTTAAAAAAAATCTAAGATTTGGCTTCATCTTGACGGGTTATTTTGGGTTAATGCTTTAAGAGGGGTTATTATGTGAACATTACCCTATATATATATGGAAAGGATAAAAAAATAACCCACTAAATATGTAATAACCCGAAATAACCCGTCAAGATCAAGCCAAATCTTTAAAAAATTTTTAACATCATTGTAAACGCATTTAGAACACTTTCTTATTTTATGAGTTTGCGTAAATTAATCATCGTTTGAGAGTTATCATCGTTGTAAGTTTTGAGGTAAAACAATTACAATACTGTAAGTTACAAAATTTTAAAAACTTACAACGATGATAACTCTCAAACGGTGATGAATTTACGCAAACTCATAAATAAGAAAGTGTTCTAAATGCGTTTACAATGATGTTAAAAAAAATTCGAAGATTTGGCTTAATCCGGGTTATTGCATATTTAGTGGGTTATATATACAACCATCCCCTATATATATATATATATATATAGGGAGGCATTCCATTGAGAACCACTTTTATGTTAGGACTTGAGAACTGCATAATACACATGTACATAATGTATTAAAATATTTTTAATTGGGGAGAAAAACATAGAGCAGTTAAAAAATCACTCTATGCACAAAACTTAAAGCATAATGTACAAGTGTATTATGCAGTTCTCAAGTTCCTAACATAAAAGTGGTTCTCAATGGAATGCCTCCCTATATATATAGGGTAAGGATCCGTTGTTAACTCTCCTTATTGACATAACCCGAATTAACCCATGAAGATCAACCCGAATTTTTTGTTTTTTTTTTTCAAAATCTTTGTTTTACATGTAAAAGAGTATGTTCTTTTATGTGTTTGTTCAAATTCTTTTTCGTTTGAGATCCTACATCACTGTAATTTGCCTTACAGCGCTGTAAGGCAAATTACACTGATGTAGGATCTCAAACGAAAAGGAATTTGCACAAACACATAAAAGAACATACTCTTGTACATGTAAAACAAAGATTTTGAAAAAAAAAACAAAAAACAAAAGATTCGGGTTGATCTTCATGGGTTAATTCAGGTTATGTCAATAAGGAGAGTTAACAACGGATACTTACCCTACATATATATATAGGGACTTATTCCATTAAGAACCACTAAATATGAAAGAACCAAAGGAAAACAAAAGATTCGGGTTGATCTTCATGGGTTAATTCGGGTTATGTCAATAAGGGTGGGTTATTATAGGATGCGAATCCTATATATATATATATATATATATATATATATAGGAAAGTGTTTAAATGATAACCTATGGATAGAGCAATAACTCATTAACTTAAATCTAATGGCTAATCAAAAAGTTGAGTGTATAGGATTATGGCATGTGTCATCTTTCTTATTTAAATAAAGAATGGTATTTTAGTCATTTACACCATATTAAAAAGCTGGAATTAATTTGGTAGTGTCATGTGTCACATTCTAATATATTATAATATATTTACTTTTTTATTTAAAGTTTACCTCATTTTTTTTATGCATGCATAACTTTTTTATCCTATAATATTTTTTTTTTTATAAAAATTGCACCATTTTACTCGTCTTATTTTTATCTTTAATTCTGTTATAGTCTTGATTAAGTTTTTTTATTTTTTTCGGATGTTCGTATTTACACCAATGTAACGAGTTGTAACGAATTTGAGTTTACATTGTTGTAGATTAAATATGGGTTACGTTTAGGAATGTAAACGAGCCAAACCGATCCCAAGCTCGCTAATTGTGTTATATTCTTGACAAGTTTTTTTATTTTTTCCGGATGTTCGTATTTACGTCAATGTAACAAGTATAAACATAACACATTGTTTGTAATGAATTGTAACGAATTTTGGTTTACGTTGTTATAAATTAAAAATGAACTACGTTTACGGTGTAAATTAAAGTAAGCCTAACATATTTGTTACATCACTGTAATTAAATAATTGATACAATGTAACCATATTTATGTACAACAATGTAACCATATTTGTTACATCACTGTAAATAAATAAATGATACAACATAACTAGGGGTGTTAACGAGCTATTTTGTCTAATCGAGCCGAGCTCAAGCCTTAATGAGCTCGGGATTGGATCGGCTTGTTTACACCCTAAACGTAACCCATTTTTAATTTACGAAAATGTAAACTAAAATACGTTACAATTCGTTACAAATAATGTGTAATGTTAATATTTGTTACATTGCTTTAAATACGAACATCTAAAAAAAATTAAAAAACCTAGTCAAGCCTATAACGGAATTAAAGAGAAAAATAAGACGAGTAAAATGATGCAATTTTTATAAAAAAATATTATAATTTAAAAAATTTATGGTTCTATAAAAAAAGAGGGGGTGAATTTAAATTAAAAAAATAGACATATTATAATATATTAGAAGGTGACACATGACACCACCAAATTAATTATAGTTTTTAAAAATGGTGCAAATGGCTAAAATACCATTATGTATTTAAATATGAAAGATGGCACGTGGCACAATCGTATATACTCAACTTTTTGATTAGCCATTAGATTTAAGTTAATAGGTTATTGTTTTATCCATGGGTTATTATTTGAGCACAATCATATATATATATAGGAGACGGATCCAATACAAAGGAGGTTTAACGTGAGAAGGATATGAAGTAATTCTAGCCCTTGATCAAATTAATCAACGTTAAGATTTAGTGGCCCACATTTTTCATTTAAAATTTGCGTGAATTAGAGCTTGAAGGGCAAAAAAAAGTAATAGCCTACATTTGTTGACTTTTTGATGGGTAAATCAAGTTCCACCATTTTTTTTATAAATCGAATAGGTTTTAAATGGTTAATCGTTTTTCAAAAAAAATTACACCATAAAATAGAGAATTTATCTTTAATTTGAGTATAATATTGCTACGGTTTTCTTTCATTTTTTTTACGTGGTCCGTGATTATTGGTACATGATTATCAGTTGGTCCGTGATTTTTACATTCGTTACGTGATAATTGGTCCATGATTATTCAGTTTGCCCTTAATTATTTTGATTTTTATACGTGGTCCATGATTTGTTACATATGGTCCGTGATTAGTAGTCCGTGATTATGCAGTTGGTCTCTTTGATTATGCAGTTGGTCCTTGATTATGCTTGTAAAACGATGGTCCGTGATTTTATATAACACGGTCCGTGATTTTACACGGACCATTATACCCCTTACCCAGATTACACGTGGCGTATTCTAGTGGCTTCCTACGCTTCTCACGTTAATTTCCTTTCTACAATAACCGGCCCCTATATATATATATTGGTTTTGGTTTTTAGAGATGATAGATTTTAGAGTTGATCAAACGAAGGCTGTGTTTTACAGAGAATTTAAATATCATGAAAACATATGCCCTTTAAAATGAAATAATGATTGATAAATAAAATATTTTGAAACTGGAAAAATAAAACATTATTTAAATGCAAACTTGATAAAACTTTTGTAGTAGACAAGGAAAAAAGAACTTTGAGGCAATTTTTATGTTCTTTTTTATTAATGAAAACAATATTTAAATAATATATTATAATTTGAAAGTGCATTGCAAAGCATTGCAAACTACAAGTGAGAAACTAACAAGAACTTGAAAACGTGGAAAAGTGATAAATATAGTCGAGGAGCATGTGATCGTGATTTCTTGCAATGCGTTTGCTTCTAGGGTTGCACAAACCGGTTTTTTTTACCAAACCCGTTCGGTTTAGAAACCGGTCCAGTTTGGTCTACTGATGGTCAAAACGGTTAGGGTGAAACCGGTTCGGTTTGGAAACCGGTTTTGAGGGGTTTGAAACCGGTTTGGGTCGGTTTAGGAACCGGTTTTAAAGGTAAGATCCCGAAACTATGCCAAACCGGCGGTTCGGACCGGCTTGGAAACCGGTTTGGCTGGAATCGGTTTGTCTAGAACCGGTTTCTAAACCCAGACCGGTTTTTTTGTTTCCCTCTATTTGCTTCAAGAAGCTTTTGGGCTTGACTATCTTACGGTTGAGCCTGGTAGGCTGGTATCATTGGCTATTTTGTGATGTGCTCAATTGGGTCAGCTTGTGGCCTGTAACATGTGTCTCAAACAATAATCATATGTTTACATACTAGCCTACTAGGTTAGATAGATTTGTATTACACAAATTAAAAGTTTAAAACCAACAATATATCATTCTTATAAATACAAAACCTGTTTTACAAATATATAATTAATATTAAATGGATGGGAAAAAAAATCAGGATGAGCAATGATTGGGTAAACAAATTAGAGGTTTTGAAAATACAATTATTTAGATGAGAATGATGGATTGGTTTTAGATTTACTGAAAAAAAACATCATGAACAATTTGCACGAGAAATATTTTATGAGGTGAATTGTAGTAATGGCATGTGTTTCTGTTTATACTCTTTTATTATTATAGAGATACAAGTCAATGCACATAAAAAGAGTGGGATGTTGAATGTAAGACTGGATAGTTATTAGATTGATTCCGTTAGTTGGATAAAAAAAATCACAATATCATTTCTTTCTTTTGTGTATTTTAACACAGAGTACCTTACGGATTTGGCCATTTTAATTTAAGTCAATCAAAAATATAATCTTCTATTAGTGCAACCCCTTTGATTTAAACAAATAACGGTTTAGCATATGTGGTTTAAACAACAAACGGTTTAGGCCCCCAACCATAGTTAAGTTTGGGGGTCAAAACCGTTAGAATAGTTAGATTTGAGAGCCAAAGCCATTAGTTGTTTAAACTACATGTGCTACATGGATAAAAGATTTTATTTTGAGTTGAATTGTTGAAATAGTTAAAACAATAAAACCGTATGGGCCAAAACTGTAATTTACACTTTAATATAAGAACGAAACATGTATATGTATAGCCGCATAGGGGTTAAAATGGTTCTCAGGTTCTTGAACATATATATAAGAGTTAAATCTCTTATTTATATTTATGTGTGTGCGCACGCACGTGTGTGTAGAGCAGTGATAATTTACAAAAGATTAAAACCGTAGAAAGTGTAAGAAGACACAAAATAAGACACGTGTGTTTTATGTTGAAGGGTATAAACATTAACACATAAATGGAGGCTGCAAATGCAAGTCGTATGTAACTTCCATCAAATTTTCTAAACATATGTAACTATTTTATACGTTAATATTTTTTTAAAAAAATACACCATATATATATATAGGATTTGGTTCAAATAAGAACCCTGTGTAATTACGGCAACTGAGTGAACTTTGACAAGAAATGCCCGAATCTTTGGTTTTTTTTCATGGTCTTTATTATATATACTAGTTTATTAACCCGTGTATTACACGGATTAATTATAAAATATTAAATAGTTATTAATAAAAACTTAGGAATTATAAAACCATAAGTATAGACAAAAATTTTATGTAATAGACTAACAATTAAAAACTCTAATAACTAAATAATTATTATTTGATCTTCTAAGTTTGTAACAGCTAAGATTTGTAAACTATGAAATTGAAAACTTCATATAGTATTTTATGTCAAAAGTATAGTTTTTCCTATCATTTCTTTAAAACTTTTGGTTTTTAAAATAATCATTTTTATGTATTTTGCTTAAAAAATTGTCATTTGTTTATAAAAATCATATTGTTTAAAACTTAGTTTTATAGTTAATTTCATTTTTAAAAATTCATCTTCTAAGTAAACTTGTTTTTTAAAAAACTATTAATATCCTAAAAATAACGATTTTCTATATTTCTTATTTATAAGAAAATTATAATTTTTAGAAAAAATTATGATTTTAATAAAAATTAAACTTCAATTTATTTTAAACTATTTTTAATTCTTAATATGAAATAAGCTAAATAATATGATTAATTATAATATTATTTAATAGGAGAGATGGTATAATTATTTATTAAGAAAGACAATTAAATGAAACACCAATAATATGACATGTGGCATTAGTATTCCAAAAACATGACAAGTGGCAAAATTATTTTTTTTATTATAGTAGTAAGATTTAGGAGGGGTTTCTTTTTTGTGTTTTGGCTAATTCGCAGTGCAAATTGAATTTGCATCGGTGTAAAATTTTTGCACTTTTCTAAATGTTGCGAAATGCAACTCAAATTTACACCGAGGCAAATTTGATTTGCACTGCAAATTAGCCAAAACACACAAAAAAAAACCCCTAAATGTGTATAATAAAGACCATGAAAAAAAACCAAAGATTCGGGCATTTTTGGTCAAAGTTCACTGGGTTACCACAATAACAGTGGGTTACCAACGGGGGAGAAGATCAAATGTTAACTCATGTTTATTGCGTTAACCGAATAACTGCATCTTATTACTTTGGGGCCCACACTAAAGTAAATCCAAAAGTGTAACTTTTTTCATTTTTTTAATTAATGTAGGGTCCACTTACATTAACAAAAAAATAGGAAAAAAAACTACACCTTTAGATTTACTTTAATGTGGGCCCCAAAGTAATAAGATGTAGTTATTCGGTTATCGTAATAAGGAAGGGTTAACATTCGAACCATCCCCTATATATATAATAGATTCGGTATAGATTATAGATTTTTAAACCTCATTATTAGAAAAAAGAACACTTGAAAATTTTAACTTATTATCATTAACAAATAACTTTCCAAAAAGTTATTATTAAAGAAGTTTTTCCGTTGTTAGTCTATGTTAAAACAATTGCGTGGCGTATATATTTTTTTAGCTAATACAGAATCTTAAAGTTAAGGGTTTAAAAGTAAAAGGTTAAAGATAAAAAAAGAAGTTATTAAAAGAAGATTATTCCACCCAAGTCCCAATAGGTTATTCTAAGACGTTTTGAGGTACTTTATAACCTTTCTTTACCAATATTAAGAATAGTTATCTAAATTTTCATCAATAAATTTGATTTAAATTGTTTTTATATCAAACATTACACATAAATAATTAGAACTCAACTAAGAATCTCAAATTGGATATGAGGCCATTGTGATAGAAAAGTATAGTTGCCGAGTTATCAAAGTAAAGTTTCATTATTGCAACGAATTGGCTTGCTTTTGACGTTTTAATCTAAAAGTTTAAATTTTAATCGTTTATCACTAAAGTTGTTCACAAACAATTTATGAATACTAACTAAACTAAAATTTTTGTTCATGTTCGTTTACTAAGGAGTTAAACTTATTCACAAATAGTTAATGAATGCAAACAAACATATGCTATTAATAAAATAATAATCAATATTTTTAGTTCAAAACATTAGTGATTATCAATGAAAGTAAATAGAACACGGATAAAAATTTCCCTTCAGTTATTGTTTATGAAATGTTCGTGAACAAATTCAATGCTAAACGAGTTGTTTTTGGTTTGATTACAAGCTCTGCTCTACAATTAAATTAACTCTCTTTAAACCCTCTTCTGTAAAAAAAAATAATAAATAAATTTTTAACTCTTTTTTTTTCTTCCATATGCTTAACAAATTTGAAACCTATTATTTATATCTTGTAATGGAATTAAATTGTCAACTCTTTGAAGTTAACAAGTTTTCGAACAACTTGGCTCATTTGACTGAAATGATAATACAATAATTTTCGTGATAAAAATGATGAAATTTAAACTTTTGAATTAGAATATCAAAATAACTAAATAACTAAATCACAAAATAAAATGATATATTAAGACATCATATACTGCAGTATAAATTAACAATGTTATTTTATTATTTTTAATCTGAATAAACAATGTTTTTATTAGCATACATTTTATGACATTATATACTATAATATGAATAAACATTATTTAAAATCAAAATTTGTCAAAAAGAAATATATGTTATTGTCTCTTTTTTAAATACGCTTTTATGTTTACAACAAAACTTTATCTCAATTTATAAATAACAATTGCAACATGCTTTTGTATTTACATTTTAATAAAAAAAACCAAGGTAATTACACAACTTCATAGACTTCTTTGTACGTATACAATCATGTCAATATCACATTGTCATTGTCATTGTCGTAAGACATGATGACACATAGTTTTTTTTTTATGAACACACATGTAATTCTCTTCTGCAAAGAGAATCACATTCTTACTAAATTCAAACTAAAGTTTTTTTTTTTTTATAATGAACAAACGATGTATTTTTCTTTAAACCAAAGGATTAAAATATTTTCAGCACAACTTACACTCAGCCATGTGATCTTTAGATGGACCTAAAAGCTAAAATGCTTACTTTTACGCCTATCCTTCAAGGGCTCCAAAGGATCAAATTCAATACTAAAAAATCCTACAAAATAAAGTTACAAATTTTAGTCACAACAGTTGAACCAATTTAACCAACAAATTCGATTCACAAGCATCGGAATACATATCAACCAAAGCATCTCAGCTTCTTTTCGAAACGATAGGAAACGTGCATTTGTTTCAGGCGGATAAACAACCAATAAAGCATAAAGTACAATCTTTATCAGTATGCTTTAATTTGGAAAAGATCAAGATATTCAAAAAATGGATACTTTGGAACAAAGTGGTTAAAAGGAAGATCTGGATTTTATTGCTAGAAAATAATGAAGGGAGTTGTTCCTCTTAGGATGTGAAAAGGAAGGCAGTAGATTTTGTGACATTTTTCATCTCACAAAAATTAATCAACAGTTAATAACATGATGTACATCAAAAGAAGCTGCTAAAATGTTAACTACTTGCCTTCAAATTTTGAAGAAAACGAGAGAAATAAAGGATCTCCTGCCGAAGACCGTAAAAAACCCGGCCCAAGAACCGTTAGAACATCAACATCGTGCCAATCATGCCCCACTTTGAGGGCCTGCACAAAAAAAATATACTTTCTTCCATCTAAAAATATGTGGGTCAATTTTCTGCAGCTTCCACTGGTTTTTCTGTGTTTGTTAGAACTTACAAACCCAGTTTGGGTCCTGGTTAAAAAAGTCAGCATACTAAGAAATCAGTAGTCAAAGCGACCCGTGTTTTCCAACCCTGTAATTGAAGGGCCTTTAACTTTGAGTCGTTTTGGACCTTTTTCTAGAGGCAGTTGTTCCCTTGTGGTTTTTCCGAGTTCATGGTACGAATTGTAATCTTTGTATTTACTCACAGCTTCTTCATTTCCCGTTTTGTTGTACTTGATAGAGATGTGAGTGGTGGATCCTTTATTTGATACACTTTGACTGACTTCTTTTGACTGAATGGAGCCCTCAGATGTAGAATCGTTCAGAGATCTTCCTTGAGACAGTACTTTCTTTAACCGTTTTAGCCCCTGTGGGTACAGATGTTGATGAGTAGTCAAAAAGCCTAAATAAATGTCTTATAGAAACTGGATTTTGACCCATTTAGTTGCAACTGTGTAGAACACGATTATGCTAAAACAATAACGGGTTAAATGGGTGGTATAAAATAACTTAAAAAGAAACAGGTCAAAAGGGTCACGAAATTACTAATAAAAAACATTTTGAGTTATAGAGAAGAAGTAAATTAACAGGATTGAGCTATGGCATGAACAAATCATTACCTGATTTTCAGACCCTGGAGGGACAGAATCATGTGTATTTTTGTGCTCTGACTTCGAAGATGAGCGGCGTTTGACTCTAAATGTTTCAGAGTCAGAACCTTGACTTTCTTGACACGAAATTCCAACATCCACATTATTATTACTATAACCATGCACCTGCTATGACAAAACTCATCCTTATTAGATCCCACGTGCCATTTAACATGTGCTTTCCCTAAATTGTAGAGCTTAAACTTACATGGTTACTTAAAGATATATTTTCTGATGAAGAACAAATTGTAGAAGCATTCAGAATCTCCGAGCCACGCTGCTTATGGTTGTAGGTTGACTCAAACTTGTTCATATCAGGTCCAGAGAAGATTTTGCAATATGGATAATATGCTTCGTGTTCGGTTAGTGGATACAATCTAGATAGTAGAATCATGTCGGTAGCAACATTAGATTGCTGTTGAACCTCATTTACAATGTCTTTTTCCTGCTCATACATTCTGGCTACATTCTCCATGTCTAAGATATCATCCTTCACAGAGATTGTAAAAGTGTCACCACAAGGTAGGTTAAGTTGCTTGAAGTCTGAAATGGCAACTTCTCATATTATTATTTTTGAAAAAAAAATCCACAAATAAGCTAAAATGGGACAACTTTTTTACACATTTGCATATTAATGGATTAACGTCATTAATCCTATTATCAAAGATTAGATTATCACTGTAGGGTTACCACATAAGTGGGTTCCCAATTTCCCATGGTCATAAAAAAAAGGAAAAAAAAAGATTAGATTATCACTGTGATGAGCATTTTCTTTTAATTGTATTTAATGCCTTAAAAAAATTTAATAAGTGTAAAATAGTTTCAACGCTTACACGAAGTGACCTTTATGAAAATAAAAGTTAGACCATGCCTATATAAACAGAAAGATGAAAACTCAACATACCATGGCGAAGGCACACAAGATGAAGATAGCAACTGCAGTTTATATATGCTACATAACAATCCCTTTTGCAAACACTACAGAGAATAGTTCCATGAGAGTGTGTGGAAGCACCCATGTATCCTCTTAATTTCATTAGACACCAACGGATACGATGATGGAAATGGATCAGATTCACAAACGCTGCTTTAACGTGTCTATGAGAGATTCCATCTTCACAAGTTTGATCATTATACTCCATACTTGAATAAAGAATCATGGATTCTTTGCACAAAAGTTCCTCGTAAGGAAGAAGAGGTGTACGGTTTAAAAGTGCATAATGATGACTAGCTATTGAACCTAACAAGAACCAATCACCCATTGCAAAATTTACAGCCTCACTGCAATTAAAACCTAATGTATAAAGGTAATACTAGTATTAGAGACAGAAAATATTACATGTTATAGATAGGAAATTATGAAAATGAATATACCATGATTAAATCCTGCATGATATGCCCGTGGAAAGGTTATCACGAATTCTCCAGGTTTTTGGACAGCTTTATAAACTGGAACATTGTATTGTGATAATATACTAGGAGGAAATAAAGTTGTCTTTCCTAAAAGAACATCAAAAGCACCATCTTCTCCGTCAGCTGATAAAATGCCATCAGTGTACACTTTCTGTTGAACTAACTTTTCAAAATCCAGAGCAGCATGACCAGGAACACCATACCATGTTTTTGCAGCTCCACAATGATGATAATTCATGCTGCAAAATGCAAGGATATCACAGCATGACCAGGGACACCATACCATGATGTGCAAAAAATACATTATGTGGAAAATATTTAATAAAATTAAATACCTATACAAGTAATGATCTTCTACATGCCAGGCAAACATGCTAAATAGCATCCCAATGTAAAGCATAGGCTCAGTAACTCCCTACCAAATAGGAACAATAGCTAAGAAAATTGATATAAACAAATGTTTAGAAACAAAGGAAAGAATCTCTAACTGAATTATGAATACCGGGATCGTTGTTTCAAGAAGACGTAGAGTAGAACGAGACAGTCTTGAAACTTTCTGAATTCAGAAAAGGAACAATTGATTAATGATGTTGAAAGTAAGAAACATGCAACAAAAGAGTATATTAAAATACAACTATAAGTAAGAAACATGCAACCACAAACCCAATAAAGACAATGTGATAGAGATTCTTATATTGACACCGTTACCAAAACTCAGTTAATTATGAACACCCAGAAAGCATTAATAGTTAGTGAGAAACAATAAAAAGTTGAATGATTGAACCAAAATGAAAACCTTTAAATTCCATTTGCTACTTGCAAGTTGATCAGTGGGAGAAGATGAAAACGCACTGCCATCAACATCGCAAGCGTATTCAACACTTTCAGTTTTTCCACAAGCTATTTCATTCCAGAATTCTTTTTCCACATATGAAACAGGAAGACACCCATTACTATAAAATCTACGAGCAAAAATCTTGTTCGCCATT
Organism: Mikania micrantha; assembly: GCA_009363875.1. Taxonomy (NCBI): domain Eukaryota; kingdom Viridiplantae; phylum Streptophyta; class Magnoliopsida; order Asterales; family Asteraceae; genus Mikania; species Mikania micrantha. The sequence goes on along the minus strand of CM018693.1, from coordinate 12,218,991 downwards.
TTCTCATAATCACGGAATGTATAATTTCTGATAAATACAAACCATCACACAAGCTGAAAAAAATAGATATACTATGCATAATATATTAAATATAGATGGGGTATCCACCTTCCACTCATGAAGAAGGTGACTTTATCATCAGTATTCCACTCAGCAAGACGCAGAGGTTGCACTCTTGTAGTAAACTTAAAACCAACTTTCTCTCTTGTCAAAACTGTACCTGCAGGAACTGAAGCACTCAAAGGAGAAACAATCTTGCATATACCTGAATATACACAGATCCAAAGGGATGACAAGAAGTTAAAGAATCATGCTGCAAAAATAATCATTTAATCTTTTAAAAATTTTAAAGAAGTATTTACCAAATTTTGAAGCTTCAGAAGCTATCTTTTGCAGATAAACCAAAGGATCCTCAAACTCTTCTTTACTTGGAAAGTATACAGGGCACTCTGGAACTTTATCCGTCCAATCAAGGTCATTAAACTCAAACTTTTCAACCTTGGATTTTGACATATTATCTCTCTCACATGAATCCAGATTTCCAAATATTCTATCACCAGAAGACGCATAACCTCTTAATGCATCTCCTCCACTTCTGGTCATTTGGTTAGACACAAATGTAGCATCATTCACAGTGCCAGATTTCATCCGCTGAAGCCTCTTTTGCTTCAAATATTTTAATATGTCCTCTCTGGAGAAACAGACCTTTCCTTCCACCTGTCAAGAGATTCACAACCATATTACAATTTACAACTGCGATATTTCAGTTCATAATTGTCAACACTTCCTAGTGGTTCTTAATCATAACTTGAAAACAAAGTTTCAATTTCAAGAAACAATTTTTTTGCTTCATGGGTCGCACCTACAGTAATTAAAATCAAATACAGTTGTCAGTGGGCAAAGCTTGTACATGGACCTCAATACCTCATGTCGTCATAGACGAAAAAACAAAAGCATAGACCGGTGTCAGAGTTACTTGCAAAATCAACCAAATTTCGGTTCGAAACAAGATTAATGTAATTATAAACACTTGATACAAACCCGAGTATAGAGAAATATGCCCTCTACGAACCAATTAATCTTGCAGAAGTACCCACAAAGGTGATTATGACTGTTTAAAAGTTTTGAATTGTATCATTATCCAAAAATCACAGTAGAACAAATACTTTTAGCTCAATAACACCATGCATATACAACTGGAATCCAACCAAAGAAAGTCAACCCGCTTTAACACAGTTAACCTAACCAGTTCCTAACAAACATCGAATGGAGAAAAGCAAGTGTAACATGCTATTATTATATGTTAGGTCAATAAATGTAAAGTATAGAAATAATTCACAAGGAAACCCGGAAAATTATCTTTGTAGTCATAATTGAAGGTGGATCACAAAATACCAATTGGCTGATAAATCAACAGGAAAGCAAAAGACGGGTCACAGTCACCAAAATTTTCAATCAAATTCTCAAACAGTTCTGGGACAAATCAGCCATTAGAAGGTGCATTATATCAAGAATATTATAAAAAAAAAAACTGATCCATAGACATATATTAGAAAACTAACAAAATGCTATCGATCTCATAGACGCATTATTCCCAAAAGCAGTCGCGGAACAGAAATTAAACACAGATAAAGCAAATGTGAGACTAGCCTATTTGGTAGAGGCTTAGAATGGGAGGTCATGGTTCTAACCCATACAATGGTATAATTATTGTGGAGTAGTTTACAAGAAATAACGTTTGCCGTTCAAAAAAAAATACAGAATAAACAAAACTTTGACGTAATCATACCATCTCATTCCGAACTCTGTCGACGGAAGCCTCCGTCTTCTCTCACTTCACCAATACCACAAAAACGAGATATAAGAACAAAATCAGTTACGCAATTCAACCGCGAATCACAATCTCATCATGTATCACAGCCACATTCCCTCGAAACGGCTTCCAACGCAGAGATCGGTCAATTTCCACCGGTTAAAACACTGCCGTCTCAGAAAACCAACACTCTGAAAACGCCGATAGCTCCTGTCCACGTGTATAGCCGCTCACATCACAAACTGTTCACAAGAATAGATTACCACAGTTTATACCGGCAAACAATCGGTTTACCGGCGACACCGGAGCAGTTTTCCGGCGTTCTGCGGAGGAAAATAAAGATGAACAGTAGATGAAATCAATAAAAGAAGAAACAGGATAACTTACATCTGTATATATATATATATTTATTTATTGGAATAATTGATTAATTGTAACTTGTAACCACTTTTTTTTTGTTTTGAATACTTTTTATTGTTTTAGAAGGGGAAAAAAAACGAAAAGGCAATTAATAATGAAATTGCCGCTAAAATAATAATAATAATAATAATAATAATAATAATAATAATAATAATAATAATAATAATAATAATAATAAAAAAAAAATAAATTGGTGGTTTGTTAGGATTGTTCAACCACACGCACCATTGTTGCCGCCTCAAAACGCGTCGTTTTGATGCGAAACGGCTTTTCTCCAAAATACCCTTCGACAAGGAAGTGGTTATTGAAAAAGTTTGTTGCAAATTATTCTGTTTGCCAAAGTCATTTTGATCAAATCGTACGATATGTTGGTATGGTGTTATTTTTTAAAATGCTAGAATTTATAAGTATTACAATAACAATAAAATTATATAAATTCTCAAATAGATTTAAATATGTGTTAAACAACTTTTTTAAAAAGTATAATATTCAAGCCAAGATTAGTCGTTACATATATCTTAATGAGCTAAAAGGTTGGACTCAATCTCATATTATTTACTAAAGATAATATTTTTATGTGATAATTAGGTATGTATGCTTCTAAACTTGAAATTTGACTCTAATAAAGAAGTATTTCTATAAGATACGTGTAACTTTGTGCTGAAATCTGAAATTATTTTTTCCGCCTCTATCTCCTATTAGATACTAATAATTTTTAGTAATCAAATTGTATAATTAATTATTAATAACATAAATCTTCTTATTCTAATATGTTATTAATTTATTAAAATTTAATAAATTATAAGAACTAGGTTTATACCCGCCGCGCGTTGCGGCGGGTCATCACAATACACTCTTGACAACGGGTATTATATGTTATTTGCAGAAACGTAAGTTACATAGCAAAATCAAATCTATTATCATGAACTCTATACAAGTTTCTTATAAAAACATAAAATCATACAAAATCAATACAAATATGTTACGAAAATAATTAAAAAAACTGGCAATATCCTTCTCATCTGCAACCAATTGGTTGAATTAAAAAAAACCTCAAATCCCTAAATAAACATCGATTTTCTATGAAAACAAACAAATAACAATTATTTTTTTCGAACACCACCAAAACCGTAGAAATGACCACATTTTTTCACTAATCATAGAGAGAAAACCCCTAAATCCTATTTGGGTCGTGGATTTGGAATCTTGAAAATAAAAACTTGGTTCACATTAACCCACATTAAAACTGATTTATTTATTCAAAACCAAATTTTTTATTCATATTCAATGTGCACCACATTTTTATTTTCAAAATTCCAAATCAATGGTACAGATAAAGTCTAAGTGACCCATTTTACTATTCCCCTTATCTCTTTTAATAATATACCAGTATATATATAATATGTGGGAGTGGCTGTGTATATATATAATATGTGGGAGTGTGTGTAAGAGAAAAAAAACAAAAAACAAAAAACGTGGGGCCCACATTACTTGGTTCACATTAACCCACATTAAAACTGATTTATTTATTCAAAACCAGATTTTTTATTCATATTCAATGTGCACCACATTTTTATTTTCAAAATTCCAAATCAATGGTACAGATAAAGTCTAAGTGACCCATTTTACTATTCCCCTTATCTCTTTTAATAATATACCAATATATGTGAGAGTGTGTGTAAGAGAAAAAAAACAAAAAACAAAAAACGTGGGGCCCACATTACTATTCCCCCCACCTCTTTTAATATATATAATAATTTAAGCAAAATCATTTCGGGTCTAAATGGATTGTTCTTAAAAAACATCAATTTTAGTTTAACTTAAGATGTGTTATAAGTGAACAAATATTCCATTTGGATAATTTTTAGTGATTTTCTCATCAAATATGTTATTAATCATTCTTAAATATTTGAATCCAATGCATTTACATACTTTTTTGGTTACCCGTCTTGACCCGCATTATGTTTAAGTGCTATCCATCCCAACATATTCCATATTATGATGTTACTCATTTCAACCTATTGTACCACAACTGTTTACCCAAAACAACTCATTTTCTTGAACATGGGTAAAAATTGCCAGCCCTAGGATAATATGTGAAGAAAAAATTAAAAGTCATTCACATAAGTGGCTAGAATCGTTAAGAAACAGCAGCAACAAAACTTGCTTCGAGGAAACGTGTGGGCCTACATATATTGTCATGTGCCCAAAATCATACATATCTAAACCGTTGATGGTCAACTTTCAATAAACCCAAACTTTACTATTCCCGCCCATGTCAATTAATATAGTATATAATATTTCAATTATACGAATTTTATATTTATATATAATTTTATAATTAATGAATATTTATTATTATTTTAAATGATCCCAAAAAAAATATCACATGACATTATTTTACTATTCAAAAAATGGATATTTATTATTAAAATTAAATATAAAATTTGCAATTAATGTTATTAATAATATAAACGGTTTACATGAATACAATAATTAATACTAATTAATACCAATAATTAATAATATAATGTCATCACATATTAAGAATTTTTTTTATTTGTTTTTAAACTTTTTTATATAACTAATATTATTATGTTAACTAGGTTTAGCCCTACCCTCGCGTTGCGATGGGTTATCACAGTACACTTTCAATAACGGGTATTATATATCATTTGCAAAATTAGAAGTTACATAGCAAAATCAAATCTCTCATCACAAACTCTATACAATTATATATATATATATATATATATAAAGATAAAATTATACAAAATTGAAAAAACAAAATTTAAAAGTTTTAGTGGCCAAAATTAAATAAACAAAACTTTATATTATATAATAGTTTTAGTGACCAAATCGAAAAAACAAAACTTTATATTATATAAAGGTTTTAGTGGCCAAAATCAAAAAAAAAAACTTTAAAAAGTTTTAGTGGCTAAAATCGAAAAAACAAAACTTTAAAAAGCTTTAGTGGCCAAATTCGAAAAAACAAAACTTTATATTATATTAAAGTTTTAGTGGCAAAAATCGAAAAAACAAAACTTTAAAAGTTTTTGTGGCCAAAATCGAAAAAACAAAACTTTAAAAGTTTTTGTGGCCAAAATCGAAAAAACAAAACTTTATATTATATAAAAGTTTTAGTGACCAAAATCGAAAAAACAAAACTTTAAAAAGTTTTAGTGGGCAAAATAGAAAAAACAAAACCTTATAATATATAAAAGTTTTAGTGGTAAAAATCGAGAAAACAAAACATTAAAAGTTTTAGTGGCCAAAAACAAAAAAAAAAACAAAACTATACATTATATAAAATCTTTGGTGACCAAAATCGAAAAAACAAAACTTTACCATTCCTTTCAGTTTGTTTTAATATATATATTAATTATGGAAATTTATGAACATGTAATAAAAAAATCACATATTTTTTATTCACAAACTTATTTATTAGTTACTAGCTTAAAACCCCATGTATTACACGGGTTGGATAATTAAAAAAATAAAATTTATTAATATAAAATAATAATAAATTTTTAATAATTATAATATTATATTTTAAGATAAAGTATAATTGAAGTATTTTTATAATTTATAAATTAAAACAAATTAGTAAAATATTAGAATAAGAAGATTTACATTTTTTAATATTTAATAAATAAATTATTTAATTACCAAAAATTATAAATGTATATTAGGAGAGAAAGGCGGGAATTTTTTTTTTCAAATTGCACCAGAACGCGACATGTGTATCTTAAAAATACTCATTTATTATAATAGCTATATTACAGGGGTTTATAACCTAGTATCATATATATCTCTCCAGAATAGCTAATATATTAAATATATCTAATTAATCTTATCTCACTATTATAATAAACAAAAATCATTTCTGATACTTGTCATGTTTTTAAACCAATATTGTCACATGTCTTCATTATATCATCTAACTCAACTCTCTTTCATATTATATAACTAGGTGAGTAACCCGTGTAAGACATGGGTTGACTTAAAGTTAAGATAAAAAAAAAGAAAAAGATTTTAATATAACTATATAAGTAAAATCGATGTATTAAGCTATGATTTCAATAATTAGACACACATAAAAATAAATTATGAAAGCATGATATCAAACTATATAAATGATATGCATTGAAACACGTAAATACATAAGTCAACTATGATATATATCACACTAAACATACTAAATTAGAATAAGAAATTCACAAAAATTTGTTCATAAGTTTTCAAATATTTCGTTGTATACAACGTTTGTTGTTGTATTTGAAACTTTCAACTCTTTATCTAATATCAGAAGTTTTAGTTCATCCCTGCTTTTCACTCTGGATAATGCAACATATAGTTGACCATGTGTAAAAACCGGATCTTTTAAATACAACCCAACTTTTAATAATGATTGTCATTGACTTTTGTTGATTATTTCATATGTAAAATCATGTCTAACTTAAATGCAAATTCAATTTATAAAATATTATTTTTTTTATCATAACCTACGGAATCCATAATTATTTAATTTTGAAATCATGTCTAAATTAAATGCAAATTCAATTTATAAGAGCCGTTTTTTTTTTATAATAATCGACATGAGTAATTTTAGTAATGTATATTGGGAGTTTGTATGTGGTAACGACACATGTAATTTGATACATGTGGCATATTTAGTAGACTGACATGTGGCAGATTAGTGAGTTAGATATGCTAGTTAAATGCCATGTGGTATTAAAGTTATTCTTTTATTAGGAGTAGTAGATTTTATTAACTCTCTTATTAAATAACTAAAATATTAATGATAAAATTTACTTTTTTAATGTTAAAAATTGTTTTAAAAAATTAAAAATCAATTTAAAAAAACACATTAAAAAGTTTCTAAAATATTAATTTTTTTAAAAATCAAAGTTTATTAAAGACAAGAAATATATGTTACATTGGTATTTAGAATTTTCTTTCTCTACAAAACAAGTTTTCTAAAAAACACTTTAAAAAAATGAAATTAAATTATAAAACAGAGATTTCAAACAACATGATTTTTATAAACAAATAACATTTTTAACACGAAATGCTTAAAAATTAATTACTTTAAAAATAAAAGTTATAAAAATGATAGGAAAAATTGCAGTTTTGGACATTTTGTTTAATGATATTTTTAAATTAGGTCACTTATCTTTAATAATTAAAAAACGGGTACCTTACCTTGTTAATTTTGAAGCTGATAGCTTTTAACGTTAATTAGTTTAAAATTTTCAGCTCTAACAATTTAAGGAAGCGAGTATCAATTCTTTAATTATTAAAGTTTTTATTTGATTTTTCATCATTTAATATACTTAATAATACTTAATTTATTCATTTCATTTTAAAATAGTTTTTTATAATTAATTTTTATTAATACTTATTTTATATTAAACCCCGAGTAATACACGGGATAATAATCTAGTAAATACTATAAGAAATTGTTTATAAGATAGACTATAATATCCTTGATTTTACTGAAACGTCAAAAATTAACTTTTACAAATTCTTTCACTCTTCTTTACCAAATTTCCTCACATTTTCACTTTTATTTTCGTTTTCATTTTCGCGACTATTTATTTCTTTTTCGATGGTTTTATGGCTTTTGTATAAAAATTATTTGATTCAATTCAATATTGTTATGAAAGTAGAGAGACTTGAAAGGAAAACTTAGAGATTTTATTCATATGATAACAATAGAAAACCGAAAAGTCAAACATAATAGATGGGAAGACAAAAGGTTGATAGCAATTATGTATGTAATTAATACATAACACTCCCCTCACACATATTACTATCTATTATACAATTATTAATAACGTACTCCAGAATGATATTAACTCTGTTATTTCAAGATCGATCAAACAACTGATACAGCTGGATCAATTATGTTGCCTCATTAAAACCCAACCCGCCCCGCCCATTTTGCCGGGCATAATCTTCTTGTTGCCATTCGCTACCATAATTGTTATGCTTTTTGTGACATGATGAACGATGAAAACACATCGGTGACCACCATTGGACGACCCATGTAGAAATCGACGCCCATCTTCATACACTCTGTTCTTTGAGGATGCTGCTAAAGCTTTGATCTTTCATACGTGTGCGTGTGACTTGTGTGTGAAACATATATCTACAACCAGATTTCACTCGTTTGATTTCAAAGTTCATATGTACATAATTGATGAGTTTAAGATCCTTCACTGTAATTTTAATTTACTTGTTTCCTATGTATTCTAAAGCATAATCACAGGTATATAGCAACACATAAAACCAGTTAGGGCTCAATTTGATACCTGAACCTTGAGTCTATCCATGAGTATGCGACAGCCGACAGTCGTGTTTAGTCTTCAATATTGAACCATGGTTCGAAGGAACAAGTGTGGTCCTTTGAGAAGAATCATGGTTAGAGGCAATTGATGAGTTAAAGTGATAACAGAAAAGAGATCAACTCAAATTCCAATAAGAATTAATCAGTGACAACAGAGGTGAAGGTGATGACACGAGAGAGCTATTCGTGCTGATAACATATTATGAAACTAGGGAGACTTGAAAGGAATATGATATGACATTATATACTCATACAATAGAAGTCAAACATAATAGATGGAAAGTCAAAGACCAAAGGGCGTTTGTCTCAATGGTACCAAAGTGTGGTAAAGGTGTCATCTTTAAAATATGTTGAGGGTTCTAGTCCCGAACAACGTGTTTAGTCAGCGCAATTCTATGGTAACTGCTTTTGATATTCTCAAGTGATTGAAGAGAGATATTATGTGGCTTCAATATTGGGAATGTTACGGGTTCAAGTCATGATATAGACCAAATAGGAGTTTCATGTTGAGCTAGGAGGTTTTCTCTCGTCTATAGTGGATTTCTTCTATTGGGAGTGAATATGATCAAGTGAGTCTATGACCCGTCAGTAATTCAAATTGCCGTTAAAAAAAAAAAACTACTTTTGATAATAATGATGGAGTACGTGAGCCTTCATGTGATTACACAATATTCCAGCTATGTAAGACATTTTCCAATAAGTTATTCCTCCACCAAGCAAAACATGGAGTATGACCAAGCACATACTTCAAATTCTTAGGATCGAGTACCCTAGGATTCTTTTTATTTTTATTTTTTTATTTTCATAGTTCAAGTTTAGAAGTATATGTAGTCTGTTTTGTGCCTAAAAGCATTCAGTTGCATATGTAAAAAAAATTATAATTTCTATAACTCTGCATAAAATCAAATAATTCATGAAAAATTAAACCACTAAAAAATCTAAATGCCTAAACCTCAAAGGCTAAATTGACACAACTAATTTGTAACATAAAGTTATAAATCATGAATATATTCAAAAACAATAACACAAAAAGAAATCGGCCAAAAAAATAACATTATTGACGGAAAAGGTGACGTAGAAGCATACTGTAATTTGAATCACTAGTACAATTATGGTTTTTTGAGGCGGTGATATATACCTTTTAAGGTGGTTTACAGACCGCCCTATATAGCAACGCTTCAAAAAATGAGCCATTTTATGAGGCGGTGAGTTTAACCGCCCCAAATGCAATAACCACCTCAAAAAATTACTTTTATAAAACGGTTTTATATTATTTTTATGGCGGTTTCTATGGATATTTTTGAAGCGGTTTTTATTAAGTTTCAATTTGGAGCCGCATGGTGGGTTTTTTGAGACGGTTTACAAAGCTACTGTGTATAATATATTGCAGAGAATTTAATTCTTGTTGCAAATCATAACCTATATGCATGCAGAAAAATATATATAGCAACAAAACTATTAAAAATACTATAAGAAAATGATTTTCAAATAAAAGAGAATGTTCCCAATTACATACATAACCAATATACATTCAGATAAATACATTTGTTGCAGATCATAACCAATATACATACGGATACAATTTGAGCAACAAATTTCAATTTTTCAGGATTGGAGTAAAGAGAATGTTCTCATGTATAATCCTGCAAATATGACCATTTTAAAACTATTAGAATATCAGTCTAATAACACAAATGATTTTCAAAATAAAGGTAAAGAAACATACTTGTACGAGTGAATGAATGCAAATATTAGGGGCAGTATAAAGAGTCACTTCCCAACTGCAAAAATTTTGAAAGCAGCCATACCGGAGCCATCTCTTGGTGGTGCTAAACACATCGACATATCTTCTTCATATTCATGATTGAAGTTCATGCATTTACAATTATTTATTAACGCGGTATCACCCTGTAAACACACACAAATCAAACGGTGTAAAAGTTAATTAATTATCAGGATACTCATATTCTTTAAATTTATTTGTTTACAAAAACTAAGTAACATGAATTCTAGCTCTAGAAATATCAATGATTTTTGAGCAACCCAAAAATTCCAATGTTTCCTATGAAATGCTTCAAGAAATCTTAATGCCACTTCAGGCCTTGTGAAGTTCACAAATGCAAACCCCACGTTAAGTGGGTGACTATACAAACAAAGAACACAAACAGTTACAAATTAAACACAAAGTGGGTTAAATGTTGAAAAAGCAAACGAACCACACCACCACTGCCGTCTCACACCTGCCGTCGTCTATGACTGGTCGTCACTCACACCACAGTCAATGTCTATCACGAGTCACACCCGTCGCCACAGATCCACACCACCGTCGTTCACACAAACGACATATCCACACCAGAGTCGTTCACACAGGCCACCGCTCCATACAAGCAAGACGATTTCTTGAAAGCAGAAAAAAAACATAAGTCTGAAATTACATAAAGAGAGAATGAGAGGGAAAATAAAATTGTTAGAGCGGAAGAAGTAGGGTTATTTAATTATTTTTATGAGTTTTTTGGTGTGATTTCACCTTTTGAGTTAATAAAAATTTAAAAGAACCGCCCTAAAAAAAGAATACAACCGCCCCAAAAAAAAACTTAAAGAACCGCTCTAAAAATTGTACTAGAACCGCCCCAAAATAAAAACAATCACCCCAAAAAAAATACAAAACCGCCCCAAAAAACATATAAAATAACCGCCCCAAAAAACATAAAGAATAACCGCCTCAAAAAATATATAACCGCTCCAAAAAAAGGTCCACCATTTTTTAAGGCGATTTTCAAATAGAAACCTACAAAACCGCCTTACAAAAAGATATTGAACCGCCTTAAATAATAAGATTTGTACTAGTGAATTTATATTATTGAATGAAAATGTATTATATTTGATCCAACCCCTTTCCTAACAAAATTTACGTTAAATAATAGACCGGTCACAAAAGTACATAAAATACGCACAAAAGCGCATTATATTTGACCAATTTGTTTCTGGAAAATATTTACATGATAACAAGATCAACGCGATTTTATGCTCAGGGAATAGATAATTTGAAAACCACTTCTTAGTACGAAAACCGTGAAAACCCTGTAAAAATCATGTAAAAAAACGTATTTTTTTTGAAATTTTTTTACAGGTTCGTAACACTATTTTTATAAAAAAAAAATCAAAAAAGCGCCGACCATATTTTTAAAAAAATATTTTATAAAACCATGTAAAACATACGTAACAAAACTAAAAAAATTTCGTCAGATCTTACGAAGAGTTACGTGTGTTTTACATGGTTTTATAAAATATTTTTTTAAAATATATGGTTGGCGCTTTTTTTATTTTTTTATAAAAATGTGCCCAATAGTGTTACAAAACTGTAAAAAAGATTTCAAAAAAAATACGTTTTTTTACATGGTTTTCACGGTTTTCGCACTAAGAAGTGGTTTTCAAATTATATATTCCCTTTATGCTCATAGATACATATAACTAAATACACAACAAATTAGTTTTTAGGTTAAGGAACAAAATGAGTAAATTTGAAATTTGAAAAATCAAGAAGGTCAAAACTATATTTTATAGAGTTTTTAAAAAAGTTGAGGGAATGAAACTATTAAACCTGACAATAGAGTTGGAGTAACTAAAGACCGAAAGAGGTAAATTCAAAAATCTAGTAACCCTGATTTAGAAGTTTTGAGAGTGAGATGATTACAAGTGTAGTTGGCAAATTGCCTCCGACATTGTAAATTCAGTTTTGGATGAACTCAAAATTTTAAAAATTTAAAGTAGGTGAAAGTGACATCATATAAATTTTAGTTTTGAAAACTATAATTTTAAAAATATTAAAAGTTTTGACATTAAGTGTAGAAATAAACTATAAAGTCTAAAAACCTAAGATGATCAAAGTGAATATCTACGAAGTTTATAGATAAAACTTAAAAATTTAGTAGCAAAATTTAAATGTTTTGACATTTAGTGGAGCGATAAATTCTGAACTCTAAAACTTTGAGATGGATAAAGTGACATTGAACACAAATAAGAAAAAAAGAAAAAAAAAAGAAAAAAAGAAGAAGAAGAAGATAGAAACAAAGAATAAAGAATAAAGTAAAATAGAAAATGTTAAAAGAGAATAAAAAAAGGATTAAAAAACAAAAGAAAAATTAAATGAATTTCAGATAACTAAATGTAATTAACCGAGAAAATTTTTGGTCACCAACCTTGTAATTGTATTCATTTCTAGCATAATATTGTTTTCTTAAGCACGTAAATTATACGTTATTTCACTCACCAAAGGGCATTTGCTCTTACGGTAGGTATTAAAAGTTGTTAAAGTGATTGTTTTTAAATGGGTGGTGGTATTCACATACTCCACTGACACACCTCACACCTTTATATGCCCCGTATTGGTCAATACGAGACGTATAGAGGGTAATCATTGGATGTCAGTACCAATGATTGAATCTTCAGTGCCAATGATTGGACCCTTATACGTCTCATAGTGACCACTAGGAGTCGGCTATACGCCCCGTAGTGACCACTACGAGATGTATACTTGTCAGGAGGTGTTAAAATATGTTTTTGAAGTGTGTAGATAACTTATCCCTTTAAATTAGATTGAGGTTCACGTTTTACAATAAAAAATTGCTGTTAAAAAACGTTGTTTCACCCATGACATGCCTACTTTTACATGTACACACATATTTCATCTATGCAAACTAAGAATATGACATCATGTTTCCGTCCTTTTAATGGAAACACGAAAACAAAAAAATATATATTTAACTAATTATGTAAGCTTTATCAGCTAGCCATTTATAACTAAAAAAAAAAAAGAGATATTTGATGAGGTGCTTCAATTTGCTTTTCTGGTAGTAGAAATAAAAAAAACGCAATATGTCTAGGATCGAGTGAATTCAAAATCAACACGATCATTTCAAAAATTTAGGGAAGTGCCAAAATGAGCAAATTGGGTCACGTAACGGGTTAAAACGGGTTTGGGTTAAGATGATTGCATGTTAGAAAGAGTTTTAAATAAGATCAGTTTTGGTCTAAACGAGTTGCTTTTAAAAAACATCAAATTAGGTTAAGTTAAAATATGTTATAACTAAACATATAGTTCACTTGTATAATTTTTAGTAATTTTCACATTAAATATGTTATTAATTATTCTTGTATATTTGAATTCATTTCATTCAAGCAATTTTAAGTTATTCATCTTGACTCGCATGTGTAAAAATTTTGTTCATCTCAACTCGTTTTATGTTATGATGTTATCACTTTAACCAAAAATACAATAATTGTTTATACAAACCAACCTATTGTTTACTCAAATAGAAACCTATTCAAATAAGCTAACAATATGTGTATACATCAAAGCAAAATTATTTAAAACCAGGGACGGTTCTTTATTGGGGCCCGGGGGGCCTCGGCCCCCCTGTTTTTCCAGTCAGAATGGTCGATTCAATACTATTTTGTCGGAAAATCATTCGGTGACCTTCGTTTTCTTCCTAAAAATCCTTCGGACCCCTCTGTTTTCTTCCTAAAAATTCTCCGGTCCCCTCCGAGTTTTTTTCAAGCTCCGTCCCTATTTAAAACTATCAAATGAGTTCACCGCCTAACTCGACACGGATTCGTCAACGCCTTGAAGAAGCAGTGTGTATGTGTGCGTGAAGGTTGTAGTCCCCTTCATATCTGGGTTTGGCTCGTGAGAAGGATGAAACTCCCTACAAGTAACCCCTAAGGTGTATTAATTGATCGCTCTACCAATGTGGGACTAGCCCACTTGGTAGATGCTTGCCTCTTAAAAAGAGAGGTCATGGGTTCAATCCCATGCAAAGGTGTAATATTGGTGTAATTTAGGTAGAGATAAATGTTAGCCGTTCAAAAAAAATAATTTAAGTTTATTATTGAGTACGCAGTAGGTTGAATTAATTTGCACATGGAAGTTTGACTTGCCTAGTAATTTTTATTTAACACCAATAATATGCTCATCTATGTAATATTATTTGTTCTATCGATCCTTTAAACAATGGATTTTAACAATATATTTAATTTAGTTTAAATAATTGAGTTTATATCCACCAGCTATATTTTAAAAAAACTTGAGCAAGTTGGTAACTCAATAATTCATGATGGGATATAATTGTACTAAACAATTTATATTATTAAATGGCAATTATTAGTTCATAAAAAGAAGTGATTGTTTTTTAGTTAGAAAAATTAATCTATATGTACATATATAGATAATATTTTGATAATTTAAAGGATTATACAACTTTCCAATTTCAAATAATATTACAAAATTGAAAATTTAGGGGTAAGTTGTATAATATTAATATATTCACTGACAAGTCAATGCAACAAAAATATAAAGTGTAACAATTATGATAATAAATCGAATAGTTATGGTTTGGTTTGTGACTATATATGTATATCATATGACAAATTTATAACTTATAACACATACTTTTGTTGTCTATAACTAATATCTTCCAAATATAGTTCATAAGCTTTAAAACCACCTATGTTACTTATGTTCCAATAATAGGTCATATTCTCCATCGATTGATCTCTTCCTTCTCATTCTTTTGGTTGCGATTCTAAGGTTTAAAAGATTTATTATGTGTGACTGTAGATTTGATGGTGGATATTGTAGACGGTATTAATCAAGATTTTGGATGTTTAATTTCAAATTTTGAGTTCTGATTGTGGTGGGTGGATTGATGGTGGTGGCATTATTGATGGCAATTCATTTGTTGATGATCATGATCTGCGATTGTTCTTAAGAACATTCAAACGGTCCCCATAAACATTAAAGGAGTACCAATAACGTACAATCATATAATGATAGAAAATATTATTAACAAACAAATGATATAGAAAAAACAAATGATATAATACACCTCTATGTATCATGTACACATGTTTTCTATATTGTAATACATTGGACATTGCAACTTGAAAATGTGTACAAATCATGTTTCTATGTATACATTAGTTTAACACCTTTAATTGATCGATAAAAAAGAACTAATTAAGAAGGTAGTATAAAACGTTGCATAAAGTTTAGAACGTTTAATTGGAAAGTTACAATTTTATAAATTATATTTATATTTTAACTAAGTTAGGAATACATAAATTACAAACTAACGTGATAAGGACAACGTATTGTAAACTAATAGTTTTTATAAAGATTCTTATGTTGATATCATTAGTTTTTATTGACGTAAGACAAAAATGATATAAAATTATGAATAATAAATTTTAAACATTTAAGAGTTATAAATAATATTTTAAGATAATTTATAATTAAAAAAATATGATTAAATTTTAGATAAACTATTATAATAAAAAGATTTGTTTTAGATTTTTAATTAGTTATTATAATTAACATTAAATAAGAGCAAAATACCAAAAAAAATACTGAAAACCTTACTAGAAGTCGATAAGTGTCAACCAAATTATTTATTTATTATAATATTTGAAAAGAAGAAAGTGACAATATATTTATATACATGTCAAAGACTTTCTATTTAGTCAAGTAATTTTATCGTCTTATATTAATATTGATATTGACAGTGAAATATTTGATTCCATAAATCTTTTAAGTCTTTCAGTTAAATGATCTAAAAAAGTAGGAATCTAATAAAAAGAAATAATTAAATAGAGTTTAGTAAATATGATGTAGCCTAACGTTATATATTCAAAAGTGTGAAATGCGTGTTAGCAAGTGATTTTCGGTTGTTTTCAAGTAAAATAATGTGTTATATTAAGAGAGACTTAAAAAGATTTATTTTTATTCAAGTATGTCTTTTTAAAAAATAAATCACTATAAGTCTAAACATATATAAAACTAAGGTAAAAAGGTGATTTGCACAAAATTTTTACTTTGTATACTTAAAAGCTATTGATGTATGTAATTGTGTTACATTGGTATTTACGAATCACCACGCGTACGTATATTAGGCTTTTACCAAGAATAAGTTCATTAGTGATTACAAAATTGTAGCTATTTACATGTGTTCTTGATAAACGAGTGAAAACAACTATTTGCTAACTTGTATATAAACCTTGACCATATTTACACTTCACCCCTTCAACAATTGGCTTTTCTTCTGATTCACGTGCTTAATTTTTGTTTTTTTTTTGAACGGCTAACTAATCAACTGCCGAGTACTCCGTACGCGACCTCTAATTGCTAAAGGATTCCCAAGCTGGCCACTAGTCCAAACGGACGGAGCCACTAGCCCACCAGCCACCAATTTCCGAATAAACCCGACCCAAACACTCGATCAAAGGCACGGCGGTAGAAAGCTGGTAAAACCGGGTGGGATCAAAGATCGAACCCAAAACTTGGGTCTTCTATCAAGTATCGCTTCCCCCATATATCGATCTTACCACTAGAACAATATATCACTGTTTAAGTTTTGTTCATCCATAGAATCTAAACCCCATGAGAATGACCAGCCTCGTCCACATGGATGTAAAAAGGTAACAAGAGGATGCATGCGATTGGTCCCAAACTTCGCATTTAGCTTTGGAAACTAGTGTTTGGGACTATTGAACCAATATTTATACATGTGCCATCTTTTTTAAAAAATTTTAGGTGTGTATTGTCCATCAATATGAATATGACTGATGCAATGTAGATGTCACATCATTGCTCACATCCACTCACACTGGTTAGAGAAATGTTATATCTACAATTGAGCCCACTCATGCCAATGCCTTAGCCTCATGGTAACCTCTTATATGTTGGTTTGAGAGGAGAGAGGGGTGGTGTTTTATGTGAGCATATGTCACATTGACATTAGCATTCGCGGTGACCTCTCATGGGTCTAAGGGAGTACAACGTGGTCTAATCAAGTAAGGCGTAGCTTAATAGAGGCCAGGGGGCGACTGGCCCCCCTCTTTTTTCGTCCGAAGTTAATTTTTCGACCGAAATGTTATTTTTAGGTGAAAATCGCGGTTTCATCCTCTTGCTTCAAAAAATTAACATGTATTATGAGTTTCAAAAATTTCCGCCCCTCTCATTTTGCCCAAACTCCGCCACTGCAATCAAGGGTTTAAACATAGACTATGAACAACAAATGTTTTAGACAGTTGGTTGATATGCTTGAGCCTTTCAACATGTTCACATCTAGATATGTTCCTCTTCGTTCACCATAAAGAGTTTGAGTAAAGTTGAACGTAAATGCATCTATTTGCTTGTATTTCACTTTTGTTTAAAATCTTCTTTCTTATTAGTTGGGAAGAAACAACTTGATTCTTCGATTTTCAGACAAAATATTTGATACACATACAAAAATTAGTCTATGCTAAAAAAAAACATTATCATTATTCTACAAGAGTTGTTTATTATAAACAGATTATCAAAGTAACTTAGTGAAAAAGTTATGTGTTGAGTATACTTGTTTATGTTCACAAACCTAATATATTTTTATCAAACAAATAATCAATAGACAATAACAAAATAGATTACAACCAGATGGACCTTGATCGCATGTTGTTGTGAGCGACTTGGCCCGACTAGCCCGGTTTCATGCCTTTGCGCACGTTAGTGCATACTAGTTTTTTTTTAAATACTTAGGATACAGAGAGACCAACACAATGGTTAAAGTAACATTATTTTGCTGTAAAATCTAAATTTGAACGCCAAACGCATGCTCCATTGTAAAGTGAACATCAAGAAAACTGAATTAACTGTTGACACAATAATCGACTTAAAACTATACTCCATTGTGAAATTAGCAAGCCAAAAACTAAATGTGAACATAGACTCAATGATAAATCTAAAATTAGAACACAAAATAAACCTAAAACTAAGAAGGAAAAACAAAAGAAAAATAGACATTGTTGTTAGACTTAAAGCAACAATTGCGATCTAATAAGTTAGTGTTTTTCTTAACATGTCATTTGGGTCACGAACAATTTTTATGTTTTATGCATGCGTCATTATGAGCGGAAAAAAATTCTTTTGGTAGTATATATTATAAAACTTAACCTAACACTTTCAGCTACCCACACCAAGAACACCACCATCTTTAAAAGAAGATAGGATATACTTCCAAACAAACCAAAACCTCTTTTTTCCTCAAGTTGGTCAATAATTAAGGTCTAGAATTTAATTAACGATAAATTACAAAAGCTAAGATTCCCAACTTTGCTTAAAATATAAATTTAATGAGATAGTTTTAATCCTTTTGAAACTTTATTTTGTATAGATTAATTCAACTTTTCAGAATTAAGGCTACTCAAAAAATCTTTTTTTCCTTTGAGAAAGACATGTTATTATTTTTTTGATAACCGTGGGAACCCACTTTTATGGCAAACCTTTGGATCCTCAAATATTAATACTCAACTAACCGAGAGGAACGTGTAACGGGTCAGGGCCTCTAAGGAAAATTGTTGTAAGTGGGAATTGAACTTGAAACCTTTAGGTTGTGTCTCATTAACTCTAACCGTTACACCACTTCTTTCGAGTTGTATGTACCAATGAATAAAACTATTGTTAAATTTAGTAAAAGCCCTGTCCAACTAAACTTGATATAAGTACGTGTAATTAAAAATTATAAAACGTGATATTATGTGGTGTTTATATAATATACAGAATATTTTTTAAAAAAGTTAGAATAACAAATCTTTAAAGTGACATTCCAACTTTATTACAGCTACATTAAAGATTTGAATACTAAAACTCTAAAAGTATAAAGGTAACTAGTATTTAAAAAGTACAACCAAAACAGATAAAGCTTGGTGCTGAAGACAATGTAAACAAGTGCTCCTAATCCACCTCAACAAATTAAACAATATTATCTTAATTTCCAAAATTTTATATTGTATTTACTTTATGTACTTCTCTCGTGTCAAATGTAATGATTGTATATAAACAATTACACATGTATGAAGTATGTATCATGATATGTAAGATTCCAACCTCACTTATGCTAATGTGTTACTATTACATATATTAAAATTAAAAACATGCTTTATAACATAAGAATAGATTAAATCTTAAAGGTCTAACATCCTGACTATTTAAAAAGAACTCCTAATGTATTAATCAAACACAATAAATCTTTAATAATTTTCTTGTCTTGTAATTTACTTCTTTTACATGTTCTTGTAATTGTTAAAAATAATTAGATAAAAAAGGAATGGATAGCTAAAATTAAAGTAATGGTCTAAAACTTGATTATATACTGAATGTATCATCAAACACAAAACTGGACTTAACCAAACAAATGACAACCTTTGGTTATATGGATTATTTATCATTGCAAATATGTTTCAGTTAGAGATTGTCGTTTTTGTGACAGGACACGTTTTATGATTTTACATATGAGTGACAGAGCCATAGCGATAGCGGGTGTGACATATTTTAGGATTTTACTTGTCAAATGTCTCTAAGGGTGTTCAATTTTTGAATTGGATCAAAAAAACTTGAAAGCAAAAATCTACAACTCAAAATGTCGATGGTTTGATTTTTTTTTTTTTTGAATTTTCAAATTCAAATTCGATTGGATTCGAATTCTAATATTAAATTACTATCAAATTTGGAATTTGTGATTTTTCGATATGATTTGAAATTAAATATTAACACACACTCATAGATATTCACCAATGAAATTAGAAATTATAAAAGGATATTTGATATAAAATATGATTTTAAGTTCGTATAATTTTAATAATTTAGATAATAAATAATAATTTCACTTCTTAAACTCTGATTTTTTTTTTTATATTTCGTTTTAATAAACTGTTTTTGAAATTTTCTATTATATAACTATTTGTTTTTTAAGTGTTTTCTAATATTAATATATTTTTTAAAATGTATCAACAATTTTTTTTAAAATGCAAAAAATATATTTAGTATTTAATATAAGGTATATTAAATAGAAGAAATATATAAAATTGTAGCATTATTTTCTCATCTTATTTTTATTCATTAACGTTGTTTATGTATTAACAAGCTTTTATGAGCCCTGCTGGCTGCTGTCCTGCCCCTTGCCACCAGGCCCAATAAGTGATTACTTTATTTTCTAAGCCCAGATGAGTGTTGTAGTCTTGTACGGTGAATATGACTGGAAGCCCAGCCTTTGTAACAAACAACAAAATAGAACTAAAATTAAAAGTAGTAAAAGCCTATAAGAAATAAGACAATACAAGTCCACAACTAGTCAATCACCACGTAAATCATAATGTCGTAAATCAGAGGTGGACAAAAAAACGGAAACGGAACCGGAACCGACAACCCGAACCGGAACCAGAACCGGTGGTACGAACGGGTCGGTTTTTCAGGCAAATTATAACCGGAACTAGAAAAACCGGAACTGGTTCCACATGTACCCTGCCAAAACCGGAACCGGAACCTATCAAAAACCGGTTGGAACCGGTCGAAACCCGGAACCGGAACCGGGTATTGACTTTATTGATTAGAACTGGAACCGGTTGGAACCGGTTCCAAAAAAACCCGATTTGCGCACCTCTATCGTAAATCGTAATGTATGTTAACAGTTTTGGACTTTTGGAAAATTATTAATTTTCATGTAGATTTGTCTTGAGTTTTATTTATTTTAAACAAATTGGATGTATTAAATCAAAACTTAAAATAAAAGTATGCCGTTTAGATAAAATTAGTTGAATTACTTTTACATGAAAATAAAAATAATACATTTGAGATGAAATCCTAACCATACAAACTTAGGGATGTCCGTGTGGATTCAAAAAATGACAAACCAAACCGATCACAAAGTTGGGTAAACCAAATTGACGGGTAAAAACGGTTAATTAATTATGCGAATAACCATAATTCATTTAAAATTAACATCTCAAAAGTCAAGAACTATAATAAAAAATAACCATTATTAAAATAACAAAAGTGGTCCAAAAAAAGAGATGATATATGAGACAAAGTTATGATCCATTACAATGATTTGTGATAATCTTAAAAGTCATACTTCATTTCGAATTCTTCTAGTCTTCGTAGCTTTCGAACTTTGTTTCATACACACACATAAGTAGAAGAATGTTCAAAGGATAACCAATGTTACTTAAAAACTAATATAAACATTTATAAACACAAGTTTGGAGGATAAAAAAGTAATTTCCCATATTTCCAAGGAAAAAAATTGTTTACCTCTTAAATTTTGTAGATATAAATGTTGTTGTTTTAGTTATTTACAACTTGTTGATTCGTATAAGAATAAATCTCAATATACGTATGCATAAACATACACATACGTATAAACGGTTGGTACGGTTTATACGGTTTAGAAAAAATGCAAACCGTAAACCGCACAAAATCACTATATTTTTAGAACGCTCAAACCATAAACCAAACCATCAAGTTTTAAAACCAACCAAACCTATCAATTGTCTTCGGTTCGGTTCGGTTAGTTTATGTACACCCTTACATAATGTCATTGACTTCCTTCTAGACACACCGATTGTAGGCGGTTTTCAAAGGAGTTTGTAGCTGCGGAATTTAGGGTTAGTTACCGGAATTTGAGAACTTGTGTGAATCATTTAAAATTTTAAATTATAAAGATCTTTTATAAAATTAACACGTTTATTTGTTATTATGGGTTGATTGGCATACGATTTTCTGTAGGGTGTTAAAAGCTACGACTGACAATTTCAGACACGAACACGTTAAAACGACACGACACGACTTTAACATGTTTCGTGTTTACCCTTAACATGTTTCGTGTCTAAATAGGTCGACACGTTAAAACATGTTTATTTTTCGTGTCTAAAAATGTAAAACCCGCTTGCACCCGTTAAGACCTGTTAAAATTAGTTAATACATGTTAAGACCCGTTAGAACCTGTTAATATATGTTAAGACCTGTTTAAAATTTATAATAAATAATATAATAAAATATATGGGTAACCGATTACTTTCAAAAAGTTTCCAATTGTCTAATCCTATTTCTTTGACGGGTTCCTTAACAGGTTTTTTAAACGGATTTTAACATGTTCTTTAACAAGTTTTAACAGGTTCTTTAAAAGATCATTTATAGTGTTAACTATTAACAGGTTCCTTAACGAGTCATTTCGTGTTTATGTGTTTGAAAAAACAGACATGATAAGAATTTGTGTCGTGTTCGTGTCTAACCAGTTCGTGTTTCGTGTCTTAACGGGCCGTGTCTGACCCGTTATGACAGACCTATAAAAGATCCAAAATCTGGAAATTTTTAACCTGAATCGTATTTGAAATTTGAAAAACTCGATTTGAATCTTGATTCAGGTTGTCCGGTTCAAATCAATCCGAATCCGAAAAAGTTATTCCGTTATTCGGGTCAAACTAAGATATATAGTTTTATGTAATTCGGATTGTTCGGGTATCTGAATAATCTGATTTCAAGGCAATGGACACTTATTAAATTCAACTTGTTTGGTTTACTCGGGTTGTTTAGATATTTTTTTATGAGTTTTGAAAATTTACTTATACTATTTTATTACGATAAATTTGTGATCGTTTTGTAATTTTGAACTTTAAAATATTGTGTTATAAATTTAAACTTGTAAATTGTTTACTTTTATGAACCATCAAAAAAATTTTATCCAGCATTATTCGGATTGTTCGATAGTTTGGGATATTCGGATATATCCGAATCCAAACCAAATTATAATGCGAATAGATTTGGATAACTCGTAATTTGACCGGATAAACACCCTTAATTTGCTTGTGTGTGTTGGTTGTGAAATGGCTTGTTCGGATGAAGGTTTGATTCTTGTGAGAACTTCCTTCCCCATCTAAATTCCTATAGGGCAAAGTAATTAAACAAACTTATTTTTTAAATTCTCTCTTTCTGTTTGCAAAATTTCATATTTTTTTAAACTATAAATTTTAAATGTATAATATACAATTATTTTAAAACATGATTTATTTAAATATGTAATTTTACAAGTTATAGAGGGAAAATATGCATATGCCCTTTTTAAATTGGTATTTGCATATAGTTTTTTTCTTTTTTTTACTTAGTTCTCACCTAATAATATACAAGTAAAATTTATTTTTATTTTATTTATTTATTTATTTTTGAACAACAAACTAGGCATATAATATACAAGTAATTAGTCAGTTTTTTCTAGCACAATTTTTAAGGTTTTGTTTCTTACTAGTAGCTTATGTTGACCGGTGTTTCACGTAGACGTATTAAATGGTTTGATTTTTAATGTAAGCTTTGGAGTTTTACATAAACTTTTGGTTGATATGACCAAAGTACTATTTTGTATTTCCTTTAAAATTTCTAGGTGTTAGATTAAACCTTCGTTTACAAAGGCAAGTAAAAAAATGGATTCAGCAAGAGGTGTTGATTGGGCCAACCCGATCAGGTTTTAGTTTAGTCGTTTTTTTCCTAAAAAATACTAATCCGTAAACCGACCCGAATAACGTTCGGGTTAATCGAGTTCGGGTTAGTTGGGTCACGGGTTATTCGGGTTGGGCCGGTCAGGATAATCATGAAAATATTTATTTGCTAATAATATCTTGACCTAATTTTAAACTGACACAATTAATTCTTTTTCCAAACATATAATTCAATGGAATAATTGTTAAACTATATATAATTTGATTAATAGTTATAGTCATACATAGTTAACGTAATTAAAAATTTCGGTGAAAAGTTAAATAGGTTATATATTCAGTTTAATCGGGTTGACTCGAACAATCCGACTAACATTTTTAACCGTAATAAATAATAACCCGACCATGTTAAACTTATTCGGGTTCGGGTTTGGGCCGGGTCCGGGTATTTTCAACACCCCTATATATAACCTTGTTTAAGGAGTGGTCCAACTTGACCCGACCGCATTAAAATATGCATGCCGGCCCTCCGTTTCAATTGTTGAATCCAAAATTATTATTTGCAGGTGATGCTACGTGGATTGTCAGAGTACACTCAAATCTTCTGGTAACCGCTTGATCAGCTCCAACCTGTTGTAGATTTGAAATCCAACACAGCAGATTCAATCCTTTTTAAGAGGATCAGATCAAATTTCAATCGCATTCCAAGTAGAAACAATTGAAAAAACCTGCACAATTCGTAGACAAAAATAAGGCATTAAAGCATTTGAATTCGTGTTTTAATTCAACAAAATCCAAATTGATCTGCAACAAATTGCACGTATCTATCATAAATTCATACATATACATACATACTATCCGGATCATCCTTTTATGAAAAACGGAAATGAGTTTGGGTTGTGAAAGTAACGAGATCGTTGTGGAGAAATGAGATAGAAACAGTAGGGCTGAAAGTGATGTTATTGATACATTGGGGTAGAAAATAGAAATATAGATGGTTGTAAAAGTTATCATGTTATGTTAGTCATTAGGGGTCAGATTGTATGAAAAGGATGGCAAAAGACCGACGACCGGTCCAAATAACAGAAAGCCAGAAGATCCACAGCTGGCTGCAGTTTACAAGAATGTGGAGACAACAGTTCCATACTGCGTTACTATTGTTTATTTTCAAATTTTATTACAAACTAGTTGAATTATCACAGGCGTTATGACGCATTAATTTGTGTAAAATTTGATGCTCAAAACATAAAACATAAAAAATTTGATGACTTGTTTGAAGTGAGAGTATAATGTATTTATCTGGTTCTAATAATTTCATAGTCATAACACAAAACCTACGTATACTCTTTTATCTGGTTGCGTGTTGCCATAACTAAAAAAAACTTTTGACAATTACTTAGATTACACTGTTTCTAATCACAACACTAATATTTCACTAAGAGTATCTGCAACTACCAATGTTTTCATAACCGGATCGGACGTCTTACAGGTTAGTGGTCGGACCGATTGAACCGGATAACATAATAAATATATAAAAAAATCCAAAAAAATTATAGAATTATAAACACATTTAGACAAACATATATAATTAATGTTCAAATACACATAATTATGTTAAAAAAATACAAGGTTTTGATTTTCATGTTTAATTCTTTGGATTTCAGTTAAAAAAATTAAAAAAAAAGCTTGAAATCCGGTCCGACCAATGAACTGGTTCCCGGTCTGACCGGTGGACCGGCTCAACCGGCCGATTCCCTTAAGGGCGGTTCGCAAGTTGTTTTTGGACCGGTCGACCTCCCGGTTTGCGTTCCGGTTCTGACAACACTGTCTGCAACATAAAATCCAACAAACACATTAGTCCTTTATTGATTACATTAAACTTTTCTACGTTCAATAGTTATCACATAGCGAAATAATTTCAGGATCGGTAATTCTACTATCGTATAGACCTTATGTAAACATTAAAAAAATCACATTTTAAGTTTCTCATAAAATAGGCACATTTGTATTTTTTTAGTTTATTATTAATCCCGAGTAAGGAAAAAAAAAAAACAATTTTAAAGGAGTTATTTATTGAGGTTACCTCTTATCTGGCTTACGAACCTTCTAAGTTATGTGATGTTGTCTAAAACTTTCATTGCCTTCGTTTTTTTCTATGTAGGATTCCTGAAACCCAATTTCTATGTTCATACGATAATTTCTTTTATGCCCAATTTCCAAATGTGCCCTTCATGTTCCTAAAAGTGTTTACATTGACTAATTCTTAACCTTCATCTCTACCAAATATTTACATGCATTGAAAAAAAATATATAATATATAATAAAAAAAACAAATGAATTATGTTAATTTTCTGCCGCAAAAGATAAAAACTACATATTTAGATTGTAGTGCACAAATCGGTTTATGGGCTAACTCAACTAGTTTGAAAATTGATCTACTTAAAGAAAGTCAAAATTGTTATTGGCCCAAATTGAACCGGTTTAGAAACCGGCTTCTAAAGGTAAATATATCATATTGGAAAATAATTTAAACCCATTTTATCTCCAAACACGGTTTCCAAGTTGATATACCCAAACTGATATCAAACATCTGGATCAAGTCGAAACCATGCCAAAATAGGATTCAAGTCAGGTTCTACATCAAAATCGGATTCAAGTCAGGATTTGGTTCAGCTGTGCACATGTAACGTAGACCGTACCTTTAATTTTGGGCAAATTCTATGGGTTTCGACCCATACTAAGTAGGTATATTATGGGTTTCAATTCCAAGTAGTGGCAATTCTATGTATGCCACCATTGAGACCACAAGCCAAAATTGTATTCTTCTTGCACTATTACTGATAAACAAGGGGCATGTCCAGCTAGAAGAAGCTTTATAGCAACATTATACAAATAACTTTTATCAATTTGAATGACAAGCAAATAATAGTTGAAGGGGTGTGTTAGTAAATAAATCTACACATGCATTAAGGAGAAAATCGTCATTTCAACGTTCAAATATGTAGAAAGGCATCTTCTGTCATCCATTTCAGTTGTTTTTTGAACACCCAAAACAATATAAATTCACAAGATGATCTCCTTCACCATCACTTATTTCAAGTATCGATTTTCATTTGTCATTTTGGTAATTTAAAAACCGCACATAAAAATTTTCAGTTGAATCATCCCATGAAGAAGAAAGATGGAAATTCCCATGAATTAGACACCATGAGCAAAAAGAAGTACCGAGGAGTGAGAATGAGAAGCTGGGGCTCATGGGTTACCGAAATCCGAGCACCAAATCAGAAAACAAGAATTTGGTTAGGTTCACATTCGACTCCCGAGGCTGCAGCCAGAGCCTATGACGCCGCGGTCCTATGCCTCAAAGGACCGTCAGCCAATCTCAACTTCCCACCTCATCATTACCACCACCTCAACTTTCCCACTGACACGTCTCCCAAATCAATCCAAAAGGTAGCAGCGGCAGCAGCTGCATCTGCAACAGCTGCTGATTCTAACATTAGTAACAACACTGTCACCACCAGTTCATCGTTGCCTGTGCATTCTCCTTCTGATTCATCATTATACTCTTCTCCAACTTCATCGTCTTTGCAGCTACCAATTAGTCAACTTGATGATGAAACATTCATGGCGAGTGATTCTTTTAACATGACAGCGTATGATCAACCATGGTCTTGGTATAACTCGGATGCGCCTATATACAATGATATGATTCATGATGAATCAATGTTTGATCCTATGTGTTCTATGGGGATTCAAGATGCTGACGAAGATGTTTACGACATTCCTCTTTGGAGCTTCTGCTGAATTTTTGGTGCTGCAGTTCCACGTGGAAATTTAATTGAATCTTATGAATTAATTATTTATTCTTTGGGTGATCTTCAAATTAATTTGTTTGAGGTCACCATTTGCTCATAATAATGTTTCAGAAGTTTTGTTTTAGTTATTAATAATTGACTAAATATAATTAATTTTGCATTATATATATCTCGCGCTTAATGCATTCTCTCCAACGTAATGTTGACTATCAACCCATATAATTAAGTGCTTTGTTATTCACACACACAACTTTTTTTTATTTTAACACCTCACTGACTGTATACGTCTCATTCAAACTTATACGAGGCGTATAGCCCCTCTGACACCCAATGATTTGTCATTTGATAATGATTAATTATGTATATTCCACATATAGAACATATACGACGTGTATAAATCTATATGGGACATATATTGTGTGGGATTGGTGTGAACAAGACCCATAATTATATGTATATGTATTCATTTAATACCATTATTATTTAATAAAATAGAAAAATGAGAAAATAAAAAAACATCATATAATAAACTTTTTCTCACATTTAATATATGAAAAAAAGAGAAAACAAAAGTAAAAAAAAACATTATAAAGTGACGTATGTTTTTATAATTATTTTTTATTATAAATATTTTTGTTTTTATTTCGGCGTACCACAAATTTGTAGATTTAAATTTATACTAGTTTATTTATTATGTATCTTATCAACACATGGAAAGGCCTTAAATATTATGGCATAGTAGACTAAACATGCATGTTCGTTGAGTCATTATAACATGAGAAAAGCCACCTTGAGGTTGCCCTTTTCTTTGGGTATCATGTATATTTGACTATCGTGTCTCACCTCAATTAATTTGACGCGTCCGTACACATATCCATGTGTAAACCATGTACTTACTGAAATGTGTTTAAAACTAAAGAAAAAGATGTATATTTGAACGATGTGTAAAGCATGTAATGACTCAATTCATGTTATATTAAACGAATGGTTTTGTAATTCACACATCTATCTCACCCACCCCACACCTCTTATACGCCTCGTATAGGTCTATACGAGGCGTATAAGAGGGCAATCATTAGGTGTCATAATTTGTCAGTATTAATTATTGTACTCTTACATGAGACGTATAGACCTATATGCGTCGTAAATGTCTTATACGCGGCTTTATGCGTAAATAATCATTAAGTGTCAGTGCCAATCATTGGATTCTTATACGAGAAGTATAGACCTATATGCGGGGCTATACGCCGCGTGTAAATTTATACAAAGTGAATGTGTTAAAATAAAAAAATAGGGTTTGTGAATAAGCAGTTCCTAAACGAATTTGAATTTTTTTTGATGTGCGTGTGTGTATGTCTCTGTTATTATTACATGCATCTCACACCCTTTCACACTTTTTATATGTCTCTTATATGTCTATAGAAGACGCATAAGGGCAATCATTATTTAACATAATTTTTTAGTGTTATTGAATATACTATTATATGTCTCGTATATATTTATACGAGACGTATATGAAACTAATGATTATTAAATCAATAGGTATCACAGGAGAGTATACGATATGTATATAACTAGAGTCAATGGTAAGTTAAAATAAAAAAGTACGGAGCTTTGTTGACGTGTAAACCACTGATTTTCAGGCCACGTCACCAATGTTTAGTTACCGAAGGGGTTTTGTCCTAGCGGTACCCCTTGGCTTTTCAAATGAAAGTTCATGGGTTCAAATCACTGTCAAGACGAAATAGGGATCCTTGAGAGATCAAGGGGTTTTCCGGTACGGTTTCCTTCTGGGGTGGTGGTGAGGTCTCAACGGAGATCATGTTGGTAACTAAACATTGGTGACGTGGGATTCACACATTTAAATTAAACGTCATTAAAAAAAAGTTAAAATAAAAAAAGGTTGACCCGAAAACCTAGCTATGTAAATACGACCAATCAGGAAACCTTAAAATATAAAATATATGTGCGATGAGTACGAGTACGGAGCGGTTGGGTTGTCATATCATCCAGCTTGCAATTAGCTGCTCCATTCCGTGTGCTGCTGCTACTGCCGCCACAAGCAACTTCCTTCTCTTTGCCCCACGTATACTAAATAATTTTCTATTTTTTTTTTAATTTTCAATTAAACTTTGAAAATATATAAAGAAAAAACGTTGAATTCAGTATAAGTGGACTGTCACAGTGTCACAAAATAATACAAAAACTTGGATATCATACTTTTTAGTCTGCGTCGTTTACGTCCATGCTAAAACATTGGAAATTCTTCAATTATAAATTTGAGGTGAGATGAAGACATATTAAAAAAAACAACTTTATGAACATTATTAAAATTAGATAAAGAACCCAGAGGCCCGCATTAAGAAGATTTCGCATGTTGAGAAATAGTGCCAACTAATTTTTTTGAAAACAACCATGAAGTTAATTAATAAGTTTCGTATTTGAACTTAGCATATATGTTTCGATCGTGTTGTAAACATGCTGACACTTTTAAGACTTGATAAAAATGTTGTTGAAATATGTTAAACACATTTTAATATGTTAACGACATATTTATCATATTTATATTTTTTAATTATTAAAAGTAATTAGATAAACACTCATTTTATATCCGAAAAGAATAGTGTGTTAGACACACGTCACTCGTTAATGTGTCGTCATCTTTATTTTTACTTAATTTTCATTCATTTAATTTTATATACATGGAGTTTGTAAACTTAGTAATAATTTTAAATAAATATCAGTTTTTTATTTTATTTATATAAGTTTGTACTTAATATTTATTTTTTAATTTTTTTATTTATATAAAAAAAATTAAAATAACAAACCGGTTCAGTTCCATCGATTACGCGAAATAGGTTATAAAAACAGGTATTTAACCTAACTGGTTATTGGGAAAAACTGGTAAACCCTGAAAGCCGGTTAACCGATTTGTGCAACTCTAATTAATACCATACATTGATGGGGTTCACATTAAAATTGAAAATAATTATATGAGTCATCTATTTAAAATCTTGAAAATAATTATGTGTTTCACATTAAAGTTGATTAAAAAAAATTAGGTTTGAACAAACAAACAAACCAATTTTAATGTAGTATGATGCGCTACACATTTTTATTTTTAAAATTTTAAATGAATGATACGGATTGTGTTTTAGGAGTTTGTCCTATAAGATTAAGTTTTCATATCATACAATTTCTCTCTCTATCTATTTATATAAACAAATAAATAAATTAACGGTATGATCTCACTTTTCAGTAGGGTATGGGAGAAAAATGAACACAAATTTTACCCCTGCCCCAGCTGGGAGATAAAAAGACTGCTCTGAAGGAGCGTCTGGTTTGAAGTTAATCATCATAACGCTTTTAGCGTTATTTTCACAAAATAAGTATAATAACGTTAAAATTAGTGTAATTTCACTTTAATCATTTGAGACCTCAAACATATATAAATTTTACGTGTAAACCGCAAATGAAACGTTTTCTGTCTATATAAGATCTAAATCTATAAGAATAATAAATGCAAATAATTGAGTAAATGGTACAGATTTCCGTATCCTTCCTACTTTAATTCCGTACGTTTCTTATTTTTGGGTGGTTTCGAAGGAAGCTGCTTATTTGGGTCCAACCGACATGGCTTGTCATCTCAACATCATCATCAATCTTTTTTTTTTTAACAACAAATGTTCAGGGACGCTACCCATGATCTCCATATCAAATAGATCATAATTTGTCTATCCATCGTTTGTAAGGATGGGTACTTGTAATTATAGGGTTATGTTAGTGTCACGTTGTAACTTTTACATGTTTCATATATGCTTATACGATAAACATATAAGAGGGTCAATTATTTTTTGTCACAATTTATCATTATTAATGATTAACATTTTATAAGTCTCATATAAATTTATACGTCTAGTAAGTCAAATCAAGCACTTCACATGCATATTATTTTTAGTGGTAACTTTGTAAAATAGTAACCAAGTTTCTCAAGTGTTTCAATTAAGTCATCAAAAAATTTTTTTGACTTTTTAAAATCACTCAACTTTCACTAAATGTTCCAATTATGTGTAATTTTTTTATAAATTTTAAAATTTTTTGAAATTAATTGAGGCAAAAGAAACATATATGAATATTTATTAGTATTTAATTATTATTTTGTCTCAATTTCACATAAATTTAACAATTTTGAAACTTTGTTATTAATTCGAAAATTTGTTTTCATCACAATTACATCTTATTTCAAGTTAAGTAGAAAAAAATCATTTATTATTAATAAATATTCATATTTATGTTTCATTTACCTCTATCAGTTCTAAAAAATTAAATATTTATAAAAAAATTACACATAATTGAAACATTTGGTGAAAGTTAAGTGACTTTAAAGAGACAAAAAAATTTTTTGATGACTTAATTATAACATTTGAGAAACTTGGTTACTATTATAGCATTAGGTGACATATTCTTTTATTTTTATTGGTACATATTTTTTAATAGTAAAAGATATATAATGATAGTGTTATTGATATGTCCTATCAATAATCTAACCTTTAGAGATAATGTATAGATATAATATAGAAAAACCAAGAGTGGTTGAGAATTAAATTGATTTGAAAGCTAAATTATGATCACAAGATATCAAGCTCAAAATGCATGGTAGATATTTATATAAAATAAAAATATTTTGATATTTTAAATCATTCTTATCATTTGAATATAGGGTTGTAATCGAGTCGAGCCGAGTCAGGCCTGGCTCCAGCTCGGCCCGTGGATTTTCGAGCCGAGCCGAGCCCAATTTTTTTCGAGCAAAAAATTCTGGCTCCAGCTCGGCTTATAAAAAACCTCGAGCCTTGAGGCAGCTCACGAGCCTACTCGTTTTTTTCCCCTCCACTTTACATGTATATATATATAATCTAATATATAATATATAAAATTTAATACATATATATAAGAAAGAGATCATATAATTACTCACTATAATTGAGAAAAAACTTTATAACTCAAATTAAATGCTTCAAATTTTATAGATTTAACCGTATGGTGACATGTGTTACTAATTAATTTTAAATACAAAAGGGCATTTTAGTCTTTTATCTTAATTACAAAAATCAGATCTAATATAAGAGTGAGAAGTGTCACACTCTTAAAGAACCTTCTATTTTCCTATTTTTAAATTAAATTTTTCTCCTTGATTTTTATACACTTATAACTTTTTTATATTATGTTATTTTTTTATAAAAATTATACTAATAAACTCATTATATTTTTCTCATTAATTCCATTATAGTCATGCCAAATTTTTTTTCGAGCTTTCGTAATAATACTAACGTAAAAACATAAGGACAATAATTTCCTCATTTTTCAAAAATTTTCAATGATAAATTTTTTTTCTAATCTTAAATATATATTACAAACTTATTTTTTATTATGAAAATAAGTTACAGCTCGTTACATAAGTGTAATTATAAACACTTTGAAAAAATTCAGCTTATTACATCAGTGTAATTACGAACACCTGGAAAAATTTTGCTCGTTATATCAGTGTAATTAAGAACACTTTAAAATTTTCAGCTCGTTACATCAGTGTAATTTGTAAAACTTTAAAAAAATTTGACAAAACTATACTTGAATTAAAGATAAAAATGTGACAAATTTAATGGTGTAATTTTTTTAAAAAGATAATAATGTATATAAAAGTTATGAAAGTTTAAAAAATGGGAAGGTAAACTTTTATTTTTAAAATCAAATCAAGTACACCTAACAAATCTACAAAATATGCTTAAACAAATCTCAAGCACTCATTTTTTCCAGAATTAATATGGATCATTCATTTGAAATTCATTACATTTGACAACTAATCTATTTGGATTATAGAGTTTCCTCAATTATATTGGGTTACCAATTGATACATACCCTATATGTGTGTATATACATATATATATATATATATATATATATATATATATATATATATATATATATAGGAGATGGTTCTAATGTTAACTCTTCATTATTGCGATAACCGAATAACTACATGTTTACATCTTATTAATTTGAGACCCACATTAAAGTAAATTTAAAGTTGTAGGTTTTTTCTTATTTTTTATTAATGTAAGTGGGCCCTACATTAATTAAAAAAAAACTACACCTTTATATTTACTTTAGTATGAGCCCCAAAGTAATAATATGTAATTACTCGGTTAACGCAATAAACATGGGTTAACATTTGATCTTCTTCCTATATATATAACTATATATAAAATCTAATATATTTATAGGGGGAAGGTTTTTTACATAAACCACTCTTAAAGCGATAACTCTTAATAACCCGTCAAGATCAAGCCAAGTTTTCGAATTTTTTTTAACATCATTGTAAACACATTTAGAACACTTTCTTATTTTATGAGGTTGCGTAAATTCATCATCGTTTGAGAGTTAACGTCGTTGTAAGTTTTAAAAATTTTGTAACTTACAGTGCTGTAAGTGTAAAATTTTAAAAACTTACAACTACGTTAACTTTCAAACGACGATGAATTTACGCAAACTCATAAAATAAGTAAGTGTTCTAAATGTGTTTACAATGATGTTAAAAAAAATTCGAAAATTTGGCTTGATCTTGACGGGTTATTAAGAGTTATTGCTTTAAGAGTGGGTTATGTAAAATTCCATGCCCTATATTTATATATATACATACATATATAATACATAATATGTATATTTATATCAATATGTGTATAAGATATTGTGTATATATATATATATTCACACACATATATTATGTATAATATATATATGTATGTGTGTAATATAATCTAGGTTTAGGATCAAGTAAAAAGGGTGAGATTAGTGGGAAGGGTGAGAAGCAATATTGACCATTGGATTAAACATGTGATTAATTTTCAAGAGAGGGTATTTTAGGAAGAAATTTTATTAGTTTTATGAGACTTGATTATTCAAATGAAATTTAAAGTAAGAACAACATAAATGGAAGAACAATAAATTATTTGATTTTATTTCATTGTGTTTTTATACATGTTATTGTTGGTTGCGTTATATATATGTTATTTGTTTCCAATTTACATATAATGCATGATTTTTGTTTATATTGATTATAACGACCAATGAAAGTATTCACAACAAACATGATTGTTGTGTATTACGTATCATTATTGTGTCCATTATGTTATGTTCAATATTGTGTATTATTGTATATTGTGTTTTTATGAGTTTTACTGATAACTATTGTGCAATATGTGCATCACAGATGACAACAGATATGACACAATAGACACTATGTTTAGACACAATGACCCAAAACACAGTGATGCCTATAACCATTGTTTCTAAAAATTTTGACATAACCTAACCTTTGTATTATATGTGTATCACAGATGACAAAAGATATGACACAATGACACCATGTTTAGACACAATGGCCAAAAACACAATGATGTCTATAACCGTTGTTTCTAAAAATTTTGACCTAACCTAACCATTGTGTGACACCTCGCAAATTCCAGGTCAGCATTTATTTTATTTTAATAATAATGTGTATTATTGTTTCATAGTGGCACTAGAATATTTGTATTTAGTGTGACACGTGGCACAACGGACCAAACACACCGATAATTCGAGGAATTATCGCACGAAACTCGCACGTGTCTTGAATAACGAACGTTGGTGAACGGATCAAACCACAGTACACTTACACTGCACAATTAGGTTCCGGAGAACCTAAGTTAGTAGAACAACACTTATGTGTCGAGAAACGATGATCGTATTCGAGAAATTCGGCTCAAAACCATGAAATTGGGCTTATTGGGCTCAACCGAGACCCATCGCGGTACGCGATGGGCACCTAAATGGGCCATTGCGGTACGCGAATCCTGGGCGGGGGAATTTGAATTCTCCGAAAACCATCGCGGTACGCGACGACCGATCATCTGCCACCATCGCGGTACGCGGCGTGTTTCGGGAACAGAATGATTATTTTAATCATCGCGGTACGCGATGATACCTTTTGGACAGTTGTCGCGGTACGCGACGACCCCAACACGCCAAATCTTTATTTAACCAAGATGTAATCATTCCTGCGACTCTTTCATCCAAACCCTCGACTGAACCAGTTCCCATACCGACATTAGCGACCTGCAACCTCACTACCGCTCATCCAAAGCCATTTTGAAGCTATCTTGGAGCCATTCTTGAAGACATTGAAGGCTTGAAGGTTCAAGAGGATCCCAAGATCACCACATCTCGTTCTTGCTCGCGACTAGCATCATTCCAGCGAAGTTTAGGACTTCTACAGACCTGCCCTAACCATTCCTTGACGTTCTAAAGCCTTGTAAGGTAACTCTTGTGTTCAATCTAGCCTAAAATCACTTGTATTCGCACATGCAAGCCCTATAGGCTACATGCATCACCACCACCACCTTAATCACGAATTTTTGATGTTAATAATCTGTTATTGAATATGTTTATCACTGATTTGAAGCATTGATGATGATTCATGATGATTTTGAAAGTCTATGATGACTATTTGTTGATTTGGTCACAAAATGGTTACTTTAAACAACATGCATGCATGATCTATAATGTTTTATGTAAATTTCAGTATTGAAATGTTCTTAGAATTGATATATGAGATGTTCTACATGGTTAGAATGTTGATTTTGATCAAGATATGTCAAGAGCATGATAGTTGCTATAAATAGTAACTTTAATGTTACTAAGTGTGTGTTTTTTGATGAAATAACCACATGGATATGTTTAGATCTATAAGATATGTTTAAAATGTTGATTAAGAGTCAATATAATAGTTATTTGATACATTGTAATGGGTAGAATTGTCAAAGTATGATATTTAGGAATGTTACTAAAAATGGTAACTTTTTGCTATAAGATTGCTAGAAAGGATGAAATTGCTAAATGTTGCGTGTTTTATATGCTTCGTGTTTTATATGCTTAGTTAAACTTGTCATGATGATTATAGACGACTTTATAACTTAAATGTTTGAGATGGGTGCATTTGTCAGAAACTTCTATAAATAGAAACTTTATTTTACAAAATTGCGAATAGGAGCATGCTAGTCAAGACGTGTATGACTAAATGGCTAATAATGATTAGGATAGTGACGTTTAGATGATATTAGCTATCAAACTTGGTGAAATATGCTTGTTTATGCAACTTTCTAAATATGGAAACTTTTACGCGCAAACTATGTTAAACCGGCTATGTGTAACGATGTGCTATTTGATAACATGCTCATTTAGGATAAATATGCATGTTAGATCAATCGGAATGTGATTTAATTCATGACTTGCCTAATGTGGAAACTTTCCTAAAATGGGAACTTACTATAAATAGTAAGTTTCCTCATAGGAATGATTTTTGGTATCTGTACACTTCACTCGACACTAAATTGCACATTACACGAGCACTTGATCCAAAACCGTCACCAACGGGTCGTTAGGTCAAGCACGATCGACACGGTCAAACACGGTCAACTCGACCCACATAACCACTTAGTGTTGTTGAACACTAACGCGGTCCGGTGAGACCCACACATGTGAACACGAACTCATACTACCTATGTGATATAGGTGACTACTAGCCGGCGAGCTACGCTAACTCTGTTGAGCAAACGCATTATCTAACTCAGGTGAGTTTACGGCCCCACTTTTACTCTCTAACTGCTTTTACTCAACTTTGGGGTGAGAATACAATGCAACTGTTTTAGATATATGACTGGTATGTTGTGAAACCGTTTCTTTTTTAGTGTAACTTTTATCGCATAAAGCCCTCACTTATCCTTACCGTTAGTTGTTACGAACGAGTCGTTATTACGTAGTACTACTGGGTTTGACTAGCCCCACTCGGCAACAACGTTGACTGGAGGTC
The DNA here is from genome assembly GCA_009363875.1 of Mikania micrantha. NCBI lineage: Eukaryota > Viridiplantae > Streptophyta > Magnoliopsida > Asterales > Asteraceae > Mikania > Mikania micrantha. The sequence continues at coordinate 12,181,393 of CM018693.1, read as the reverse complement.
ATAACGAGTGTAGTATCGATGTTGATGTCGGGTTCAACGATGACCCGCGGAGGCAAATGGAAACAGTCGAGTTTCGGTAAGATGGCATGACACACTCACGGATCGTAGATCCAACAACTAAACTTAAACATGCCCATTATATGCCTGTTTACTATTTCTGTCTGTCTAAACCTGTGAGCTCACCAACTTTTTAGTTGACACTTTTCGCATGTATTCTCAGGTAATTGAATGGAGCACACGCAATGACACGCACAAGGACACGCTAAGGAGTCTGGCTTTCATATAGGCTCATGTCCTAGGCTTGCGTGCATTTGATGTATTTTGAAAACAAATTTGAACTTTGTAGTGTCTGTTAAACAATTTACTTTCCGCTGCAACTTATTTATCTTATGATGTTAAAATTCTTTCCGCTGCGTAATTAATGAAACTATGTTATTTTACATACATGTGTGATTGTGTAACTCATATATAGTCGTTCTATATGACCATGAGCTGTGATCCTGGCCACGTCACACCCACGTGGACTGACACCACGAGTGGGAATTTGGGGGTGTGACACATTTTGTTATACGTACATCACAGATGACAACATATATGACACAATGACACTATGTTTAGACACAATGACCCAAAACACAGTTATGTTTATAACTATTGTTTCTAAAAAATTTTGATCTAACCTAACCATTGTGTAATACGTGCATCATAGATGACAACATATATGACACAACGACACTATGTTTAGACAACAATCATTGTGTAATATATTCATCATTGTATTTTATCTTCAAAACATTGTGTAGTATACAATCATTATGTCTTACGTTCAGGTCATTGTGTAATATACCCATAGTTGTGTTTTACGTTCAGATATGACACGACGATGAACAAAAAAACAATCACAAACAAAAAGACACAATAACAAAAAGGCACAATGACGCATTACAAATATAAAAGGTGGAGGAAAACATATATTTTTTTAATTTTTTATATAACAATACTATACTTGTTTTAAAGATAAAAAATGCTCGTTTTTTTGGTGTAGTTTTAAAAAAAATAATAATATCGTATATAAAAGTTATGGCCGTTTAAAAAAATGGGGGGAATATGATAAAAAGACAACAAAAGTGTCTTTGACTAAAATACCTTTACACTAACTTTTTAATATAATTTTGATCTCAACCATTAAATTATATATCTAATGACCCACAATCTTTCTCACACTTCTCACAAATTTAAGCATTTTTACTATAATTATACCCATATAACATATATGTGTGTGTATATAATTTAATATATATATATATATAATATTAAAAATCGAGCCGAGCCACGAGCCCGAGTCGCGCCATGAGTTGAGCTCGAGCCGAGCCAATCCTGGCTCCGGCTCGGCTCGTTTTTAACGAGCTTTTTTCGAGCGGAGTCTTTTTCTAGCTTTTTTCGAGCGAGCCTCGAGTCGCGAGCTTTTTAAACAGCCCTATTTGTATAATATATCTTTGTGAAATTATCAAAATCATATACAAACAAACTTTACTTAGTTATTTTTTTAAAAATATATATAAAAAATGCAAAAAGAAGATGTTATTAATACCGAAATCCAACTGCAATTACAAAAAGGACGAGCAAATCTATACTATATAATAAATAAAGGTTTTGGTGGGACACATGTCATCATTGTAAACAACCTAAAAATTAGTTTTTCCGCTTCTCTCTCATATTAATTGTTTGTAAATCATCTTTTATTATATTTTTATTTTTCTTATTTCTCTTCTATTAAATAATAACAATTTTATTCAATTTGACAAATAAAATTATTACATCATAAGTCATATTATTATTTTTTTTGTAGAAAGTCTTTGAAAAATATGTAAAATGTTATTTAAAATAAATAATTTGAAAATTTATTTGTTTAACCTATGTATTACACAGGTGTTTACCTAGTTTTTTATATAAAAAGGATTGTGCTTACTAGTTGACAGGTAAAATGTCTATAAATATATGCATAGGACATAAAAATATGACATAAATAAAAAAACATCAAGAGAAATTTTGAATAGATATACAGTCTAATAATGATCGACCCTAAAATTTTTTTGACATCAACCCTCATTAAAGTTTGACACTAGTCAAGAGAAATTTTGACACACTCTAAAGAATAATGATTTAAATTTTTTAAATTTTACAAAATTACACCACGCATGAACTAACACATTTTAAAAAAGATTATAAACTCAATAAGTACTTAAACAATTAAAGCCAATACTCTGCTAATCTTTATAAAGTTAAATACTCAAAAAAGATTATAAACTCAAATACTCAATAATTATTTTGATAAATTATGTTCACATATAAATTAGCTCAAACAATTAAACAATAGTATTCCAAACAACCCAAATCTTCAATTCAAGTATTTAGTTTTAAACTTTTCTTTTTAAAATTTTGCTTTATTATATGATTATTTACCAGATTATTTTGTTTATTATTTGATTATTTGCTTGATTACTTAAGTGGTATCTTGAAATATGTTGGTTAATTATAGTTTAATTTTTGATATGTCAGCCTACTTTAGTATACTTTGTCTAAATGACGGAATCAAATGATGAGAACTTAAGTGAAAAATGTATCTTTATTGAGAAACAATTATTAATTTACTGAAGTTTTCTTTAAATGATGTAATGACTTGATTTAAAAAAGTAAAACCCATATAGAACGATAGTAGAATTATTGTATTTCTAGCGAAAATTGACGTATTCTTATTTTTGTAAACTTGAGTTGTTTTAAAAAAATTATGTGACCCACCCCTGATATGAACAAAAGAAAGTATATATATTTAATGATAAAAAACCGGCATCCAAATGGCAAATGTATTCCGACCTTGTGAAAAAAGATTTTAATTTTAGGTTTTAATCACTGCTGTGAAGATTATTTAATATGAGTTATTAGGGGTAAGTTTTGTTACATTATGCGTGTATTCGATGACGCTCAAATAAGCCGACATATCCAAATGGGCAGCTTGACAAAATGGTTTGCCTACCGACCATGACCACTAGGCATATAAACGAACCGAACAGTTCGTGAACTGTTCGGCGGGAAGTTCGTTTATGTTCATTTATTTAATAAATGAACGAACACAGGTATAAAATTTGTGTTCGTTTAATTAAATGAATGAATATGAACACATCTAGTGTTCGTTTGTTTATGTTCATTAACTGTTCGGTTACGTTCGTTTATTTGTGTTCGTTTATTTGTGTTCGTTAATGTTCGTTAACTATGTAATGTTAGTTTATGTTAGGTTAACTATCTAATTTACGAATGATATGTATTTACATTTAAGAGACTTGTCGTTTGTGTTCGTATATGCTTGTTCAATTTTGTTCATTTATGTTTGTTTAATAGTGTTTATGTTTGTTTATGATTGTTCAATTGTGTTAAATAATATTCATTTATGTTTGTTAGTTTATTTTGGTTCGTTTGTGTTCATTTATGTTCATGAACAATTCGTTTAATTTATTAATGAACGAACACGAACACAAATTTCATGTTCGTTAATGTGTTCGTGTTCGGTTAAATTTAAATGAACACGAACGCGAGCATGCATGTTTTCGTGTTCGTTCGAGGCATGTTCGTGTTCGGTAAAATCAAATGAACACGAACACGAACACGAACATGCATGTTTCGTGTTCGTTCGAGGCATGTTCGTGTTCGTTTGATTCGTTTGATAAGCCTCGATCTAGCTATGCCAAATATTAATTATAAGAAGAATTGAACCCCATACAAACTCACCGGCAGTCGGTATATATATGATTGTTCTTGGTCTTTTGTGAGTATGCAACCTTAAACCGCCAGTTTTATTATTAATTAACTTTTGAAGCCGGGACTAGCCCATTTCGTAAAGACTTGTCTCTTATAATAGGAGGTCATGGGTTCAATCTCATACAAATGTGTAATTATGATGTAATTTAGGTGGGAGTACGTTTAGCCGTTAAAAAAATTAACTTTTGAAAGTAATTAAACACCCCTATGTCACTTTTATCTTTTGTGACCAAAAACCCTTAACTTATTATTATTTTAACCAACCTTAATTCATATAAGATTTTATTTTATCAAATTGTTTATAAAAATAATAATAATCATCTCATAAAAATGACCAAAGATAATGATACTGTGTATGGGTGGGGTGAGGTACTGGTGTATGTCCAATTTGCAAATAGGTCAAAAGTTGCTTAATTTCCTAATTGTAAATTTGTAGCAAATCATGCACAACAGGCATAATCGAAAGATATTGGCAAAAACGAAGAGCCAATCGAGTAAAAGGACCAAGAACGTCCAAGAGCTAGCTTGAGAAAATTGAATGATAACTTGTCACATGTGATAATAAGCTAATATGAGATAAAACATGTAAGTAACCATATGCAGATCAAAAGTTAAGTTGTGACCAAGCTAGCATTCATAACAATGCCGAAGTAGTAACCTTTCACCACAGATTTACCGCACAGGTAAACCCAGCCTGGGTGGGATGGTCAAAAAAAGTTTGTAGCAAATCATGTTACACGTATGTGTGGAAGAAGTGATCGGGAGAGCCAATGTGATTAAGGTTGTGTAAAAGGAAAAAAAAACATACGAGTCTTTAATTCTTGGATTTTTTTTGTTGTTTAAAATTGGCAGCTACAAAGTCTTAAGAACTTGCATTTTGGGCAGTGGCCTGTAGGGTCATTCTATTACTATTATTTATATTAACTTCATGTTACAATTTTTTGTTCGTGTCCTGGTCGGGTTAGATCTTTAAGTAATTCTTTAATTAAATATGATCACAGTTTGGAATTAAAAAAAAACCCTAAATCCTAAGATTCAAACCAAATACTTATGCTTGATGTTGGTGGTTGACAATGAGAAAAAACAATAGTGTTTGTATACAAGACCCATTTAATCAACCAGAGTAAATTCATAGTATAAAAACATCTAATGACCATTGGCTATTTGACTGTGGTGTAGTAGGTGTTTAACAAGTCATATAGTATTGTAAACTATCTTGAGGATAATATGCAATTCAACAATGATTCAAGATTTAAAGTTGAAGAGTTTACGGGTATTGCTTTGGATAAAAGACCTTGGTGGTATGATGTTTCAAATCCAGGAAAAAACTAGTGAAAATCAAGAAAGGCTGGTGCTTGTTCAATTCAATGGCGCTGGCTCGATTCAGTGCCCAAAGGAATGGTACATAGGGAGAGTTCATACGACCAAAGGACTGGTCGAAGTTGGAGGAATTGAATGGTTAAGAACAGGGTCAAGCTAAGGAAAACATAAAAAGCATAGCTAATGATGATCAAATCGAAATTGCCTTCAAGGATCAAGTTCAACAGATTAAAAAGGTACTTGGGATAAAAGATCTACATAATATGGTTTACAAATTAAGGGACGATTGTTGGCAATAATTTGCAACCCGATTCAAAAGACGATATGATGAAGTTGGGAAACCAAAGTTTGGTCTCTATTAATCTTCTTTCATTTAACTATGAGAACAAAATATCTCATTCTTTTTAATTTATTTTATGTTGAATTAGTTTAACACTAATTTCAAATGAGTTTATCATTAAATATTCAAATCTAATCGTTATCTTTTTAACTGCACAAAATAATCTAAAAGTGTCATTTTACTCCTATTTTCAAATTTTAAGTTACTATTGTAAATTAGCGTATGGCTTAAGCTTTAAGCTAATAAAAGAACGTAACCTTTCCCAGACGTTTAACATATTCGTCGTTAATTTGCATCTCTTTAGGTATGATAATTGCCCTAGCTCTGAATTGGCGAATGCATTAATAAATGTTTTCATCGTTTACGTGTGTTTCATGCAGCGTGATTTGTATGTTTTTTGTTTCCGGATCGTTGTGTTCATCTGTTTGAAGGTATTCGTTTTCCAATTTTAGATGCTTCGTGATTTACGTGTGTACAATGTTTCTTCAGAATTTGTGACCGAGAGCCTGTTACTGGACGTGTGATGTGCGGTTATTGGAAAGAATTATGAACGGTTCTAGCAATAGTAAGTTTCTTTGCATTCTTTTTTCAATCAATGTCACAATCTGTCTTTTAATTTCTTTAATATACTGAATTAGGGTTTCTGTAAATGCAATTAAAGTTCTACATATCGGTGTCCTTTTTCTAAAGAGTTGTGTTTCCTGGTGCTCTATTTGTTATGATTAAATATCTTGTCCTCCAAGAATTCATTATAAAGCTTTGGATTAAATATCATGTCAATTGAAGCATTAACACCAAAATTAAAGTGTTTGGCAGAACTGTTCTTGTTTGATCATTGATAAATCCTTTTGTCTCAATGAGGCAAAACATAGAAAGAATGAGGTATGGCGACATGATAAATCCTTTTGTCTCAATGAAGCATGTGCTTGTTTGATCTTTGATATACTTTGTGTTGTATATTACTCTGGTCAGTCTAATGTTTTATTGTTTATGTTTGCTATGGCGTATGTACTTGCAACATAGCGTAACGTTTAGGGGTAGAATTGGAAGCAAACTTCTCATTAAGTAGTTCATGAAATTTCTTCTCAAGTGTGAGACTAAGGTCCTGTCAATGCTCTAATGATCATGTTGAAGATGGAAAGGCACAAAGAAAAATAATATAATTTGTGTTACAATTAGGTAAAGAGGTTGCTAATCTATATGACCTAATTGGTTGTTACTTGCAAACAGTGCTTCTTAATTTGTTACCAAAAAGACATTATAAAATTTATCTCACCACCATTCGTATTCAATGATATTGGTTATTTAATAAACATTCCTGGGATTAGAAGGTGCTCTTTCTTTGTATATCCATATCTTTATTATAATAAATATTCTTAATATGCATTTAATTTGGTATTTAAATTTTTTTTTGAACGGCAATGCTATCCTACTCCTAAATTACACACAATTTTCTCCTTGCTTGGATTTGAACACAAGACCACCTTTCTAAGAGGCAATTAAATATATTGAGATTGATCATTTTACCAATTAAAATATATATGCTAGAAAGACGATGTTAATCATCAATTTTGAATGTGATCATTTGAAACATACTTGTTGACATGCATGTCGTGTTTCATCATGCTGATTAGATTTGTGGTGCCGGATATTGTATGCTTGACTCTTGGAACTTGTCACTATTTTTATTGTATGAAGTGTATACATATTTTTATTTATGATCGCACTTTGTGAATGTAATTGCTTCTGGTTTATTTAAATAGCGTTTGGGCAATCATCTAATAGCCTGCTTGGGTCCTCGTCAGTTTTTGGCCAGACCAATAGTCCAAATAACATTCCATTTGCTGCGTTACCATCTGGTTGCACATCTGCCGCTGTGTTTACCCAAGCTTCTTCACCAGGTTTTGGTGCCTCATCAGCACCTGCTTTTGGGAGTTCAATGCCTGCTTTTGTAGCTTCATCAAGCCCAGACTTTGGTTATTCAACTTCTTCTTGTGATAAGCACGTTTATTGAAATATTCTAATTGTTCATGTCCAAATATTCCACTCAATATGGCTTTAATTTTTTATCTAATATTAATGTTGGTTATATGAAGAATATCTTAAGTTGTGCATGTAAGATATTCTGGCGTGGTTGGTAAGGACACTAGTGATCACATTTTTTATTCAAGCATCTTAGTGGTAATTATTGGTTAGCATGTGAATTTCAGTCGAGAGTAAGTAAAGGCGAATGATCTTGTTTTGCTAAAATAGTTACTATTAATATGTATTACTTGAGTGTGAGTTGCATTTGGTGGCTGTCACATTCTGCATAATTAATATGTATTAGTTGAGTGTGAGTTGCATTTTGTTCAGGCTTTTCTGATTTTACCTGTTTTCTTTTCTCATCTTGCAAAGATAACTTATTTTAGCTCTTTTATGCCTCTTAAGTATGATCACGTCAGTTTACTATTTGTTTTACATTCTTCTTATCTCCTTTATGAATTCTGCATCAGTTTTTTTGCTTTGTTTTTCTATATCTTTCTTACATCTTAATTTGTTTGCTTCTCTTCATCCAATTTAAATTACAGGTGCATCTGTGTGTGGGTGGAAGCCTGCATGTGGTAACTTTGGATCCACTACACAGTCAAGTTCTATTGGAAGCTCATTTCAGCAATCACAACCTGCTTCTGGAAGCAATGGCTCCTCACCTTTGGGGTCCTCAAGTCAACCTGCTTTCGCTTCTCTTTGGACATCAGCAATTGGGACCTCAAGCACCCCTGCTTTTGATGCAACAAGCACACCAGCTTTTGGTTCTACATCAACCCCTATATTTGGCAACACAGGCTTTACATTTGGCAACTCTGGTTTTAGTTCTAGTACTCCAGCTTTTGGTGACTCTAGTACTCCAGCTTTTGGTGCCTCTAGCACTCCTGCTTTTGGTGCCTCTAGCACTCCAGCTTTTAGGACTTCAAGCACTCCAGCTTTTGTGTCTTCACATACTCCTGCTTTTGGTGCTACCAGCTCTTCTTTCAGTTTTTGGCCAAGCCCAACATCTGGCAAGTCAACTTGTGCATTTGGAAGCAGCCCGTTTGGTGCTACTAGCACAACCTTTGGGGCTCAAAGCTCCCTGTTTGGTACATGGTTAAATATTTGTTTAGAACTAATAATGTATCATGCATTTGGTCTCCATAAAGGTTTTGTTTTATCAAAACTTTTTATATTCATATACATGTAGGAGGACAGACCACAACACCATGGCGGGACAATGCTAGTGATAAACAGGTGGTGTCAATATCAGCAATGGGTTCGTTCCAAGAAAAAAGCCACGAAGAACTTAGATGGGAGTATCATCAATTAAAAAATTTAGGTAGTAATCTTTGTGATTTGGCACAATGCTTTTTCCTAATGATATCATGGTTATTTTTCATTTGTTTCAGGGGGCCTAAATCATGCTGCTCAGTCTTCTGGTGGAATGGGATTTGACATGAACAACACACATCAGACAAACCACCCTTTTGCTTCTTCACCTGCTGCAAATCCATTTTCTTCCACTACATCAACCAACCCATTTGTCCCAAAGAATTCAACTTTTGGCACCGAGAGCTCAACTCCACTTGGTTCTTCACCATTTGGATCAACTCCTACAACATCCTCCTATCTTTTTGGTGCGCCTAGTTCTTCCCCAATTGGATCATCAATACCTATTTATGGTACTCAAGCCCAGGGAATAACTTCAGCAGTTGGTACTGGCTTGAACTTTGAAAAACTGGAGTCGATATCAGCAATGCCTGCATACAAAGAAAAAAGTCATGAAGAACTTAAATGGGAGTATTGTCAATTAAGAAATAAAGGTGATAATCATTGCGATTTGGCTTACACTGTTTTTTATTTTATTTTATTTTAAATTGATATACCCTAAACCCAAATCCTGCTGCTCAATTTTCTGGTGGAATGGACTTTAACCTTACCATGAAGAATACACAGCAGACAAACCCTTTTGCTTCCTCATCAGCACCTGTATTTTGGCAGTCATCTGCAAATCCATTTAATTTGACTATATCTACCAACCCATTTGCCCAAAAAACTTCAACTTTTGGTACCCTTGGATCTGAGAGCTCACATCCTTCTCTTGATTCTTCACCTTCGACTTTAATTCTAGTTTTCAATTTCAAAACCATGCATCTCACTTAGCTTAGTTGGAGTGAGATTAGTGTGGAACCAAGAACATTTTCACGGGTTACGATTTTTCAGTTCATCTTTGTTAATATGAAGGCACGTTTACCGGGTTAGATCACTAGGCCATGAAAAAATTCACGTCAGGTTACTTGATTTGGTTTGCATTGCTAAAGTAACATACATAATATAATAAATGTAATAAATTAGGGGTGTGAGACTTGTATTTAACGCACAAGAAGTTACTCATTTACGTCTTGTTAGACTTGTATAAGTTGTATATGCTACCATTAAGAAACTTTAACATAAAACCTACATAATTCATAAAGATGTATACGAGTTATATATCTTAGGCGTTAGACAATTTCTGACAGTATTGACAATCTATCAACCGGTACAAGCCTATAAAAAGTTGTATAATTTGTTAGTGATGTCCAATGGACAGTTTGAGTGTTAAAAAACTCGATGTTTCTTGCTAGTGAATATAAAATATGAGTGTTTAAAGAACTTGATGTTTCTCTTTTTTTCATGATGTAATTGAAATAATATACGGGTTGAATCATAAAGCATTGAGTGGAGTTAAATTCTTCTAATGTGCTCTCTATAATATCTATAAAATCAATAGGCTACATCTTGCTCTTGCATACATTAGTTTTGCCGCTATATATGATCCATGCTTCTACGTCTTAAGTTAGTCATACAACTAAGACAAAAATTATCTCTTCAATATTGGTGATCATGCATGCATATTTAAAAATTATCGGTTGTTTGGCACTATATAATCATATATGATTATGAAAATGAGTCATACCAACTAAAGTTTGAATTCTTAAAGCAAACTTCTTGTAAACTATTTCATAAAAAGAAGTCATCATCATTATACTTGGTATATTTTATCATTTGGTAAAACTAATATAGGGTCTAAAGAGTATAAAATGTAGAACAAGCAAAGTCATTTACGCACTCCGTTGCTTTTAAAACCTGTGTATTGTGACGTGAAATTACGATTATAAAAAAATAAAATAAAATCATGACAGATTGGTTATGCAGATTGAAATAAACCAGCCAATAGTTGTTACTCCATTATGAACCAATATATAGAATCATCCCAACAACAAGTGCCAATCGCAAAGAATACAACCTTAAATTAAGCGCATAATGCTAAATCACCTTGCCGATATAGGTAATCAATCATGATGACAGTTACAACATCATGGATATCATATGCAAATGAAAAATCTCGGTCATAACGGTTGTTAACCCGCCCTAAAACAATTAATTTAACCGTAACAAAAGCAAGTGTCAATCGTAATAAATACGAACCCAAATAAAAGCACGCAATGTTAAAAATCATATAACTAAGACACAAAAAAGGCATTCACAGTCGTAAGATTATTTCAAAAAAGTCTGGAATCATGGGTACAAGGGACAAGTTTTAGAGTATGATAGCGCTACACTTGGTGGCGTCAATACACTAAATGAGATATATGATGTTGGCCAAGTACTTGTTGCTTCTTGGGTTTTATTAAAAAATCGAGGGTTTCAAGTCCACAGCTAAGTATTTGTTACTTATTGGGTTGTAATTGATATCTTATTAGGCTCATTGTTATTATTAATATGTATTTTCAGATGTATTATTAACAAGAAATTGGCAAAGTCACTTGTGGTGTAAAAATGTGACAGGTGTCAATAATGTTGTAAAGAAGTTACATGTGATAAAATAATTACTCTTTTATTATAAAGTATAGATATAGGTATACATAATCAAAATAATATTTCGTTTAATTCTTATTGTTTTGTTATGATTGTTGGAATTAAAAGATATGAATTTTTACGTATATCTTCTTATTAATAACCTTTATTACATATTTAATAAATTTTTTAAAATCAATTACATATTTTATCTTATGCGAGGAAAACATGTTATTTATTTGTAAAGAGAAATATATTTTAAATATAGAAAATACGTAATTGACTTATTTATTTATTTATATATATGTAATAAATGATATAAATAAGAAAGAATATATAAAGTTAAAACCTTTTTATTTAAAGTATATCTTTATTAAAATTAATAATATATAATGTTATAAAAGTACTAGTCATGAGTCTTTTCTAGAATCAATCTCTTTACCTATTTTTAAGATAGAAGAAATGTTTGTTTTCATCTTACCCTTCCAAACCCTGCTTAAAAGCGAGATAAAACGTTTGTTTGTTTGTTTAATGTTATAAAAGTACTATATGGGTAAAATTAGCGTATGTCATAAGCTAATCCTAACAAGAAATTACCTTTACCCAAACGGTTAATACCTTGGGTATCCGGGGCTAGGGGTGCTGGTCTTGTTTACCCACTTCAGTGTGACCTATTCACAGACATCAAACCCTCTCTTTCTATCCCTCTTCCAAGGCGACGCAATTCTCTCGTGCCTACATGTGACAGTTGCGTACGAAGAATTCGGCATTAATGACGTGAGCACATTTGGTCGTGCTTGAAATCCACGAGGATTTAGTAACTTTTTTTATTAGGGATTGATAGTATGTGAAAAATGATGAACGTGGGCGAAAACCGTGCGCAAAACGGAGTTCGTATGCTCCCGGAATCGCGAAACGAAGTTTAAATCAAATATTGGAAGAAAAACACGTTAGGCGGTACGCCTAACCCCCAACTCTCCAGTTCAGGCAATGCGCCCAGGGACTATGTCGGTTAAAAATTGTTTAAGTCGATCAGAACGCATAGAAACTCTCAAAATCGTAAATTTTCGATTGTAAGCAACCTGAAGACGAAGAACCTTCATTCTAACACCTTTATACATCAAATCAAAGCCCCTTAAACATCCGGATCATCCCAGGAATCATATATACAAGTCCTGATCGTCGTTCTAACCGCAGAAATTTGTCAGAACAGGTAACGGTTCGTTTTAACCTTCTAGTTTGATTTTGATTGATTAGATCTTGATTTTGAACGTAATGAGATAGTTAGGATTGTTGATTATTGCCTAGATGATGGCTAGGATTGATTATAAACGAAGAACACGAAGTTCTAACGGTTAAATTCTTGTTTTGATCCGTTGTAATGCCCGATTTTCATGAAATCATACCCATGATTATAATGGTTTAAACCATTTGATTATGACAATGTAGGTGATTAGTTTGATTAATCTTTGAAATGCAAAGGTTAAATCCAGGTGTTTCAAACTAATCATAATCATTAACATACTCATTGAAATGATTATCTGATGTTTGTGATAACAGTCAGATTAGTATGTTAAATCTGGTTATTTCACCTATTCTAATGCTACATTGTGATATTTCATGATATTTGGGTAATCAATAATAAGGATTAATCATTTCTAAGTCATTAAATCATCTAGAAACTGTTTTAGCATTATAATCAACAACATTAACTATTTGGTTAATCTGAGATTATTCTGATTAATCAAGAGTGTCATCAACTTTGTATTAGGAATCTGAATCAGTATAGGTTCCTACATTATCATACATTGTATGATATAACCTTAAATTAATTAATTATATAATTAATATCGAGTTGATGATTTACTAAGCAATGTCTTTGACATTGAACGTTCAGAAGGATCTAATCAGTAAACTAGAACATAAATAACTTATTAAAGATAACCAAATGCAGAATCATCTCTGTACTATCAGTTTGGTGATACTCTGCTACCTATTATCATCAGGTGAGTTTCGTACAACCCCTTTTATTTTTGATCTTTTATAAACATCGGGGAAACTCTGCAAACTGTTGTCTGAACATATGATATGCATCAATGATATCTGTGTGATTTCATGTGATTTTGTGGGATTTCATGGGATTTTGCCTGTAGACTGAACTCTATCATGGAACTGAAAGTCCTCATTTTTGAACTGTATCTAGTGAACCCATGTGTGGCCGAACAGAAAACATTGATAGTACTATTGGTTGACACCCCATTCGCTGGGAGGTTTGCATCTCCCCTTGTGTGAATGTTTGTTATCTGTTTCCTGAACTTCTTAATGGTATGATAGACATTAAGATAATGAGGCATTAAGATATGTACCGACGGGTAATATCTTGAGACAGACTAGACGTCCGAAAGGAACTAGATACGGGTCCCATGGTTATCCAGAACTGAACTTTTGAGAACGTGCTTATCATATCATATTGTTTTAAATTTGAACTGTCGATCTCACCAGCTTTGTGCTGACGTTTCAAATTTAAATCTTTTTGCAGGAAGACAGTGACACTCGGTGAGGCAGCACTTCAAACACTAGTAATTAAATAAGTCAGTTGTGTAATAAACTTAGTTATAAATTATGATACTGATTGTAATGACGAAACCCTGTATTATATTAATCTGTGTGCTTATGATATCGGTTCAAGTAAGTCACCTCTCACCTCAGAGACATCACCACTATGCTTCCGCAACCGGTTCAGTGACGTCAGACCAGACACGAGGTGACGAGGGGTGGGGGTGTGACAGGGTGGTATCAGAGCCACAGGTTATAGAGAATTAGGTTGACTTAGAGACCTAGACTATAACCATAGGCTCGAATAGTAACACAGAGAGCGCCGACACATTATTATTGAACAAAACTTGTTTTGAATTAAGCCAGGATAATCAGGTGGTACAAATTTCAGTTATGAGTGGCCAGCATAACTGAAATTTGCAACACGTGTGCATTCTAGTTTGATTTAATTCAAGCAAAACACTAACAATAGTAATGACGAGAAGTTGCGTTAAGATAGGAGGACGTCTCATATCATGTTTATGTTGAATTTTATTATTCAATATTTATTTCATGCTACTGATTTGAGAATTCTGTTTATACAGCAATGGCAGACCAAGGAGAGAGATACATATATCAGAGGTTTCCATACGTCATTCTGGATGATACTCCCAGTTCCAGTTCCGGATCTGACTCAGATCCTTCGGAGGCTGTGTCATTAGCATAACATGCATCTGCAGTGCCTCCCATACCACCACTACCTGAGCCAGTACCGGTGCCGCCACCATCACCAGCACTTCCTATTATACCTAGTCCTCCTCACTCACCTCCGGTTGAACCAGTTGCTGATCAGAGACAGAGTATTACACCTCCTAGAGTACCCGCTTGGGACGGGTTGCGGCGTATGCGGGGTCAAGCCCGCAAAACTACAGGATTGCCTCCGAGACGACAGATGGCTCCCCGAGATGAGCCACCGACTATACATGAGATGGGAGAATCCTCCCATCAAGCAGAGTTGAGGGCGCAGGTACAGCAGATTTCTCAGGATTTACAGGCTTTGAGACATGATGTATCTCAGCACCATACTCTTATGGAGGATACCCGCACCACTGTTCTAGACATTCTCACTTCTCATCTGACTCTTATGGAGCAGGTGAATGTCTTAGGTGCTAATACTCAGGCTTGGAGAGCGACGATGGAGGAGCGACTTCGGAGGACCTGGCGACAGGCGTTAGTAGTTACTTTTTGGCAGGAGGTAGCGTTGTGGAGTGAGAGATGGGTGTATCTGAGGCAGTTAGTGAGCACCATGAGTATGGAGGCTCGGTTGATGATGATAGTTATAGTGATGGTTGCTATAGCTATAGTGATTTCCTGCTTACCGTTCTTTATACGGTAAATGATGAGGGATGTTTATTTTGGTTGTTATTATATAGTCGGATAGGTTGTGAGTATGTGATACATAGGGAAATTTTGTTTGTAAAATAGATTCCCGATAGTTAGTATGGATGAATCGGTTCTGATGGTTCTTGTATTATAACCTTGTGATGTATGAAATTATGGTACTGTAATAATATGGGTGTTGTGTATATCTGTTTGTACAATGAACTTTGTGTGTGAACTATAATTAATTTTTCTGTGTGAAAACATAACCGTATGCGAACGAATTAATATGAGAACATGTCAAACTAATATATATATTTCGCTGAAATACAGTACGGGAGCAATACTGTATGCGAATATATTGAACTAAAATATATATTTTGCTGGAATACAGTACGGAGCAATACTGTATGCAAATATATCTGTAACTAAAGTACAGTATGAGAGCCATACTGTACGAGAACATATCTATGGTCTGTATGAGAACTTAATGTATGAACTGAGAACATATTAGAGAACTTGTCTGAGAACATGTCCTAGTCCTGTATGAACATATTTCTAAAAATATGTGTTGCAATGCAAAGAGCTGGGTAAGACTCTAACATGTTTTTGAAATAACAGGACTAAGTATAACTACGAATAATTGTGTGATCTGTGTGTAATGTGAACATGTCTGGACTGAATTCATGTAGTTATACTGTATTCTTTATAATCACATTTCAATATAAATTTTCAGTGTAACTGAATATGATTGAATTTATGTGATAGAACGGGTTATATCTTTAATATTCTTAAACTGACCTGAATTTGTCTGCTTGTGAGCAGATTAATGGCTCCAAAAAGAGATCGACCAGCTAAGAAAGCTGCTAAGAATATTACCAACCCTGAACCGAATCAAATTCCACCTCTGAATGTTGAATCAAATCCGGATCCGCATGTTAATCCGGAAGCGAACGTGGTTCCACCTAGGAACTTGGAAACGAATACTACTCCACCAGTGAACCCTGGAGCAGGCATTGTTCCACCTGCTGGTACAAGCGGATCTGAAACAAATGAAGCTATGATAGCTCGTATTGTGCGTGAACAATTATCTGCTTGTGGTGTTCTGACACAACACCAACCACATATCACCACAGGTTCTGGTGGGGAACACGATCATGTTGAGCATAATGCTACAGGTGGTCACGTTGAAACTCATACCACTACTGGTACAACTACCATTATTCCTGATCCACCCCGACAGGGATGTACTTACAAGTATTTTGCTTCCTGTAACCCTCCGACTTTTACTGGCAAAGAAGGAGCGGCTGGTCTAATAAGGTGGATCGAGGAGATGGAAACTAAACTCAAAATCAGTCAGTGTTTGGAGGAGCATAAGGTGTCTTATGCTGCCTGTTCTTTGAAAGACTCTGCTTTGACCTGGTGGAATACTCAGGCCAAGACTTTGGGTTCAGCCACAGTCGACTCAATGGGCTGGAATGATTTCAAAACTCTGATTAAATCAGAGTACTGTCCCGTTACTGAAATTCAAAAACTCCAGGAAGAATTCTGGAATCACTCGATGATCGGTGCTGACTGTCTTGCTTACACCGATCGTTTTCATGAACTTACTTGCTTACTTCCCGACATGTTTCCTACGGAAGCCGCTTTAATCGAGAAGTACATTAAGGGTCTGATTCCTCAGATACGAGGAATGGTGACTGCTGCTGAACCTACAACCCTGAAACATACGATTCTTTTGACCACTAAGCTTACCAATGAGGCGGTAAGGAGTGGTACTTTGTCTTTGAAACCTCAGACGGCTCATAGTCGTAGTGATGTCGGTACCTCGAATGTGTCAAAAGGTACCAAACGGAAGTGGTTTGGCAAAACCAAGGCGAAGGCTCCGGCTGAGATCAGTCAGAACAAATCAACGGTGAAGAACTATGGTGCAAATGTTCCTGAGAGGAAAACTTATACTGGGCAGGCGCCCAAATGCAATAAGTGTCCACTCCATCACACGGGACCATGTCCTGTTTGTCTGAACTGTAACCGAGTTGGACATTATGCTAAATATTGCAACTTTCCTGCTCAGACACCAAACCAAGCACCACGACAAACCACTCAAACCAACCGGTCATGTTACAAATGTGGAAGTCCTGATCATCTCATACGAAACTGTCCGAACAATAACACCAATCCGGGAACTGAAGCTAGGGGAAGAGCTTTTCAGATTGGTGCGACCGAGGCAAGACATGATGCAAATATTGTTACTGGTACGTTTCTTCTTAATAATCTATACGCATCAGTTTTGTTTGACACAGGAGCGGATAAGAGCTTTATCTCTCCTGAATTTGCATCATTAATTTCATTGCCTACGGTAGATCTAGAAACTCCTTATGTTATTGAACTTGCTAACGGCAAGTTGATCAAAACAAACAATGTTATTCAAGGATGTTCCTTGAATTTGAATGATCATCTTTTCGATATTGATTTACTTCCTATTGAGCTTGGGAGCTTTGATGTCGTTGTTGGTATGGACTGGCTTTCTAATAACCAAGCAGAAGTTGTATGTCAAAACAAGGTGATCCGTATTCCATTACCTAACGGTAATACACTGATAGTTCAAGGAGAACGAGCAGGTAGAAAACTTGGTATTATATCTTGTATGCAAGCTCAGAAGTTCTTAAGGAAAGGCTGTTATGCTTTCCTAGCACATGTGACTGAGCACAATTCTTCACCCAAACAAATCACAAATATCCCAGTAGTCAAGGATTTTCCTGAAGTTTTTCCTGAGGACATATCAGGATTACCCCCAGTAAGACAAGTTGAATTTCGAATCGACTTAATTCCAGGTGCAGCACCTGTTGCTAAAGCCCCGTATCGACTTGCACCATCCGAAATGCAAGAACTTTCAGGTCAATTGCAAGAACTGTTAGACAAAGGTTTTATCAGACCTAGTTTCTCACCCTGGGGAGCACCTATTCTTTTTGTGAAAAAGAAGGATGGTTCATTCAGAATGTGTATTGACTACAGGGAACTCAATAAACTGACAATCAAGAACCGTTATCCACTACCTCGTATCGATGATCTGTTTGATCAACTACAAGGTGCTACTTATTTTTCAAAAATCGATTTAAGATCTGGATATCATCAGTTACGTATTCATGATGATGACATTTCTAAAACTGCTTTCAGAACTCGATACGGACATTACGAATTTTTAGTGATGCCATTTGGTTTAACAAATGCACCAGCAGTTTTCATGGATCTGATGAATCGAGTATGTAGACCTTATCTGGATAAATTTGTGATTGTGTTTATTGATGATATTCTTATTTATTCTCGAAACCAGCAAGAACATGCTCAACACTTGAAATTAATCTTAGAACTGTTGGCACGTGAAAAATTATATGCCAAATTCTCCAAGTGTGAGTTCTGGTTACGAGAAGTTCAATTTCTTGGTCATGTAGTAAATCAAAACGGTATTCAAGTGGATCCCAGTAAGATTCAGGCGGTGAAACAATGGGAAACACCACGAACCCCAACCGAAATACGCCAATTTTTAGGGTTGGCAGGTTATTATCGCAGGTTTATCAAGAACTTTTCAAAGATAGCCTTGCCACTGACTACATTGACACAGAAAAATCAACCATTTATATGGAGTTCTCAACAGGAGGAGGCGTTCCAACTATTGAAACACAAACTCTGTAATGCACCTATATTGGCATTACCGGAAGGTACGGATAACTTCACAGTGTATTGTGATGCTTCACGTCAAGGTCTTGGGTGTGTTCTAATGCAGAAGGATAAAGTAATTGCTTATGCTTCTCGACAACTGAAAGTACATGAGAAGAATTATACCACACATGATCTAGAACTTGGTGCAGTAGTGTTTGCACTCAAGATTTGGAGACATTATCTATACGGAACTAGGTGTATTATATACACTGATCACAAAAGCCTCCAACACATTCTAGATCAGAAAATGTTGAACATGCGACAGAGGCGATGGGTTGAACTGTTGAACGATTACGACTGTGAGATTCGTTATCACCCAGGCAAAGCAAATGTTGTAGCTGATGCTTTAAGTCGCAAGGAACGAGTCAAGCCTTTACGTGTGAAAGCGTTAGGTATGACTATTCAAACCAGTCTAATTCCTCAAATTAAAGAATCTCAACAACAAGCTTTACAAGCAACGAACTATTCTGCTGAGGGACTGAGAGGATTAGATAAGAAACTCGATACCAAAGACGATGGACTGTTATATTTCAAAGATCGAATGTGGGTTCCCCTATTCGGTAACTCTCGAATTATTATCTTGGATGAGGCGCATAAATCCAGGTATTCTATTCATCCAGGTGCTGATAAAATGTATAAAGATCTTAAAGACTTTTACTGGTGGCCTGGAATGAAGAAACACATAGCTGAATACGTGGATCGATGTTTAACATGTCTCAAAGTTAAGGCTGAACATCAACGACCTTCTGGGTTATTGCAACAACCTGAGATTCCCATGTGGAAATGGGATCAGATCTCTATGGATTTCATTACTAAATTACCTAGAACATCACGTAACCATGACTCTATATGGGTTATCGTTGATCGCCTTACGAAATCTGCGCATTTCTTACCCATCCGAGAAGATTATTATATGGATCGACTCGCTAAACTTTATGTTAATGAGATTGTATCTCGACATGGAGTACCGATCTCTATCATTTCCGACAGAGATAGTCGATTTATGTCACGATTTTGGCAAACTCTTCAGAATGCTCTGGGCACGCAAATCAATATGAGCACAGCTTATCACCCACAAACTGACGGGCAGACTGAACGAACAAATCAAACTCTTGAAGACATGCTCAGAAGCTGTGTGATTGATTTTGGAGGTAGCTGGGATATTCATCTTCCACTTGTTGAATTCTCATACAATAACAGCTACCATACCAGTATTCAATGCGCTCCATTCGAAGCACTTTATGGACGGAAATGTAGATCACCTATCTGTTGGTCAGAGGTAGGTGAAAGTCAAATCATCGGCCCAGAATTCATTCAGGAAACAACTGATAAGATCGCACTCATTCAAGAACGAATCAAAGCTGCTCGCGATCATCAAAAGAGTTACGCTGATAATCGCCGTAGACCACTCGAATTTCAAGTAGGTGATCGAGTAATGTTGAAAGTGTCACCTTGGAAAGGCATTTTCAGATTCGGGAAGCGAGGTAAACTTTCGCCAAGATTTGTAGGGCCGTTTAAAATTCTTGAACGAATTGGACCAGTAGCCTACAGACTTGAATTACCTCTTGAACTCAGTAACATTAAAGATGTCTTTCATGTATCTAATCTGAAGAAATGTTTAACTGATGAATCATTGATCGTACCTCTCGAAGAGATTTATATTGATGAAAAACTTCAGTTCAGTGAAGAACCAGTAGAGGTAATGGATCGAGAAACGAAAGTGTTAAAACGTAGTCGCATACCGATCGTTAAAGTGCGATGGAACTCGCAGCGAGGACCCGAATATACGTGGGAACGTGAAGACCAAATGAAAGCAAAGTACCCACATCTATTCTTATAAACAATTGTCTTAATGTAAGTCTTCATTAAATTTCGGGACGAAATTCTTCTAACAGGAGGAGACTGTGACAGTTGCGTACGAAGAATTCGGCATTAATGACGTGAGCACATTTGGTCGTGCTTGAAATCCACGAGGATTTAGTAACTTTTGTTATTAGGGATTGATAGTATGTGAAAAATGATGAACGTGGGCGAAAACCGTGCGCAAAACGGAGTTCGTATGCTCCCGGAATCGCGAAACGAAGTTTAAATCAAATATTGGAAGAAAAACACGTAAGGCGGTACGCCTAACCCCCAACTCTCCAGTTCAGGCGATGCGCCCAGGGACTATGTCGGTTAAAAATTGTTTAAGTCGATCAGAACGCATAGAAACTCTCAAAATCGTAAATTTTCGATTGTAAGCAACCTGAAGACGAAGAACCTTCATTCTAACACCTTTATACATCAAATCAAAGCCCCTTAAACATCCGGATCATCCCAGGAATCATATATACAAGTCCTGATCGTCGTTCTAACCGCAGAAATTTGTCAGAACAGGTAACGGTTCGTTTTAACCTTCTAGTTTGATTTTGATTGATTAGATCTTGATTTTGAACGTAATGAGATAGTTAGGATTGTTGATTATTGCCTAGATGATGGCTAGGATTGATTATAAACGAAGAACACGAAGTTCTAACGGTTAAATTCTTGTTTTGATCCGTTGTAATGCCCGATTTTCATGAAATCATACCCATGATTATAATGGTTTAAACCATTTGATTATGACAATGTAGGTGATTAGTTTGATTAATCTTTGAAATGCAAAGGTTAAATCCAGGTGTTTCAAACTAATCATAATCATTAACATACTCATTGAAATGATTATCTGATGTTTGTGATAACAGTCAGATTAGTATGTTAAATCTGGTTATTTCACCTATTCTAATGCTACATTGTGATATTTCATGATATTTGGGTAATCAATAATAAGGATTAATCATTTCTAAGTCATTAAATCATCTAGAAACTGTTTTAGCATTATAATCAACAATATTAACTATTTGGTTAATCTGAGATTATTCTGATTAATCAAGAGTGTCATCAACTTTGTATTAGGAATCTGAATCAGTATAGGTTCCTACATTATCATACATTGTATGATATAACCTTAAATTAATTAATTATATAATTAATATCGAGTTGATGATTTACTAAGCAATGTCTTTGACATTGAACGTTCAGAAGGATCTAATCAGTAAACTAGAACATAAATAACTTATTAAAGATAACCAAATGCAGAATCATCTCTGTACTATCAGTTTGGTGATACTCTGCTACCTATTATCATCAGGTGAGTTTCGTACAACCCCTTTTATTTTTGATCTTTTATAAACATCGGGGAAACTCTGCAAACTGTTGTCTGAACATATGATATGCATCAATGATATCTGTGTGATTTCATGTGATTTTGTGGGATTTCATGGGATTTTGCCTGTAGACTGAACTCTATCATGGAACTGAAAGTCCTCATTTTTGAACTGTATCTAGTGACCCATGTGTGGCCGAACAGAAAACATTGATAGTACTATTGGTTGACACCCCATTCGCTGGGAGGTTTGCATCTCCCCTTGTGTGAATGTTTGTTATCTGTTTCCTGAACTTCTTAATGGTATGATAGACATTAAGATAATGAGGCATTAAGATATGTACCGACGGGTAATATCTTGAGACAGACTAGACGTCCGAAAGGAACTAGATACGGGTCCCATGGTTATCCAGAACTGAACTTTTGAGAACGTGCTTATCATATCATATTGTTTTAAATTGAACTGTCGATCTCACCAGCTTTGTGCTGACGTTTCAAATTTAAATCTTTTTGCAGGAAGACAGTGACACTCGGTGAGGCAGCACTTCAAACACTAGTAATTAAATAAGTCAGTTGTGTAATAAACTTAGTTATAAATTATGATACTGATTGTAATGACGAAACCCTGTATTATATTAATCTGTGTGCTTATGATATCGGTTCAAGTAAGTCACCTCTCACCTCAGAGACATCACCACTATGCTTCCGCAACCGGTTCAGTGACGTCAGACCAGACACGAGGTGACGAGGGGTGGGGGTGTGACACTACATATCCACGATCCGCCTCCCTTTAGGTATGATCATCAACCTAGCTTGCATTTGATCATTTTTTACTCGTTTACGTGTTTCGGTTATTAGCTATGTATTCGTATCGACTTGGATTCAGCCAGCCCTAGGTTTAATGGATTTTTATCAATCTGTTGACGATTTTTTTTTCTAATTGCTGAATGGATGAATGAATGTTTTGGAATTGAATAGACGCGGATACAGTGGCGGACACAGAAATTTTTTTTAATGGCGGCGGAAAATTTTTAGAGATGTTTGAGCAACGTTATATAATTTTTTTTTTCAATTTTGTTCAGGTTAGTTTGAGTCGGATTGGGTCCGGCGATGCTCAAAAAAGACAATCAAACTATATTTCATATATAAAAGCATAATGAACATACAATTTATCTAATGTTGTTTTCTACGAGTTTTCATTTTTTGAAATCTATCCAAAACATCGTCTAAAGACACTTTCTTAAGTAACTCTTTCTTCACAAAACAAATACAACTATCGCTTAAATTTTCATCACCAATTCGATTGCGCAAATCTGACTTCACGTACTTCATTGCCGAAAAAAATCTTTCAACAGTTGAGGTTGCAACAGGTAATACGAGACCTAGCTTCAATAAACGATTGAGTAATGTAAATGAAAGATGTTTCTTTGTTTCAACCATCAGTTTTACAAGACTTGATAAACCATCCAAGTTGGCAAATCGTGTATCTGCCTTTAAGTTATCAATATAGGTTGCTAGTTGAACCGGAAGTCTTCTTTTATCATTTTCACTGAAATCATACGGGTACATCTCGGATAATCTTAGTATCTTAGGGATGTCAAACCCACGAAAATTATCACAAGGACTCAAACTACTCAAACAAACAAGTAAGTTGGATGTTACCTCGTTAAAACTATTCCCAAACTCTTGTATTTGCATATCTAGAACCGCATTGAAGCAATCATACTCAAAGTAGTGACGATATGTGATATTTGTTTTTCGTCTTGGCGACTTTGGGTTAATGTATTCACCATTCATGTTCACCACTTCAAGTTCATGTTTCTCACAAAAGAGGTTAACTTTGTTAAAGAACTCATGAAAACCCTCCATTCTAAGCTCCTCAAGTTGGCGTTTGGTAGAAGAAACCAACGAAACCGCATTCAACAAATCTTACTCTTTTCGTTGAAGACATTGTGACAATGTGTTTGTGATGTCTAGAATATGCAACATCAAGTGTAAGTAAATTAAAGCGCGTAATCCATTAAACTCACCTGACATGTTACTCGCACCATCATAACCTTGGCCTATAATCTTAGCCACACTCAACCCATGTCGGCCAAATAAATCATCGATACCGGATTTCAGTGTTAACGCCGATGTCTCCATGACATGAACAAGCCCAATAAACCGTTCCTTAACAACCCCATATTTATCCACATATCGAATGACCACCACCATTTGTTCCTTTTTGAATACATCACTTGATTAATCAACTAATAAAGAAAAAAACATCACCATCAAGATCCTCAAAAATTTGTTTAAGTACCTCTTGAGCAAAGCAATGTATAATATCTTGTTGAATTTTTGGACTTGTCATTTGGTTATTCCCGGGCGCATTCCTTAAGATAACCTTACCAATTTCTTCATTTACTTCACCAATTAATTCTAACCATTCCAAGAAATTCCCTTTATTTGATGATTCATCTGATTCATCATGACCACGAAATGCTTGTCCTTGATTCAATAATTTTTTTGCAACCCTCATAGAAGTACTTAATCTAAGTCGGTATTCATGCCTTTGCTTTGAATCTTGTTTCTTAAAGGAGGCTTGTATAGATTGATTTTCGTTAATCAAATCATCACATTTTTCAAACATTTGTTGTGTAAATTATTAACATCACCCTCATGTTTATATAGTCTTTCTTCTTTTTTCCAACCATCAAATCCATCATTAACAAACGTGTCCCTATGGTCTCCAAAGTATCCTTTAAACAAATAGCAACATAAGCAATACACACTATCATTTTTCATACTATACTCTAACCATCTAGGATGATTGTCATACCAACTTACTGTAAAACGCCTTTTATCTTTACCAATCATTGTTTGTGGGAATACTATATCTCTTGGTTGACATGATCCTCTAAGTAAGTATGCCCTTCTAATTTCATCTCGTTGATTAGGATTATATGATAAAAGTGGTTTTCGATCTGCGGGATCTAATGGAAAAGTACCCAAGTCAACATATTCAGGAGTTTTTGAGAAAGATTGACCATCTTTAACCTTCGGCTTGAAGAATCGTTCCATTAATAATGCCCCTAATATCTAGACAATTAATCCAAAATATATAAAGTATGAAAACAAAAGCAAAAAGGCTGGAAAAAAAAATAGCAACTAATGAACAAAAAAAGAAGTATAAAAAAGGAGTTCACGTTCAGACGTTCAGTACATCACTTTCCATTAACTGGACCCATTAAAATATAACCCCACTTGACCACTTGCAAAACCTCCAATTATTTAATCCAAATCCTTAAAGTTGCAAACCCTCAAACCCCAAACATGGCCCAGACGTAGAAAACTGAAAAAGATAATCATTTCATTCTTCAATCGTAGAAAAAGAAAAGAAAACATGGACCAGACGGTTCAGACATCAGACCTGTAGTGCCTCCTGAGTCCTGCCGTGTGCTTGCCGTGAAGATTGCCGGTCGTTACAGACTTCCGGTTGCCGCCTTGCCGGTCGTGCAGATTGCCGGTTGCCCTGTGTTGTCGTTCCCGTTCTGGTTGCCGGTCGTTCTGGTTTTCGTTCCCGTTCTGGTTGTCGCCTTTGCCCTTTCGTCGATGATCAATTTTTTCAAACGTAAGTGATCACTTTTGGGTTAACTTAATATGTGGTTTAGTTATTAATAATGGGCCAAATGGATGGCTGATTTAAATTCCGGAATTAGATCCTGGTGTATTTATTCCGGTGACTACGTATTTGCAGGTGTATGTATGTTTCCTGCAGCGTGATTTGTAAGTTTTCGTTCTTGGATCGATGTGTGTGTGTGTGTGTGTTTCTTTTTTTGGAGATGCCTTTTAATCTACGTGTACAATGTTTATCCAGAATTTGAGATCCGGAGCCTGTTATAGGACGTTTGCTGTGAAGTAACAGGGAGGAACTATGTTTGGTTCTAGCAACCGTAAGCTTCTTTTTATTATTTCTTTGATCAAGATCATTTTCTATTTGTTAATTTCTTTTATATGCTCAATGAGTGTTATGAATATCCATTTACTTCTTCTATCAGTGGGTTGTGTTTTGTGGAGCATTAATTTGTTATGATTAAATGTCTTGTCTTTGATCAACTTTATTATGTCCTTGTTATAGTAAATCCTAGAGAGGCAAGTCTTACTCTTCTTGTTGTCCTTCATTGCTTCAAGTTGCTTAATATTTTTATTAAGTGGTTATTTTGTAAGTTAAGGTTGTAATTCCATGAATTCATTTTAAAGTTCAAAAATTAAAATATCATGTCAATTGGAGCATTAACATAAAAATTAAAGTGTTTGGTAGAATTGATTTATTTTACCATCCAAGCCAATGTGGCCTGCATCAGTTAACTGGTAAGCTTCTAAAAGCGGGGCATTTCTAAGTTTTACTTTCTGCCTAATCCCATGTATCAGATGCTGCAGGAGTGTGGCATGCTTTTCATAAGATGTTCTTTGGCTGCTTTAACAACTTATGACCTAAACACGACGCAAGAATGGATATCGTGTTAAAAATAATTTAAAATAGCAACTAGGATGGAAATTACATGCAAGTATTATTTGTTATGCCTAGGCTTGTATACATGACAGGCTTAGTATTGACAACAATATGCTTAGAGCTCCATGCAAACTTCTGTTTAGAAACACATGACAGATTTGATTATGTTGTCATGTAACTATATAAGCCCATTTTTTAAAAGTTGATTAGGAATGGGTCCTATATAAACCAAGCGATGGCTTGAACTCACGTCTATATTATTTTTCCATGAGCCAAGTTAAAGTTCCTCATTTTCTGTCTTAACCCTTTGCAACGTAACATGCCCTCATTTCTAATTTTGAAACAGAGAAATAAACAGCCAAAGAGGTACAGTAAATTTTTGGGGGTTTAAAATTTAACTGGAGGCAAAATTTTCATTGAATAGTTTTATTTTAATTTTTTATTTTTCTTTTAAAATAAGACAAAGTTCCAGTCAATGCTACCATGGGCGGCTTGGAGGGGGTGCAAACCCCCCTCCCGCACAGGGCCCATCGTTTTTGGGGCACAATTTTATAAAAAAAATTTTATATATCCTATATATTTTTTTATAAAAATTCAATTGTCCCATTATAACATTCTATAGATTAAACTATAAGGCCCAAAAAATGATTAAATTTTTTTTTATCTAAGGGGCCTTTTTCTCCCTTTTCGCACGGGGCACTCGAATACTCGGAGACGCCCCTAAATGCTACAATGCTCCTGTGGAAAGGCACAAAGAAAAATAATATAGTTTGTGTTTTGATTAGGTAAAGAGGTTTGCTAATATATGTGGCATAAATTGGCTGTTACTTGCAAAGTGTTTTTAATTTGTTACCAAAAAGGCACTTCTAAAATTATCTCACTGCTATTTTGTATTCCATGTTACTGGTCATTTGGTAAACAATTGATGGATTTAGAAGCCACTCTTGCTTTATATGCATCCATATCTTTATTTTAACGATTGTTTCTTTTCAATTTGCTATTTGAATATATTAATTTTGATCTGTTAATCATTACGTATAGATATGCTAGATAGAGGGTGTTAATTGTAAAATTTGATTTTTTTTATCTGAAACACACTTGTTGACTTTGCATGTCATGTTTCTTTGCTTAATGGTGCTCGATATTGTATTTCCTGATTCTTGCAACTTGTCTCAGTGAAGTGTTTTTATTACTTTTTATATTTTGTATTTTAATTTATGACCAGCAACTTCATGAATCTAATTGCTTCTGATTTTTATAAACAGCGTTTGGGCAATCATCTAATAGCCCATTTGGGTCCCCATCAGTTTTTGGGCAGAACAATAATCCAAATAACAATCCGTTTTCTGCAAAACCATTTGGTAGCACGTCTCCTTTTGGATCACAAACAGGGAGTTCAATTTTTGGTGGCACGTCTACCGGTGTGTTTGGTACCCCTGCTTCTTCACCTGTTTTTGGTGCCTCATCCTCACCTGCTTTTGGGAGTTCAGTGCCTGCTTTTGGAGCTTCATCAAGCCCTGCCTTTGGTGCTTCATCCTCATTTGGTGGTAAGGACACTATTTTACATCTTCCAAGTTTAATTTTCAAATACTGCACCAGTATGGTTTTAACTTGGCTTTAGTATAAATGTTGCATATGTTAAGGATATCTGAAGTATTTAGCGTGGATAAATGTTCTAGTGTGATTGGTTAGGATACTAGTAGTCAGTTTTTGTTCAAACATCCTAGTGATGGTTTTTGTTGAACGCATAAATTTCAGTTGAGATTAAGTAAAGGCTCATGATCTTGTTTTTCCTGATAGTTTTTAGAACTAATTACATAAACAGTCTTTGCATAGTTGTCAAAGGTGTACCAGGCGCTATAGGTGAGAGGTCTTGGTATGCCTCTTTGCTATGATCACTTTAGTATTCAATTTGCCCTGATTGGAATATTCTCATACTCATACTATATAGATTACAGGCTTTTATTTGATTTTTTTTTATCTTATTTATGAATATTGCGTTATCTATTTTGCTCTTATTTTTCTCTATTATTCTTATATCTAATTTATTTGCTTCACTTCTTCTAATCTGAATTACAGGTTCATCTGTGTTTGGGCAGAAGCCTGCATTTGGTGGCTTTGGATCCACTGCACCTTCAAGTCCGTTTGGAAGCTCATTTCAGCAATCACAACCTGCTTTTGGAAGCAATCTCTTTGGTTCCTCATCTTTTGGAGCATCAAGTCAACCTGCTTTTGGTACTCCTAGCACACCAGCATTTGGGGCCTCAAGCACCCCTGCTTTTGGTGCCACACGCACCCCTGCATCAAGTCAACCTGCTTTTGGTACTCCTAGCACACCAGCATTTGGGGCCTCAAGCACCCCTGCTTTTGGTGCCACAAGCACCCCTGCTTTTGGTGCAACAAGCACCCCTGCATTTGGTGCCCCAAGCACACCAGCTTTTGGCTCTACTTCAACCCCTACATTTGGTAACACAGGCTCTGCATTTGGCACCTCTGTTTTTGGTTCAAGCACTTCAGCTTTTGGTGCTTCCAGTACGCCTGCTTTTGGTGCTTCTAGTACTCCTGCTTTTGGTGCATCTAGTACACCAGCTTTTGGTGCGTCAAGCACTCCTGCATTTGGTGCTTCAAGTACTCCACTTTTTGGGTCTTCCCCTGCTCCAGCTTTTGGTTCTACATCAACCCGTACATTTGGCAACACAGGCTTTACATTTGGCAACTCAGGTTTTAGTTCTAGTACTCCAGCTTTTGGTGCCTCTAGTACTCCTGCTTTTGGTGCCTGTAGAACTCCTGCTTTTGGTGCCTCTAGGCGGCCTAGGGGTGTTCAGAATAACCGAAAACCGTTTAAAACCGTTATCCGAACCGTATCCGTAACCGAAAAAAACCGAACCGAAATATGAATTCGGTTTTCGGTTCGGTTATTAACCGTAACCGAATTCCGAATTCGGTTTTCGGTTATACATTTCTTTTGAATTCGGTTTGTTCGGTTTGTTCGGTTATCCGTTTAAACTTTAAACCGAATATTTAATTAAATATATTAATTTTTATATATATTATATATGATAAAATTAAAACCCTATATTCTAACTTTCTCAGTTCTCCACAATCCACATCTCCATACTACCGCCGATTGCATATTTGCATCCATCTTCCCCGATCGATCTCTCAACTCTTCTCAAGTCTCATCCTATTCAACAGCAGGAGCTTCTCCGGCAACTGCGCCGTCTCCGACCTCAAATCTGTGCCGTCGCCGACCACCCAATCTGCGCCGTCTCCGACCTCCCTCTATGCGCAGTCACCGACCTCCCTCTCTGCGCCGCCGCCGACCTCCCTCTCTGCGCCGTTGCGCCGTCGCCAACCGAGCCCTCAACAGGTAGTCTTGTTAATCGTTGTTGATAGTTATTTCACTGTGACTTGCTTCACAAGAAGGAGACAATATTTGGGTTGCTCCTTGTTAATTTATCCTAATTTGGTTCTTTGGTTTATCTAGTTTTGTTTGAAATTTTTAAAAGTTGCTCCTTGGAATGAATGAAAGCAGGAAACAAATTTGGGGAAAACTGAAAATTAGAGAATTTGGTTGAATTTGATTGAATTCGGTTAAAACGGTTGAATTCGGTTTGTTCGGTTATAACCGAAAACCGAACCGTTTTGAATTCGGTTGGAATTCGGTTCGGATAACCTTATAATGAATTCGGTTTGGTTAACGGATATGATTTTTTTTTTCAAAAACCGAACAAACCGAACCGAACAAACCGAATAAACCGATAACCGAACCGATGAACACCCCTCTAGCACTACTGCTTTTGGTGCCTTTAGTACCCCAGCTTTTAGGACTTCAAGCACTCCAACTTTTGTGTCTTCACTTACTCCTGCTTTTGGTGCTACCAGCTCTTCTTTCAGTTTTTGGCCAAGCCCAACATCTGGCAAGTCAACTTGTGCATTTGGAAGCAGCCCGTTTGGTGCTACTAGCATAGCCTTTGGGGCTCAAAGCTCCCCGTTTGGTACATGGCTAAATATTTGTTTAGAACTAATAATTTATTTAACGCCCCGTTAGCGGTGCGCACATATAATGTATATATGTGTCGACATCTCTTGAGGGGCAAAAGTAAAATTGCACTAATTTTAACGTTATTTTACTTATTCAGTGAAAATAACGTTAAAATCGTTTCGGACGGTTGATCAAGCATCATGAGCCGAGGGTCTCACTGGAAGCAGCCTCTCTACCCCTACGAGGTAGGGGTAAGGCTGTCTACATCTTACCCTCCTCAGACCCTGCCTTAGCATGCTAATGGCGGGATATACTGAGTACATTGATTGATTGATATGTAGGAGGACAGACCACAACACCATGGCCGGTCAATGCTAGTGATACACTGGTGGTGTCAATATCAGCAATGGGTTCGTTCCAAGAAAAAAGCCACGAAGAACTTAGATGGGAGTGTCATCAATTAAAAAATTTAGGTAGTAATCATTGTGATTTGGCACAATGCTTTTTTCCTAATGATATCAGGGTTATTTTTCATTTGTTTTAGTGGGCCTCAATCATGCTGCACAGTCTTCTGGTGGAATGGGCCTTGACATGAACAACACACATGAGACTAACCACCCTTTTGCTTCATCTTCACCTGCTGCAAATCCATTTTCATCCACTACATCAACCAACCCATTTGTCCCAAAGAATTCAACTTTTGGCACTGAGAGCTCAACTCCACTTGGTTCTTCACCATTTGGATCAACTCCTACAACATCCTCCCATCTTTTTGGTGCGCCTAGTTCTTCACCAATTAGATCATCAATACCTATTTATGGTACTCAAGCCCAGGGAACAACTTCAGCATTTGGTACTGGCTTGAACTTTGAAAAACTGGAGTCGATATCAGCAATGTCTGCATACAAAGAAAAAAGTCATGAAGAACTTAAATGGGAGTATTGTCAATTAAGAAACAAAGGTGATAATCGTTGCGATTTGGCGTGCATTGTTTTTTTATTTTATTTTTAAATGATTTCCTGATTATATGTATATATTCCTTTTGTTTCAGGGGACCCAAACCCTGCTGCTCAATTTTCTGGTAGAATGGACTTTAACCTTGCCATGAAGAACACACAGCAGACGAACCCTTTTGCTTCCTCATCAGCACCTGCATTTTGGCAGTCATCTGCAAATCCTTTTAATTTGACTATATCTACCAACCCATTTACCCAAAAAAACTTCAATTTTTGGTACCCTTGGATCTGAGAGCTCACATCCTTCTCTTGATTCTTCACCTTCGACTTTAATTCTAGTTTTCAATTTCAAAACCATGCATCTCACTTAGCTTAGTTGGCGTGAGATCAGTGTGGAGTTCATCTTTGTTAATATGAAGGCACGTTCACCGGGTTAGATCACTAGGCCATGAAAAAATTCACGTCAGATTACTTGTGTTTAGGTGATTTCAATCAAATATTTTCATGCAGGCTAAAGTTAACAAAACTAAAAGTAACATACGTAATATAATATATGTAATAAATTAGGGGTGTGATACTTGTATTTAACGCACAAGAAGTTACTCATTCACGTCTTCTTAGTCTTGTATAAGTTGTATATGCAACCATTAAGAAACTTTAACATAAACCTACATAATTCATAAAGATTTATACGAGTTACATGTCTTAGGTGTTAGACATTTCTGACACTATTGACAAACTATCAACTCGTGCAAGCCTATAAAAAGTTTTAGTGATGTCCAATGGACGGCCAATGGACGGTTTGAGTGTTCAAAAAACTCGACGCTTCTTGCTAGTGAATATACAATATGAGTGTTTAAAGAATTTTACGCTTCTCTTTTTTCATGATGTAATTGAAATACAAGGCCGGCCTTTAGGAGGGGCGAGGTGGGGGACCGCCCTAGACACGACATTTTATGGGGCCTAAAATTTCATATTTTTTTATATATTATATATAAAAAATTTGTATAAAAATATATAAATAACCATTTAAAAACTATTATTTAAAGGGTACAAAAAATATTTTTTTTAAAGTATAAGAAGTTACTTTCATTTTCTTTAAACTAAAGGTGTTCATCAGTTAAGTTAATGGTTTATTCGGTATATTTTAATTGATTTTCAATTTCTTTCCCTATCTAATAACCGAACAAAATTTAAGACGTGATTCAGTTTGGGTTCATTAAAAATCAAATAAGCCGGTTAAAAATTGAATAAACATCTGAATAAAATGGTTTAAGTCGAATAAGCTGGTTAAAAACAAATGAATCGAATTCAACCTTATATATTATTAATAAGATAATAAATTTAAATCAGAATCGGTTTAATCGGTTAATCAAACAAACCGAATTCAAAAAAAAATTGTAACAACAACTGAACCAAAAACAAAAATTCAGATACAGTTGAGAACCGAATCAAAAACCAAATTCAGAATTCAGATACAGTTAGAAACCAAACCGAATTTGATTCGGGTTTTTTCAGTTACAAATACAGTTTGGTTTTGGACACCTCAATTCTCAAGATCACACCCCCAAAGGGCCCATTTTTTTCTCGCCCTAGGCCCCGGAATTTTTTTTAATCTCGGGGCCGACTCTGTTGAAATAATATACAGGTTGAATCATAAAGCATTGAGTAGAGTTAAAATTTTCTAATATACTCACTATAATATCTATAAATTCAATAGGCTACATCTTGCTCTTGCATACATTAGTTTTGCCGCTATATATGATCCATGCTCCTACGTCTTAAGTTAGTCATACAACTAAGACAAAAATTATCTCTTCAATATAGGTGATCATGCACGCGTATTTAAAAATTATCGGTTGTTTGGCACACCCTGGGCCAGCGGGAACGGATCGGGTTTTCCCGTCGGGCGGAAGGTTCCCGGGGCGCGATATCTTGAGTGATAATCGTAATGATCATATTGTTATATAGCACATGATACATAAATGAGAAATGTTAATCATGACATAAAATACGTAGAATTACTAAGTTAAATTACACATATCGTGTTCATAATTTAACTAGGTAAATCTACTCAAAAGAATCGTGTAATTTCTATCGTGCAACTGTACAAGATATGCAAGAGATTCACAATGCCATCAAAATGTATGCATCCAAAAGCAAGCTAGGTCTTCTAAAAGTCCTCTAGCTTAAACACTAATGCTTGATAACTAGGCATGTCCGTCACCTGAGAAAACATACATTTAAACAAAGTCAACACTAGGTTGGTGAGTTCATAAGTTTAGTAATTGAAAACCATTGAATTTATGTCAGTCATGTTCACAATGTTTCACACAAATTGTATTGCTAATTGATTCCCATGTTTCACACAATGTCCTCTCCATGGTTGTATTTACAGATAGTGTATCATCCAATCAAGCATGCTTATATATAGGGCATACGAAAGGGTCAAGCCCAGACGTCATCCCACCACATGCTCAACTGAATTCAACCCTACCTGTAATACAATAATGGATACCCATTTCATTTCACCCATAAATTCCCGGTATGTTTATCCCAATAATGAAAAAGGAGGGAAAGATAATTATCTATGTTAGCTATTTCTTACAGAATAGCCTGGCATGTATAATAAACAGATAATTGTATAAAGAGACTTAATGATCTCTATTAGCAATTCTTTGCGGATTAGCCCGACATGTATAATAAACCAATAAATAAAGTAAGAGACGTAATCGTCTCTGTTAGCTATTCCTTACGGATTAGCCCGGCATGTAAGATATCATACTCGATATCTAGAGAGAAACTTAATAGTTTCAGTAGCTAATCATTTCTGATTAGCCCGGCATGTAAGATACCCAAACAATCGAATAAAGAGACATAATTGCCTCTGTTAGCTATTCCTTACAGATTAGCCCGGCGTGTAAGATATCATACTCAATATCTAGAGCGAGACCTAGTAATCTCTGTGACTGTCAGTACTAACCAGTCCGGTGTGTAAGATATCATACTTGATATCTAGGTAGGGACCTAATAGTCCCAGTAGTTGTTACCCCTGTTCAGCCCGGTGTGTAAAATGTTCAACTCATGATTCCTAGTTTGAGACGTAATAGTCTCAGTAGCGGTCATTACTGACCAGCCCGGTGTGTAAGATATCCTCCCACGATATCTTTTGAACTGAACACGTTCCCTAGATTTTTCGAATGATGTTAACTAGAATGATAGCACCTCTCGGTGTAAGTTCGTTTGATTACCCCAAGCCCCGGTTATTAGTATTAGTGATTTACCCGACTGATCTATGATTGTGTAACCGACACACTCTGACGATTATGGAATGTGCTCTAAATAGAGTCTTAATAGGTAGTAATAGTATGTGTGGGTAATGCCATCCCGTAAACGTGTGCTCATGATATCCTCCTCGATATCATGAGTAATTGTCTCAACTGTTATCTCAATGTTAAGTGTCTTTACTAGCTTGAACAAAGTAGTATAAGAACTTGTCCTATACACAATGTTAACATTGTATGAATGATCTTAATATCATGAAGTTACATTATCATGATGATAATTCTTGTGATTTGATATTGTTATTGGCATGTTATACCTTGTTTTTCCCCCATTGTTCTATCTTGTAAGAATAATGCACAGTTGTAAGATATATTCTTAGCAACTTACATTATCTTATGGTGTTGATGTGTCCTGATTCTAGGTTAGCATGTAGCATCCCAGCTATTTCAGGTATATTAAAGACAACCAGGCAAGCATGTAATGATAAACAATGATAAAGATAAACAATTATTATCTAAATCATGAAATAAGCAATATGTTATTAGGAACTTTTAAATAAATAAAAGTTTAGCATGTTTTCTCAGCCCTGAGCTTTGAAATCAGTAAAGATTAAAGAAAAGGGGCATATGAACTCACCTTGTGTATAAAATGGTTGACTTAGCTTAAATGAAGAATGCACGCGCTATTTGTTGGTCTTGATGTGAATTCACGATCCTGTATTGATTTCATGTTGTAATTGCCTCATAAGTATTGAATTATTGTAATTTGTGTGAATGTAGGTGTTAACCCTAAAGTTGGTTAACACTTGTGAGTCTCAGTCCTTATTCGGCCCCGTTTACTTGGTTTGATTCATTTGACCTAACACTCAAAATCATTTGTTAATTCATTCAAACCCATGGTATTAGGTGTTGTGAATTGAAATCCCCAACCTTGTCAACTTGTAATAACTTAGTTTGATAACCTAGTGCATGATATCATAGTTAAATAGTCTAAAGTGTTAATTTTTCACTTTACTCTTGTGATAGAGTGTGGGTCTTGGGCCGAATAAGTCATGATGAGTCGTGTGATGGTACTGGGTTACGTGGGCCAAGGTGTACAGTTGGGCCGATTAAGGGCCATAGTGGGCCAAATTGCCTATGTTGGGCCGAATTCCCTAAACTGTTGGGCCGACTGTTGGACTTTAACAAAGTGAACCGAATCCACTCCTTGGGCCGGTTGGGCTCTTGTGTTGGACTAAGGACATCATGGCCAATTAATCCCATCTCGTCCCTTGGGCCGAAATAAACCATTGGGCCATGTGATATTATTGGGCTTTGCAATCGTATGGGAATGGATCGGTTATGCCTCATGGGCCGATTGATGAGAAGATTGGGTTGCACAAAGAAACTAGGCCAATTTATTGGCGTTGGGCTGAATCTCACATAGCCTGGGCCGTAGCAAGGAGATTGGGCCGAAAGAAAACACATAGGATTAATAGTTGGGCCGTGAAAATGAGATGGGCCCCAAACCACACTGATTCAATAAAACAAGATGCTGGCTACGTGACTTAGCATGATATGAAGGAAATTTTGGGCCTGAATCTAACATGGGCCTGCTGTTCACCGAATAATTCGATGGCCCAGAAGGTTCGGTCGAAGGAACACAAGTTAAGGCAAGTTTGGTTGGTGTATGTGGGTTCGGTGGCTGAATGTCCAACCGGGGAGTGAAGGTTCGGCTGTGTTGATGATGGTTCGCTTAGGGTTTGCCATGGAAGGTTCGGTGAAGCCAACAGGTTCGTCTGGTGATGATGAAGGTTCGGCTTGCCAGAAGGTTCGCAGCAGCTCCATGGTTCTTCTGGGAAGCTGGTTCGCTGCTCAGGGTTCGGGACTCCCTGCATGGCAGGTTCATGATGGTGCCAACCAAATGGTTCGTTCAAAGTAAAACCATAGGTTCGCTTCTGAGGCTGAGGTAGGGTTCGGTATCCAGCATAAAGGTTCGTTAGTCATAGGGGTTCGGTGGCTTGAGCTGTGATGTTTCCCGCCTGTCACACCCCAAGCCGGCGGGATAGGATCGGTTGTCCCGTCGGGCGGAAGATTCCCGGGGCGCGATATCGTGAGTGATAATCGACTTGATCAGATTGTTATATGGCACATGATACATAAATGAGAAATGCTAAATATGATAGAATTACAAGGTTAAATTACTTCAGTATTGTTTATAATTTAACAATGTAAATCTACCATTAACATCATAAGTTTCTATCTTGTATTTACACAAGATATACAAAATGGTATGTGTAATGATGTCTTCAAAAATTATGCAGGTCCAAAATACTAAGTCTTCTATTTGAAGTCCTAGTCCAGAAGTAATGACTTCCTAAT
This sequence comes from Mikania micrantha, assembly GCA_009363875.1. NCBI lineage: Eukaryota > Viridiplantae > Streptophyta > Magnoliopsida > Asterales > Asteraceae > Mikania > Mikania micrantha. The sequence continues at coordinate 12,144,170 of CM018693.1, read as the reverse complement.
TGACCTGTTCGTCACCTGAGAAGTCATGCAAAAAGATCAAGTCAACACATGGTTGGTGAGTTCATATAGTTTTGTAAATTTGAAAATGTTTTGAACCCTTCTTTCGGTAAAGACCCTAACCTCATTATGTATCATCCAGATCGGTATGCTTGTATATAGGGCATACCCCTGGGTCAAGGCTACAACCCCGCCCAGACGACGTCCCACCACATACTAATCCGCATAGGACATTGTTGTTAATGATAATTAAGCGTTTTTACCTACCATACACCTTTAAACACCCATGATCCCTCTGTTCTCTGTTCCTGTAATTGCAATCGTTTGAAATCCCACTTGATTTCATATGTTCATCATACAAATATGATTAAAACAGCAATTGTAGAATTTGTTATAAATGCTTAATTAAATCAATAAATAAACATTCAATAAAATCTAAGTCCTAACGACTGGGGCCTTTGGTCAACTCGAGTAGACTAGTCTGTCAATCAAGGTACTTAGTAGTAAAGGAGATCTGTAAACCTCATCAAACATGTGACCTATAATCAATCAGTCTAGCTAGGACATCTTTTGATATATAGGCTTTCATAGTTCTTTAGACCGTCCATAGTTCTTTAGTTCTTTAGTTCTTTGGCACATGTTATTTTTGAGCATTTCCCAGATGTTCCTCATAATAGTTCTTTGTACTTAGTTCTTTGAAATAGATCGTTAGTTCTTTGACAACACCTTCTTGAAATAGTTCTTTGAAAATAGATCGTTGGTTCTTTGAGAATAGACCGTTAGTTCTTTGAGAATAGACCGTTAGTTCTTTGAGAATAGACCGTTAGTTCTTTGAGAGTAGACCGTTAGTTCTTTGAAAATAGATCTTTGAAAATAGTTCTTTGTTGAGATCTTTAGTTCTTTGAAGTCAGTTATTTGAAACAGTTCTTTAGTACGTAACGGTTACCTAAACATGAGTCTAGGATAACATTTATACATGTAAAACATATAAAAGCATTTCAGTAAACAATTTACATAAAACAGTTTACGCATGCTTCTCAGCCCCGCGTTTTAAAACAAAAATGTTAGAAAAGGGGCAATGAACTCACCTTGTAGTTGTTGGTTTGACTTAGCTTAAACGAAAGAATGCACGCGCTCTGTATTGTATTTGATTTTTTTTCACGATCCTGTATTGATTTCACGTTGTTGAAACTTGTAAGTATAAGTTTGTAGGGTTTTGTGTGTGTAGGTGTAGGTGTTAGCCCTAAAGTTGGCTAATACGCGTAAGACTTGGTCATGATCCCCGTTCGGTCCCATATATTTGATTTAAGTCAATGACATTATAAGTTATCATCTTGTCATTAGTTATAAACCATTTGCTTTGATAAGAGACTTAGTGCTTATTTTCCAACTCTTCTTTGTTGACCTTGTACGTTTTGAACATTTATTGCATAATTATGAATTAATTAAGCAAACATTCTTTTGACATATCTTGTTTTGATCTTATGAAATGTATTAAACCCATGTGGGCCTAACATGAAATATGGACCGAACAATGTGACCAAGCTACTTGTTGGGCCTTCGTGTAACAAGTTGGGCCTTGGGCCCAAATCTGTGGGCCTTGGTATAACCTTGAACAATTAAGAGTTGTGAGGCCTATTGGAACGTGTGGGCCAATGATATGGGCTGTTGAAATACAAGGGCCCGCCCAAATGTTACAAGGCCTAGAAATCAAGTGTCCTTGTGGACCTCTATTGGGCCACGAGGAAAATTGTTGGGCCAGAGGTGGGCCCAGGCAAGAATTGTTGGGCCTATAGTTAGAATGGGCTGTAGGAACCCTAATTGGGTCAGAAGTAGGCTGTTGGCCAAGCCAATTGCAAAGTGGCTCCAAAATTAGGACAAGGGCCTTAAAAGTAGGACTTGTGTCCATTTTCTGTGGGCCTCGGGCTGAATTTGCAGGGCCCCCGGGATTCCATCAAGGCCCGAAGTAACATAGGTCTTGGGCCAACCTGGGCCTGGTTCTTTTGGGCTGAAATCGATCGTGGGCCACATTTGTCCTTGGGTCACCTAATGGATATGGGCCGAAACAAGGTTTTTTGGTCAAACACTCTGGGCCTACTAGGGCTACTGGGCTGAAATAGAAGATTTGGGCCAAAATACCCTTGGGCCTAGACAGTAGGATGTTGGGCCCATCCTGGGCCAACCGAAATGCAATTGGGCCTACTGTTGGGCCAAATGGATTTGTTCTATTGATGTTCCTTGACCACTAGGGTTTCCAGCCGTTTTGTGTAGATGTGTACAAACCAAATGGAGGCTGAACCAGGAGAAGGGGTGGCTGGTCGAATAGGGTTCTGTTTGGTGAATGGCTCAACTACCGAATGGAAGCATGAGGGCGAATGAAGGTGGCTCGAATGAGGCTTGGCGAAGAGAGGCTCATTCTGAGTTGATAGCCGAATGGGAGGTGGTTGGGTCGAATGACTGTGTCTGGCGACTGAGTGGCTGTCGAATGTCTGGAGAATGAGGGTGGTCGAATGAGCCCTTGGCCATTCGGCCGAATAGGGTCATTCGACCCCATGAGGGTCGTGGTCGGCCATGGTGGTGCAACTCCACTTTCAGCCCTGGCCCTTGATGGTTTGAGGTGTTGGTGTACCCTAGGTGCTGTTTTAGACGACTAGAGTTCAAGGGAAGAGGCTTGAAATCGGTTTTGAACAAAGGTTAACAAAAAGGGTAGAAAACCCTAAAATCGCCCACTTTCACAGCTTCTTACCTCGAGTTTCAGTGGAGCTTGGCTTAGATCTGTTGTACTTTTGTGTAGAGGGCATCAAGAGCTTCGTGTAGGCGAAAGAATCACTCAATTTCGTTAAGAAATGAGTGAGTTATGATGATTTGAAGTTTGAAAATGGGGAGGGTTTTCAAAACCGGGTTTTGATGTTTGTGAGAAGGAAGAAGAAGGTGAAATGATTAAATGTGTGCTCATTCAAGGTATTTATACCTCGAATGAGTTCGGGTTCGTTTTCGTTGCTCGATTCGTTAATTCGTTACGTTTCCGGAAAAATTACGCGTAATTTAAATGGAATTAAATAAAAGAGTTTAATTTAATTATTTTGATGAGTTTCAAAATTGTAAAATGTTATTTATTTTATTTTATTAAATTACTTTCGTTCGTGTCGTGTTTTCGTTTCGTCAGATCGCGTCACCTTCGCGCGTAATTCGTTCAAATCGTCATTCGAACGAATACGACGATGGTTTTGCTTTCTGACTTTTGTTTTCTACTTTTCAGTCATTATTTCAGAACTCTAAACTCACAGATATGTTTGTGTGAATCGTCACCCACGCAAACACACTGTCAGTTCGTTATTCCGAAATAACACTGTAATTATGTTTGAATTGTGTTTCCTCACTGTCGGACTCAACTAAACATCATGTTTTCACATTGTTCTTGTATTGACTTGTCGGTCATCTGATTCCTGTCATTTGTGGACATCAGATCGCAACCGATATGTTTCTGAATATTGTTTGAGTATCGTTGTTTCTCATGACTTGTTGTGTTAACTGTAATTAAGTTTTCACTTAATAAATGCAACTAATGTTTCAAATGTACGTTGTACTTAATGTATTTAAGTTTATACGAAAATACATACAACGATTTCTTGTATTTAGGATTCTGTTAATACAAGTACTGTTCACAATCGTATAAGTACACATAGTCACTGTAGAAAGTACACGTACCGTACGGACTTGCCGGACGATCTGGTACTTGCTGTTACACCGCCCCCCCCCCCAAACCTGTGAGTTCCCATCTCCACTCGTTCGAATCTTCGATCTAGCCATGGCATAGGTGTTACTACATACAGATAGGACCTCGAGAATGTTGGGTTCAAAGGGAAGGGTGATAATCGACCATGTGTGTGTGGGTTGAACAAAAGACAAGAAAACACTATTTTTCGAATTATTCAAGCTCCTATACCTCGTTTTTGTTGGTTAAATCCCCAGATCTGGTGTACTTCTACGTAGAGGACATCAAGGCTTCGCGTGGGTTCAAGAATCACCCAAATCGGTCAAGAAACGAAGAAGTTATGGAAGATTGAAGGTGTTTAATGGTGGTGGGAGAGTGTAGCCGGAAATTGGTGCTAGAGAGAGAATGGAAATGTGTAAAATGAAGGAGAAGGCTTCATTTAGCCTTTAAATACCCCAAGGGTATTCGGGTTCATTTCGGTTGCTCGGTTCACGTCTTTGTCGCGTATCCGGAACTTTACGCGCAAATTTAGTTTTAATAAATAAAAAGAGGTTAAATTAATTATTTTGATGAGTTTCAAATTCGTAAAACATTATTTATTTTATTTTATTAATTTATTTTCGTTTCCGTTTTGTCAGAAAACGTCACTTACGAGCGTTTTCGTACAGAGCGTTCATTGTATGAATACGATCGTACGTTTCACTTTCTGATTTGGTTTTCTACTTATCAGTTATCGTTCAGAATGGATATGTTTGTGTGAATCGTCACCCACACCAACACGCTGTTAGTTTATTATTCCGAAATGACACTGAAATATGATTTGAATTGTGTTTTCTCACTGTCGGACTCAACTAGACATCCTGTTATCATGTTGTTTTCACACTGATTTGTCGGCCATATGATTCCTGTCATCCATGGATATCAAATCGCAACCGATTTGTTTTCGTTGTTTGTTTGCACACTGTTGTTTCTCTTGAGTTATTGTATTTACTGTATTTAAGTTTTCACTTAAGCACATACAACTGTGGTTTGTTTTCAGAGTTCAGTTGTCACACAACTGTTTAGCATTGTATTTACACACAGTAAATGGTGAAAGTGCACACACCGTACGGACTTACCGGACGGTCTGGTACTGGTTGTCACATATACCAACTAAACTTTGAATTCTTAAAGCAAACTTTTTGTAAACTATTTCATAAAAAGAAGTCATCATCATTATACTTGGTATATTTTATCATTTGTTAAAACTAATATAGGGTCTAAAGAGTATAAAATGTAGAACAAGCAAAGCCATTTACACACTCCGTCGCTTTTAAAACCTGTGTATTGTGACGTGAAATTACGATTATAAAAAAATAAAATAAAATCATGACAGATCGGTTATGCAGACTGAAATAAACCAGCCAATGGTTGTTACTCCATTATGAAGCAATATATAGAATCATCCCAACAACAAATGCCAATCGTAAAGAATATGTCGCACCCCGGCAACCCCGTCCCTGCTGGGGCGCGAGCGTCGGCAGATTGTCAGGATCGCAGTCTCCGGTCACACAGCATGCGAGATCTATATGTCTGGTTATGTACGTACATCCAAGAATTTGGATAAAACAGTTTAGTAATATCAGAGTTGCGGAAGTAATGTATAAGTTATCCAAAACAGATTTAAAATTCATGTTCAGCGGAAGCATTTATAAAACGGTTTTCAAAACAAAACATAAGATTTCAGTTTGCGTAAACGGTAAAAGGTGTTTAATATTACATAACATGTCAAATAGATATATGTTCTCAAAATATACTAAGACATTTAAGCAGATGCATGCGACTCCAGCCTAGCATCCTAATCCTTGTGAGCGTGTCTTAGTTACCTGAGAAAACATGCGAGTAAAAGGGTCAATACAAAGGTTGGTGAGAGCACAGGTTTATCATAAGCAGTAAACATCCCATGTTTAAAGTAAGAGTTGTTATTTATGTATCATTACAATGCAGTATCGATTGATAGCTAGTCAATACAGTTATATTATATGCGGGGTCGTACCGAAGCTGACAGTTTTGCCTCCCGCCATGTCCATCACAAGACAATGGCAAAGTGTTGGTCAATATTGCACCCATTCCGACCTCAAGTCGGGTTGGCCTCCCAAGCGCGATGGGTGGGGCTTGTCAGGCCCAAATAGTACTATTCAAGATTACCACGCTAGGCGCTACGCGCTACTAACGGTTCGTGGAGTATCGCGAGGACTTTTAGTTGTGATGTGGTCCACACATATACATATAATGATAAAGCATGTCCAAACATAAATGAAATGAGTTGTTTTCCAAAAACAGTTTATCATGCAATGTTTTCTCCCTCAAAGGTAGAAAAAGTAAAAAGGGGCCGTGAACTCACCTGATTAGCAGTTCCGGTGTGTTTGTGTGTTCGCGTCTGCGAATGCTAGCAATCCCGCTAGTAGGCACCTATAACCATATAGGTGTGAGTATGTGTTTTGTGGTGTGTTGTATCCCATACAACTCCAAGTGTCGGTGTGCCCAACCGAGTGTTTTGCATGACAAGGATTAATCAAACTAATCATTTACATAGTCATAATCAAATGGTTTAAACCATTATAACCATTATTATGATCCCATGCAAACCGGGCATTACAACGTCTCAAAACAAGAATTTACCCGTTAACAGTTTGAGTTTGTCATTCAAAATCAATCCTAGCCATCATCTAGGCAATAATCAACAACCCTAAATATATCATTACGTTCAAACTCAAGATTTAATCAATAAAAATCAAACCTGATGGTTTAAAATGAACCATTACCTAATCTGGAGAAGTTCTGCAGATAGAAAGATGATCAGAACTTGTTTTAACGCTTCTGGATGCGATCTAAACGTCGTGAGGCCTTTAAAATGGAGATTTGATGAGTTTGATGAAGATTTTTCGTGGATAGATGGCTGGTTCGTTGAAATAGAGAATAAAAATGAGATAAGAATGAAAAAATGGATATTTTAGCAAGTTGGCCGACAAAATCACCCCAGGCGCATCGCCTGGCGACCCGCAGCCAACCTAGGCGTACCGCGCGGACCCTTCCCGGCCTTCCAGAAGTTTTTGAACCCGCGCGCATCGCCTGGGCTAAGCTCTCGACTTGGGGCGTACCGCCTCAGGGCAATTTCACCCGTTTTTCGACGGAAACTTCGTTTCGCAATTCCGGACAATCCGTAACTCCGTTTTGCGCACCGTTTTCGCCCACGTTCATCATTTTACGCATACTATCATCCCACATTAATTTCTGTTGTCAACTCCACGTGGATTTTAAGCACGATCAACTGTGCTCAATTCCTTGCTGACGTAACTCCTCGTACGCAGTTATCACAGTATCCTAATCAACGTGTAATGCACAATTCAGTAATTCCCCGAATTATTGTTTTGTGCTAGTGTTGTGTTTGCCACACTTGGTTTCCAAAACCAATGTGCAATGTACGATTCGATAGTCCACGAACTATCGTTTCGCAATAGTTTGTGTTCAACTCATCTAATTAAACATAATTAAATGAAATGCAACAAGTATGAATGTGAAATGTAAAGAATGTAAGAGTTGCAATTTACCTGAAATTGCCGGGTGTCACAGAATACAACCTTATATATAAGCGCATAATGCTAAATACTCACCTTGCCGATATAGGTAATCAATCATGATGACGGTTACAACATCATGGATATCATATGCAGATGAAAAATCTCGGTTATAACGGTTGTTAACCCGCCCCAAAACAATTAATTTAACCGTAACAAAGGCAAGTGCCAATCGTAATAAATACGAACCCAAAAAAAAGCATGCAATGTTAAAAATCATATAACTAAGACACAAAAAAGGCATTCACAGTCGTAAGATTATTTCAAAAAAGTCTGGAATCATGGGTACAAGGGACAAGTTTTAGAGTATGATAGCACTACAGTTGGTGGCGTCAATACATTAAATGAGTTATATGATGTTGGCCAAGTACTTGTTGCTTCTTGGGTTTTATTAAAAAATCGGGGGTTTCAAGTCCACGGCTAAGTATTTGTTACTTATTGGGTTGTAATTGATACCTTATTAGGCTCATTGTCATTATTAATATGTATTTTCATATGTATTATTAACAAGGAATTGACAAAGTCACTTGTGGTATAAAAATGTGACATGTGTCAATAATGTTGTAAAGAAGTTACATGTGATAAAATATTTACTCTTTTATTATAGAGTATAGATATATGTATACATAATCAAAATAATATTTCGTTTAATTCTTATTGTTTTGTTATGATTGTTGGAATTAAAAGATATGAATTTTTACCTATATCTTCTTATTAATAACCTTTATTACATATTTAATAAATTTTTAAAATCAATTACATATTTTATCTTATGCGAGAAAAACATGTAATTGATCAATTTATTTGTAAAGAGAAATATATTTTAAATATAGAAAATACGTAATTGACTTATTTATATATATGTAATAAATGATATAAATACGAAGCAATATATAAAGTTAACACCTTTTTATTAAAAGTATATCTTTATTAAAATTAATAATATATAATGTTATAAAAGTAGTCATGAGTCTTTTCTGAAACAACCTTTTTACATGTTTTTAGTACAGAGGAAATGTTTGTTTTCATCTCATCTTTTCAAGCCCTACTTAAAAAGTTAAAAGCGAGATATGACGTTTGTTTGTTTAATGTTATATAAGTACTATATGGGTAAAATTAGCGTATGTCATAAGCTAATCATAACAAGAAATTACCTTTTACCCAAACGGTTAATACCTTGGGTATCCGGGGCTAGGGGTGCTGGTCTTGTTTACCCTCGTCAGTGTGACCTATTCTCAGACATCTAACCCTCTCTTTCTATCCCTCTTCCAAGGCGACGCAATTCTCTCGTGCCTACAGATCCACGATCCGCCTTCCTTTAGGTATGATCATCAACCTAGCTTGCATTTGATCATGTTTTACTCGTTCACGTGTTTCGGTTATTAGCTCTGTATTCGTATCGACTTGGATTCAGTCAGCCCTAGGTTTAATGGATTTTTATCAATCTGTTGACGAATTTTTTTTTGTAATTGCTGAATGGATGAATGAATATTTTGGAATTGAACAGACGCAGATAGCTGATTAAAATTCCGGAATTAGATCCTGGTGTAGTCGTTCCGGTGACTACGTATTTGCAGGTGTACGTATGTTTGCTGCAGCGTGATTTGTAAGTTTTCGTTCTTGGATCGATGTGTGTGTGTGTGTTTTTTTGGAGATGCCTTTTAATCTATATGTGTACAATGTTTATCCAGAATTTGAGATCGGGAGCCTGTTATAGGACGTGTGCTGTGAAGTAACAGGAAGGAACTATGTTTGGTTCTAGCAACCGTAAGCTTCTTTTTATTATTTCTTTGATCAAGATCACTTTCTATTTGTTAATATTATTTATATGCTCAACGAGGGTTCCTGTAACCTGCAAATGTCATGAGTCTTATGAATATCCATTTACTTCTTTTATCAGTGGGTTGTGTTTTGTGGAACATTAATTTGTTATGATTAAATGTATTGTCTTTAAGCTTCTTTTTATTATTTCTTTGATCAAGATCACTTTCTATTTGTTAATATCTTTTATATGCTCAATGAGGGTTCCTGTAATCTGCAAATGTCATGAGTCTTATGAATATCCATTTACTTCTTTTATCAGTGGGTTGTGTTTTGTGGAACATTAATTTGTTATGATTAAATGTATTGTCTTTGATCTACTTTATTATGTCTGGAGAGGCAAGTCTTACTCTTCTTGTTGTCCTTCATTTCTTCAAGTTGCTTAATATTTTTATTAAGTGGTTATTTTGTAAGTTAAGGTTGTAATTCCATGAATTCATTTTAAAGTTCAAAAATTAAAATATCATGTCAATTGGAGCATTAACATAAAAATTAAAGTGTTTGGTAGAATTGATTTATTTTACCATCCAAGCCAATGTGGCCTGCATCAGTTAACTGGTAAGCTTCTAAAAGCGGGGCATTTCTAAGTTTTACTTTCTGCCTAATCCCATGTATCAGATGCTGCAGGAGTGTGGCATGCTTTTCATAAGATGTTCTTTGGCTGCTTTAACAACTTATGACCTAAACACGACGCAAGAATGGATATCGTGTTAAAAATAATTTAAAATAGCAACTAGGATGGAAATTACATGCAAGTATTATTTGTTATGCCTAGGCTTGTATACATGACAGGCTTAGTATTGACAACAATATGCTTAGAGCTCCATGCAAACTTCTGTTTAGAAACACATGACAGATTTGATTATGTTGTCATGTAACTATATAAGCCCATTTTTTAAAAGTTGATTAGGAATGGGTCCTATATAAACCAAGCGATGGCTTGAACTCACGTCTATATTATTTTTCCATGAGCCAAGTTAAAGTTCCACATTTTCTGTCTTAACCCTTTGCAACGTAAACATGCCCTCATTTCTAATTTTGAAACAGAGAAATAAACAGCCAAAGAGGTACAGTAAATTTTTGGGGGTTTAAAATTTAAATGGAGGCAAAATTTTCATTGAATAGTTTTATTTTAATTTTTTATTTTTCTTTTAAAATAAGACAGTTCCAGTCAATGCTGCAATGCTCCTGTGGAAAGGCACAAAGAAAAATAATCATAGTTTGTGTTTTGATTAGGTAAAGAGGTTTGCTAATATTTGTGGCATAAATTGGCTGTTACTTGCAAAGTGTTTTTAATTTGTTACCAAAAAGGCACTTCTAAAATTATCTCACTGCTATTTTGTATTCCATGTTACTGGTCATTTGGTAAACAATTGATGGATTTAGAAGCCACTCTTGCTTTATATACATCCATATCTTTATTTTAACGATTGTTTCTTTTCAATTTGCTATTTGAATATATTAATTTTGATCTGTTCATCATTACGTATAGATATGCTAGATAGAGGGTGTTAATTGTAAAATTTGATTTTTTTTATCTGAAACACACTTGTTGACTTTGCATGTCATGTTTCTTTGCTTAATGGTGCTCGATATTGTATTTCCTGATTCTTGCAACTTGTCTCAGTGAAGTGTTTTTATTATTTTTTATATTTTGTATTTTAATTTATGACCAGCAACTTCATGAATCTAATTGCTTCTGATTTTTATAAACAGCGTTTGGGCAATCATCTAATAGCCCATTTGGGTCCCCATCAGTTTTTGGGCAGAACAATAATCCAAATAACAATCCGTTTTCTGCAAAACCATTTGGTAGCACGTCTCCTTTTGGATCACAAACAGGGAGTTCAATTTTTGGTGGCACGTCTACCGGTGTGTTTGGTACCCCTGCTTCTTCACCTGTTTTTGGTGCCTCATCCTCACCTGCTTTTGGGAGTTCAGTGCCTGCTTTTGGAGCTTCATCAAGCCCTGCCTTTGGTGCTTCATCCTCTTTTGGTGGTAAGGACACTATTTTACATCTTCCAAGTTTAATTTTTAAATACTGCACCAGTATGGTTTTAACTTGGCTTTAGTATAAATGTTGCATATGTTAAGGATATCTGAAGTATTTAGCGTGGATAAATGTTCTAGTGTGATTGGTTAGGATACTAGTAGTCAGTTTTTGTTCAAACATCCTAGTGATGGTTTTTGTTGAACGCATAAATTTCAGTCGAGATTAAGTAAAGGCTCATGATCATGATCTTGTTTTTCCTGATAGTTTTTAGAACTAATTACATTTACAGTCTTTGCATAGTTGTCAAAGGTGTACCAGGCGCGATAGGTGAGAGGTCTTGGTATGCCTCTTTGCTATGATCACTTTAGTATTCAATTTGCCCTGATTGGAATATTCTCATACTCATACTATATAGATTACAGACTTTTATTTGATTTTTTTTATCTTATTTATGAATATTGCATTATCTATTTTGCTCTTATTTTTCTCTATTATTCTTATATCTAATTTATTTGCTTCACTTCTTCTAATCTGAATTACAGGTTCATCTGTGTTTGGGCAGAAGCCTGCATTTGGTGGCTTTGGATCCACTGCACCTTCAAGTCCGTTTGGAAGCTCATTTCAGCAATCACAACCTGCTTTTGGAAGCAATCTCTTTGGTTCCTCATCTTTTGGAGCATCAAGTCAACCTGCTTTTGGTACTCCTAGCACACCAGCATTTGGGGCCTCAAGCACCCCTGCTTTTGGTGCCACAAGCACCCCTGCTTTTGGTGCAACAAGCACCCCTGCATTTGGTGCCCCAAGCACACCAGCTTTTGGCTCTACTTCAACCCCTACATTTGGTAACACAGGCTCTGCATTTGGCACCTCTGTTTTTGGTTCAAGCACTTCAGCTTTTGGTGCTTCCAGTACGCCTGCTTTTGGTGCTTCTAGTACTCCTGCTTTTGGTGCATCTAGTACACCAGCTTTTGGTGCGTCAAGCACTCCTGCATTTGGTGCTTCAAGTACTCCACTTTTTGGGTCCTCCCCTGCTCCAGCTTTTGGTGCTACTAGCTCTCCTTTCAGTTTTGCGTCAAGTCCAGCGTTTGGTCAATCAACTTCTGCATTTGGAAGCAGCCCGTTTGGTCCTACAAGCACAGCCTTTGGGGCTCAAAGCGCCCCTTTTGGTACATGGATTATTATCTGTTTCAAAACAAATAATTTACCATGGATTGGTCATTGATATGGTTTACTTTGCTGACGCTTTGCTATTATACACAAACTTGCAGGAGGCCAGACCTCTACACCAGCATTTGGAAGTCCTGGGTTTGGACAACCATCTTTTGGAGGTCAACAACGTGGGGGAACTAGAGTAACCCCATATGCTCAGACACCTGAGGCCGACAGTGGTAGTGGTACACAACCCGCTGGAAAACTGGAGTCAATATCAGCAATGCCTGCATATAAAGAAAAAAGTCACGAAGAACTTAGATGGGAGGATTATCAATTAGGAGACAAAGGTAACAAGCATTGTGATCTCTCACTTACCGCTTTTTCCTATTGTTTTCCTAATTTTTTTTATCTTTCTGTTTCAGGGGGCCCAAATCCTGCTGCACAGTCTTCTGGTGGAATGGGCTTTAACATGAACACCACACAGCCGACAAACCCTTTTGCTTCTTCATCACCTGCATTTGGGCAGTCATCTGCAAATCCATTTTCTTCCACTACATCTACCAACCCATTTGCCCCAAAGACTTCAACTTTTGGCACCCCGGGGTTTGGGAGCTCAACTCCTTCACTTGGTTCTTCGCCTTTTGGTGCTGCATCATCTAATCCTTTTGGGTCAACACCGTCACCAGCACCATCTGCATTTGGGTCAACTCCTGCTTTTGGATCTACAACATCCACTTCTCTTTTTGGTACACCCAGTTCTTCAGCATTTGGAACATCAACATCGATTTTTGGCACTCAAGCTCAGGCAACAACTTCAGCATTTGGCGCTGGCTTGAACTTTGGAAGCACTCAATCATCCCCATTGTTTCAGTCAACCACACCTACTCTTGGTCAAACAAGTTCTCCTTTTGGGCAGGCTCCCTCTGCTTTTGGGCAGGCAGCCCCATCCTTTGGGCAGAGCACTCCGACCTTTGGTCAATCAAATGCATTTGGAGGAAACATGTTTTCAAGCACCTCTTCATTACTAAGCACGAGCAGCATGGGTTTCAATCAGACAACTGTGAGTCCTTTTTGTTAGTGATCTTTTATGTACATGTAATTAATGCATATAAATGAATAAATGATTACTTGTTTATAGATCACGTCTAGTCTTTAGGAGTCTGTTCCTGTGAGAAGGGGGACTTTGGAATCTATGACATGAGTACATGACCTTTAACCACATGTCCAAAATTTATCAAACGATGAAATTGCTGGGATTATCAACTGACAACAGAAATACCATGTAGTTTGTCTTTAATTTACATAGTCATAAGTTAGATATGATAGAAATAAAACAAATATTAACAGATGATCTCATTTATATCCACCTTGTGACATTTTTGGCTTCAAAACTTCAAGTAGCTAAAAACTTGAACTTATGCAAGGTGGAGCAAGAGAAAAAAGTTCTGTTGTATTCAGTGGCTTGGCTTGTCTTGTCTTAAATTTTTGTTTACACATCTCCCACTTGTAAATGCATAAAGTGTTCTCTGTTGTTAAAAATATTGGAATCTTGTAATTCATGTCTCTACTCAAGTGACGTGAAAATCTGTGACAAGTTTCTGTTAAATTCTATGATATCAGTTCTAGAATGACTTGGTTACATATGAAAAATCATTCTTATCTATATAAAGAATTTTCGTGTATTTGAGAATTGTTTTTCTACCTCATTAATATTTCTCAACCGTTGTTTTTTTTTCTGAATTTATTTAGTGCTTATATTTTAAGTTTTCTATGTTACATGATATAAATCCAGCATGTGTGGGCGTGTGGCAACTATTTTAACTTTTCTGGTTATACATACAGCCTTCGCTTTCAATGCCTTTTCAGTCGGTTCAACCAACTCAGAATACTGGTGGTTTTGGCTTTGGAGCACCAGCAGGTTAGTCAGTTCTTACTAATTTATAAAAGTTCCATTTTGAAAATTTCCTTTTATTTTTTTCCCCACTGTGATTTTTTTGTATTCTTACCTTAACTAATAGGTGGCACATCAAGTATCTTTGGTCAGAGTAATTTTGGACAACCGTATGTTTCACTGTTTTTTTGACCATCCATTGTGTATATTTTGTTCGTTTAATCAGCAATCTCACAAAGTCACAATGCTTGATTTTTAAGGTCTGCTGTCCCAGCACTTGCACAACCGCAGTCTATTACAAATCCTTTTGGAACTTTACCAGCAATGCCTCAGATGTCAATTGGCCGTGTGGGAAATGCACCTTCAATCCAGTATGGAATTTCTAGCTTGCCAGTAAGTATATCACGTAACTATCAATTCTGTTGCTTCCAAGACAGACTCACTCATCACATATTACACAAACTTAATATGGTATTCTTAGCTTGCAACCTTTTTTAATCTTTATAGGTTGTTGACAAACCTGCTCCTATGAGGATATTGTCTGTATTGACTTCTCGACATCTTTCTCAAAGGCGGATGAGGCTGCCTGCAAGGAAATATCACCCCAAAAATGAAGGTCCAAAGGTCGAGTACTTGAGTGATTATCTTTATTTTTTTTCATGGTAAAAGAACTATATTTAATGATTTGATTAATTTCTGCAGGTTTCATTTTTTAGTGATGAGGAAGAGACTACAAGCACACCCAAAGCAGACGCTCTATTTATTCCCAGGGAGAATCCAAGAGCTCTTGTTATTCGCCCTGTGGAACTATGGTCCGGAAAAACATCTGCTGAGAGACCAAAAGAAAAAGATGCATCTTCTTCACCACAAACTAATGGTAAAATTTCTTTGCTAATATTTAGTTTAGGGATACAAATGTAAATATGACCACTAATCTGTTTAGAAATTTGTGGTCTGCATGACATTTGTTTGTGAATCTTTGAAAAGTTTAAGCATATTTTCATAACCTACCCTCGTTATTTCAATTTATGTGTAGAACTGAAAATAATTGATTACCTTACGTTGATGGGAGTCTATAATGATTTTTTGTATGAATCTTATGTGTGGCTATTTCCATGTTCAGGCCATTATGCTGAGTTTGCTTCTCCCTTGCACCAAAATGGACGCTCTATGGATAATGGGAACGGTAAGATTAAATATTATTTTTGTATGTTACTTTTATCTTAACAATTTCAAATTTTTTGGTATTTGTAAGTACAATTTGTTTAACCTTAATGCCTGTTTCACAAATTACCAACCATGAATTTCATGCAGGAAATCATTTTGAAAACGGCATTTTTAAGGAAAAAACTACTGTTAAAATAACTCAGAAGACAAATGGTGCACATGATGATCAATCCACCCCAAAATCTGACTCATATATCTCCTTAACTGGTCACCGAGCCGGGGAGGCAGCTATTGTTTATGAACACGGGGCTGACATCGAAGCACTTATGCCTAAACTCCGCCATTCTGATTACTACACTGAGCCTAAAATCCAAGAATTAGCAGCTAAAGAACGCGCAGAACCAGGTTTTTGCCGCCGTGTAAAGGATTTTGTAGTCGGACGACACAACTATGGAAGCATTAAATTCCTTGGGGAAACCGATGTGAGACGACTGGACCTCGAATCTCTTATCCAGTTCAATAACCGTGAAGTGATTGTTTATATGGACGAGACAAAAAAACCACCTGTCGGACAGGGCCTTAACAAGCCTGCTGAAGTAACTCTTTTGAATATCAAGTGCTTTGATAAAAAAACGGGTCGGCACTTCACTGAAGGACCTAGAATTGAAAAATATAAAGAAATGTTGAAAAAGAAAGCTGAGGACCAAGGTGCCGAGTTTGTCTCTTACGATCCGGTCAAAGGGGAATGGAAGTTCAGGGTTAGTCATTTCAGTTGTTACGAGCTCAAAGAAGATGAAAACGAGGATGAGGATGACACTCTGCTTGAATGATGGCTTGTGTCGTGTGTAGACACACATATACGCTAAGCAGTTATATGCTCTTTTAACACTGGTTTGTAAAGAGTCTGTGATATACGTACAACCCAGTGGATGTGGTCGGCTGCTTGTCACGTGCAAACTTTTGTTATTTTGGTTTGACAACCTACGATGCACGTTTTTTGTTTCTTTGTGTTTGTTATGAAGTAACGTTGGATCAAGAAAACTTTGTAATTTGGTGGATTTGGACGAAGAATGCTAAATCTCTCTCTCTTTTTTTGCTGTTATGTAACAATCGTGGATTTTGGTGTTTTTGTTTTCGAATCTTCATCTACAAATTTGATTTCATATGTTCATTGTACCGGTTGAACTGATCCTACGGTTTACATGATTAGTTGATTTTAAAAATGTTTTTGCACTTGTAGCCAAATGAATCGAATATGTTTATACGTGTTTGATGGTTTTTTGTAGATCAAAGGTATTTGGCAAGATTCTAATTAAAAAGTACGGCATAGAGAGACTAAGGTGCTGTTTGTTTTTGAAGAGGTAAAACATCTGCAGTCTGCGGACCACATCTGCAAGAAGAGGTTTTGAGGGTGTTTGTTTTCCAAAAACCTCTTCAAACAAGAAAACCTCTTCATATGAAAACCCAACCCACCGTCCCCCAACCCCACCGTCTGCTCCGATCACCAGCCATCACCTCCGATCGTCCACCACTGTCACCATCACCTCCGATCGTCCCCCTCCACCGACCGTCGAGAGGATGAACCGTCGAGGAGGCCTCACCAGCGAACCCTAGATCGAGAGGATGAACCGTCGAGGAGGGCGAACCCTAGAACGAACCGGTGGGGGCGACGGCGGTGGGAGGCGCGATTGAAAAAGGGCGAACCCTAGATCGAACCGGTGGGGGCGACGGCGGTGGGAGGCGCAACTGAAAAGGGGCGAACCCTAGATCGAACCGGTGGGGGCGATGGCGGTGGGAGGCGACGGCGGTGGGGGAGCCGGCTGTGGAGGAGACGGCGGTGGGGGAGCCGGCTGTGGAGGAGACCGGCGGTGGGAGGCGACGGCGGTGGGGGGCTGCCGGTGGTGAGCAGGAGATGAGGGGCGATCGGTGAGCATGAGATGAGGGTGAGAAATGAGAAGAGGTTTGAAGATGTTGGTCTATGTCTTCTCTAAGAAGAGGTCTCGCAGACGTTTTTTAATGAAATGTCTGCGAGAAAACAAACACCCTACATCTTTCCTTGGTCTGCGAGGTGCAGACAAAAGAGCTTTCGCAGACATTCGCAGACGTTTTTTCAAGAAACAAACACCCTCTAAGATGACATTTTAAAGAGAACAATCTAATATTATAATATAAGTTATTTGTTGCAAATAAAAAATAATGTAATATTAACCCTTTCTGCCTAACCATTGTTTAGAAAGTCAAAAAAGAATTCAGAAATTGTTTAGACTAAACTTTGTTCTTCGACTTCACTTTGTCTTCGTTTAGTCCAGTTCAAAGTTTAGTGCAGCCATAGGACAATGGCATTTAGATACACCTAAGACTGCGCGTATTTAACCTAAAGGGACACAAGGTATCGCTAAGATAGGTAGAAACATTGACACATACAACGTAAGTGAAATACAAGAAATATACGAAACCTTAACAAAGACTAAACGTATGCTATCTCCTACAATCCCTAACTTTCATTCGTTGTCTATAGGAACTTAGATTACTGATAATGTTTATGAGACTCTAAAAGAAATTGTACCTAATCCTTGCGTCCTACATCGATATTTTGATAGCTTGTGCTCCTCCCCTGTAGCGTAATGCTCTTACAAGTGTCATCCTAATGCTCTTACCCATCAAACTTAACATAATTTTCTTTTTAATTTCTTCGAAAAACTCATGTCACTCAAATGCCAAGAGCGACTCTTAATTTGAACCAACCTACTTAAACACACCGAGTTATATTAGAGACAATTTTTCCGTCACTTTGGGTGAATAATGCCAACTACTTGAACTTAATTATTTGTGGTATAACTTGCTTTCCAATAGCATCCTAAGTCCTAATTGCAGGCCCCATTGAAGTCACTATGAAAATACTTGATTTATACCACATGATGTGTTAACTTTTGTGTTCGGAGGCATCTCGTCATTCCTTCGCCTCTCCGGATTTAATTTTCAAACACACAATATCATGTGTGTAAAGCATGGATGATTCTTACTTTTGATAAAACAATATTGTGCAAAAGTAGAATAATTTTTTAAGTGAATTAGGTAAAAATAAAAGGGTTAATGTAAATTTTGAAATGGGTAGCAACTCTAATTCTCTAATCCCACATAGGAACACGAAAATATAGCCTAAAAATCCAGGAGATAATCTTCTTATTTTAATAAATGAGTATTTATAGGAGACACATGTCACGTTCTGATTAAATCTGAAAATATTTTTCCCCTTTCTCTCTCCTAACAAATACTATTAACTTATAGTAAGTAAATATTATAAAAAATATATAATTTTTCTTATTTCAATAATTTACTAATTTATTATAAGTTAATAAATATTAATTCAATATATATTTGTTATTTTTTAGTAATTAAATTATATAATTAAATATTAAAAAAATATAAATCTTCTTAATTTAATATTTTACTAATTTATTATAATTTAATAAATTATAAAAATATTTCAATTATAGCTTATCGTAAAATATAATTTTATAACAATTAAAAATTTCTTATTATTTTATATTAATAAATTATATTTTTAAATTATTAAACTCGTGTAATACACGGGGTTTTAGGCTAGTGATAGAATAAAAAAAATCACAATCATAAATAAAAAATGAAATTAAAACCCCTTATAAAGCATTTACATATCATCTAGAAATAACCACTTTAAATTAATAACACGACCCGTCAATGTCAATTCAAACTTTTTTTAACGTTATTGTTACATGTGCATGTACAACATTTCCTACTTTTATATATGTGTGGTATTCTTTAAGATTAAAATTAGTGCAAGTTTTTCTTAACGACCAATGTAATGTAACACAAATTTACATTGATTTTAAATTTTTAATAATGAGAAAATTACACGTACACATAAAATAATAAAATGTTTTATATATGTGATAATTATGCTGTTAAAAATAAATAAATATCTGAATTGTTTTTGACGGATTATCACGTATAAGGCTATATGTTATCCACCGTGACCCAGGCGTGATGCCCCTGGGTCACGCCCTGGTCGCGCCTCACCCCCATTACACAGGGGCGTGAGGGAGGCGTTACTAGGGCAGGCGTGAGGGCTGTAACGCGGTGAAGGAGAAGAAATGGGGGAAAAGGTGATGATGACGTGGAGTGATAGGGAAGTGATGGGGGAGTGACATATAACATATGTAAAGATGATGTGGAGTGATAAGGGGGTGATGTTGTTGGTTGATTATGTGGCGCCTACGTGGAGTGAGGGGGAGTGATGGATAACACACAGTCTAATTGTCTTAAAAGCAAGCTATTATATATTATTATATATATTAAAATAGATGAAAATGAATAGTATGTATATTATTATTATATATTTGTGGACCCCATAGATTATAAATATTCACAATCATATTTATATTATAGATATTAATATATTATTATATATATTGTATTATTTAGGTGTCTGAACCATGTAGTGATGTTTTGAAAATTAAAACTTAGATCATCAGAATTTTTTTTCACTTTGAAAAGTAGTACGTGGAGATAAGGGTATTAAATTGGAGAAATTTGCTTAAAAATTTGGGTTTTCATATTATATTATTTAGGTGTCTGATCCATGCAGTGACGTCTTGAAAATTTAGACTTGGACCATCAGAAATTTTTTAACTTTGAAAAGTAGTAAACGGAGATAAGTGTATTAAATTGGATAGATTCATTTAGAAATTTGAGTTTTTATTAAATTTAAGTGATTCGCTTACAGATTTGAGTTTTTCTTTTAATTCAAACGATTGGTGACACAGATTTTGTGTTTTTCGATTATTTTTATAACATATTTGTGAGGATTTTGTATGATTTTATGATAAATTTGTATAAAGTTCGTGATAAAAGATTTGATTTTGCTATACAAGTTATGCTTATGCAATGATATATAATACCCGTTTTCGAAAGTAAACTGTGATAACCCGCCGCAACGCGCGGGGTGAATAAACCTAGTTTACTATTATATATTTATATATGTGTGTGTGTTTATTATTTTTATTATATTATATGTATAGTATGTTTAAAACAGGTTTATTTAATGTGGCCCATTGGTGGCCAGCACGTTTTTGGTTTCCTTAGCGTCATATACGTTGCGAAGCGTTGTTTTTTTCGCTTTTGATTTTTGTTAGGTTTGCCTTGTTGCTTGATTTAAGATTTTAAATATTGGTTCACTGTCAAAACGAGATGAGGGTGTCGTTTTAAAAGTTATCTCATCGTAGCTGCCCGGTGAAGCTAGTATATATGTTAAAAAACCACATCACAGATCAACTCATCATGTTTTCAATATATTGTTTGTTTTTTTTTTAATGAGAACAATTGATTGACTAACACATCTCAATTAAAAGAAAAGTTCATACATTAACCACACTAACTATATATATCTAAATTGATAAATATAATCTTCTAGAGTCATAATTATAATACGAAATCTTAAGACATATAAGCTCTATTTCTCATTTTTAATGTCATTGAAGCGTGGAATGATTGACTTTGAGTGAAGTTAGAAGTAAATAATATAGAAAAGCTGAAAATAAAAGTTTAAATATATAGGAAAAAACCAAAATGTGAGAATTTAGGGGTTGTGTACTTGAGTAGATCGCTGACGCAATTCTGACACTCCAAGTCTGGAACCATATTTTGTAAGCCCGTGAAGATTAGTGACCACTACCTATTTCCATTTCAAACTTGGACTCATCCTACGAAACACAATTCCCATCCTTAATTGATTTGTTCCACGATCTAAATAAACATGTTTTTTTAAGGAAGATGTATACATGGAGAGAGTAAAGTTAACGTAGATTATACCCATGTATAATAGCTAGCACATTATATATATATATATGTACATGTACGTCTGGTTAATATCATGTATCACATTAGCCTACTATATATATACGTACATAATATAATATGTATTCAATCATTTGTATGTATAAATTAATAGTAACATTTGGGAGACGCAAATTGCTTTAAGTTGAGAATAAAATAAACAATCACACATTAGAAGGTCATCTATATATATGCAACAACAGCTGGCTCATCTAATTAAACGTACGGGTGCCTAGCTAATTAACACATGCACACCCAAGCTAAGTTCCTGGACCAGCAGACCAGGACTATGTACATAGACATGAACCACACATCCCACATGCAAACAAAATAACCTAAATGGTGCATACATATACATTTACATATGAGCTTACTTTTGGATGTTAATTACTAGATTAAGGTCGACAACATAACCTTTTTTTTTTCCTTTTCTTTTATTAATGTGGCATGATTTCATGCATTAATTCCATTCATAGAAAACGAAATATGAAAGTAGCCATACATTTTATGCGATCGATCGAAAAAGAATTATGCAAGGATTGTGCCTTTTCAAATGATCAGAAGGCCGGATTAGTTAAACAACAACTATATATACGTCCAAAGGATTATCCTGATGGTTAAGAGGCATTCTCTTTTTCCTTGAGGTAACGAATTCAAATACAGTTAAAGACAATTTACAGAATAATCAAATTTAGATGTAGGATTATTAGATAGGCATGTGTGTTTGTCATTAACAACGAAAAATAAAAAGATGTACATACAAAGTAATTACTTGACCGGCCTGTCCTACTAATATGCCAAACAACATACAATGTGTAGTATTTAAGATTTGAATATATGAACAAGCTAGGTAAATAAATAATTAATCTAATTATTGGTATTTAGTTGTTATATGATATCAAAAGCAGAAATACTCATTCGATCAACTCATGCTTAAAATTCAAAGGTTGAAATATCTCTAGCTACTAATCTAGCTAGCTAGCTTTTGGTATAAATAACGACTAGAGGTTAAATATTTACAAGTGCTTAATTAATATATTTAAACCAAAAATGTTGCATAAAGTAACCTTAAATGATCATAGTTGCCCTAGCAACCTCATCATTGTTAACTTTAACCTCCTATTAATTAATTAATTTATTAATTAATTAATTAGCCAAGTGGGTTGTTTTGTTTCTTTTTCCTTGTAATATAATTCCTATGACCCTCTTCCAAAAATAACTTCCTGTTGAAGATTTTAAAAAACATGTGTGAACTCCAGAAGTTGAATTAACTGCATCAGTAAATTTGTACAATGGACCAACACAAACTACTTTATGTGCTCACTTGATTTCAACATACTATACACACTCAAAACCACTCCATATTATTCCTCTTCTTAATTCATCTCCATCTTTAATAACCCTTTCTTGTTCACTTTCAATTCTACAATTAGATCCCTAAAATTAATGAACTTGATGGCAAAGAATGGTGTGAATGTGGAAGAAAAAGAAGATAGAGTACAACCACACACAGTAGCTTCACTCTTGTCTTCTTCATCTTCTTCTTATCATAATCACCACCACCACCAACACCACCAACAACAACCCTTCTTTCCGCCTTCGCCCGGTGGTTGGCAGGCGGACTGTGGCGGACCGTCGGACCAAAAAGAAGAAGCTGCCGGTTGGTTGATGGTGGAGAGAGAGCACATGTTTGATAAAGTAGTGACACCAAGTGATGTAGGGAAACTGAACCGGCTTGTGATTCCTAAACAACACGCCGAGAGGTACTTTCCGTTGGATTCTTCCACCAACTATAAAGGACTGTTGCTGAATTTTGAAGACAGGAATGGGAAGCTATGGAGATTCCAGTATTCTTACTGGAACAGTAGCCAGAGCTATGTTATGACCAAGGGCTGGAGCCGATTTGTTAAAGAAAAGAAGCTCGATGCAGGAGATGTGGTTTCTTTTCAACGTGGAGTCGGTGTGACAGCTAAAGATCGGTTGTTTATAGACTGGAGACGCCGTTCGAGTCAACCGCTTCATTTATCATCACCATCTGATCTTTCTTCCGTGTTTCATAATCATAATATTATCCACCCTTGGGTGTTACAATCTCTTCCAGCAAGCAGGAATCTTGATTTCATGTTACGGGACTCAAGCATAAACCCTAATTATAATTCCAGATCGGTTTGCTTTGGACCAGGTGGGTTTGGAGCACCACAACAACAGTTTAAGATGACACAAAGATGTGACCTCCGATTAGGGTTTGATCTATTTGATCCACTGCCACCGGCAGCATCAGCTCCGGTGGTTCATGGGAAATCATCTGGCAAACAACTCCGGCTGTTTGGGGTTAACTTGTTATCTGAACATGAAGATGATCAAGATGTTCAAGACACAACAGACGATGCGGGTTGGAATACTGTAAATTCTCTAATTCCTTCATCATCATCTTCGATTCCTTACTTACAGTTGACACCTTATAATTATGAACGAGAAACTGAATATTATGATCAAAGCAAGGTATTATCAGCATCATCTTCAACTCTTGATTTCAACAAGATCACAAAGTCATCAATTTCTAACATATCCTTGGATTTGAAGATGTCACAAACCGAAACTGAAATCTGAAATCGAACAAATTAAAAGTAAGCAACCGGATGTATGTTGAAGCTGCTCATCAAATCCATTAAAATGCATGCCATCAGATCGAAGTAAATGAAAGAAAGAAGAAGCAGGAGTCAGCTGGTATAGCCCAGCTGCAGTGATCACTAAAAAAACAAAATTAAGTAGCTAAGCTTAAAGATTGTAGGTACTTAATTCATCTAGTTTTCCTTTAAATATTATTAGTCTTCAATTATTTTCCAGTAAATTCATTTACAGAACCAGATCCATGTACTATATATATATATATATATATATATATATATATATATATATATATAGCTAGCTTCTTGCTATATATAATCACTATGATATTGATTACATATGACGGACAATATGTATTGTATGTATGATATATATTAAGTATTAATTAATTAACAGCTCCTTGAAAGCACATACATATTGTTGGAGAAGTTCTATAATTAACACTTGAAAATCTGTCGTATCGTGTACGAATATCACTATTTGAAATCAATATTTCTACCCTTTCGAGTTCAAGAAATTTGAACAAGGGATAATCCAACAGATACATGATGTTTGTGATACGAATTTCGAATGAATCTTCTACACATACATTTTATGTGTTTAACACCAACCAACAACGCACATGATAGTTAAAGACGGTTGGTTTTGGTGGGTGACTCCTAGCATGTCTCCAGTTTGGTTAGAAAAACAGAAATTTTAAACAAACGTGTACTCCGTACCTCTAACTATTTAAGATTTACGGGAGGCCGGCTGAATTAACCAGCTTAATATATTATAGCCAGCTAGTTAGATGAGGTGAAATGGATCTAGAGAAAGTTGAGTTTTATCCATTGGGTTTGTGTTTTTGTTTTTGTTTGTTTATAGTTAATTTGGGGCCGGACGGAAGGATATGATCAAAGAGTAGTGCAGACTTTTAACGGGCGAGAGTACAATGAGAAGGAGAATGATGGTATATATGAATTTGTCTGATGAAAAGTAAAGTAAATGGGCCTTCTTCTGTGCGTATGTTTATTTATTACCTTTTGTAGCTTGGTTCGTTGCTCTTGTCGCTGCCACTGATCACTGCTACCTACTTCTTGGAAGGTACTCTAATACTTCTACCTTAATTCTCTCTCTCTTCAATTCCTGCACCCATAATACAGATAAACACTTTTCCTGCATAATCAAACAGTTATACAAAACTAAAAACTTTAGCTACACTAAGATACACACACACACAAAAGGTGTAAAAGTAAATAGATAACTTGATAGTGTATTTAAAGAGTGAAATCATATATATATATATGGATATAGTTAATATCTTAACATCGATCATTACATGTCATATATAGTTGGTTAACTTATTAGCTAGGTATAGCTAAGCATGTATGAATAGCTATCTAGCTAGCTAGGGCCACGAGGATGTTGATTAATTAAGGGCTTGGTTATTTACACACACAATTTTTTATTAACACCCCACCAAGAATATATTTTTCATATAGGTTTATATGAGACGTATAACCCTTTCTAACACCCACTGATTTAACAATGATTGGTTTCACGTTTGATTCCTATAAGACGTATGATTCATATATGAGGCGTATATAAATCTAATCATTAACACTTGCAAATATGACAATAATGATTGACTATCTAGACACCTCATATAGGTTTATACGAGATAAACGAGGTGTAAAAAGGGTACGAAGAATCTTAGAATAACATGAACCTTTAATTAATTAAGAGTGATATGACTATTAATGGCGTGAATGCCAAAATTTTTGCTACAACAACATGCTATCTTTTGTCAATGACAAAGCTGTTTTTGATTGGCAAACCTGCAAACATATATGGAGGCTTTCGTCCTTATATATTGATATCGACAAACTTTGGTTGGCACCACATCGGTCACCTCATTCTAATATTATATATAAATATCATATTTTAATTAAAGTGTATAGGTAGGTAATTCATGCATAGATAAATGGGTTATACGGAGTTATTATTGTTTTTAAAAGGGAAAACTTTATATAGATGTAACAAATTTTTCATTTTGTTCCAATCAAGTCACTTAAACTTTTTTTCATCACAATTAAGTCATTCAAGTTCATTTAATGTTTTAATCCTATGTTTTTAACCGTAATAGTAGATAATACATGTTAATATAAGTTTGAGTGAATAATTTTTTTTTTAAAATGACTGACTTGATTTAATAATTATTAATTTTAATGAATATATAACAAAGAACAAAAAGTTAATAATTAATAATTATTTATTCAAATCAGTCATTTTAAAAAATAAATTATTCACTCAAATTTATATTAACATATATTACATACTATTTAGGTTAAAAACATAGAATTAGAACTCAAAAATAACTTAAATGACTTAATTAGAACAAAAAAAAGTTTGAGTAAATTGATTGGAAAAAAATTAAAAGTTGGTTACATTTTTACGAAGTTATCTCTTTTTAAAAAATACAAGTTTTATGTTCATTTTAAAAATATTTTACAACGTAAGATCTTTATATATCAATACGTATAAATCTTTCTACTGGTTTATTTGCAACCTTCATTAAACAATTAATTACAAAAAAATATATATGGCTATAAAAATGCATTCTCTATGTAGTAAACGTTGATGAAGGAATCCGGCGCTTCCTCTAATGGTATACACATGTTGGAGAATACCCTAGTTTAACCTAGAGGGAAGTCACCGTAATATGGCTTTTATTATATTGTCAATTCTAGTAGTGATTATAGAACGAATTATACCAGCTCAATTGTGCAATAACATGATTCAATATCAAATTGCTATTGATATATAAACATTTCAAAAATAATGACTATTAAATCCAAGTTTTCTACATAATCAAACGTTTAAATGAATTTTAAAATCTTTATCACTAACCTTCTTTCAATTCTTAATTTGGATTGCAATCTCATGAAGAAAGATATGATTTTGATTCTTGGTACACTTGAAATAACTTTTCAAACTGGAATTCGTGAAAAATATGCGTTTGAATATGACCAAGACAAGCCCAAACTCCAAAATTTATGATCGTGGGTGGGCATATGATACGCTAGGCTTGGATGCACAATAAAACAAACTCCCAAACAACAAAACTAACGCCTACTATATTCTGTAAAAGGTGAAAACAATAAGAGTATCATACGCCAAGCTAGTGTTAATAAATAATTTTACAACATAGATGCTTTTATATGTTTATATCTCAACATTCTTCCTCTTAATTAATACGTTTAATTTAAGGAAACTTTTTAAAAGGAGAACATAAAGGAAATAAAGGGAAAGAAAAGAAAGAAAACGAAAAAAATGGAAAACTTTTCCTTCAAATCGGAAGGAAAAGAAAACGACATAATTTTGATTGATCTTTAACTTAAGTGATTCAGTCTCTTGTTCACTATACATGCATTTTCAATTCTTGATAGTTCCGATTTGATTTTCTGATCTGCTATTTGATCCAAATGAGTAAATGAAAACAGAAACTAAATACGAAATTAAAAAGAAAACAAATGGAGTAAATTATAGTTTGAAGGTAGGCAGGTCCATGTACTGAGCAGTGTACTCTATAAGTAAAGCTGAACATGCATGTTGTCCTCTTAATATATATTGTTACCTTACCTGTTAGCCATCTATCTTTTTGATGATTTAATTACTTAATAATAATTAATACCGTGCTTTTAACATATTTTATTTATTACTGTAGATCAACCTAGGTGGCTAGCTAAAGCTACGTACGTTTCTTTATAATCAATTTTTTTTGAAGGAGAACTCAGCGGCATGCCTATTCATAGCTCAAATGGATCCTCGGACCCAACAACTCACGCGCTGCGACCACAGTACGCTACCAACTCCCCGGTATCTAAAGTCCAGGTGTTGGCGAGCGTTGAATTGAGCAAATCCACCTGCTTCTTAGGAGGAAACCCACTATGTGTTAATACCCTCTACCGCACCTAAAAACGATCCAGTGACAGAACCATCATCTTCAGCAACAAAGGAAGCATATATGAGATTCATAATTGCATGCATACTCAGCTAGCTACTTGCTCCTACAATTTTTTATTATTTTAATTTTTGAAAACCGAATTTTAAATCATCTCCACAACAACTTAGAAATTCCAGCTAAATTTTATTCTTCAATTTCAATCGTCAAGTTTGAACCCACCCGGCCGGTCAGTAAAATCCACACAAATCCATCAAGATCAGATCTAATTTGGTCTAGTATCTTAAAATTAAACAAACCCCAGATCACAGATGCTACAAAATTCAAAACCAATGTTTCAAACTAAGGATTTTGAAAACATATGGCTTCAAATTTTAATGTTGTCAGTGATCACCAAATGAAGAAGGAACATGGATTTGAAAAATATGACATTGAATAAACAGTATGAGATATGGTGACAGCAACAAAATGCAGCAGCTGCATCCGGTATCACAAATCACAACTGTCAACAGTTTTAAGCCATGCACTATTTATAAAGGTTTTCAAACAACATTGAATAGTAATGAGGCTCAAATCTCTAAACAATAGAGCAAAGAAAGATAAATCCACCATGACTAGCTGCAGATCTATCACTTGTAGTGTGTTATTACGATTGACCGCGAAGATGCGATTAGTGGCGTACCTACACTTTGGGTTGAGGGCAACGGGCAACCGCTTTCCGTATAAAACAATTTTAAATGCATTGTATTTTTATTATACTTTTATATATGAAATTTCGTTTGATTGTTTTTTTTTAACATGACCCGACCCGAAAAGAAAAAAATTATTATGTGCCTAAAAAATTTTCACCTTCCTTGAAAAAAATTCATGGGTCTATTGCTGGATGCAATTATCACAATTTGTTACAATTCATTAGGACAAATTCGGTATTGTCATCACAGCCTCTTAGTTAAAACGTGTGCATTTGTAAAAAAAAATTTAACTTCTTAAGTTAATCATAAAATGTTGAAATTTAATAGTAATTAGAGGATGAGGTGGCATTTTACAGTAAACAAAGGTGTTGTACGTATTAAAATAGAGTGTTGTTGGCCATGGAAAACTTTGATTTTAATAGAGGAGGGCAACCCTCTCTAAAAACCAAATCTATGTCCTCATTGTAGGAATCATGTTCACGTTTTTGTTATAAAACAATAATAAAATATAAATAATAACGATATTTTCGTTATTCATAGAAAATAATTTAGTACACAACCGTTTACAAGACTAAAATAAAATAATATAAATTACGAATTTATATATTAAACTTGTTTTGATCCATGTATTCGTTGGGTGATATGAGAATCTTGTTTGACTAGAGCATGCTCCATGTTAAGTTTTCAACCAAGCTTCTTGATGATGTCTACAACAAATTCTTTAAAGATAGTTCTTGTAGTAGACTCTAATTTTCAACCCATTATGTCTTCCACTTAGGTAGTGTTTGTGTTCTAAGATGTAAAATTTCTGAAGTTTGCAGACCACATCTGCAGACATCTGTAGGAGAAGAGATTGACCAAATATCTGCAGTCTGCAAGAAAAAGAGTGTTTGTTTTTTTAACGTCTGTTAACTCTTAAAATAAATTGGTGGTGGTGTACGGTGGGGTGATGGGGGTGGCCGACGGTGGTGGAGGTGGTGGGGGTGAACTGCGGTGGTGGGCGGAGGCTGCGGCCGGCGGTGGCCAGAGTGGGTGGTGGTGGGTAGTCTCTGCAGACATTAGAAGATCCTAGAAGTGGTTGGTACACATCTGCACCAAAAAGAACTCGCGCAGACATTTTTTAATGAAACGTATTCAAAAAAACAAACAATCTGCAGATGTCAACGTTTGCGCGTGGTATGTGCGGCGCAGACAAAAGAGGTTGCGCAGACTTTTTATAAAAAAACAAACAAGGCCTTATTCTTCATTGACATAGAGTAAACATGTTGATGATTATAGTTGAGGTACGTATTCAATACGCTTTCCTTAAAAAAGATTTCACGCCTCTTCTTAAGACGAACAAGTCTGTCTCACAGGGTACAACAACAATATGTGTACTGTCGGGAGTAACCTAGTACATGAAAATGTATCTTAAAGAAGAGCTTAAAGAGTTGAAAAAGATAGAAATTTTTCAAAGCATGTGGTAGATTGCATGTACTATTCTTGGAACCAACAAAATAATACACCCATTTTCTTGTATTTATACTATAAGATGATGATTCCAAAAGTCTTGGTTAATACATATAATCAATACATGTAATTTGAAAAGTTTTGATTTAATTGAGTGATATGAAGAGTCTTAAATTTAATTCATAATAAATTTGATAGTTACTCAAGTAATTCAAATTTTCAACACTCATCTCGTCATTTGTGTTAGGATCTTGAATTAAACCAAAATAAAGAATTTGTTTGAAATTTACGGATGCATAAAGTTTGTTAATTAGTGATGAACACTCAAACAAATGCAATAGTAGAACAAGGAACATCAAGAAAAATATAAAATCAAGTTACAAGTATATTTCACTAAATTGTGATTACAATTTAAACGTTACCAATTAAATTATAATTAAGGTTTACATACTAAGAGTTACAGCCAGCTGATGCATGTAGGCCAAGTAGCTGGACTATTACTAGAATACAATCATAACAATGTATTCTAGAGTGACTGATCAATAACAAACTAGTGTCATTGACTACGCAGTTGTAACAGATCATGATGCATCCTCTAATTAGACAGTACAAATGTAAAACAAAAAACAAAAATATTTTTGATATTGTCAAGTATAAGAACTTCATTATTTGTGTAACGTAGTTTAGGACTACACCTTTTTGTTAATATATTTTTTAACTATATCCATTTAGAAAAAACTTAGTTGGCTTTTATGGTATGTTAATTTCTCACTAATGGTCCTTAATTTCAAGAAATCACATTCGCCGTTCAAATTATTTCAAAAACCGTAACACTAGTTGCTCCTGAAGTCGATCTCATTTATTTTTGGTTTACTATTTTTAAAACTACAATCATATCAATTTAAATAGACTACATATTTTTACAAAAAAAGTTGAGGTGGGACTCAAAGTCTCAAATTAACCCCGCATCCATTCTTTCCCCTCTATCCCGGAAAAATGGGCGGGTTAGGTTGGACAACGGGTCAGAACGGGTGCGGGTCAAGACGGGTTTTAAGCAAAATCCGTTTGGGTTTAAACGGACTATTTTCAGAAACTCAATTTTGCTCAAGTTAAAATGAGTTGTAACTAAACAAATTGTTTATTGAATAATTTTTAATGATTTGCTCATTAAATATATTAGTGATTATTCTTACCCATTGAAATCCATTATGTTCACATAGTTTTTAAGTTGACAATCTTGACTCGCTTTGTGTTAAGGTGTTAGTGACGTGTTACCCATCTCAACCATAATATGTCATAATGTTACCATTTCAACTCAACATGTAATAATTGTTTACCAAGTTCTATCCATGGATCTTGTTATAGGTTAAGATTGTCAGCTATACCCTCTAGCCTCCATCCGACAAGTTTCACTGTTTAGCCACCTGCTCACCATCGTCAGATGCTTCTTCACACCAATAATATCACGTTTTACCCTCCAATTCAATCAATTTCAGACCACAAGAGGACCAGCGATGGTGACCTGCAAATTCGGCGGCGTGAAAAAAAACCGTCGGCACCTTAATCAGAATGAAACTTGGTCGAGACACGGCTTCGATCTAGGGTAACATTGTGGCATTTGAATGAGAGACGGGGGAGGTTTGGAGGAGCTTGAGATGCTGTTGCAGGGGACAACGGTGTGGCCTCTCTCACCGGAAAAACGGATTTTATCAGGTGTGGCGTCATGGTCTGATGCGGAAAAGACTGTCGGTGGAGTTCAGGTTTTGCGGGAGACGTGCATTTAACGGAGGCTATTATTAATTAAGGTGATTTTACAACCATTTAACAAACAAAGTTAACGGCCGTTACAATTTGTGAAACAATTTAGACTATCGATGTTATGTGTTGAAGTTATAGAGCATCAGTTCAAATTACATACCACATCGACCAACTCTATAATTACTAGTATCTTTGGTTCATAGTGAGACACCCAAGAGGCCAAGATTTTGTTGTTTGTCAATTTTTTGTTGCTTATAATGAGTTTGTTGTGAAAAAATTTTTTTTTTTTTATGAATTTTCTTCATTTATTTATCATTTGTATCTATAAATTAACTTAAGTTGAAATTATGCGTTTTACACGTATTAAATAAAGAAAACTTAAATAACTATTAGTAATTATTTAGTTAGTGATACGATAAATATATAACTAGATTTATATAAAATCTATACAATATATTTTTGATGTTATTATTTTTGAATAAGAGGAAAAGTGAGAAAATAAGCAAAAAAAATCAGATTATAACATATGTCTTATTATTTAATATGAGAGAAATAAGAAAAAAAAGAACTATAGCACTTGCTTTATCATTTAATTTGATTTGTTTAAATATATCATTTTGAGAATATCAATTTATTTTTGAATATATAAACCAATTGAAGATATTTTATTTAGTATTTTAATTTAACTAGTGAAAAGTTGGTCAGAGGTAAATAAAATTAAAAATAAATATTTTGTTAGAATAATTTATTAAAATTAAAACATTAAATAAATAAGTTTTTTCCGGAAATCATCAGAAATTCAAAAAAAATATTTATTAAATAATGAAAACAGTACTATCAGAAAATTGTCAAAAATTTATTGGAGAAACAAACCTTAATTTTTGTAGCAAAATTTTCAATTTTTTTTTGAAAAAATTAAATACTAATTTTTGTTAGAAATTTATTGGAAAAATAAACCCTAATTCTAGTAGTGTTTTTTATGTGAGTTAAATTCTTTCCCTAGGGGTGTTCAAAGGTTCGGTTTACGGTTTAAAACGGTTTGTTCGGTTTGTAATACGGTTACGGTTTAGAACCGAACCGAAAACCGAATTCGCAATTCGATTCGGTTTGTTTCGGTTACGAATATTGTTTGGATAACGGTATTAAACGGTTTTCAGTTATTCTGAACACCCTTCCTTTCCCCAGTCCGCATATTCTAGCTATACTTTATGTATCATCAAAGTCACTTACACAAAAAATGGTGTGATTAAAAGTAACAATAAAAAAATAGTTTTTTATATGTAAGAAATTAAAGCAATGTCACGAGTAAACAAATATTCAACATATACCCTAGCTAGTGTTACCTAATGACTAATCGCCTACTTTTGCATCACATGCTTGCAGTTGCTTTAATATTGGCTGAAACTGTTAAGTTGCAATCTTCTTCCAGATTTTGCTCACAAATTAAATAGCCAATTTTTAAAGCATTCACTTTACAACCTATGATGCTCCGGCAAAAAAATTTGAAAAATGTTATTTAAAAAAAGGTGAAATTCAAAGCACTTATTTGGTGATGAATGTTTACCGATAATTAATTATAAGTTGTTCACTGCTAATTAAAAAAGAAACTTAATTAAGTATATGTTAAAGATAAAGATGATCATATATATCTTTGATACTTATCATGAAAGGTGATTTATATGTTGCATGAAATTAGTGTTAATAAGGTGATGCTAGTTTAATTAGCTTTACATGACACCAAAAAAAATTAACATATCAAATAACGTTTTTAATCCAGACGATTCAAAATGTGATGGTGGATGGCTGAATGTGTATTTGACATGGGCGAAGGTTTATTCAGATCGCGGGGGGGGGGGGGGGGGCACCGCCTCCCTGTTTTTTCGTGTAGTAGTGTAAATTTCCCGATACGTAGTGAAAATTTTTTTAAAAACCTTTATTTCGCCCCCCTGAAAAACAAAAAAATTAGTTCGCCCCCCTGAGATTATGGCCAACCTTCACCACTGGTATTTGAGGTGGTTGATGGACGGTTGTGTATTGATGGTCAAAGATGACGATGATGAAGGGAAGGGGAAAAAGACTAGACTAGGAGTCCTTTTTTCACCATCTTCTAATCTGTTTTGTTAGATTATTGATTATGAGTCTTATGACTATAATTTTACTTATGATTCCCTTATTTTTAACATCTTCTAAAGTACTTTATTACTCTTATTTATTTATTCATTAATGAAAATTATTTTTGCTCAGCCTATTTTGTTTAATGGTGTAATTCTTATGTTCTTGTGTAGATAATCGGGAAATTCAGGGAGGGAATTGAAAATAGTTTTAAAAAGAATATTTCGAGAGTTTTATATTTTATAATGTAATAACCTTAGGGCCAATTACATATATACCCTTGCTAAAACCCTTTATTACATATTTAACCAACCATAAAACTAAATTACATATTTTTCCTTTATAAACCAAATATATTACATATTTATTCATTTCATTAATTTTTTTTATGTATTTCCTATTTTACCATTAATGAACTAGCTAAAAAAATTTACATATTATCCCATAACCTTATTACGAGACTATGACTAGATTTGTCAGTTGTTACGTTAAAGATTCTAGTTATGTTTCAAATACAATTAAGATTGAATGCGTTAATAATAATATCTGTACAAGTAATACGTCAACCATAATCGAATTGGGGTGCTAGTTTTATTTTAACAGGCCGATCCGGTCAGATGCCAAAAACATTGATAATTACCTAATAAGGTTTTTTTTTAATTAAAAATTTATTTATGACAAAAATGCAAAACATTGATCGATAAGTGAGGTAAAGAGTACGTAAGAGATCAGAGAGGGCCCATGCTATATTATGCGGGTTCTTATGCATAATGAATTAGAGAGGGAATCTAGATTAGGGCCGGCTAACACTCTGATATGAGATGGTGGATGAAAAACAGGGTGGATGTACGCATGCTTTGCTTCCATATGTGTTTCTATAAGACTATCCATAGCGGTTACCTCACTGAAAACCCTTACTCACTGAAATTTCATGTCACGTTATCACCCCACTGAAAACCTTAAACACCCACAATGGTCATCCCACTGAAAACCCTTCCCCACTATTCCACGTCATCAACATTTTTTAAATTTAATTGATTTATTTAATTTTTTTTTTGCAAACTAAAAATAATAAACTTAGAATTTAATTATATTATTCAAATAAAGATACAAATAAAATAAAAATTACATTGTAAATTTAAATAAAAAAAACTATACAAAAAAACTAACAATTCAAATAAAATTTAACGATATTTATCCAAGAGTTTCTTTTCATTTTTTTCATTATTGCACGATCTTCGTCGTCGAGCATGTCGGGAGGCATAGACTCAAGTGCTCTGAGGTCGGCTCGGAGAGTTTTCTCTTCGTGCATTTTTTCCTTTCTTCGTGTTTTTGTTTCTGAAAAGTTGTGAAAGCTTGGAGTTGATCAGCGAGTTCGGTTGTTGACGGGTTAGAGGAGACGGTGTCACACCCCGAGCCGGCGGGATAGGATCGGTTGTCCCGTCGGGCGGAAGGTTCCTGGGGCGCGATATCGTGAATGATAATCGGATTGATCAGATTGTTATATGGCACATGATACATACATGAGAAATGCTAAATATGATAGAATTACAAAGTTAAATTACATCAGTATTGTTTATAATGTAACAATGTAAATCTACTATTAACATCATTAGTTTCTATCTTGTATTTACACAAGATACACAAAATGGTATGTGTAATGATGTCTTCAAAATATGCAGGTCCAAAATACTAAGTCTTCTAATTGAAGTCCTAGTCCAGAAGTAATGACTTCCTAATTGACCTGTTCGTCACCTGAGAAGTCATGCAAAAAGATCAAGTCAACACATGGTTGGTGAGTTCATATAGTTTTGTAACTTTGAAAATGTTTCGAACCCTTCTTTCGGTAAAGACCCTAACCTCATTAACACCACATGTATCATCCAGATCGGTATGCTTATATATAGGGCATACCCCTGGGTCAAGGCTACAACCCCGCCCAGACGACGTCCCACCACATACTAATCCGCATAGGACATTGTTATTAATGATAATTAAGCATTTTTACCTACCATACACCTTTAAACACCCATGATTCCTCTGTTCTCTGTTCCTGTAATTGCAATCATTTGAAATCTCTCTTGATTTCATATGTTCATCATACAAATATGATTAAAGCAACAATTGTGGAATTTGTTATAAATGCTTAATTTAAATAAATAAATAAACATTCAATAAAATCTAAGTCCTATCGATTGGGGCC
This sequence comes from Mikania micrantha, assembly GCA_009363875.1. Lineage (NCBI taxonomy): Eukaryota > Viridiplantae > Streptophyta > Magnoliopsida > Asterales > Asteraceae > Mikania > Mikania micrantha. Next base: position 12,108,158 of record CM018693.1, on the reverse strand, counting down.
TTTGGTCAACTCGAGTAGACTAGTCTGTCAATCAAGGTACTTAGTAGTATGGGAGATCTGTAAATCTCATCAAACATGTGACATATAATCAATCAGTCTAGCTAGGACATCTTTTGATATATAGGCTTTCATAGTTCTTTAGACCGTCCATAGTTCTTTAGTTCTTTAGTTCTTTGGCACATGTTATCTTTGAGCATTTCCCAGATTTTCCCTAAAATAGTTCTTTGTACTTAGTTCTTTGATATAGACCGTTAGTTCTTTGACAACACACCCTTGAAATAGTTCTTTGCAAATAGACCGTTAGTTCTTTGACAACACACCCTTGAAATAGTTCTTTGAAAATAGATCGTTAGTTCTTTGACAACACACCCTTGAAATAGTTCTTTGAAAATAGATCGTTAGTTCTTTGACAACACACTCTTGAAATAGTTCTTTGAAAATAGATCGTTAGTTCTTTGACAACACACCCTTGAAATAGTTCTTTATTTAAGGTCTTTAGTTCTTTGAAAGTAGTTCTTTGAAATAGTTCTTTGATACATAACAGTTACCTAAACAGGAGTCTAAGATAACAGTTTATACATGTAAAACATATAAAAGCATTCAAGTAAACAATTTACATAAAAACAGTTTACGCATGCTTCTCAGCCCCGCGTTTTAAAACAAAATGTTAGAAAAGGGGCAATGAACTCACCTTGTAGCTGTTGAGTTGACTTAGCTTAAACGAAAGACTGCACACGCTCTGTATTGTAATTTAGTTTGTTTTCACGTTCCTGTATTGATTTCACGTTGTTAAGACGTGTAAGTATAAATTTGTAGGGTTTTGTGCGTGTATATATATGTGTTAGCCCTAAAGTTGGCTAACACGCGTAAGACTTGGTCATGATCCCTGTTCGGTCCCATATGTTTGATTCAAGTTAATGACCTTATAAGTTATCATCTTGCCATTAGTTATATGCCATTTGCTTTGATGAAAGACTTAGTGCTTAGTTTCCAACTCGTCTTTGTTGATCTTGTACGTTTTGAACATTTATTGCGTAATTATTAATTAATTAAGCAAACATTATTTTGACATATCTTATTTGATCTTATGAAATGTAGTGAACCCATGTGGGCCTAATCATGGCATATGGACCGAACAATGTGACCAAGTTACTTGTTGGGCCTTTGTGTAGCAAGTTGGGCCTTGGGCCCAAATCCATGGGCCTAGGATGGTGAGGCTTGTTTGAAAGTGTGGGACAATGATTTGAACTAATGGAATACAAAGGCCTTGCCAAAAGTTACAAAGGCTAGAGTTCAAGTAGCTTTTTGGGCCTTGATTGGGCCTCTAAGGAATTTATTGGGCCCAAGGTGGGCCTAGGCAATATTTGTTGGGCCTAGAGTCATATAGGGCTGTAGGAATCAAAATTGGGCCAGGAATGGGCTGTTGGCCAAGTTATTAGCAAAGTGGCTCCAAAATGAGGACATGGGCCTCAAAATAGGCCTTGAATCAGTTTTCTGTGGGCCTCGGGCTGATTTTGTTGGGCCCATTGAGTTTTGTCTTAGGCCTTCACTAACATAGTTCATAAACCAAGCTGGGCCCTGCTTACATGGTCGGAAACAACGGTGGGCCTAAAAATTGGACTGTTGGCCATAATTGTGGCCTTAGGCCAAAATCAGTGGGCCAGGAGATGATTTTACTGGGCCCCTTGGATTCCATCAAGGCCTGTAGTAAAATAGGTCATGGGCCAACCTGGGCCTGGTTCATTTGGGCTGAAATCGATCGTGGGCCCATTTTGTCCTTGGTTACTTAATAAGCATGGGCCAAACAAGGTTTTTGGGGTTAACTATTGGGCCTACTAAAGGTAATGGGCTGGAACAGGTTAACTGGGCCAAGATAGCATTGGGCCTGGACAGTACAAGGTTGGGCCCATCTTGAGCCATCCAGAATACATTTGGGCCTGATGTTGGGCCTGTTGGGCCCTAATAGTTACATGCTGGGCCTTAGAGTTTATGTTGATGCTTCTTGGTCGACTAGGGTTTCCAGCCGTGTGGCTAACCATCCAACCAAAGTGGGTCTCGGTCGCATGATGGATCTGGGTTCATGTGTAGTAGTGACCGAATGTGGCTCGAATGAGGAGATGGTTCGAATGGCTTGGGCGAATGAGGGTTGAATGGCGAATAGAGGAGGCCTTGGCTGGCGAATGAAGTGGGGTTCGAATGAAGGTCCTACTGCCGAATGAAGAGATGGTCGAATGGCTCTTTCGGCTGTAGCCATTCGCGGCCCTGGGCCACCCATTCGGCCGGAGCTAGCTTAGCCACCCATCAGCTCCATTTCGAGGGTTCAAAGGTGGTGGTGGTTAAGGGTGGTTCTCATGGTCCTATGGTTCGAAGATGAAGGTTTTAGAACCGGTTTTAAGCCAGGGTCGACTAGGTGAGTGAAAACCCTAGTTTTCGTGGTTTTTTGAAGCTGGTTACCTCGTTTTTCAGTGGAGTAAACTCTAGATCGGTTGTACTTTCGTGTAGAGCTTGTCGAGGGCTTCGCGTGGGCGCAAGAATCACCGATTTTCGTTAAGAAATGAGAGAGATATGAAGAGGAGAAGTTTGGGGGTGGCTAGGGTTTCAAAACCGGGAATGGGGTTTAGGTGGAGGAGATGAAGTGGGAAATGAGTAATTTTTACTCATTTAAGTGTTTTTATACCCCGAGGGTGTTCGGGTTCGTTTTCGTTGCTCGGTTCGCGTTTTCGTTACGTTTCCGGAAAATTACGCGTAATTTAAATGGTTTTAAATAAAAAGAGTTTAAATTAATTATTTTGATGAGTTTCAAAATTGTAAAATGTTATTTATTTTATTTTATTAAATTATTTTCGTTCGTGTCGTGTTTTCGTTTTCGTTTCGTCAGATCGCGTCACCTTCGCGCGTAATTCGCTCGAATCGTCACCCGAACGAATACGACGATGGTTTTGCTTTCTGACTTTTGTTTTCTATTTTCCAGTCATTATTTCAGAACTCCGAACTCACAGATATGTTTGTGTGAATCGTCACCCACGTAAACACACTGTCAGTTCGTTATTTTGAAATAACACTGTAATTGTGTTTAGATTGTGTTTCCTCACTGTCGGACTCAGCTAAACATCCTGTTTTCACATTGTTCTTGTACTGACTGGTCGGTCATCTGATTCCTGTCAATTGTGGACATCAGATCGCAACCGATATGTTTCTGAGTATTGTTTGAGCATCGTTGTTTCTCGTGATTTGTTGTGTTAACTGTAATTAAGTTTTCACTTAAAAAAAATGTAACAAATGTTCCAAATGTACGTTGTACTTAATGTATTTAAGTTTATACGAAAATACGTACAACGATTTCTTGTATCTAAGATCCTGTTAATTCAAGTACTGTTTAAAATCGTATAAGTACACATAGTTACTGTAGAAAGTACACGTACCGTACGGACTTGCCGGACGATCAGGTACTTGCTGTTACAGACGGTTACTCGGCATCGAATCCCATCACATTGTGCCAACTAACGGTTACTTTTTTCCAAAAATTTTCACGTTTTTGCGAGTTACCTACAAAAAAAATTAATCAAGAGTAGGTAAAAAAAATTAAACCCTTTAAAATAATATATAACAAAACTAAGTAATCAACTTTTTACCTTTGGTTTTGTTCTCGGATTCGTCCATGTAGCATCTTCCGAGAGCGATTTCTTCATCGTGAGTCCATTGCTTCGGTGCCATTGGACCACTACTCGGCCCTGTTCCGGCCGGCTGTTTGTTTTTCTTGTCTTTTTTGCGGTTTTGAGTGTCTTGTGTCTCCGGCACGACCTCGTTATCAGGTTGACTCGGTGACACAAAATCAGATTCGAACCTAGGTTGGGAGTAGGGAGCAAAACCGGGTTGAAAGTTTGAAGGAGATTGGAAGTTTGGTGGATGTTGTTGAAAGTGTTGGATGTTTGGGTTTTGTTGTAGTTGAACCAATAAATTTCTAAGCGATTCAGGATCGTATGAGAACGGGTTGAATTCGGGATTGGGATTGTTAGGCCTTGGATTCATGTTTGTAATTTATTTAAAAAAATATAGAGAAAAAGATGAAAGATGAAGAGATTTGAGTGGTTTTTTGGGTAAAAAGGTTGGGTATTTATTTAGTTTAATTTTTTTTTTTTTACAAATTTGCCGTTGAACAACGGTCAAATATATTGGCCAATCAAATTGCTCCATCTTCGACGGGGAGCGGGAGCCGTTGGTGGCATTTGAGCGGGGGCCGCGGGCAAGGGGGCGGTGTTCCCGCTGGACACCGCGGCGGGAAGAGGCACCGCTGGCCCAACGGGACGCCCATTGTGCATAGTCTAAATAAACGAGCAACATTCTAAAATTTATTTTTTTAACGACGACCATCCTACATATAACGTATGTTGTCTTAACAGGGTCTATTAGGCAGAGGTAAGACACGGCCACACCAGATGCTCAAAAACCCCCTGAAATGGGTAAACCTTCGCCCCTATTGTTCCAGAACCAATTTTGTTGATAATTGTTATTCTTTTATTTGACTTGAAGAATGTTAATCAACTTATGATATTTTGAAATTTAATGTTATTTTATATATTAACAATTTTTTCTTGGCATATTTAATATATGTTTTTTGATTATGAAAAAATAAATTTATTAATAGTTACACGATATTCGACGTGTTTTAAGCCAGTTATTCTCAACTGGCATATTTAATATATATTTTTTGATTATGAAAAAATAAATTTATTAATAGTTACATGATATTCAACGTGTTTTAAACCAATTATTCTCAACGAGTATATATTTATCTAACTAACGGGTATACCCGAAACAAGCTGTGATACCCGAAACTTAACGAGTAAATCCTCAATAGATATCCAATGAGTTTTGAGACAAGTATGTGACAAACTTTTATAATTGGGTTTGGTATTGAGATTACTCAAACATGTCTTAAACCCGTCTCATTTCCATCACTAATTTTGCGAGAATAAGTGACATTTCGCTTTTAGGTTTACTCAGATAACCAAACTTAATTAAACCGTGGGTAACCGAGCTTATAACGTATTGGTTGGCACAAAGCTGGTACTTTAATGATCAATTAGTACTGGCCTAGCGACTACTGCCTATGTAGCTTAGATAGTACCATTATGAGGTTATTAAATAGTTGTTCGTTATATATTTGCACAATCATAATGAAATTTGGTTAAGTTTATCACCATGTTAGGTTTTCTTCAGAGGTGCAAGTAAATTTTTTTGATTCAGTGTTCGTCAACACGTAGGTATTAGATTACAGGTAGTTGATAGCAGACTGTGATCAATTTAAGTTATGAAGAGACATAACACTGACCACTAGGTGGTTGTTCAAGAAATTAATATGTAGTTGATCTATCACGTGTGTGTGACATCTTTTAATTGTCAATCAAGTGAGATTGATTGTTTATGAATCAAACAGGTTCTAACTACAGATGTTTATTCATTTAACATTTAAAATATTCATTAATCTTCTATTCTAATAAACAAACATCTTCCTTTGCCACTTGTCACCTTCCTATACTATCATTAACACATGTCAACTTTTTATAAATTCACTTAATTATCTCTTTTATCAAATACTTATAATCTCTCTCATATTAAATAATAATAATATTATTAATACTAATTACAATTTATATTATTTACCTTTGTCATATATAAAAATAGTTCTTAAAAAATTTTAAATCAAATATTTTATTAGAAAACACACTTAAAAAAGTTATTAAAATATAAAATTTTCATAAAAACAATTTTTCTTAAAAAATAATTTTTTTAAAAATAAAATATAATATAAACCAGAGCTTTTTATAAACAATATGAGTTTTATAAGAAAAATGATGTTTTATATATTTCTTCAAAAACCAAAGTTATAAATTGATAGAAAAGCTACACTTTTGGTCCTTTATGTTATGATATTTTCAAATTGGTCCTTCAATTTTAATAATTACATACCTTCTTAATTTACAAAGTTAGTTTTTGACAAAATAAAAACTAAAGGTTTTTAACCGTTAATTAGTTCAATAATATCAATTCTAATAGATCAAGAAGATCATTTATCATTTCTTATGTTATTGAAGCTTTTAATTATTGATTTATTAGTTAAAGTTTTTATTAATATATAAATTAATTATTTTATATCAAAATATCATTTTATAATATTAAATTTTCATTAATTAACTATTTTATATTCAATCCGTGTAATACACGGGTAATACACTAGTGTTTTATAAACACTAATCAAACAAAATCCCTTTGTTTGTTATTGAATTGACATGTTAAACAATATGTTTTATAAATGAACATATATCATTTAATATATATATATATATATATATATATATATACCAACATTTTAAATTACAAATGCTAAACAAAATCATCCTGGATAATTATATAATTAAACAATTTATATAAAAATCATAAACATATAATTAATTTAAAACAAAGTTTAAGTGAAAACAAATATTTCTAATTGGAATTATCTTAAACTAATGGTTCAAATATATTACTTTCAAATTATTATGTTTTTTTAACAAGATATAAAATCTAAACAACTGATTTCTAATTTAATTGATATAATAAACTAAAAACAAAAAAAGAAATATAAAACACATTGTTAATAAACACAAGAAAGAAACACATTAACGAATGTTCACGAACACATTTGTTCATGTTCGTTCATTAAAAAAAAGAATAAAATTTCTTGTTTATGTCAGTTCGTTTATTAAATGAATTAACATAATCAAAATTCTCGTCAAACGGTTCACAAATAGTTCGTTAGACGTTCGGTTCATTATGGCCCTAGCACGGAGCTTAATTTATAGTTATCGACATGACAACTATTATTTTATCTCATATATATTATGCATAACTTATAGTAAATCATATACCTCAATAACCAATTTTAATTGATTGATTTATATAATGTAATTTGAAATGAGTAATTAATATTAATTTTGAAATAACGAGTAGTTGATAATTCTTGAAGTGTTTTGGACATTTTCAAACCAACACTATTTCTTTTTTAAATGTATAAGCCTACTCTCTATATCTTTAAAAATTTTATAACTTTTATATACATTGTTATTTTTTATTAAATTGACACAATTAAACTCATATTATTTTTATATTTAATTAAATTATATATAGTCTTGATAATTTTTTAAAGTTTTCCTAATTACACTATTATAAAAGAGTTGTAACATTAAATGCAAAATTATATTTTTATTTAATTAAAGTATATCTCATTATTTTTTTTTCAAATTCTGTAACAATTAGGATATTTTGATAATAATTAAATTTGTAAGTGTGCAACATTTTAAAAAACAATAAGTTTCGGAAGATTTTTTTAAAAAAATTTATTATAAGTTTAAGCCAAACAATACAAAGTTAATAAAAGAATCACTAAAATGATAGGTCTATTATAAAAACACATTATTTTTTTTAAATACTCATAGGTCTATTATAGAGACGTAATAATTGTTCGTTACATAATTTGTAATTTGTATTTATGTTACAGTTCGTTGCATTCGTGTAATTTATATTGATGCTACAAATCGTTATATTGATCACACTTCTAACTTGCATTTATGTAAATTTATTTTATATTCTAATTTTTATAAAAAAATAACATTGTAATTGATATTAAAAATGATAGGGAAGATTAATAAGGGGTAATTAGTTTTTTTTTTTTTGAAAAAGAGAAAATGAATGTAACAATATTATTACTCATTACATTAATGTAATTACAAACGTTTTAGAAAAAAATTGACATGAATATAATAGAATTAAATAGAAAATAATGACAAAGTTTAATTGTGTAGTTTTTATAAAAAAAATAAGGGTTAATTTTTTAAAATAGTAGCCAAGATTCTCAATTGTTTCAATTAAGTTATCAAAAGTTTTGTATGTCTCTTTAAAATTACTCAAATTTCAATAAGTATTCTAATCATATGTAGTTTTATTTATAAATATTTAAATTTATTAAAATTAATCAACGTAAATGAAACATATATGACTATTTAGAAGTATTTAATTTTTCTCAATTTGGCTTAAAATTAATTATTTTAAAAATTTGTTATTTATTAGTGAATTTATTTTTTTTCATGATTACATCTTAATTTGGGTTAACTAAAATTTTCACTTATAATTAACAAATATTCATATAAGTTTCATTTGCCTCAATTATCTTTAAAAACAAATAAACAATTAAAAAAAATACTTAATATTGGAACATCTATTGAAAGTTAAGTGACTTTAAAATGACAAAAAAACTTTGAGTAATTTTAGCGAAACAGTAGAAAAACTTTTAGTTAGAATTAGGTGAAATATTTCCAAAAAATAACGTAGTATAAAAAAATTGAAAATGTATACTAATCAAGAAGGAATATTTGATTTAAAAATATGAAAATAGATAGATTTTTAAGAGTGTGACAAGTGACTCTTATTAAAAACAAAATATTTTATTAGATAATGACTAAAATAACATTTTGAATTTTTTAAAAAGCTTTTTAGGGGATAAATTTGTATTAGTTAAAATAAGTTATTTGGCTGTTGCAAATTATATGAGTTATATTTTATTTCTAATCGTGTGTGCGCGTGCGTGTGTGCGTCAGTGCGTGTATGTATATTTAATCGTGGACACCATCAAGAAGTATAAGGAAATCCCCCGAGTGCTATTGTAGAGCAAATCATATAAAAATATTAAACCGTATTCAGAGAAGTTGCCAGGTAAAGGCGTCTACCATCGGTTTTAAATGTTGCTTGAGGTTGCGACTATAAATTTTTAGCAACCAATATTCGGACCATATTCTTTTGTGACTGAAATTACAACTGGGTATTTTGCGACTGAAACGGTTACAAATGTACTCTTGCAATAGAAATTACCACTTTGCGTCTTTAGTGGCTGAAGGTGCCCCAGTCTCTCGCAACCAAGCTCTTTTGCAACTGAATGTTTGTGATAGAATTGCGACCGAAGATTCAATGCAAAGTGACTAGAATTTTTGAAACAGGTTGCCATTTTTCTTTTATTATTTTGTATTTTTCTTGTTTACAAATATACAAGGTACATTTGAAACCAAAATTATTTCACACCCCATACCTACAATTTATGACTTTTAACGAGAAGCAAAAGTTTTTTTTTATAAAATTTCATCGAACTTCCAAACTTCTACGTAAAGTAATTAAAAATTTATTTTTTCAATCGATTCTAATATGACCCTACACTAGTCCACCATAAATCTACTTTAAATCCCAATTGGGCCTTAAACCTAACATTTATTGGACGAGGGGGCATACATCACTGCAAAGGGAGTATAGTTGTAATGTTATTCGACTTAATGAATGTAAAATTTTATATATAAATGATGTTGCAAATCGTGTTGCTGCAGAATCCTAATTGAAAGTTTTATATCATATATGATTTTGTATACTGTGAGTTTTGAATATTTCTTAGTTTGAATGGATGAACTAGATTACGAGTTACCAGATTTTGGTTATGGTTTCAATATTTTGTTTTGACTTTACTTTGGTTGGGTTGTTTTGCCCAGTTGACTTTCTTGTATGTTATGATATGGATTTCGAGATATTAGTTAGCATTTTGCATAAATGTTTTTGTTTCTCGTCGAGTTGTCGGATTTACATCATGACATAACTTAATTGAATGCATTTTAGTATTTTTATATATAGATGTGTTATGAAATTATAGTCTCTCACATTCTAGTGTTGCGTCATAAACGGGGGTGTCACCGATAGTTATAAGAGAGGTGTTGATTGATGACTATTGGATGTTGCCGGCAATAAGGGTGTGCAATTGGGGGAACGAAACCGGTGGAGTAACCATATTAGTACACATTAATCATATCAAAATTGGGGAGTTTGTTCTGGTTCAGGTTACTGAACTAAACCGATTTTACATGTTTTTGGTTTTTATGACACCTAGATCTTAATAGAAAACATAATTCCATACACCATAACTCTACGCACATGCTTTCATGAACTCACCTCTACACACAATCACATCACATACACACACTCACATTTACACATGCACACACTCACAACATACACCCACACTTACAATTATTAATCTACACAATTCTTGTGGGTATTGTTTGTGGCTACAAGGGACCAGAACCATATGAAGTAAAATTTCAGAATCAAAACCCAAACTCTGGAACCGGTTCTCATTGTCTGGATTTGCGGCTCTATTGGTGTCGACCAATTTCTGCACGCCTCTAGCCAATGACGATGGAAATATGAACCACTCGAGTAAAAAAAAGTTGTTTTTGTCAATTTTGTTTCTTTTTATATTTTAAACAAGAATAAGTTACTTTTTTTTTTGAACGGCAATACTATCCTACTTCTAAATTACACCCAATTTTTCTCTTGTTTAGATTTGAACCCAAGACCTCCAATCTAAGAGGCAATGCCTCTACCAAGTGAGCTAGTCCCACATTGACAGAATAAGTTACTTAAATATATTTATATCAACTAAATATATTTTATATTATATTTTATAAATATACATACAATTATACATGTATGTGTGTAAACAATAACGAAAATGCATAAATAAAATAACGAAATAAGTAAAAGATCGTTAGTTTTTAGTTTATATTAGCAGTTTTATAAAAGTAAACAGATAAAATTACTTTTGATTTAACAGAAAAAAAGTTAATTTTAGTTAATATAAATTACTTGATTGTGTAAGCGCATACTTTATAGCTAATTATTATTTTTTTTGATTTAATAACTTTGTATGTATAATCGTATAAGTTAAATGACAAAAAAATTAAATTAGTGTTTAAAAAAGAGGAAGAAGTGCTGAGGTGTTAATTAAGTTTTAAAATATATAAAAATATTTTAAAAATATATGATGTAAAAAAAAAGGGTTGGTTTTGGAAAGGTTAAAAAACAAAAGAATAATTTGTAAAATTTACGTAAAAAGTGACATTTCACCCCAATTTAACTCTATTATAAATTTCAAAGGTAAAGCAAGAACCACTCTATTATATTTATCAAACCATGGTTACTTAATAAAGAAGTCGAATGGTTTCAAAAGTGAACTACTTTTCTTCATCTTTTTTTCATTTTTGCGATCGTGATAACGCTAGGGTTTTTCTGCATTTTGCTCTTTCTTCTTTACCTTGATCGACAGATGGAACCACTGCCGTTAGGTTTCCGATTCCGACCGACGGACGACGAGCTCATCAATTACTATCTCCGACAAAAAATCAACGGTCACCATTCGGAGGTTCACATCATCCCGGAAGTCGATGTCTGCAAGATGGAGCCTTGGGATTTACCTGGTTTTTCTCGCACTCTAACCTTCGATTTGTTTATGTGTTTTTTTATTGAGCATCTGCATAGTTCTATGAGATGATTTCGTCGTTCTAGCTTTTTGTAATCGTCTTTTTTATATGCATAAATGAATGTGACCCCCGATCTAGAATATAGAATTTGTGCTTATCAATTATTGGTAGTGAATAGATTTATTTACATGTCGAATATTAGTTTGGTAGTATTTTTGGTTCACCTACTTGTAATTAACTCAAGATTTTCCTCTAATTTTGACTCATTGGTATCTTATATATCTGATAATTCTTTTCGCTGTCACATCACTTTGTAAAAATATGTTTATGATTTTATTGATTCTTCACATGCCTTGTTAACATGTTATGGTAACTATGAATTTGTAGATCAATCAATTATAAAAACAGATGATCCGGAGTGGTTTTTCTTTTGTCCCCGTGATAGGAAGTATCCAAATGGACATCGATCAAACAGAGCCACTGGTGCTGGTTACTGGAAGGCCACAGGGAAGGATCGGACCATAAAATCCAGGGGTCGGCCTGGACAAATAATTGGCATGAAAAAGACTCTGGTTTTCTACAGGGGTCGAGCCCCCAAGGGTGAAAGAACGCACTGGATCATGCATGAGTATCGGGCCACTGAAAAAGATCTTGATGGCACCAACCCTGGTCAGGTAATTGTTACTTTGTTTTTTCACAGTGGTTTGGGTGGCTATCTAACTGTTATGCCTGACAAATTTAGCTTGAAATTTATGTTTCCGGGAGTTATTGTTCTTGACAAATTAAAAGAAAATGAATTCATCTAATCATCTTGAATTTGTCTCGTGTTATGCAGGCAGCATATGTTCTTTGTCGCTTATTCAGAAAAGCAGAAGAAAACACCGATGCCTCAAAATTTGATGAGGCAGAACCAACAAGTTTATCTCCTTCCACACATAAGTCATCACCTGATGATACATCACTGCATAATGTGCAAACAGATGGAACAGAGATGTGGTTGGCTGACACTGCTCATAATTTTACCCATAATCCTGTTCTTCCTTTTGAAAATCGGGTTTCTGATGCACAAAAATCCATTGAAAAACAACCAGTTGAAAAGGTGAGATTAGTTCTAAATGTTACTCAAACTTATAATGAGTCCTAGAGACAGCAAGATGGATGTGACGGGTTGGAATGGGCCAGTTTATAGTAACAGCCAAAACTGGCCTGACTGGGTTGGGCAAACCTGTCAAGTCTTGTTCTTTTTCAAAGAAAATTCTTTTTGTAAATAATCATGCATTGCTGTTAATTATGATTACAAAAAAACAATATTGCAGGGTTATCCAGAACTTGGAGCATATCTGGATTCACGATTTGCAAATGACTTTGGTAGTGAGACTGGGTTGAATTTTCAGGACGGAACATGTGAACAAGATGTTAGTCTCTCTGAACTGTTGACACTTTTACAAAACAGCAACGATTGCTCTTTTAAAAATACTTGTAGTAAATTAAGCACAGCAATGGGAAGTGAAACACAAACACCTATACCTGTGCATCCCAATATGGGTTCATCCTATAGAATGGGGAATGATTTGGAACAATCAACAAGTCAGACTAATATCCATGCAAGTGGGAGCTCTAGAACGGGTCAGCCTGAATTCAAGTACCGGATTCGTCAATCTCAAACAGACCCAAGTGACCCAACTGATCCAAGCTCAGAAAATGTTATGGGGCAAGGCACTGCTTCTAGAAGAATCCGTCTGCACATTGGACCTTCATCTGGCTCAATAACCCATGGTGATGATGGAGATGAAACTAGTTCACCTGAGTCTGAGGTAAGTTTCAGTAAATTACAAAATGCCATTTGTGAAACATGTACATGACTGGTCAAAGATTTTGGTTTCAGGTTTGTGACAGTACTGAAGACACCGACGTATGTTCTGATTGGTCTAAGGAAAGTGATGAAGGAGACCACCAACGGTATAGGGTGCAGATGAAACTAGACAGTTTTAGCAGCCAAATGCAGCTGCAACCGTTGATTTTGGTGAAGACATATTGTGGAGGCCGGTTTCTGAGTTCCAGATGGATTCAGATAATGAGCATACTTCTCTTTATATTTTTGATGATAATATCTTTAGGGGTCACAGAATGCCCTGTTTTTTTGTCTTTGATTTGATCTGAGGTTGTAGAAATTTGTTTTTAGGTTCAGTCATCGATGATCCGCTGCTTAATTTGTTATCTGATTACCACCTGTGTATTAGGGTTGGAATCCATGTATGATGATGTTGTATCAGTTATGAATCTTTCATTCAGCAAATGTATGAAACTAGAAGGGCTGTAAACGAACCGAACAAACACCAATGATCCAATGAACTATTGTTCGTGATCATTTGTTTACTGCTCTATGTGAAAGGAATCTTATTTGGTGGCTGATAGTTTACTATCAAACAAATGCGGCACTATCTTTAGTTTATATTAGTGAGATGAAAATGTTATTTAGTCAAAAAGGAACAACATTTGATTTGAGAGTAGTTAGGAAGTCGTATCTAAAATGTATGTCATATGTTAAATTAAGGTTCACAGGCATCTAAGAAAGGTGTCGCTTTAACTCTCTAATTGATTTAAAGCGCAAGGTTAAACATCTAAAAGTAGTGACTAATCCAAGAAATGGTGGCTTCTCATATGGAAATAAATTTTAATTTCATCTATTTAAACTAATCAGTCTATTAAAGGATAATAATTAATATATTAATAGTTTAGTGATTGATCTAGCTTTTTTTTATTGTCTTGGGTTTGACAAATTTATTTATTTAGTACTAAGTTAATAGCCCGTGTATTACACTGGTTAAATAAAGAGATATAATATATAAATACTATTGAAAATGTATACATTATAAGAAATTTTTTTAATAATATAATTAAAATTTAGTATAACTTAATACTTTAATTAATAAAATAATAATATTATTTATTAAAACCCTAATTTTTTCAAAGTTTATTTTCTTCAAACATTTAATTTTTTTTAATTTATAATAATTTACTTTTATTTTTAAAAAAAGTGTGTATTTTTAACATTAGTATTTTTTTTGTTGTATTAAAAATCTTTTTAAATTTAAAAATATATAAAAGATGTAATTAGTATAAGATGTAATTAATAGGAGAGAGAGGTGAAAAAATATAGTTGAAGTGCAATAAAAACATGCCATGTGTTCCTAGAAACCTTTATTTATTAAAATAGATAGATATATTATTTTTCTTAGTTATAAACTTATAAATATTTTAAATCTTACTGGAGACACCTTGGGTGGTGTGACACAGAAGAATGAATGCAACAACTAACCAACGTGTCAGCGTGTCTTATCGCTAGGGAAGTTTAGGGTTCGAATACAACCATTGCGTCTCATCTTTGGGCCTTGTGATGGACCTTTCGTGGGCTGCTTAATAGTAACGGACTAACGGTGGTAATGTGGTATCATTTTTATTTATTTATCTCAAAGTGTGTGTATTATTTTCTTATTTCCCTTCCTGAGTTGGGCAGAATCTTATATTATAATTTGTTTTATATAGTTTTTAATTACTTTTGTTAAACTTTCTATATATATAACATCGCAACTATTCAAAGTAACTCTTTAGGTCAAGGAGGTCAGTAACTTACAATTATTATAAATGAACATAAATGGTATAGTTAATTTTATTCGGCATAAATTCTGAAGCAAATAATAATATCTTGACTTGCCATCCTTAATTGGTTAGGCTAATTTGAGGTGATTTAAGAAGCATGGCATGCATCCAATACCTATCTCTTCAAGGTTTGCATTATGTACTCCCCATAAAGATCCCTGCAAATATATCCATGGAACATCATTACATCAACATGAATGTTAAGCTATATATGAGAAATACAAGAACTAATTATTTAAAATCATACGTAAAAGTGAGTTGTATAAGCGTAAAAGATAAAATAATCATGTCTAATTAACTATATCTTATGTCTTCCTCATAGCAAGTTCCACATATATACATATATTCACTACATATGGATAAAAAATGGATTTGGATAAATTCAATTCAATTATATTCACATTTTTATAATGTTGTATTTGGTTATATAATCGGAATCTTAATTAGCAAGTTAAATACACATACAAATTATTATACCTACCTAACTATATATTCAATAGTTAATTGAAATCTAAAGATGAGATAAATTACATGGAATGCTGAATGGCTTCAAAAGCAGTTTTTGAAGGCAAAAATTCGTCCACTGCAACTTCTTTGTGCTCGTTCTTCTTGTCTATGAACAGTGTCAAAGACAAACAAACAAACATACCTAGTATATATCCACTATTTAGTAGGATCTGGAGGGGAAATAGGAAGACAAACCATGCATACCTCTATCCCAGTTGGGACAGATAGACTGTTACGAAGAAGTCCTAAGCTAAAAGTTAGTTTAAAGTTAATCATCCTAATGCTTTTAACGTTATTTTCACAAAATATGTAATACGGCTTTTAAATTATTGCAATTTTAATTACTTTTACCTCTTGAGGAGCCACGTATACATCGCAAATGGGGCGTATGAACGTGTCAAGATAATTTATTCAATTAACTATCTTACCGTTAACATCTTACGAGTAAGGAAAAAAAACACAAGGATGCAAGAAATGAAAATCAGGATACAATCTTCAAAGAATCGGCGGATTTCAGATAAACGATGAGGGGGTAACTGTTGTATATCAACGAAGTGCTTGTATTCTGGATCGTCCGCACAAACCGCAATAATTTTGTCATCTCTTTCTCCCTAAACGAGTTAAAATAGATAAACCAATTGTATGTTATAATCCCATATTTTTATGTAATCTAGATTTGTGACGATCGAGTGCACCTGATCAATCATAGGCATGAGCCCAAGGGCCTTGGCTCGAACAAAGCATCCTGGCACCACTGGTTCCTGCATGATGACTAGCACGTCCATTGGGTCGTTATCTTCACATAATGTTCGAGGGATGAAGCCATAGTTGTGAGGGTAGACCACTGATGAATATAACACACGATCAACCTAATCAATGATAAAGTTAATTAGTCATCTTTTCAAGCTTATGAATCATGACAACACTGAATCTATCATAAAGATTGTTAGATTGATATTCATCATATATACCTTGATGAGACCAGTTTTCTTATCAAGTTCATATTTCACTTTGCTTCCTTTTGGGATCTCAATAACCTGTTGTACGTTTGCATACATATCAATAAGCCACCATGCATGGGACCATCAATGGCTTATCGCGTTTGCATTATCCAAACGCAATAAGCCACGATATAAAAAGAAAGCAATGACTCTATTAGACATATCTTTTCACGTACCACGTTGAAGATCTGAGGAGCCTCCGGACCTGCATGAAACGCGCATATATAGCTAGGTTTAATTGTACGTTCAATAACCATGAAACATAAGAACACGAATGAAACATGCATGTAATACTAATGTACCGATATCAAGATCATGCCAACTATGAGCTGCAGCAGATCTCTTGGATAAGGAAGATAGGATCCGTTCGTTCAAGCGGGGGGTACGCTTATCAGCCATGTAGTTAGATTGATATCTAACGGTCTAGTTTTTCAAAAATTCAAGATTTGGATCTGTAGAAATATTTCACATTAATGCTGTTTGAAATTTGTATTTTACAAATGAGTATGAATCCACCATAATAACGATCATAATCATTGATATTGATATTGATATTGATATTCAAGAACAACGTACATACCTTTAATTAAGATTGGTGATTAGATTAGAATATTGTTTAAATTTAGTGGGAATTAGGATGGATTTATATACATAGAGATTAGTGGCCATGCTATTAAAAGGGGAAAAATGAGGAATAATACACAATGGGAGAGAGTCAAAAGCACTTCCTATTTTCCAAAAAGTATTTTTTTAATATTTTTGTTATCTAGTTCTTTTAAAGTAGAAGGATTTCGTAGAATTCAAATATAATAATATATTGTTGCAATTTGCGTCTTTTTTGTCAATTCAAAATTTAGAAAATTTTTAGACTGTCATATAATGTTGTGAGAACGGGACCAGACCGGAACCGGAGAGTCGGCCGGCCTAAAATAGGCAAGGGAACCGGATTCAAACTAACCGTCTGGTTGAGCCGTTTCACCGGTCGGACCGAAAACTGGTTCACTGATCGGACCAGATTTCGGTTTTTTTAACTAAAATCCAAAAAATAAAACATTAAAACCAAAACACATATTTTTTTAACATTATTATGTTTGTCTAAACATTAATTATGTTTGCTTAAATGCGTTTATAATTATATAATTTTTTTGGAATATATATTATATATATATATATATTATGTTATCCGGTTCTTAAATCCACCAGTAACAAGTAAGACTTGCGGTTTGACGTCCGGTCCGGTTTTGAAAACATTCTTGTCATATTTACTAAATTTTCTTTTTCTAAAGGCTCAATTTCACAAGATATTTGAGATATGCCGTTACAACATGTTCTTTTATTAATGTTATGAGATAATATGTATAACGTCAACGTAACTGTCGAATGCGGAAACACATTGACCTTATATATCCACATCACGTAAAGCCAATTCGGCCGTCTTTAATCCGTCAAATCAAGCAATGTCACATCCATCCAGAACTGGCGTTTAAAGACGTCATTTTGGAGTCTAAAGACTCCAAAAAGACGTTAGAATGAGCGTCTAAAGGCTTATTAAGACGCCGGTAGAAAAGGGGTTTTAAGACACTCATTTAGACCCCGACAAAGCCGCCAACATATGGGCTCGTATGTTTCTTCTTGGGACACAAAAGTGCAGAAAACGAGTGTCTAAAGTGGCGTTTAAAGCTAAAACCAGGGGGAAGCTAAATTTCAGTGATTATTTTGGTAAAAAGAGGGTCAAACTTGATTATTTTGGTAATTTCCCCTTTTTAAAACCGAGTTATTCAAACGACTACAACATCCACTAGATTGTATTGAAATATGATTAATCACTTAATCAATGATGTGGTCTCCGAAAAAGTTATATTGAAATTGGATATTATTTTCTTTTAAACAACAACAATTGATTGATTGATATGTATCTAAGTGAAAACTCGTACACTAATCATATCATCTATATCTCATCAATTCAGATCAAACCCATCAACAAAAAACTCCTTACTCATTAAGAAATAACTGTTCAGAGAAAGACTCGAAAGAGGGAACCAATAGGCTTGAAGCCGTTAAATTTATTTAGTTTTGATCGTTAAATATATACGTGCTCAACGAATCGCCACACAAGTCTGTAAAATCACAAGAATTCGTACGGATATTCATAATCAAGCAAGTGATAGTATGGTTTGTGTTTTTGGAAGATCTTGGGCAACAATTGGTACAGAGCATACGGTTCTCAACGATCATCATTGATGGTTTTCGAATAGGTCATATCATGCAGGAGACGTCGATTGGGGCTGTATTGTTCGTTTTTAACATATATCAATCGCATCAAGATTCAAGAGGTTGGACGGTTGTTATTTGATCGCTAATCAGAATTGAAGGGAGAATGGAAAGAAAAAAGTTTTATTCAAACGAGGACAATAACCAAAAGTGGGTTTGGTCACTTGGTGTTGTTAAATAATAAAAAAAAAGGTGTGGGCTGTTGTTGATTTGATATTGGAAGTCAAAATTCGAATGAGTTTGCAGTCTGATCATGCATCAAAGACAAAACCAAAAAAAGAATCAGGGGCTGTTGGTTGTATTAAGGATGTCCACATAGTTCACACACTCAAAACTCGTTTGAAGTTGGATCAGAAAAAAATCGGAATTAAGCTCGAGCAAAGGTTAGTTCACCTGTTACTCGTTTCATTTCGTGTGACACCCACTGTCACTTTCATGCCCCCTTCGGACATTAACACCAATATTTAATAATTTACGTTAGGTCCCAGTAAAAACTTTCGTGTTTTACACACCTGTAAACATATTATTTACTCACACCTGTTAAAAACAGGTTTACATATGTTTACATATTTCACAAAAACATTTATTACACAAAAGTTACACAACTGTTTGGTTATTAAAACTAAAAACCATCATGTGAGCCTTCACGTTCGATTTCCGATCACCATCACCGCTCACCCGACTCCTTAGTACCTGTAAACACCACATTTAAAATCACCATTAGTTCGTTAGAACTAAGTAAGGTTACCCCACCATTTCACCCAGTGTATTCCATATATCATATGGATACACTAATGAGGTTCCAAATAAAATTTGACAACAACAGTCAACCACATACAAAACGATTTACTAACGGTTCGTTTTCAACCAAAACCTCATTATATCTCCCATTCATGCACAATCATTATAATTTAATATAACACATGGATAACCCCACAAAAACTCCGATTGTGCAACATATTTTACACAAATCACAATTCACAGTTTGACATTTGAATTTCAAATGTCTATCCCCTTATAAGTCATCTATTGTTCACACACCTTGTGAATCAATTATATTGGAATTCCAAGTCTTATGTTCACACACACCCTGTGAATCAAAACCTGCACATTTCCAATCCACCATTTGTTCACACACCTTGTGAATCTATTTCATTGGAATTACATGTCTTATGTTCACACACCTTGTGAATCAGTATGCACAATTCCAATCCACCAATTGTTCACACACCTTGTGAATCTATTACATTGGAATTACATGTCTTATGTTCACACACACCTTGTGAAACAGCATGCACAATTCCAATTTAACATCTACACATTAGTAGATCACCACATGTTCACACACCTTGTGAATCATGTGACACCCATAACCACATTCATTTATATCATTCCAATCAACTCAACAAATCGTGTATATATGCTAAATGCACAATTACTTGTAGTGTGGACTCACCCAGTCCTTTAACTACAAGTTCAATCAATTAGGTAACTTACCTCGCTTTGGAGAGTTATCAACAATCTCAAACTCTTTCCCAGGCCTTTTAGAACTAGATTCACCTCCTCTTCCTATTATATATTCACATATAACAGGATTTAACAATATGAACACACAACTTGTGTTATTTATATAATCTAATTCATTTGGCCTGTTTTACTTTTCATATTCAATCAAACCTCGTTGAGGCTTTTATCAACAATCTATGTTTAGAAATTAATCTACACATGTTCTTAATCATATTCAACTTACCAAAACTGCATATTTTAAAATTCGTTGCTTGACTTCCTTTACCAACACCTAGTTGCAACTCACACGTATACAACTAGTTTCAATACACCCAATACCCATACATGTTGATTCAAACTCATTTGAATCTCATTTATTAGTATGTGGTATTTAGAAGTCAAGCTATTCTTTATAATTAGCATATCATGCTAAAATCATTAACTTTCAATTTCAAACATTTTATCAACACTTGAATTGGATCTATCATTCCGGAGAATGATCTAAAACCACCATAACCACAATTTAATCATTCCTCTAGTTATCACACTCAATAATATGAGTTTTACAACAACCGGACATCATAACGGATCAAACTCAAAATTTCACCGTTAAAACATCTAGTTCTTCGTTTCTAATCATCCCAAATCATCACATAATACTCAAAACTCAATTTAATCCGTAAACTATCAAAATCATTGAGATAAAACGAATTGTTACCCTTCGAACGGATTTCTGATTGAAATTTGACGATCCGGACTTGCAGAAACACTTCCTGGTTCGATCTGGATGATCCGGTAACTTGAAAACTGATGTTGATCCACAAAATTTCGTATATGTGTGTGTTTGTGGTGAAACAGTTCGAAAATTAAGAAAAATAAATTTTCTTCATGAAAATCTGATGAAATCAAGAATCTGCTGAACCGCCTCACCCGTCGCGTACCGTGACCGAGGGTTCAAAGGTTCTTCGCGTACCGCGAAGAGGGGCTTACGAAGCCTTCGCGTACCGCGAAGCAATTCAAAACATAATTTCTTCATTTCGCGATTCCTGACAATCCGTAACTCCGTTTCGCACACTGTTTTCAACTATGTTTATCATTTCTCGCATATTTCTATTTGTAACAATCACAATCATTTTATTAATGATTATTTTAAATATATTCGATTGTTGAAAATCGATCGTTACAAATCTCCCCTTCTTACAAAGGTTTCGTCCTCGAAACCGCTTATATATCAAAAAGAAAAGGATAAAATTTCCTAATCTCGTCTTCTGATTCCCATGTTGCGTCAGATCCCCTCCTGTTTTTCCATTGAACCTTCACCTGGTTCAAGGACTTGTTTCTGAGTTGTTTGACTTTTCGATCTAAAATTGCGATTGGCTTTTCAACATAATTTAATTTATCATCAATTTCCAAATCTTCAAATGGAACATAAGCCGATTCATCCGCCAAACATTTTCTTAGATATGATACGTGAAAAGTATCATGTATACCACTCAATTCCTCTGGTAGCTCAAGGCGATAAGCAACATTACCTATCCGAGCTATAATTTTAAATGATCCAATAAAACGCGGGCTTAACTTCCCTCATTTACGAAAACGAATTACACCCTTCCAAGGGGAAACCTTTAACAACACAAAGTCTCCCACTTGAAATTCAATCGGTCGTCTTCGTTTATCTGCATACGACTTTTGACGGTCTTGTGCCGCTTTCAAGTGAGCTCGAATTTGATCAATTCGTTGATTTGTAACTTTCAGTATTTCTTTATTTTCAAGCTCTCGCGGTCCAACTTCTCCCCAACAAACGGGAGTACGACATCGTCTTCCATATAACATTTCATATGGAGGCATCCCCAATCCAGAATGATAACTGTTGTTATACGAAAATTCCGCCAGAGGTAGATAGCCATCCCAACTACCTCCAAAATCAATTATACATGCTCGCAGCATATCTTCCAGCGTCTGAATGGTTCGTTCACTCTGACCATCAGTTTGAGGATGATATGCCGTGCTCAATAACAGTTTCGTGCCCAATTCCTCTTGAAAATTCTTCCAGAAGTGAGAAGTGAATCGTGTGTCTCGATCGGACACAATCGTCACTGGTATCCTATGACGCGACACTATTTCTTTTACATACACTTCCGCCATTTTCTCAGAAGAATACGATTCACGAATAGGAATAAAATGAGCACTTTTAGTCAACCGATCCACAATAACCAAAATCGTATCATACCCCTTTCTGGTTTTTGAGAGTTTAGTAATTAGGTCCATTGTGATGTGTTCCCATTTCCACATAGGAATCTCCAAAGGCTGTAATTTGCCATAAAACTTTTGATGTTCAGCCTTAACTTGTAAACAAGTTAAACATTTTTCAACATATTTAACAATATCTCGTTTCATACCTGGCCACCAGTAATTTACCCGAAGGTCTCGATACATTTTAGTGGCTCCCGGATGAATTGAGTATTTTGATTTATGAGCCTCTTCCATCAGATCAGTTTTCAAAGAGCAAGTGGGAGGTATCCACACCCTACCCCATCTTGTCTTTAACCCACGACTATCTTCATCCAGATTATGAGCTTGCCCCTTTATTCGGTCTCTTTTCCAATTTTCTTCTTTTAAAGCTTCAACTTGAGCTTCTTTAATTTGATCCACCAAATCAGAGAAAATCACAATCTTCATTGCTGTAACTCGAATGGGTTCATGTTCTTCTTTCCTACTCAAGACATCCGCCACCACATTGGCTTTTTCTGGATGATAAAGGATTTCACAATCATACTCCTTGAGTAGTTCTATCCAACGTCTTTGCCTCATATTTAATTCCTTTTGTGTGAAGAAATATTTCAGGCTCTTGTGATAAGTGTAAATTGTACATTTCACACCATACAAATAATGCCTCCAAATTTTTAAGGCAAACACTACCGCTGCCAATTCTAGATCATGAGTAGGATAGTTTACTTCATGAACTTTCAGTTGCCTCGACGTATAGGCAATCACTTTGCCCCTTTGCATAAGGACACAACCAAGCCCAAGATAAGATGCATCAGAGTACACCACGAAATCATCAGGTCCATCTGGTAGGGTTAATACCGGTGCCTGAGTTAGCTTGAACTTGAGTTCATTGAAAGCTTTTTCTTGGTCATCACCCCAAATAAATCTCACATATTTCCTTGTCAATTTAGTCAAAGGAGATGCAATTCTTGCAAAATCTTGTATGAATCGCCGATAGTAACCGGCTAGACCAAGAAAACTTCTAATCTCAGTTGGAGTTTTAGGAGGACTCCATTTCATCACCGCTTGAACTTTCGAAGGATCAACAAGTATGCCATCAGCACACACCACATGTCCCAAAAACTGTACTTCACGTAACCAAAAAGCACATTTAGAGAATTTGGCATATAGTTTCTCCTTCCGTAAAGTTTCAAGTACTTCACGCAAATGACAGGCGTGATCACCCTCATTTTTAGAATAAATAAGGATGTCATCAATAAAAACAATGACAGATCGATCCAACATTGGGCGACACACCCGATTCATCAAATCCATGAACACAGCCGGTGCATTTGTTAACCCAAATGACATCACAAGAAATTCATAATGACCGTAACGAGTACGGAAAGCGGTCTTAGGAATATCTTCCTCTTTAACTTTGAGTTGATGATAGCCCGAGCGAAGATCGATTTTAGAAAACCACGACGCTCCTTGCAACTGATCAAAAAGATCATCAATTCTAGGTAGAGGATATCGATTTTTCACAGTCACTTTGTTCAACTCTCTATAGTCGATACACATTCTAAGGCTTCCGTCTTTCTTTTTAACAAAAAGTATTGGTGCACCCCACGGGGAGATACTCGGACGGATAAAGCCTTTATCTAAAAGATCTTGCAACTGTGTCATTAATTCTTTCATTTCAGATGGTGCCAACCGATATGGAGCTTTAGCTATGGGCTTAGCCCCAGGAATAAGATCAATCTTAAACTCAACATCTCTATCACAAGGAATTCCCGGTAAATCTTCCGGAAATACATCAGGAAAATTCATGACTACTGGAACATCATTAAGTTCTTTATCTCCTTTTCTACATCAAGAACATAAGCTAAGAATGACTGACCCCCATGGTTCATGTAATTCATAGCTTTAGCTAAAGAACACAATATGGTTCCACCTCGTTTCTCTCCTTGAATACATACCTCATAACCACCTGGAGATGTTAATTGAATAACCTTACGGTTACATACAATGTTAGCTCCATATTTAGACAACCAATCCATCCCAATTACAACATCAAATTCTCCCAATATCATTGGAATCAAATCAACCTCATAATCCTCACCATCAATGGTGAGTTTACATCTATGATAGATGTCATATACTAAGAAACTCTTAGAGTCAGCTATTTCTACCTCTAATGGATAAGGTAGCTTAGCTAGTACAAACGAATCATGATTCACAAACTTCACAGATATAAAAGAGCGACTAGCTCCTGAATCAAACAATATATAAGCAGGCAAGGAATTAATATGAAAAGTACCTGTCACCACGTCTGATGTGACTTTGGCCTCTTCTGCCGTAATTTTGAAGGCTCTACCCTTTGATGGGGGTATTTCAACCTTCTTGCCACTACCTTGGGCCTTAAAAGGCCCACCACTAGTACCTCCTTGACCTGTCCCCTTTAACTCTGGACACTCACTTCTTCGGTGCCCCGGTTTGTAACAATTGTAGCACAGATTGAGTGCACTAGCACATTGAGAGGCAAGATGCCCCGACTTGCCACATTTATAACACACTACTGATTTGAAATAACATTCCCCAGCATGTTTCTTCCCACAAGTTAAACAATGTCTAGCTTCTTTCAAAGAAATATACTTTTTGAGTGGACTAACAAATTTCCCCTTTTTAGAGGATCCCACATCCTTTTCCATCTTTCGTTTTTCTCCACGGTCCTCTTGTCTCTTTAACTCCAGTTCCCGTTCACGAGCACAATCAATCAATTCAGACAATGTTTCAAACTTGGATGGTATAAGGAACTCCCGGTACTTAGCATTCAACATGCTATGGTACCTATTAATCCACATGCGTTCAGTCCTAAGAAGATCAGGACAGAATTTGGCTTTATCAAAGAACACTGCAGTAATAGTGTCTATATCCTCCTCCTTGTGCCTCATATGTAAAAATTCCTCAGTAATTCTATCAATAGCATCCTGAGGACAGAATCGTTTAAGGAACAACTCCTTAAATGCACCCCAAGTCAATTCCTTTACACCATCCCGACCCTTCTCCTTTCGGAGAAGTTCCCACCAATTTTTTGCTCGCTCTTTCAATTGATTTCCAGCAAACATTACCTCGTCAGACAGATCACAATGACACGTTTCAAACGTGCTTTCCATATCAGCTATCCACCTTTGGCTCAACAGTGGATCCACCTCGTGTAACAACCGGTTTTCAACAATGAAACATATTTGAAATAATCGTCAATTGAACGATTGTGATTGTTGAAATTTGAAAATATGTGTGAATTACTTCATCAATGGCAAGAGCACATGTGATCGTTCTAGAAATCCATGTTGATTTGATGATTGTAATTATTATAAGTTGATATTATGTGAGAAATCATGAACGTGGGAGAAAACCGTGCGCGAAACGGAGTTACGGATTGTCCGGAATCGCGAAACAAAGAAAATGACTCTTCGCGGTACGCGAAGGTGGTTTTGAGGGTCCTTCGCGGTACGCGAAGAGCCCAAAATATCTGATTTCTCCGAATTGCTTCGCGGTACGCGAAGAATTCTTTTGCCCCGCTTCGCGGTACGCGACGGGTAGGGCGGTTTGACAGATTCTTTATCTTATCAGAATTTGATTAAGAAGAATATATTTTTCTTCTCTCGACTGAAATCGAACCAGGGGACGAACAGAGCAACTTTTTGTTGCTAGATCAGTATTTTGAAGCTACCAGAACGTCCGGATCGAGCTAGGATTCGATTCTACAACTTCTGATCGTCGTTTTCATCCGAGAACTTCGTTGAAAAGGGTGTTGGTGATAGAAGTCAAGTGACAATTCACAGAAGTGGAGGTTGTAAGAAGTGAACAACCGTTTGAACCAGGTAAGTTACCCAACTTACTGTAACATTACATATAAGTAGTAGAAAGAGTCTACTTGCGTATTTGATGTATGTGAATAATGTTAAATATGTGATTGAAACTATGGGATGAGAAATCCTTTAGTTTGTGTTTGTTAAGTTTCAATGGGAAACGTATATGCAATATATTTGCATCAGAATAACTGGGTGACCCGGTGATTGATTAATATGATTTGGTGTTTATAAAATAATGGGGCATAACTTGATTAATGAATCTAATGGAATTATAAGACCTTTGAGAAGGCATTATTAGTTTCAAAACGAATGTTATGCTTGTGTGGTGTGCATAATATAAATGCATTAAAATTTAGCCGGATGAGCCGGTGAAATTGATTTAATTGTTGAACCACAAATGTGTGGCTAACCGGTTAATCCGGGAACCAAATTGTTGAACCACAAATGTGTGGCTAACCGGTTAATCCGGGAACTGAATCAAATATGACTCCACAATGGTGGATAGCCAGAGGTGCTGGCAATTGTCTAGATGGAAGTACCGGTGGGTGAACATCTTAGACTTGATAAATATGACTCCACAATGGTGGATAGCCAGAGGTGCTGGCAATTGTCTAGATGGAAGTACCGGTGGGTGAACATCTTAGACTTGATAAATATGACTCCACAATGGTGGATAGCCAGAGGTGCTGGCAATTGTCTAGATGGAAGTACCGGTGGGTGAACATCTTAGACTTGATAAATATGACTCCACAATGGTGGATAGCCAGAGGTGCTGGCAATTGTCTAGATGGAAGTACCGGTGGGTGAACATCTTAGACTTGATAAATATGACTCCACAATGGTGGATAGCCAGAGGTGCTGGCAATTGTCTAGATGGAAGTACCGGTGGGTGAACATCTTAGACTTGATAAATATGACTCCACAATGGTGGATAGCCAGAGGTGCTGGCAATTGTCTAGATGGAAGTACCGGTGGGTGAACATCTTAGACTTGATAAATATGACTCCACAATGGTGGATAGCCAGAGGTGCTGGCAATTGTCTAGATGGAAGTACCGGTGGGTGAACATCTTAGACTTAATATTTATGACTCCACAATGGTGGATAGCCAGAGGTGCTGGCAATTGTCTTAGATGGAAGGACCGGTGGGTGAACATCTTAAGACTTGAATTATTTATGATACCACAAATGTGTGGTTAGTCAGAGATGCTGACAAGTAACTATGGTGGAAGTACAGGAATGTGAACACCATAGTGTAAATTTGATTAAATTATTGTGAGCAATAGTTGATGATTGGTAATATGATATTATTACCTGGTGAGAGATTTTTAATATACGTATGATACCACAATGTGTGGATAACCGGTTAATCCGGAAACTAAATTGTTGAAACCACAGGTGTGTGGGTAATTGGTTGAGCCAATATATTTATATATATATGGTGTTTAATTTAGCCAGAGGTGCTGGTGATAGAGTTGGATTAGATAATATAATCATATTTGTGAAAATGTCCCATTAAGGGAAATAACTGCACAATGTGTGATGTGTGCAATTTGATGTTGAAATATGATATATATAATCTAGACGTGATAAACATCCATATGATATGTATGTGGATGTGTTTGAATGAATTGTGGGAAATTGGGAGGGGTTACTTACTTAGTTCTAACGAACTAATTGTGACCTTATATGTGATGTTACAGGTTAAAGATAGATATGCATCGGGCGATCAGATCGGGCACGTTGTGAAGCAGAACCAAACGTTATGTAAAGTACGTGGTAGTATTAAACTTAAACACACCAGTTTTTATTAATCATAAACGTAAATGATTTGAAATTAAGTGTGTTTAAATTATGAAATGTTAATTTCACGCTTCCGAACATGATTTTCAATAAAGTTTAATTTGGGACCTAAAAATGGGACACGTGTAATCGTGTGTAAAGTTTGGGTGTTTCACCTCGCCTTTAAATTCCGTTGGCTTACAAGCCACAAACTCCTTATAAGTAACCTTTTTAGAAGGTTTTTCACCACCTATTTCATCTTTAAGAGTTGCAAACTCTTCATGTATAAAATCTTTCAACGAAGCTTGTAATCCATCTAGACGAGTTGGTAAAGTAGCTTCAAATGCTTTAGCTACCTCCTCCCTGATCATCACTTGCAGTTCGGTGAGATGTTCTTCCTCATGACCTAACCCCTCTGGGTTATGTTCATCAGCCATTTTATGACTGAAATAATTTAAACACGTCATTAGTTTTACATATATACTAACATATATGCAAACCACATACTCATCCTTAACGGATTTATACACTACATATTTATGTGTCTTTATGGAATATTCACACTTTTGTGAATTACCCAATTATTTAATTAATAATGACACAATTGTGATTTTAACCAATCACATACACCCAGTTTTTAACACCTTACCAAATCTTCCATATACTAATATGAAATAATGTTCCCAAAGATGCGTTCATATCGTGTATATGTTACTAAGCTGGCCAGGCATAGCAAGATATGCACCATATATCCGTGTCCTTACGTTCACTGTTTCACACAAGTTAGGAATATTGGTTTATAACAATACAATTTCCCATATCACATAACATTATGCAACAATTAAAAGATACATAATACCTGGTGAGTTCGGCTTTGTGATCGGATTTCGGATCGAACGTCTCTCCTCATTTACCAAGAGCTCAATGGTTTGAGTTTAAGTGTTCATGACGCACTCAAATCCCTCAAAACCGTTGGCTCTGATACCAACCTGTGACACCCACTGTCACTTTCATGTCCCCTTCGGACATTAACACCAATATTTAATAATTTACGTTAGGTCCCAGTAAAAACTTTCGTGTTTTACACACCTGTAAACATACTATTTACTCACACCTGTTAAAAACAGGTTTACATATGTTTACATATTTCACAAAAACATTTATTACACAAAAGTTACACAACTGTTTGGTTATTAAAACTAAAAACCATCATGTGAGCCTTCACGTTCGATTTCCGATCACCATCACCGCTCACCCGACTCCTTAGTACCTGTAAACACCACATTTAAAATCACCATTAGTTCGTTAGAACTAAGTAAGGTTACCCCACCATTTCACCCAGTGTATTCCATATATCATATGGATACACTAATGAGGTTCCAAATAAAATTTGACAACAACAGTCAACCACATACAAAACGATTTACTAACGGTTCGTTTTCAACCAAAACCTCATTATATCTCCCATTCATGCACAATCATTATAATTTAATATAACACATGGATAACCCCACAAAAACTCCGATTGTGCAACATATTTTACACAAATCACAATTCACAGTTTGACATTTGAATTTCAAATGTCTATCCCCTTATAAGTCATCTATTGTTCACACACCTTGTGAATCAATTATATTGGAATTCCAAGTCTTATGTTCACACACACCCTGTGAATCAAAACCTGCACATTTCCAATCCACCATTTGTTCACACACCTTGTGAATCTATTTCATTGGAATTACATGTCTTATGTTCACACACCTTGTGAATCAGTATGCACAATTCCAATCCACCAATTGTTCACACACCTTGTGAATCTATTACATTGGAATTACATGTCTTATGTTCACACACCTTGTGAAACAGCATGCACAATTCCATTTTAACATCTACACATTAGTAGATCACCACATGTTTACACACCTTGTGAATCATGTGACACCCATAACCACATTCATTTATATCATTCCAATCAACTCAACAAATCGTGTATATATGCTAAATGCACAATTACTTGTAGTGTGGACTCACCCAGTCCTTTAACTACAAGTTCAATCAATTAGGTAACTTACCTCGCTTTGGAGAGTTATCAACAATCTCAAACTCTTTCCCAGGCCTTTTAGAACTAGATTCACCTCCTCTTCCTATTATATATTCACATATAACAGGATTTAACAATATGAACACACAACTTGTGTTATTTATATAATCTAATTCATTTGGCCTGTTTTACTTTTCATATTCAATCAAACCTCGTTGAGGCTTTTATCAACAATCTATGTTTAGAAATTAATCTACACATGTTCTTAATCATATTCAACTTACCAAAACTGCATATTTTAAAATTCGTTGCTTGACTTCCTTTACCAACACCTAGTTGCAACTCACACGTATACAACTAGTTTCAATACACCCAATACCCATACATGTTGATTCAAACTCATTTGAATCTCATTTATTAGTATGTGGTATTTAGAAGTCAAGCTATTCTTTATAATTAGCATATCATGCTAAAATCATTAACTTTCAATTTCAAACATTTTATCAACACTTGAATTGGATCTATCATTCCGGAGAATGATCTAAAACCACCATAACCACAATTTAATCATTCCTCTAGTTATCACACTCAATAATATGAGTTTTACAACAACCGGACATCATAACGGATCAAACTCAAAATTTCACCGTTAAAACATCTAGTTCTTCGTTTCTAATCATCTCAAATCATCACATAATACTCAAAACTCAATTTAATCCGTAAACTATCAAAATCATTGAGATAAAACGAATTGTTACCCTTCGAACGGATTTCTGATTGAAATTTGACGATCCAGACTTGCAGAAACACTTCCTGGTTCGATCTGGATGATCCGGTAACTTGAAAACTGATGTTGATCCACAAAATTTCGTATATGTGTGTGTTTGTGGTGAAACAGTTCGAAAATTAAGAAAAATAAATTTTCTTCATGAAAATCTGATGAAATCAAGAATCTGCTGAACCGCCTCACCCGTCGCGTACCGCGACCGAGGGTTCAAAGGTTCTTCGCGTACCGCGAAAAAATTCGGGATCTCAGATATTGTGGGTTCTTCGCGTACCGCGAAGAGGGGCTTACGAAGCCTTCGCGTACCGCGAAGCAATTCAAAACATAATTTCTTCATTTCGCGATTCCTGACAATCCGTAACTCCGTTTCGCACACTGTTTTCAACTATGTTTATCATTTCTCGCATATTTCTATTTGTAACAATCACAATCATTTTATTAATGATTATTTTAAATATATTCGATTGTTGAAAATCGATCGTTACATTTCGGCATTTCGCTCGAATATTTATCAACTTTATGACTGTTTTCTTAACCTCTCTGTGTATTAGTTATTGAGAGACCAGGAGGCTTTTTTTTTTTTTCTTTTTTTGTAATTGTATAAATCTACTTATCTGGTATCCCCTAATTCCCTCAGTATCTGACTAATAATGAGAAACATGTAAACAACCAGGCCAATAGCATCAAAGAAAACCCATTTTAGTGGAGATTGAAGTTAGATCCAATAGATTTTGGTACGCTTAAGTTGATAAAAACATAATGATTTAGAATATTTTAAAACCTTAAATAAATGTGGTGTTGAAGAAAATAGCCAGCCTTATGAACAGGTTGGTGTGGCAATGATGTTTACTTTTTAAGATTTTGGGTTAAGAAAATCACATGTAGGTCCAAATGTTTTTTGATATAGCATCAGCGACATGACCCATCACCACTCAAGTATTTTAGAGTTAGGGGCTGTTTTGTAGATCTGAATCATTAAGTGTTGAATGGTTAAGAGGGTCTGAACTATTAAGTGCTGAACGGAATGGTTAAGTGTTGAACGGAATGGTTAAGTGCTGAATGATATGTATTTTCCATTCAGCATAATATTGATGCTGAATGATATGTATTTTCCATTCAGCATAATATTGATGCTGAATGATTAAGTGCTGAACTGAATTATTAAAAGGTAATTTAATTTAAACCAAACACGCTGAATGGTTAAGTGCTGAATGGTTAAGCACTAAAATTCTTTTGTTTTGTAGTATTTGTAAATTAGTTTCAAAAATTAAGTTAGAAAAATAAAATAGAAAAAGAAAAATTCAAATTAATAATTAATGATGTAGTTAAGTCCTTATATAAAGTGTGATTATATATGTACGAGAAAGATCAAATAAAAAGAGTTTTTTGCATAATAATAATAATAGTAATTAATAGGATTTTGACATGTGGTACGATTATTAACTAATCTTACTTTTTGTATTAGATTTTATTTTTTTTGTGCTAGGTTTTTTTCGTTTTATTTTTATTTTGTACTGGATTTTTTTCTACATTTTTTATTTTTTTGCACTGGATTTTATTTTTTTTTGTTATGGATTTTTGTTTTTTTACTAGAATTTTGATTTTTTGTACTCGATTTTCTTTTTTTTTTGTACTCGATTTTTGTTTTTATATTTTTAGCATGTCACATATCAAACTCATGTTA
The DNA here is from genome assembly GCA_009363875.1 of Mikania micrantha. NCBI lineage: Eukaryota > Viridiplantae > Streptophyta > Magnoliopsida > Asterales > Asteraceae > Mikania > Mikania micrantha. The sequence continues at coordinate 12,075,507 of CM018693.1, read as the reverse complement.
ACTATTCTTATTTTTAGACAAAAATTTAGTTTTAGTGGATTCAACATCTATGTATGTATGTGTGACTTGTAAACGTGAGTCTTTTTATGTGACAGCAAAAGATATTATAAATATTACACATAAGAAAATATACTAATTAACTTAAAACGAGTTCAAATAAAGGAAAACCACTTGCTTTCTTGTTTCACCACCTATGATTTAGTGTTACGTGGGTTTTATAAACTAGTATGAATTATAAAAATTATATTTTTATGATTAGTGATAAGAAAGGAAATAAAAAGTAAAACACAACCAATGATGTCTTGTCCTAGCGGTAAGATAGAGGTATAGGGGAAGTAATAAGAGACCCAGTTCATGGGTTCGATTCTTGATGACACTCGGTTTTACCGGCCTTCCACCGTCGTGTCTTTGGACGGGTGCTTGGGTCGGTTTTCCCCGGCAATTGGTGGCTGGTGGGCTAGGAGCTCCGTCCGTCTGGACTAGTGGCCAACTTGGGCATCCTTTAGTCATTGGAGGCCGCGTACGGAGTACCCGACAGTTGATTAGTTAGCCGGCTAAAATAAAAAAAGTAAAACACACTGCATTAAAATCACCTGTGAACGTGTAGAAGTTGAAAACTCTTAACTTTTTTCTTAGTATTTTTTTATGATTATTTTTTATTTTCGCCAAGCCAAGTTGCAGCTTATGGAATTTCCAAAACTTTTATCTAATTGTGAAGCACTACAAGTGATTTTTTCAAGTTATAATGAGTGAATTTAATTTCAAAACAAAAAAAAAACATTAGTAAAGTCTCGTTTATAAGTAACGTGAGATAAATATCAGTTAAAGAAAAACCTTACCTTTATTTGAATAAAATAAAATGTTGTTTCTGTAAATGCTTTCGGCTCATATGTCATACTTTTTTTATGAATTTTATTGCATAAAGTTCAGAATTTTGAATTTCTAGATCATAAAGGTTTAATGTATAAATCTCAATAACAACGTAAACAATAAAATCATCAGGACTATGTGTGACAGGTTCTGATCTTGTAATTTTTTAAAGGTTAATTTAGAAAGAGATTTAAATTTAAGGGTTAATAGATTTGAGTTTTAACCTAAGTTTTATGTACAAGTGTAAGTTTTTAATAATCTTTTGTCGTAAGTTTCATATAAGAAAAGCTGCTTTTGTCGTTAGCCTAATAGTTATCTCATTAACTTTTTTATGAGTGGTCATAAGTTCGAGTATGAGTCGAGACATATTTGTGAGATAAGGTAAGAGGTTTACTGTGTCTCAAAGTTCTGGATTTTGTAATTTTCGAAACGATAATTTAGAAGGGATTTAACTTTAAGGGTTTATAATTGAGTTTTAAACTGAGCTTTATGTAAACTATAAGATTTTAATAATCTTTCTTCGTTAGTTTCATATAAAAAATATGTTTTTGTCGTTAGCATTAATTGTTATCCTATTAACTTCCGTATGAGAGGTGATAAATTCGAGTACGAGCTGAGACATATTTGTTGAAACAATATCAGAGGTTTACCCAGTTGTGAGTTTTTCTTTGGGTGGGCTCGAGCGTACATTCCAGAAGTTCAAATAACTCAAATCCGAAGAAAAGATTGAAATGCCATCCTGAGTGTCATGTACCAAGTCGCTAAGAAAACGAAAATTTGCTTTTTTCCAAGGAGACAATTTCGAAAAGCCAAGGAACCTCGTATTGGTTAAAAAGTCACTAAATTAAAAATATACCTGAGAGGCGTGAGATTCACATGGACCTTTGTGTCAAGGATCTTTAAAGTCTTCCTTTTTTTATTTTTCAACTCCTTTTTTTCCCTTTATATTCTTCCTTTTTCATTTTTTTCGTGCTCTGTTTTTTTTTTTTTTTGAGAAAAGGAAGAAAAAGGATTTTAAATATATGACATTCAATTCTTGCTTCATAAGCATCAAAAGAGTCGATTAAGGGTGAAATTATTCACTGTTCTTAATTAAATCCCATGAGAGTATTGAGTCCATTTAATCAACACAAACTCAACTGAGTTTAGAACAAATCACAAACTAAAACAGACAATCTTAAAAGTTAAAAGAGCAACAACTAAAAACACAAGTTAAAAAACAAACGACTGCAGATGTTTTGTTCAAACTCTTATGCTACAGAGATATGCAGATATGATACGCAAACTGTAGACATTTTATCTCTGAAAAAACAAACGCCACCTAAGTAGCCATGAACATATCCAAGCACTTCTCGGTTGCAAGCCCGTTGTTCCAAAATGTTTCATAGTATTCCGCGTAAGTAAACTGTCTGTACTTAGCAGGCTCATCATCGGTTACCAGTTCTGGGGCAGGACCGATCACCGCATCAGGTGACGGGCAGTAAAACGTCGGTATAGATATCCGTTCTTCATCAAAGTTCACCACAGCTCTATGTAAAACACTCTTGTACTTATCATTGCTCATCACCTTCATATTTACAAGAAATTAATATCAACTGAGTAGTCAAACATGAACAAAAAGATTGAAAGATTTGCCATATAAATACCTGAATTTGATCACCGATGTTGATGATGAACGTGTTTGGAACCGGATCGACCGCAATCCAGTGACCCTTTCTCAAGACCTGGAGACCGGGGATATGATCTTGAAGAAGAATGGTGATGAGGTTAAGATCGGTGTGTGCAGGCAACCCGTAAGTCAAATCGGGTTGTGGACATGGCGGGTAGTAATTCAAGGCCATATGCTGGCCGTGCTTCCCCAATTGGCTGCTAAGGTAGTCTTTATCGAGCCCTAAGCTCTCTGAAATTGCCTCGATCAGTTGCAGTGCCAACCCTCTTACGCTCCGGCAATACTCCGCCACATGATCCCGGAACGACGCCGGGTTGGTGGGCCATTCATGGATGTAATCTTGGAGCGGGTAACAATGGAGTCTCAAGAAATCTCTCCAATTAGCAACCTTTTCTGTACGTATGTTGAAGCTGGTGGATAGTCTTGTGGTTTTGGAGGGATCGTCCGAGTAAATCTTGAGTCTTTCTTCTTCCGGCAGTTTAAAGAACTCTCTAGTGACTTGCATCATGTTGGCTATGGTGGATTCGGGTACCGAATGGCTTTTGACCTGGAAGAAACCATACTCGTGGCAAGCTCGGCCAATTTGGTCGACAACATAAGCACGATTGGGACCGTGCAGATGGTTAAGGTCAATGAGAGGGATTGAATCATGATAAACATCTTTGAGATTGGGACGTTGGGAGATTGGACGGATGTAGTTTGAGGGGACTTGACCGATTTTGTCAGATGTAACAAGGTCGCTAACCAGTAATCTTTTGGAGGTGGTAGCCATTGTTGAGATATATGAGCTGAATAGACCAGTAGATATAGCCATGGAACCTCAGGCATTAAGCCGCCGCATTACGTACAGTGTGATTTAGCTCACCCGTTCATGTTTTTACTTTTTAGCTAAGTACGTAATTTGGGGATTCGTTTTTAATTTAATTAATAATGGTCACACGTTAGTGATGTTTTAAAAAAAAAATTATTTAAGTATTTATATCTATTATATTTTATCATGGGCGGAGTGTATATAAATATAAGTATAAATATATAATATATATAGGCGCATGTGAAATGTGGGAATTTTGTTGGTGTGAGGAAAGCATTACTAGCAGTATTTTAAGATTGCGTCGATGGATGTCGGCATTATATGACAACATTCCAAGCTCTTCACTTCTAATACAATCTTCGGCAACGAATCTCATCCTTCACCTAAACATGAGCTTTTTTTTAGGAAAACTGATAGGATTTATACTTTTATACGTTATTTCTGAAATTAAACGTAAAAACCAGGCAAGTCACATGAGGTGTTTTTAGGTTATGTGTAATGAGTGTTTGATCACGTGTCATGTAGGCGCCACATAAACACAATGTTTCATGTTTGTTAGTGAGTATGCATAACATATATATATAGGTAGAGGATTAAATGTTAACCCTTGTTTATTGCGTTAACCGAATTACTAAATCTTATTACTTTGGGTCCCACACTAAAGTAAATTTAATGGTGTAGTTTTTTTTTTTTATAATTATTGTAGAGGCCACTTAAATTAATAAAAAAATAAAAAAAACTACATCTTTAGATTTACTTTAATATAGGCCCCAAAGTAATAACTAATAAGATGTAGTTATTCAGTTATCGCAATAAGGAAGGGTTAACATTCGAACCATCCCCTATATATATATAGGACGGTTATAATACATAGGATTTTAACGTGAGAAGCGTAAGAAGCCATAGGAATTTGACATGTGTCATCAGGGTAAGGGGTATTATCGTCCATATAAAACTACAGACCGTGATTCATAAAATTCCGGACTATAATTTAACATACATAGTCAATGACCAACTGAATAATTACGGACCGTATAATCACGCACCACGTTATATAAAAATTACAGACCGTCATTTACCTTTTATATCAAAGGAACAACTACACAATTACGTACCAATAATCACGTACCAAACATTAAAATCACGAACCACATAAAAAAATCGAATAAAATATACAATACTATACTCAAATTAAAGATAATAAAATTCTATATTTTATGGTGTCATTTTTTTAAAAAAATAATTAAGCGTTTAAAAGTTATTCGATTTTTAAAAAAATGGTGGAACTTGATTCCCCTAAAAAAAGACAACAAATGTAGGGAATTCCTTTTTTACCCTTTCAGCTTTAATCCACGCAAGTTTTAAATAAAATGTGGGAACCACTAGATCTTAACCATTCATTTATTTGATCAAGGGCTCAGATTCCTTCCTACCCTTCTCACGTTAATAACCCTTTGTATTTGATCCGGCTCCTATATATATATAATGGTAAGATTTAATGGATAAAAAAGTTAAAGATGCTATTTTAATATTGGTTAAGAAAAAAGAAAGAAAAAATTTGATTGGGTATGGTTTGATGTTCACCCCATGACTATGGTCACTTGAAGCCTATGCAATTGTGCGAATGTAACAACCGAAAATTTCAGTAACCGTTTATGTCCAAATTTTATATAAACGTTCGTAAAGTGATTATGATCAAAAGGATATAAACGATAAAAATATCTGATAATGTATGAACACGTTATAAAGCCTATTAATAACGTGTAAAAATTTCTGTGACCGTTTGAGTTTGTAATTTTTATGAACAATCCTGAAGTGATTACGATCACATTAATATAAGCGGGACCGTTATACGATAAAGTATGAACAAGATATAAGCTCGTGAATATTAAAAATATGTGAGCAAAGTAGAAGGGGGTTTTAAAAATAGGACTTCAAAGTCTAAGGGCCTAATTGAAACTTCTAAATAAATTCATGTTGGACATGCAAATAAGTCTACGTTTATCTGCAAGATATTTTTATTCAATTCAACCGACTCAAAACTATATACATATCAGTTCGTAACGATGAGTTATCAGATCGTCTCAAACAATGGAAAAAAAAATTGTAAGTTCTTTCTGATCAACTTCTGGGTTTGATGAGCAGAGAAGAGAATCAAGAAGAATCGATCAGACTGATTAATATTAACTACACACATCGTTAAGGTATGTGTTCGTGATCCTCATCTCGTGTTAGTTTAGTCTTGATTGATTAAAAAGACCAACACCATGTTTAGATAGAGTTTTGATTTTGTATGATAAACATGAACTGGATTCGGTTGGAGCCCAATTACATCTAGATAATGATCAGGTTTTCATGAGTTTTATGAGGGTATAATATGTATACTCTTCTGGTTGCCTTAAAAGCATGTTATTATACAGTAAGTTTAGCAACACACTAAGACGAATTAATTAAATAAGAGAATACGCTTATCTAAGCCGAATAAATAAGTAATTTTTAAGCATAACAATATTGTAGAGATAAAAATGGTCAAAATGAGTGGAAGCGAAATTTTGAAATAAAGCTCCGATTGAAAGTTATGACATGCCGAAGTTTCGAGCGGTAATCGTAAATCTGAGCATCTTCATGAAAAGTATTATAAATTTATCTCAAGTTATTATTAATTGAGACAAATAATATTAAGTTTATAAAATTCTTCGGGTCATTATAGTAAGCTAAACAATTGTATTGGAGATAACTATAACGTAGTCGTTGTGCTACCGATTTAGAAACCCTGAAAAGAGGGTTTATATTATATGATAAGGTTATAATTATGATAAGATATCCATATTAATAGGATATCATTCTGAACGTGAGAAAGTAAGGAAAGGAAGAAAGCTAGGAGATTGTGTCTTATTAAGCTCAGGTGAGTTCTATGAGCCCTGTTTAACTGTTTTAAATGCTTTGGGCTGATATGCATGTTATAAAGTTATTTTATGAAAATGACAGTATGTATGTGTAAAGTTATTGTATGAAAGTGATTTTAACCTGATTATGGTCAGGTAAAGCATGTTTTCAGGAAAAATATGTTTTCAGATAAAGAAATGTTTTAAGTCTCAACTATGGTTGAGAAGTAAATGATTTTAAGAATTTCAGCTGAGATGTAATGAATACGTTAAGTCTCAATGATGATTGAGAAATAAATGATTTTACGAATCTCAGCTGAGATGTAACGAATGTTTTTAAGTCTCAACTGCTGTTGAGAAAGAAATGATTATTTTTTTATATAAGACACTCGACTGAGGTCGAGGAGGAAATGTAAGACACTCGACTGAGGTCGAGGAGGAACATGAGACACTCGTCTAAGGCCGAGGAGGAACATAAGACACTCGGCTGAGGTCGAGGAGGAACATAAGACACTCGACCGAGGTCGAGGAGGAACTGTGGTTTTGTCAACTACGGTTGAGCAAAACTTGAGCACAGCGGTGAAAGGAGCCGCTTTTGCTTATGATGATTAAGAAGTCCTGCGTAAAAACAGGCCTGCCGACTGTGTGTCGCCAGTTGATGGAATCTTATGCATGCGTAAGTTATCGACTTCGGGTTGATAGTCTAAGAGCCTTGTGCTGCACAAGCCTGTTTGATTTCAGGGTCAGCAGTTGACGGTGAAGTTCCTTCACTGTATGAATGATGTTATGATGATATGTATATTATGTAATTATGTTATGATGCTATGTATATGATGAAATTATGATATGAGAACATGTATGTTATGTATTTGGATTATGCTATACGATGACATGAATGAATAAGGATTTTCTAAGAAATGAACTTAGAACTCACCAGCATAAAGCTGACTTGTTTTACATGCATATCAGGTTGAATAGTTTGAGAAAGGAGACCAGGAAGACTCATGGCATACGTTGAAGACTACCCTTGGCATAGACTGGTTGTATTATATGACTGTTAGAAGAGTGGGTTATGTTTTAATGTGTGTTTAATATGTATACTTTATGTATGTAATCACCTTAAATTCCGCTGCTATGATAACGTAAATATGGTTTAAGGACTATGGGTATGATGTTTGCCAACCGAGGGGCTCGGGGCCTCTCAAGTTGGTATCAGAGCCATAGTTTGAGAGATCCGGTCATCCCTAATGGCTGGACTTAGACTGAAAATGGGACAGAATGATAAGAATGCCAGTCAAGGGTAGTTTGATGCCATGAGTATATGACCTTAGAGCTTTGTTATGTTTAATATATAGATTAAATTAGCATGATGTTGCGAATGATAATGTGTTCATGATTGGGAATGTTTAGAACTTATAAGTGAGGTAAATAGTTAATTACACTTGATCAACGTCATTAACAATTTACAATGCTTATTACGTCCTGAATTATTACCTTGATTGACACATGGTTGTTTGCAATATGTATATAAAACTAAAATGGCAGGAGAAAAGAAAGAAGGTGGACATGGTAGAGGTCGAGGCCGACCACCTAAAAATAAGAAGCAAACTGAGGAAGTACCAGTGAATAATGAGGAAACCGAAGTCGACATTGAAGAAGAATATGAAGAGGAGGAACTTAGACTTGAACCGGTGGTGGTAAAGGCAATATCTGTTGAAGTTCGTAAAATTTTAAAGGACCTATTACCTCCAGATAGAACCAAAGCCGAAAAGGAAACTACTAAAGAAGGAGCTACTGAGGAAGAGAGAAAGCTAACAGCTCTAACATAGAGCACGATGAAGATGAGGTATTGATCATCAATGCTAAAGGTAAGGGTTCGGGTACAAAGAAACCCAAAGGATGTGATTACAAAGCTTTTAAAGGGTGCAATCCTCCACCATTTGATGGTAAGAAAGATGCGGTGGCTACCTGCTATTGGGTTTCGGCTATGGAGGCGGTTATTGAGATTAGTGAATGTCGGGTTGATCAAGAAGTGAAATTTGCAGCTCATTCATTTACTGAAGAAGCTTTACACTGGTGGAACACGGTCAAGCAGTCAAAGACCACTACTGATGTGGAGGGCATGAAATGGGAAAACTTAAAGGAATTAGTTATGAAACACTTTTGTCCAAAGAATGAAATTGATAAAATCGAACGGGAATTTCTGACTTTGAAAGCTGGACGTATGAATCACCGGCAATATACGTCAAAAATTAATGAAATGTCAAGACTGGTTCCTCATTTGGTAAACACGGAGGAACGTAGGATGAAGTTATATGTGGAAGGACTACCACCTAGAGTCCGAACACATGTGAAGGTGCATGCTCCCAGAACTTTTGAATCGGCCGTAGAGATTAGCGGTATTGTCTGGGATGATGTGTTGGAAGCTGAACCAATAAAGGAAGAACCTAAGCAAAAGTGGTCATCTAGATTTAAAAGAAACCGAAATGACAAACCAGGGCCCCCTATGAAAAGGTTTAAAATGGAAGGAGTTGAAACATGCCCAAATTGTGGAAAGAAACATGGAGGAGAATGTCGGATGGGGACTACTTTGTGCTACCGTTGTGGAAAAACTGGACATTTCTCGAATAATTGTCCTAGTATGCCAAAATGTTATAATTGTGGTGGAATCGGTCATATGAGCAGGAATTGTTTTAAACCAAAGATAATGCCTACGGAAGCCAACAAACCTGAAAGTAGCAAGGGGGGTGAAAAGCAAAAGGCAAAAGCGCGTGCCTTTACTATGACTAAGTGACAGGTACATTCTTGATTAATGATATCCCTGCTTCAGTGCTATTTGATTATGGTGCAAGTATGAGCTTTGTGGCTATTACTTTTCGTGATAAACTGCGTGCTAGTGTTAAAAAGATAGAAAATGCCTTTAACATAGAAACTACTCTTGGTAAATCTACTAGAGTAACGGAGGCTATTGATGATGATTGTTATATTGATATAGAAGGTCATAGATTCCCTGTTAAGTTGTTTCTGATTACGTTAGGAGGTTTCGATGTAGTTTTGGGAATGGATTGGTTGGCCAAATATGAGGCTAACATCGTTTGTCGACGAAATATGATTTTCTTAACAGCTCTTAATGGGAGTTCAGTAACGGTTTATGGGGATAAAATGTTTAATGCGCCTAAAGTCATTTCAATGATTAAGGCGAGTGAATTTATGAGGCGAGGGTGTGGGGCTTATCTGGCTTATGTTATTGATAAAGAAATTAAAGTAAAAGAATTGGAAGACGTACCCGTGGTGTGTAATTTTCCTGATGTATTTCCTGAGGATTTTCCAGGAATTCCACCTGATCGGGAAATCGAATTCCAAATTGATGTTGTGCCAGGAGCTCAACCTGTCGCCAAGGCACCGTATCGTCTGGCTCCAACAGAGATGAAAGAATTAATGACCCAATTACAAGACCTTCTAGACAAAGGTTTTATACGACCGAGTGTGTCACCTTGGGGTGCACCAGTGTTGTTTGTAAAGAAAAAGGATGGAAGTATGAGAATGTGTATTGATTATAGGGAATTGAATAAGCTCACAATAAAGAATAAGTATCCGTTACCAAGGATTGATGATCTATTCGACCAATTGCAAGGGGCAAGTTGGTTTTCTAAAATAGATCTCAGATCAGGGTATCATCAACTAAAGGTGAGAGAACAAGATATTTCGAAGACAGCTTTTCGCACACGTTATGGACATTATGAGTTTCTTGTGATGTCTTTTGGGTTAACAAATGCTCCTGCGGCATTTATGGATTTAATGAATCGGGTGTGCAGACCTATGTTAGATCGATCAGTGATTGTGTTTATTGACGACATTTTGATATACTCAAAGAGTGAAGGTGATCATGCGTGTCATATACGGGAAGTACTTGAAGTATTAAGAAGAGAAAAGCTTTATGCTAAGTTCTCTAAATGTGCCTTTTGGTTACGAGAAGTGCAGTTCCTAGGTCATGTTATTAGTCCAGAAGGCATAATGGTGGACCCAGCTAAAGTAGAGGCAGTAATGAAATGGAATCCTCCGAAAACACCAACGGAAGTTCGTAGCTTTCTCGGATTAGCAGGTTACTACAGAAGATTTATTCAGGATTTCTCCAGGATTGCTACACCGTTGACAAAATTGACTAGGAAGGAAGTAAAATATGATTGGGGTCCAACTCAGGTCCAAGCTTTTGAAGAGTTGAAAAAGAGATTAACTGAAGCTCCTATTTTAGCACTGCCGGATGGCAATGAAGACATGGTTGTATACTCAGATGCGTCTTATTTGGGCTTGGGTTGTGTACTTATGCAAAGGGGAAAGGTAATAGCATATGCCTCAAGACAATTGAAAACGCACGAGGCTAATTATCCAACACATGATTTGGAATTGGCTGCTGTGGTATTTGCTTTAAAAATTTGGAGGCACTATTTCTATGGAGTTAAATGTACAATCTACACAGATCATAAAAGCCTAAAATACTTCTTTGAACAAAAAGACTTGAATATGAGACAAAGAAGATGGCTTGAGCTACTCAAAGATTATGACTGTGAAATTTTGTATCACCCGGGCAAGGCCAATGTGGTGGCTGATGCTCTAAGTCGTAAGACAGAACACTCTGCTATACAAGTTAACTCTTACAGTTTGGTAATCACACCAGATTTTCTAAATGAACTCAAGGATGCGCAGAAGGAAGGATTAAAGGAAGAAAATGTGGGATTTGAAAGAATCTTTGGTCAAGTTAAGAATCTGGAAGAAAATGAATTTGGTGTTAAGATCCGATTTGGTCGAATGTGGGTTCCACGAAATGGGGACATCAGGTCAAGGATTCTAGACGAAGCACATAAGTCACGCTACTCTATTCATCCTGGTGCAACGAAAATGTATCAAGACCTTCGAAAAGACTACTGGTGGCCAGGTATGAAGTTTAATGTAATGCAATACGTAAACAAATGTTTGACATGTGCACAAGTAAAAGCTGAACATCAGAAACCCTATGGTTATGTGCAACCTTTAGAAGTCCCGGAATGGAAATGGGAACACATCACTATGGATTTTATTACCAAGTTGCCTCTTACGGCGAAACGTCATGATGCTATTTGGGTGATTGTAGACCGGTTAACGAAAAGTGCTCATTTCTTACCTATACGTGAGACTTATACTTCGGAGAAACTGTCTGAATTATTTGTGAAAGAAATAATTACAAGACATGGAGTTCCAGTTTCTATAGTGTCAGATCGTGACACGCGATTCGTTTCAAGATTCTGGAAACAGTTTCATGAATCGATGGGCACAAGACTCAATATCAGCACTGCGTATCATCCTCAGACAGATGGACAGTCTGAAAGGACTATCCAAACTTTAGAGGACATGCTCAGAGCCTGTATTATTGATTTTGGTGGTAGCTGGGATGATCATTTACCATTGGTGGAATTCTCGTACAACAATAGCTATCATGCAAGTATTGGAATGCCACCATATGAGGCATTGTATGGACGGCGTTGTAGGACACATGTGTGTTGGGGAGGAGTAGGACAGAAAGAAGTGGGAAGTAAAGCTGCAGTGTTAGATTTAACAGAAAAGCTTCAATTGGTTAAAGCGCGAATGAAAACTGCACAGGATCGACAAAAATCCTATGCCGATAAAAGACGGAGACCAATAGAATTTGAAGTAGGTGATCAAGTACTGTTAAAAGTTTCACCATGGAAGGGAGTTATTCGATTCAGAAAAAGAGGAAAGCTGAGTCCGAGATTTATTGGACCTTTTCGAATAATGGCACGGGTTGGTAAGGTAGCTTACCGATTAGATCTGCCAGATGAACTGAGTGGAATTCATCCGACATTTCACGTATCACACTTAAGAAAATGTCTAGCAGATGATGTAGCATATGTGCCGTTAAATGATATTGAAGTTGATTAAAAGTTTAACTACATAGAAAAACCAGTAGCAATTGTTGACACGAAAGAAAAACAATTGCGTAACAAGATGATTAGACAAGTTAAAGTTCAATGGAAACACCGAAAAGGATCTGAGGCTACATGGGAGACTGAAGACGAGATGAAACGACTCTACCCACATTTGTTTGAAACATAACAGGTTTCGAGGACGAAACCTATTGTAAGGAGGGTAGATTTGTAACAACCGAAAATTTCAGTAACCGTTTATGTCCAAATTTTATATAAACGTTCGTAAAGTGATTATGATCAAAAGGATATAAACGATAAAAATATCTGATAATGTATGAACACGTTATAAAGCCTATTAATAACGTGTAAAAATTTCTGTGACCGTTTGAGTTTGTAATTTTTATGAACAATCCTGAAGTGATTACGATCACATTAATATAAGCGGGACCGTTATACGATAAAGTATGAACAAGATATAAGCTCGTGAATATTAAAAATATGTGAGCAAAGTAGAAGGGGGTTTTAAAAATAGGACTTCAAAGTCTAAGGGCCTAATTGAAACTTCTAAATAAATTCATGTTGGACATGCAAATAAGTCTACGTTTATCTGCAAGATATTTTTATTCAATTCAACCGACTCAAAACTATATACATATCAGTTCGTAACGATGAGTTATCAGATCGTCTCAAACAATGGAAAAAAAAATTGTAAGTTCTTTCTGATCAACTTCTGGGTTTGATGAGCAGAGAAGAGAATCAAGAAGAATCGATCAGACTGATTAATATTAACTACACACATCGTTAAGGTATGTGTTCGTGATCCTCATCTCGTGTTAGTTTAGTCTTGATTGATTAAAAAGACCAACACCATGTTTAGATAGAGTTTTGATTTTGTATGATAAACATGAACTGGATTCGGTTGGAGCCCAATTACATCTAGATAATGATCAGGTTTTCATGAGTTTTATGAGGGTATAATATGTATACTCTTCTGGTTGCCTTAAAAGCATGTTATTATACAGTAAGTTTAGCAACACACTAAGACGAATTAATTAAATAAGAGAATACGCTTATCTAAGCCGAATAAATAAGTAATTTTTAAGCATAACAATATTGTAGAGATAAAAATGGTCAAAATGAGTGGAAGCGAAATTTTGAAATAAAGCTCCGATTGAAAGTTATGACATGCCGAAGTTTCGAGCGGTAATCGTAAATCTGAGCATCTTCATGAAAAGTATTATAAATTTATCTCAAGTTATTATTAATTGAGACAAATAATATTAAGTTTATAAAATTCTTCGGGTCATTATAGTAAGCTAAACAATTGTATTGGAGATAACTATAACGTAGTCGTTGTGCTACCGATTTAGAAACCCTGAAAAGAGGGTTTATATTATATGATAAGGTTATAATTATGATAAGATATCCATATTAATAGGATATCATTCTGAACGTGAGAAAGTAAGGAAAGGAAGAAAGCTAGGAGATTGTGTCTTATTAAGCTCAGGTGAGTTCTATGAGCCCTGTTTAACTGTTTTAAATGCTTTGGGCTGATATGCATGTTATAAAGTTATTTTATGAAAATGACAGTATGTATGTGTAAAGTTATTGTATGAAAGTGATTTTAACCTGATTATGGTCAGGTAAAGCATGTTTTCAGGAAAAATATGTTTTCAGATAAAGAAATGTTTTAAGTCTCAACTATGGTTGAGAAGTAAATGATTTTAAGAATTTCAGCTGAGATGTAATGAATACGTTAAGTCTCAATGATGATTGAGAAATAAATGATTTTACGAATCTCAGCTGAGATGTAACGAATGTTTTTAAGTCTCAACTGCTGTTGAGAAAGAAATGATTATTTTTTTATATAAGACACTCGACTGAGGTCGAGGAGGAAATGTAAGACACTCGACTGAGGTCGAGGAGGAACATGAGACACTCGTCTGAGGCCGAGGAGGAACATAAGACACTCGGCTGAGGTCGAGGAGGAACATAAGACACTCGACCGAGGTCGAGGAGGAACTGTGGTTTTGTCAACTACGGTTGAGCAAAACTTGAGCACAGCGGTGAAAGGAGCCGCTTTTGCTTATGATGATTAAGAAGTCCTGCGTAAAAACAGGCCTGCCGACTGTGTGTCGCCAGTTGATGGAATCTTATGCATGCGTAAGTTATCGACTTCGGGTTGATAGTCTAAGAGCCTTGTGCTGCACAAGCCTGTTTGATTTCAGGGTCAGCAGTTGACGGTGAAGTTCCTTCACTGTATGAATGATGTTATGATGATATGTATATTATGTAATTATGTTATGATGCTATGTATATGATGAAATTATGATATGAGAACATGTATGTTATGTATTTGGATTATGCTATACGATGACATGAATGAATAAGGATTTTCTAAGAAATGAACTTAGAACTCACCAGCATAAAGCTGACTTGTTTTACATGCATATCAGGTTGAATAGTTTGAGAAAGGAGACCAGGAAGACTCATGGCATACGTTGAAGACTACCCTTGGCATAGACTGGTTGTATTATATGACTGTTAGAAGAGTGGGTTATGTTTTAATGTGTGTTTAATATGTATACTTTATGTATGTAATCACCTTAAATTCCGCTGCTATGATAACGTAAATATGGTTTAAGGACTATGGGTATGATGTTTGCCAACCGAGGGGCTCGGGGCCTCTCAGCGAAAGGCGACATTACGCCTGAGTAACCCTTCATTACACATTTCTTTTTTGAATGGCCTCCATTACACATAATGTTAGGAGATGCACATGATACGACAACGAGCAATATCCACACATATCACCAGTGGCCAAAGGAAATTACGCCTAGATGTCTCAAATTACGCCAAAGGACAATTTGTTAATATATTTAATTTTATAAAATTACATAATATCCATTTCTACAATACTAGTTATGAGTATCATTATCACCAGTGATATTCAACCACCTTTGTTTATATATTATTTTGACTATTTTCAGAGCAATTCAAACATGCATTCGGTTTTTTTGATACCAACTTTTCATAGTATAAGTTTTTTTGTTTTTATTTTTTAATACGGTCATATTTAAGTCATATCTTCATGATCTTGTTGACTTTATTTTTCTTTGCTCATTTGGTAATAATAGCCCAATCATTGTCACACCCCATTGTAACAACCCAATCTATCAATTTATCACGAGACAAGAAAACGTATGTTACAGCAAAATAAGCCTAATGTAACTTTTTTATTAATAAAAAAGGTTGCATTAACTAAAGGTACTTTAGACATAATGAAACTTTTTTGTTAGATAATACAACTTTTTAGGGGCGGCCCTGAGATTTGGCATGCCTAGGACGAACCGGAAAAAAAAGGCCCCTAAAGAATTCAAATATTAAAGTGGAGGTGCTCATAAAACCAAAAAACCGTTTAATACCGAAAAACGAAACGCATTCTTAACAGAAAAAATCGAACTGAATTCTGAATTCGGTTTTCATTTTGGTTCTAGTTGTATCAAAATTGCGAATTCAGTTTTCGGTTCGGTACCTAACCATATCCGAATTTCGGTTTTTGATTCCAATTTTTTTATAAATTTGATTTGTTTGGTTAACCGATTAAACCGAATTCAAATTTACATTTATTATCCTATCTACATACTCTAATAAAAGAGTATTTTTAGGAGACATATGTCATATCTTAATTAATTCTAAAAATTTTTTCCTGCCTCTCTCTCCTAAAATATTGACAATTTTTATTCATTAAATTATATAATTAAGAGGAAATTACTGATTGTGTCCTTTAAAAATGTAGCAATTTGCTGGTTTCGTCCTTTAAATTCAAAAATTACCAGGAGTGTCCCTATTTTGAAAATTTTGCACTGATTATGTCCTTTATCACTAACGTCGTTAAAAGTCTCCGTTAAAAGGCTCATGCCCCAAACACGTGATGGGTATTTTCGTCATTTAATCCCCTTCTTCTTCCATAACTAGGGTTTCAAGTCCAGATTGTTTTCTTTCCCATTTTCCACATCTTCTTCAGCTTCACTATCACTACCACTGCTAGTTCTAACAATTTGCATAAATAGTAGCATCAGATTATCAAGAAACTCAAGATTCACTTGAGGAACTAAGTTAAAACCAATCAGATGATCGAATATACAAATTACCCCCACAAAGTTTAATAGATCAGATAATCAAGAAAATTAGTCAAACATTAGGAAGCTGGGTACCGACGTCTAAGCTTTGTTTTTGTTGAAAATCAGAAAATGCCCAAAATACAACTAAAAATATGTATCCCAAAAACATCCAAAGTAAAAATCACTCAAAACCCAGAGGATTACCATTTTATGAAACCGATTAAACCCACAAATTCTTAAGTTCGATCCCAAAAGAATCGTAATCATCAAAAACCTATAGATGCATCAGTCAAGCTACAAAAGCGGATGAATCTATGGCTGAAGAAAATGAAGAAGATGTGAAGGATCCTGATAGTAGTGATTGTGTGGAAACCGAGAACTCGAAATCAGAGGAGACTGGTGGCGATCATTATGGCGCTGTAAATGGGTGGTTTGAAGGTGGGTTTAGGGTGGTCGGAGTTTTGTTGATTGTGGTTATACATGATGGTGTTGGTGGCTAAACATGCCATGAACATGTAGGAAGCTTCATAAATGAAGAAGATGAAGACAAAGGAGGGTCTGAATCACTACTGGGAAGATTATGTTGTATTAATATATGAAATGACTAATTTACCCCTCATGTGACTGGCACATGGGGTTTTAACGGAATAAGTTAACGGAGTTAATGACAAAGGATAAAACCAGTGCAAAATATTATATATGTTTATATAATTTTAAAATTATTAAATATTTATAATTATTTGTTATTTATAATTTTTAAATATTCATATTTCTTATTTAACCAACAAATAATAAATGTAATATATAAATCTCTATGCAAATCATTGTTTGTAACATGTTATATTTGTTCAACCCATGTAATACATGGGTTTCTAGGCTAGTTAATAATATATAAGATTGAATTCAGTTTACTCGGTTGAATTCGGTTTATTCGGTTTTTAATCGGTTTATCTGGTTTTAATCGTTTATTCAATTGAATTCGGTTTATTTAGATCGGTTTATTTGACTTTTAAGCGGTTTATTTGGCTTTCAATCTGTTTATTTGGTTTTAACCGAAATTAGAACCAAATCACTTCTCGAATTCGGTTCGGTTTTTTGATAGGGGAAAAAATTGAAAAGCGATTAAATCAGACTGAATAAACCGTTAACCGAACCAATTGACATATTTAGTTTAAAGGGCGTGAAAGTAACTTAATATACTTTAAGAAAAATTATTTTTTACACCATTAAATAATGTGTTTATAAATGTTTATTTTTAGTTCGATTCGTCTTATTAATTTTCATTTGAATGAATCTGTATATATACGTATACATAAAAATTTTTGTGCCCCTAAAAATAGGTCCGGAGAGGGGTAGGCCCAGGACGGGGTCGGGTTTGCCCCTCCCCGGGCCGCCCTTGCAACTTTTTTTCCTAGATGTGAACGTTTGATTAACACTCTTAAATTTGTCCATAACAAATGCCATAAACATTATATCATGAATCGTTTTCTAATTGTTAACAACAGATGAAAAGTATCAAATCAATAATTGAACACTTCATAGTAGAAAAATAATCATTGCATACATGTTTTGATCAAAGAATCCCACTAATAAAAGATTGACACATGTGCAATTATCATCACTACATAATATCAATATACGTCATCGCTTACAAAATAATAATAATTCACTGCGCTTTAAATAATAAAAATAATAAATAATAAAAGATAAAGCACAATATCGCTGGCCGAGATCATTGTATTGAAATACCGCCCCACTCACTTAGTTACTTTGAATGCCTCTCCTTGATTTAATTAACATTAAAAATGATAAAAAACATTCAACTAGTAATTAGATTAGATAATAATTAATAAAACATAAATAAATAAATTAAGAAAAAAATATAGTTAGTACTTATAAAAGCCGAAGCTTTATTATTTTAATCATTTTAAATTAAAAGATAATTATATTGTTTTTTTTTCATAAACGATGCTCTTGATCTTAATACCTAATTAAAGTTATTTTTTGAGCTATTATTTTTTATAACCTTTAATTTTTTTAAAAACTTCAAGTTATTAAATTTATTTTTATAAAAAAAGAAGAATTATTTATTAACTATTTTTTAAAATTCAAAAACAATTATAATGATATATAAAAATAATTAGGACAGTTGTCAATATTCTAGGCTATCTACATTATTTTGCCTACCTTCTATGGATTTTTTTATGCTTAATATTTATTATAGATATGTGTTATGAATGATAGAATATGGATATAAATATTAATATATATATATATTAAAAACCAAACATAGTTTGTGAGGGGAGTTTACTATTCACTTTATTACAATATATGATGCATATTGTACAGTTGTTTTATACATAAGTTTCTTATAATTTATCCTACAAATAACAAAATGGTAAACCCACATCTTGCTTCTTTCGTAACCATCGCCTCCGACCACCCCTCTTCATCCTCAACCAAACATACTTTGTGAGATATGATTATGTATGGCAAATGGGCGGGTTGGGTCGGGTAGGATAACGGGTCAGAACGAGTTTGAGTCAGGATGGGTGCGGGTTAGAATGTGTTTTAAGCAAAATTAGTTCGGGTTTAAATGGATTGTTCTTAAAAAACATCAATTTAATTTAACTTAAAATGTGTTATAAATAAACAAATAGTCTATTTTGATCATTTTTAGTGATTTTCTCATCAAATATGTTATTAATAATTCTTAAATGTTTGAATCCATTGTATTTACATAATTTTTTGGTTACCCATCTTGACCTGCATTGTGTTTAGGTGTTACCCATCTCAACCCATTCACTATTATGATGTTATCCATTCAACCCATTATATTACAATTGTTTACCCAAACCAACCAATTTCCTTTGTTATGGGTAAAAATTGCTACCTCTAATCACTATCGTCCAACACCTAATTAGGCAAGCAAATTGGGTTCTTAAATACAGAGACATGTTCATGTTTATATAATCAATTAGCAAGAGGTTTACATTGAGATACATCAATTCAACATATCAGACCCGACGCATCGCGCGTGTCGTAATTCCTAGTTTATATTAATTTGCATATTATATAATTAATCAAATGAATTTAATATATATAACCATATTTACTATATACTTGGTATAAAAAATATTCAGTTTTATACATATGGGTTCACCGGAATTTCAAGATTTGTGGCTTAAATTTCAAAAGTCGTCGAAAAACTGGCTGAAAATTAAAAGGTTGCCGGAATTTTGAAAGTTGCTTGAACTTTCGTTGGAATCCGATGAATTTTTTGGCCAATTTTTGACGATGGCTACACCCGATTTTGAGTTTTCCAAATCCTCTGGATCAAGAAAAGAAGAATGGCTAAAATGAGATTTTTATAATCTTGATAGGGCACAAATTTTGTGCTGAAAACTAATCTAAGATTGAGAAATGTGTTACCCTTCATGTATTATACTATGTTAACATTGTACCCAAACACTTTATATGCGAATCTGAAAGAAATCAATACAATCCATATCTTTCTCACGAGAGTTAGTATACTAGATTGACGCTGTTAATTATTTCAAAATTCCATACACGTGTAGGATGAAAAAAAAAAAAAAGGCTTTTAATCAAACCTAATGATCTAAGCACTACGTAGTCATGTGACGCAATTAAATTCACGTCACCTAGAGTCATTGGGGACCACCACGTCTTAGAATATGATAGAGATCTGTTCGATCTCTCAAACCTGTCACATAAAAGATTATATAAAAAGAAGTCGGCAGACATATATTTGTTTATCACAAAAATACAAAAGTTTTTTTTTAAGCAAAAAGTTTTTAGCCTATTGATACCTAATATTTTGGGTTCGAGTTTTTCTATGATTAAATACTCTTCGATGAACATATGTTTTTCTAGTGGTGAGTTTCTGATTGAAATTACGAGATGTACGTGATGTAGCTCATGTATGAGATTTCTTGCGAAAATGAGTGAGTTTGATGCACAACATTTGGTGGAAATTAAATACATAAAAAAATTCCCACTTAATTTATATCTGTAGTGATAAAACCAAAGCCAAATTTAAGGGGTGTCGGAGGTGTACCGAACTAAGACCCATTTTTTAGGGTCCGAAATTTCAAATATTTTTATATATATTTTATTTATAAAGTTATTTTAAAAAGATATAATTTTAATATGTAAAAAAGTAAAATTTTATTACAATAATTTTTTTTCTATTTATTTATTAATTAATTTTTATTCCAATAGTTTATTTGTCCTGCAAATTCAGCCCACTGGTTGGGGTTTCATCTTGTGACCGAGAGGTCATGGTTCAAGCCCTTCCAAGGGCAATTTAAACGACATCCATGTAAGAAAAGAAATCTTGAACTTAATCTCGGGTTATGGACTAATGGGGGCGAAGGTTTACCCTTTCAAGGGGGATCCCGCGCATCTGTTGTGGCCACGTCTTACATTTGCATGCTGGACATTAACAATATTCATTGTATGTAGGATCATTGCCGTTCAAAAAATAGTTTATTTCGATTATAAGTGTAAACTCGATCTTGAAAACTAGTCATGAATCAAGCTTGATTTTAAGACTTCAATAATAATACTAGCTCAATCCTAGACGAGATTGTGCTTGTTCGTTTCACTTACTCCCATAATTAAAAACAAACTATTATTTAATAAACCTTTTTAAAAAGTTATAAAAAGTTGTTATTTTAAAAAAAAACTAAAAATATATTTTCAAAAAGTTTAAAAAAAGTCTATAATTTTTTAAAGAAAATGTAGTTATTGCAAAACTAAAAAAATGTATTTAATTTGTTTAAAAAAGTAATTTGATTTTTTTAGGCCATGTTTGTAATTTCATTTAAAAACAACTTATTGACTTATTAGTTTTTTGTAAAAGGTAATAACTTGTTTGCCAAACCTAAAAAGAACTTTTAGAAAATGACTTTTTGTAAAAGGTTAATAAGTTGTTTTTCAAAAGTTAAAAATTTTAGCTTTTCAAAATAAATTGACTTATTGACATAAAATTACAAATCTACCCAATCTTTACAATTTATCCAATAACCTTAAAATAATGTTAATAAAAAAATGTCCTTTTTGGTTATTTTGAAAATTCATTTTAGAAAAGTTAATCGAGACACATTTTTAAAAGCTTTATTTCAAAAAGTCATAAGTTAATAAGCAATTTTGACAAAAAGTCTTTTGAAAGTTAAATAAACAATCCCAAACAGGGCGTTAATATAATGCATAAATAATAATAGAAAATTTTCTTAACAATGTCATTGTTCATATTTTTTAAAACACAA
Source organism: Mikania micrantha (assembly GCA_009363875.1). NCBI lineage: Eukaryota > Viridiplantae > Streptophyta > Magnoliopsida > Asterales > Asteraceae > Mikania > Mikania micrantha. The sequence goes on along the minus strand of CM018693.1, from coordinate 12,053,936 downwards.
TTACATAAACGTCATTTTAATTTTACAAAGTTCTAGGAATCCTCGTTTATAAATAAAGGCATTTTGATTATTTTTAAATATTTACTTAGAAAATTTAAGTTAGATTAAAGTATTAAACGACGTAATTCACATATGAGATGAAATCTACATTTTTTTTTATAATAAAAGATACGAACTAGGACGTTTCTTTTCTTTATTTTTCTTTCTTTCTTTTTTTTTTTTTTTTCATATTTTTGTCTACATATGTGGATGAAGTCGACGTATCTAACTCTAAAACCATCATGTACGTCACATGGTTTGGTCACCAAAGCCTACGTCACCTCTTACGTAAACATAATCATCTAATGTTTTACGATGAACAAAGCAAACACAGATACTCTCTAACTTCGATGCATTATATAAACTTCTTCGTTCTCATTTGAAGCTCACATCTCTCCAACAATGGCTGCCACCTCAAAAAGATTATTGCTTAGCGATCTTGTTTCATCCGATAAAATTGACAAAGTCCCTTCAAACTATTGAGAAGTAATTCAACCTCCTCCTATGCACGTGAGAAGGTTCTAGTTTGAAGAAGTACAGCTTGCTTATGCATGAGATACTCATGCACGTGAAGAATTCTACTTAGTTAATTTGTTTATTTTTGAATAAGTCAGTAACGTCTAGTTTGTTATGAAGTCCGAGTCTCTTGGATCTGATTGTTTACATTGTTTATTCCTATTTAAAGAGTCTTGTAATCATAAAAGATTATGCAATTCAGTTCAATAAGAAAGCAAGCTATTCTTAATTCTCTGTGTGTTATTATTGTGTTCTAATACCAACATTTAATTTGTGGTATCAGAGCATTGAGTGATTTCATGATCACTGAGTGCTCAATCCTTGCTATTCAATGGCCGAACAAACAAGTACTCTACCTACAGCGCCGACTCCCATTCCCGTATTCAAAGGTGATGGTTATGATCATTGGAGTATTCGTATGACCACCATCTTGAAATCTCGTGATCTATGGGAAATGGTTGAGATCGGGACTAATGAAAATGATGCTGAGCGACTGAGATCGGCCAGAAGAAAGGATGCGCATGCTATGGCTATCATTCAACAGGCTGTACATGATCATCTTTTCTCTCGAATTGCTGCTGCTACTTCTGCAAAAGAAAGCTGGGAAATCTTGAAGATGGAGTTTCAAGGTGATGCTCAGATCAAAGCTATTAAGCTGCAAGGGCTTCGGAGAGAGTTTGAAAACCTCCCCATGAAAGAAGGAGAATCCGTGGGAGATTACTTCTCACGAGTAATGGCAATCGTAACTCAAGAAAGAGCCTATGGTGAAAAAGTATCTGATCAGACAATTGTAGAGAAAATCCTCCGCAGTCTCACAACCAGGTTTGATTATATTGTCCCTTCTATTGAAGTTTCATTTGATCTTTCAAAACTTACCCCTGTTAAGCTGATGGGGTCACTTCAGTCTCAAGAAGAGCGAATGAATAGTCGCTCTACTGAGAAAACTGAAAAACTTGATGAACAAGCCCTCCAGGTGTTTCAAAACACCAATCGTGGTCATATGAAAACAATTCAGGTGGCACAAGAGGAAGAGGTCGTGGCTACTTTCGTGGCAGAGGCCGGGGTCGTTTAGGAGACATATACAACAACCGACCCCAATGCTCAGTTTGTAACAAATTTGGGCATGTAAAGAAGGATTGCTGGTATAATATTGAAGAACCTCTTGCAAACTTGGCCACTGAATCAGAAGTTAATCAGGAAGAATCTCATTTATTTATGACCTCTACTGATAACCTGGGTACCAACACTTCCAACACAAACAGTCTATGGTTCATTGATTCTGGGTGTTCTAATCATATGACTGGGTCTAAATCAATGTTTGCTCATCTTGATGAAACATTCAAACTGAGTGTTCAAATGGGTGACGAACAAAAGTTAGCAGTTGAAGGAAGAGGCACCGTAAGAATCAACACAAGGAGTGGAGGCTATAAACTTCTGGATGATGTCTATTACACTCCTAGATTGGAATACAATCTACTTAGTGTAGGACAACTCATGAAGAAGGGCTATTCACTTCATTTTGAAAACAACAACTGCATTATTAAAAGCAATGGTGTAGGAGTTATGCAAGTTCCCATGGCCACAAACAACATGTTCCTGTTAGATGCAACAAAAGCTGAAGCTCCAAGTACAGATGTTAAAATTCTCAACACACCTACACGGCTATGGCATCTGAGGTATGGTCATTTAAACCTTGGCAGCTTGAAAACACTTTATGATAAAAATATGGTTTATGGTCTGCCCAAAATTGAAAGTGCTCCCATTTGTGAAGGCTGTGTCATGGGAAAACAAAGTAAGTTACCTTTTAACTCTAAATCATGGAGGGCCACTAAGAAACTTGAATTGGTGCATGCAGACCTTTGCGGGCCCATGCAAACACCAAGTCTTCGCCAAAACCTTTATTATCTATGTGACACCCCGTAATTTCCAGGTCAGCTTTTCATTTATTTAAATGTTTATTTAAATGCTTTATGTACACGTGGAACTAGAATTAGTTTAATTTAGTGTGACATGTGGCACGACAGTGCAAACACTGGCACACAACTAGATAATTCGAAGATTATCGACAAACAACATACACGTGTCAAAACAGACGAACGTTGGTGAACATCGCAACACTTAAGCACAGAAACACCTCACAAGTCAATCATGGCTAGTAATTGACTAATGGAGTCCAAACGACGCTCGAACAATGTCATACAGTCGAAAAATGGGCAAGAATGGGCCCAGAACAACAAAATAGGCATATTGGGCCTTACATATGGGCCAGGCGGTACGCCTGACCCGAAGCCCCCATCCCAGGCGATGCGCGTGGATGAGGAAGATGGCGCCTCATCCGGTGCACCCGCGCGTAACGACGGAGCCACACTCACCCACGCCAGGCGATACGCCTGACCCCTAGATTCGCAGATTTTCTTTTTAAACTTCCAAGATCATCATTTCACCTATCTTAATCATTTTTACACGCCATAGCTCGGCTATTTCCCTTCCCAAACCCCTGAACCACTTAATTCTAACCTGTGGAAGCCATTAGAGAACCTTTCTTGAAGCTTTGAAGCTTGGTTTCTATCAAGAACTTGAAGGAGAGGATATTGTAGCTTGAAGATCACCATCACTACCTCGAGGCTACTCGAACCTGCTGTCCAGGAGCTCTAGAGGCTGTTCTCATCATCATCTCAGGATTCTTGAAGCATTAGAAGGTAACTCGATACTCAAAACACATTTTTCTCGCTTCTACACACACATGCAATGGGTAAAACCCACATGCAAGCATTCATGGTCAACATGCACGAGATTAGGATCTGGGTTTGATGATTTAAATGCATTTCTTTATGATCTAGAGTGCTTAGAAGGCATTTCGTAACGATCCATGATGATGTGAGTCATTAAAATGCGTTATGTGGTCATGACATAATGAAAGAATGCCATGCATGTATGATCTAGGGCATTCTAGATGATTTTGTTGATGTTGGGATGATTATTGATAATGCATAGTTGATATTGCAAGACTAGATTGTGATTTTTATGATTAAAAGTATGATTTTTATGAATCTTTCCATTTATAGTAACTTTTTAGTTACAAGTTGATGTTTTGGTGGAAATGATGAACATGCATGTAGCTAGAAATGTTATTTGAGTGTATTTAGAATGATATTGATGATTAGAATATGATTTAGAAGTTGGTTATGGTCATTTTGACATAGTTACTATATTTAGTAACTTTTATTGATGAAATGTTGATAGTTAATGATTTGGGTTATGTTGATATGTTTACATGATGCTAAATGGTTTATTATGATGCTTTGTAACATGGAAATGGTTTAGAAATGTTAGAATGGTTGTTTTTATGAAAAACCACAAAGTTACTATTTATGGTAACTTTATTTTTACAAAGACCGATTCGTAAACATGTTGTATGATTTGGGCATGCTAAATGGTTTATTATGTTATAACATGATGATTAGATGCTAAGTTAGATGGTTTCTGATGTCACGTATGCTATAAATGGAAACTTTCCATTTTAGGAAACTTTTATGTGCTAACATGTTATAAACGGCCTATGTGACTTCGTATGATGATGTGTTATGTGTTAACATGATCACGTAGGACAAATGAGCATGCTAGAACTCTAAAACCGTTATGCTTTGTGAACTTTCCATAAATGGAAACTTACTATAAATAGTAAGTTGTCCATAGACGCGACTTGCGCGTTTTGCACACAACGAACACATACACGATTGCTACACGATTCAAAAACCGTCACACGGTTCACCAACGGGTCGTTGACTTGACACGGTCAACTTTGGTCAACTCTAGTCAAACACGGTCTCTGTGGACCGACACGGACAAACATGAACAACCAAGGGTTGTTGGACACAAACACGAGCACAAACACAAACACTAGCACGGTCACATACACGAACTCACGCACGGTGTACGATATAGGTTGCCGGTGACCGACGCGCTACTTTCTCGAGGAGCTTACGCGTACTTTCATTCGCATCACTAAGGTGAGTTTACGGCCCCTCTTTACTCTTTTTCAAACGCTTTTAAATAGGGGGAGAATACTAGTTACATCGAGTCAAACATCTATTACTGTACAAACATTTTTGTGTATGCTGGTTTATTGGACAAACATTAAGTGTTGAACTCGTAACAAGCCCTCACAAAGTCTTACCGTTAATGTACAAACAACGTGGTAGGTTTGAATGGATCTATTAGGGAATGACTAACCCCACGGGGCACAATGTTGACTGGATGTCATAACCCGTGCAAACTTGACCTAACTAGCTATGTATACGAGACATAGCGGAGGCAACGCACTGACACTTGGAGCCTTGGGCTCGGTACTAACATTTGATAAACAACATGACACACTTTCTATTACTATATGTATATCAAAACCTGTGAACTCACCAACCATTGTGTTGACACTTTTTCTAACTTGTATTCTCAGGCAACTAGCAAGCTATGGATAGCAGGAATGCACACTTTAAGGGACGAGCATTAGGAACCGCATGCATTTCTGTCATATTATTTGAAAACAATTTATTTATGTTATGTATTGATACAATGTTTTGGTCTGACAATTTCTGATTCCGCTGCAAATGTTAAACTTATTTTATTTCCGCTGCATGTATCAAACATATTCTGCAAACCATTTTGTTATGTGTATGTGTCAAACATGGGATTTGTAAACGCATATAGAGGTATTCTATATGACCTTGAGCTGTGATTCTGGCCACGTCACACCCACGTGGACTGACACCACGAGTGGGAATTTGGGGGTGTGACAGACTGGTATCAGAGCCTTGGTTATAGAGAACTAGGTTTGCATGTAGTAAACTTAGACTATAGCCATTGCTCAAACTTTAGACACTACACTTAGAATTTGCACATTGATGATGTTATTGCTTATGTTATTACTATTGATTACTAACTTGAGACTTACAGGATGGCCAACAACGACGATACCGGCAGAGGCTCAGACAGACTCCCGACCACTGAGGGTATGGCTGTAGAGAGCCGACGACGGGTCCACGATATAGTGGCCCAGGTTGATGCCGAGATGGAGAGACCGGCTCGACACGCGGCCCGAGCTCGGTATTGGGGATGGTTCCCTACGATGATACAGGAGTGGATTACCGGCGAGAGGGTACCTCCGTATCGTTATCCCGACGACACGACTCCAGGTCATCGACTACCACCACTCGGAGTGCCGTTGGAGCAGGCCTTTGCAACACATGTGGCTTGCACACGACGGGAGATCTGGAGGCACGGGGAACTATCGGACGAGATCCGCGTTCTTCGAGAGAAGAGCGTCCGCCTGGAAAGGCATCACGAGAGGTTAGAAGAGCAGGTGGAGGCCCTACGTCTCCAGGTATCCCAGCTGATGAGTCAGCATTGGCAGATGGTGGACATCATGCAGGAGCATGACGGATGTATCATGGAGAATCGAGTCGCCACTGAGGAGACTCAAGCGATGGTTCAGGCCAGCGACGCCATGCTGAACGCATGGCTGCACAGTTCATTGAGGAACCACCACAGGATGATGGTCCTCAGTTCGAGGTTAATGACCTCGAAGGGGAGGATTTTGACGAGGATCCCAACGAGGATCCTGATGAGGACGAGGATGACGACGACGGAGCAGACAGTGACATTTCTCATGTTACCATGGACTCGGATTAGATAGGTTACTTTATTTTGTTTTTCTTTCTGTATTTACCCAGACGAGTGGGGTGTGCTCGAAGAACTCATGTTATTGTTTCCTTTTGAAATTATTGTACTTCAAGCTTTATTTAATGAGAATTATGCTTTGTCCTACTTATTGTATTTTGACCATGATTGTTTGATAACATAACATCTGACTTGACAACTAACATGACATCTGACCTGACAACTAAATTGACATCTAACTGGACTTCTAACATGACATTTGGCTAACACTCTAACTCACGCTAACTGACATTCTATCCTTCCCATACAGAACCATGTTTGAGTGTTTGGAATGCTTGTTTCTAATCTTCGTCCCATATGAATGGTTGATCTCTTTGTGTTAATAGGGTAAGAGGAACTGCAATCTTAGAGAAATTAGCAATGAATCGACAATAATAACCAGCTAATCCCAAGAAAGAACGAACTTCTGTAGGAGTTCTAGGTGTTTCCCAGTCTTTGATAGCTTCAATTTTGGCTAGATCCACGTGAATACCTTGCTGGTCCACAACATGACCTAAAAATTGAACTTCTTACAGCCAAAACTCGCACTTCGAGAACTTGGCGTAAAGTTGTTCTTTCTTTAAAAGTTCCAAAATCAGTCTGAGATGAGTTTCATGATCCTCCTCAGTCTTAGAGTAAATCAATATGTCGTCAATAAAGACAATAACAAATTGATCTAAATAGGGTCTACACACCCTGTTCATAAGGTCCATGAACACCGCAGGGGCATTGGTTAGTCCGAAGGGCATAACCAAAAATTCATAGTGTCCATAGCGTGTACTGAACGCTGTTTTCGAAATGTCATCATCATGAACTCTCAGTTGATGATAGCCAGATCGAAGATCAATCTTAGAGAAATAAGTAGCTCCTTGAAGTTGATCGAATAGATCATCGATCCTTGGTAATGGATAACGATTTTTGATAGTTAACTTGTTGAGTTCACGATAGTCGATGCACATTCTAAACGATCCATCTTTCTTTTTGACGAACAGAATTGGTGCACCCCAAGGAGAATAACTAGGTCTAATGAAACCTTTATCTAATAGCTCTTGTAACTGACTTGAGAGTTCTTACATCTCAGAGGGTGCAAGACGATAAGGTGTTTTAGCAATTGGATTTGCCCCAGGTACAAGATCTATTCTGAATTCAACTTGACGTACCGGTGGAAGTCCAGGTAGTTCGTCAGGGAATACTTCAGCAAAATCACGAATGACAGGAATATCCTGAATAGTTTTCTTAGAAGATTCCTTAGCCACGACATGTGCTAGGAAAGCAGGATATTGTTTACGAAGATAGCTTCGAGCCTTCATGCATGATACTATCTTGAGTGTACTGCAAGGCTTGTCTCCATAGACTCGTAATGTTTCACCAGATGATAACGGAATTTGTACAAGCTTGTTTGAACAAACGATTTCAGCATGATTAGAAGATAACCAATCCATGCCCACAACTATTTCAAAGCTTCCCAAGTTCATTGGGATCAAATTGATTAAGAATTCATGATCGTTGAGTTTCAATGTACAATCGCGAATGATAGAATGAGCATGTATAAGTTTACCGTTTGCTATTTCTATGGTATACGGAGGTTCTAATTCTTCTACTGATTTACCCAAATGATGTATAATTGATGTTGAGACAAAACTCTTGTCGGAACTAGTATCAAAAAGAACTGAAGCAAAATGACCGTTAATAGCGAACGTACCTGTGACAACCGTAGTTTCTTCGCGTGCTTCAGGAGCAGTCATAGCAAACACGCGTGCTGGAGCATTTTGACCATGATTGTTGTTAGAAAGTCTAGGGCATCTGTTCCTGAAATGACCAGTTGCTCCACATTCAAAGCATGCTGGCCCAACTGGTTTTGGTGCGGGCATCGACGTAGCTGCAGTGACTACTTTCCCAGTGAATTGACACTTGTTCTCCAGATGGCCATATCTCCCACACTTGGTACATTTCCAGCATTGTCGACCAAATGGGTGATGATACTTGCAGTTGTTACATAGAGGGTGGGGTCCAATGTATGATCTCCTGGAATTTGTTGTAGACTCTACGATTGACGGTGCTTGATTTATAGAAGCAGATGAGGTTGATGATATTGCAAAACTTTTATTGGTTTTCTGCTTCTTCTTAGGTGGCTCTGTTAGCTTCTTTTCTTCCTTAACCACAGGAAGAACATCTTCTGTTCGAATAAGCTGACCACCCTTCACAAATTCATTGGTAATAGCAGCAGCTAGATGTATTGCTGATTGCAGAGTTGCTGGCTTACTACCCATCACCATACTCCTGATAAGCAATGGTAATCCCCCAATGTACATGTCGATTTGGCGGGATTCAGGAGTAACCATGTGAGGTACCAACATGCTGAGCTCTTGAAATCGGGTAGTATAGGTGCGATTGTTTCCACCTCCTTGAATTAGACCGTATAGTTCATCTTCCAAATTCTTCATTTCATGCTTAGGACAAAATTGCGTAACCAAAAGAGCTTTGAAATCGGTCCAAGACATGCTTAAGGCAGCTTCCCTGCCTCTATTCCTCTTCTCAGCATTCCACCAGGTCAAGGCTCCCTGTTGGAACGCGCTTGCAGCCATTTTCACTTTTTGATCCTCTGGACAGTTAGTGTAGTCTAAGGTATCCTCAATTGATTCAAACCACTGAATGAGTCCAATGGCACCTTCTACCCCAGAGAAAGTTTTGGGTCTAGCATCGTTGAATTGCTTAAAAGTAAAGTTATTCGAATTCTCACCATTATTCTGAGTAGGACGATACTGAGAACCACTAGGAGAGTTTTGATAAGAGTTGTTTAGTTGAGTAACTAGAGTTGGCAAAACTTGGGCCACTTGTCGAGTGATGATAGCTGCCAGGCGGTCTGTCTCATCGTTGGGATTATTGTCAGCCATTCTAAAGACAGAACGACGAACAATAGATTTAGCATGATGTATAAGATAAGGATGAGGAGTTTCAGGTAAGAAATCACATAAACACATAAGGGACGCTTAAGTTGTAGTCTAGGTCGTCCATTAAGGTTAACCTAATTCTCTACAACCTTGGCTCTGATACCACATCTGTCACAACCCACGCCGCGTGCGGAATCCACGGCGCGTGACTATGTGTTCATGTGCCAATGTTGGAGAATAACCCATGATTAACTATGTTTCATAAAATTAAGTTCTTTTAAAACAACCATAACATACATATTATACAACAAGTTTATTATAAGATAATTATCATACAATACGATGTTTTCGTTTTCTTTCTAGGTCACAACTATTTCTGTTGTTGATCCTGACCTAGATTGCTTTACTGCCGCTCCCGATTACCTGAAACATGTAGATAAAAGTCAACTACGAATAGTTGAGTGAAAATCATATGTTTTGCTTATGTAAAATGATTGTTCAAACAATGATATTCATGATATAGTAATAACAAGTGATCAAACAGGTTCTTTGAAATTAAATCTATTTGAGCATGCAAACATCAAACCTATGTTCTTTGTGTTCTTGTGCTAACGTTTGGCTACCCGCCAAACGCCGTTATGCTAACGTCTGGCTACCCGCCAGAACGCCGTTAAATGATCTTGTGTTCCCTCATATGATCATACCAGTACTACCAATGGCTTGATAACAAGCTAATGATGTTCACATAAGAATGTGCCCAACTTAGCCTCCACATAACCAAAGTTCCCAAGTGATACGCTTGTTTTTTTAATGATTTGATAAAATATTCGTTTGATGATTGTTTACCATGATTTTCCTGATGAAACCGATATATGATTTCACAGGAATTGATAAATGCTTATCATCATCCAGATGACACTGATATATGATTTCACAATATTTGATAAAATATGTTTTTGAAAATGTATCTACATGTTCCACCCCGAGTTTTGATAAACATTTAAAGAAAGAGAGGAGGGGCTATGATCTCACAGTTATATGCTGATGATGATGATCTTGATGTTCAGCTGATAGGAAATCCTATATGGTTCCTATAACAATTTATGAAACTGAATTAATCACGACATTTTCAGAATTAATCAAATAAATGTTGTTGATTATTCACTTAAAACGATTCCTAGATGATTTTCTGGCTCAGGAATAGTCAATCCTTGTTATTGATCATTTAGGTATCATGAAACATGAGAATGTAATATTAAAATAGGTTTAATAACCATTCTCAATGTACTAATCTGACTGTTATCATAAACATCAGATCGTTATTCCGGTGATTATCTATGCTTGTCATTAGTTTGAAACACTTGGATTTAACCTAGCATTTCAAGAAATGATCAAGACAATCACAATCATTGTTACAATCAAATGGTTTAAACCATTATAACCATTATTGTGGTTTCATGAAAACCGGGCATTACAACAGATCAAAACAAAGATTTAACCGTTAACATACCGTGTTCTTCATTTCTAACCATTCCTAGCCATCAACTAGGCAATAATCCACAACAATAACCATGGTTGCAAAAGTCTCTAGGCGCTCCTAGGTCGGAACAGGTCCTTGGAGCGAGTAATCGGAGCGTACTCGGCCCTAGGCGGGAGTACTCGGGTAATACTCATGAAGTACTCGGGATCGGAACAACTCCTTGGAGCGAGTACTCGGAGAGTACTCGGCCTTGGAGACCGACTTTTACAACAGTGACAATAACTATTATAGTATATTCAAAACAAGATTTAATCTAACCATTATCAAACTAGAAGGATAAAACAAACCGTTACCTAATTTGACAGATTTCTCGGGTAGATATGATGATCGGGACTTGTAGATATGTTTCTTGGTGCGATCCGGATGTTTAAACACCTCAAGATGGAGATTTGATGGTAAAAAAGTTGAGTTTACGCGTCTGGAAGTCGAGAAATCGAATGGGAATGAGTTCTGATCAAGAAAATCAGATTTTTAAGTCTGATAGGTCTGTCGCGTACCGCGGAGGATGTCAAAGAGTTTCTTCGCGTACCTCCACCGCCTTAGTTAGACCCGATTTTGTTTTCGCGATTCCGGGAGCATACGAACTCCGTTTTGCGCACGGTTTTCGCCTACGTTCACGATTTTTCGAGCTCTTTCCAATGGTTATAATCTCAAGACCTAAAGAGTTCAAAATATTTGACCTCTTATTTAACGCTATATTCGATTCGGTGTATCTTAAAATCGGAGCCTCGTTTCGAAATTTCGCTTCCACTCATTCTCTTCATTTTCGAGTTATGATTCTAAACATGAAATCGTTTGGTCACCAATTTGAACAAGCATTAGGTGATGGATGTTTCTTTGCGAATCTACTAACACCATATTCCTGAGTAACTACAAGTAATGAACTGATATGATATGATATGGTCCTTCTAACACATACGTAATAATGAATGTGGATATTATGATTCACCAATGTTCGCATACTATCAATTTGTAATAATTACAATAGCTACATCAACGTGGATTTCAAGCACGACCAAATGTGATTTCGTCATTAATGACGTAATTCTTGAATACAATTGTCACATCTATGTTCAGCAGCCGGAAGGATTTGAAGTGGAAGGCATGGAGACCAAAGTGTACAAGTTGAAGAAAGCTCTGTATGGATTGAAGCAGGCCCCTCGTGCCTGGTATTCAAAGATTGATGGGTATTTTACTACTCATGGATGTGTTCGAAGTCTCAATGAGCCTATTCTTTATGTCAAATATACAACATGTGATGTACTTTATGTTTGTCTCTATGTAGATGACATAATTTGTACTAGTTCAAATTATGATTTGATTGTTGAGTTTAAGAAAGGTATGCAGAATGTTTTTGAGATGACAGATATGGGTGAACTTAGATTTTTTCTTGGACTTGAAGTTCATCAAACTGATCAAGGGATATTCATTGGTCAAGAAAAATATGCCATCACCTTACTGATGAAATATGGCATGCAAAACTCCATGAGTGAATCAATTCCAATGAGCCCAGGAGAAAAACTTCAAGTAAATGATGCTGCAGATAAGGCAAATGAAACTGCATATAGGAGCCTAGTTGGAGGATTGATTTATCTTACACATACAAGACATGATTTGGCATATTCTGTAAGTGTTGTATCTCGATTCATGCAATGTCCTTCTAAAATTCATTTTGGTACTGCAAGAAGGATCTTGCGATACATTGTAGGAACCACAAAGTTTGGGCTCTGGTATAACAGGTCTTGTGATCTTGAACTCAAGGGATTTACGGATAGTGACTGGGCTAGTAGTATTGATGACAGAAAAAGTGTATCAACATATGCTTTCACGTTTGGCAGTGGGGCTGTTACATGGAGTTCTAAGAAGCAGTCAACAGTTGCCTTATCTAGTACTGAAGCAGAGTACATTTCAGCAACTGGAGCTACATGTCAAGCTATTTGGATTCAAAGAATACTTGATGATCTTGGTTTAAAGCAACAGAGGGCTACTACAATTCTGTGTGATAATAAGTCCGCTATAAATTTGTCTAAAAATCCAGTTATGCATAGCAGGTCTAAGCACATAGAGTTGAAATATCATTTTATAAGAGAGATAGTGTCTCAAGAACATGTTAAATTGGAGTTTTGCAATACAAATGATCAGGTAGATGATATCTTGACTAAGGCGCTTTTCAGAGAAAAGTTTGTTTATTTTCGACATATGCGTGGAGTAAAGGAGTTTGAATCAAGGGGCGGTATTGAGAAGTAATTCAACCTCCTCTTATGCACGTGAGAAGGTTCTAGTTTGAAGAAGTACAGCTTGCTTATGCATGAGATACTCATGCACGTGAAGAATTCCACTTAGTTAATTTGTTTATTTTTGAATAAGTCGGTAACGTCTAGTTTGTTATGAAGTCCGAGTCTCTTGGATCTGATTGTTTACATTGTTTATTTTTACCTATTTAAAGAGTCTTGTAATCATAAAGGATTATGCAATTCAGTTCAATAAGAAAGCAAGCTATTCTTAATTCTCTGTGTGTTATTATTGTGTTCTAATACCAACACAAACTACATACGCCCCATCTCCCAACGACCCAATCTCCGTCACGTTTTTCATGATTCGATCCCACTAATTGATCTCAGCCATCTCTACGGTCCCAATCGCTGTCATGTGGTCGACCAAATTGGCCGAGCTTGTCGTGAGTATGGATTTTTTCAGGTCAAAAACCATAGGGTCCCGGAGTCCACCATAGCCAACATGATGCAAATCGCTAGAGACTTCTTCAAGCTGCCGGAAGAAGAAAGGCTCAAGATTTACACCGACGACCCCACCAGGACCACAAGACTATCCACCAGCTTCAACATACATACCGAAAAGATTGCTAACTGGAGAGATTTCCTGAGACTCCCTTGTCACCCGCTCCAAGATTACATCCATGAATGGCCTACCAACCAGGCGTCGTTCCGGGATCATGTGGCGGAGTATTGCCGGAGCTTAAGAGGGTTGGCACTCCAACTGATCGAGGCCATTTCAGAAAGCTTAGGGCTCGATAGAAACTACATTAGCCGACAATTGGGGAAGCATGGCCAGCATATGGCCTTGAATTACTACCCGCCATGTCCACAACCCGATTTGACTTACGGGTTACCCGGACACACTGATCTTAACCTCATCACCATTCTTCTTCAAGATCATGTCCCCGGTCTCCAGGTCTTGAGAAAGGGTCACTGGATTGCGGTCGATCCGGTTCCAAACACCTTCATCATCAACATTGGCGATCAAATTCAGGTATATATATTGCAAATCTTTCAATCTTTTAGTTCCTGTTTGATTACTCAGTTGATGTTAATATAAACTTCTTGTAAACACGAAGGTAATAAGCAATAACAAGTACAAAAGCGTTTTGCATCGAGCTGTGGTGAACTGTGATGAAGAACGGATATCTATACCGCCTTTTTACTGCCCGTCACCTGATGCAGTGATCGGTCCTGCTCCGGAACTTGTGACAGATGATGAGCCTGCTGTGTACAGACAGTTTACGTACGGGGAATGCTACAATAAGTTTTGGAACAGAGGGCTTGCAACCGAGACCTGCTTGGATATGTTCTTGGCTACTAATTAATTTAAATTAATGTTAAGTTACGTACCCTAGCCAGTTTGTCGATCGGTTTTTAATGAGTTTGTGATTTAACTCTTCTTCAAATGATATTACAGTGCATCCTTGTTATTAGATTTCATAAATTAAATAAACTTGATTTTTTAAAGAAGATTCATGCGTTATTTGAAAATCACCCGAGTTTATATTATGGCTGTAATTGAGCCGAGCTTTAGGCTTTTCGAGCCAAGTCGGTTCGAAATTTTTTTCCAGTAAAAAATTTGAGCTCGAACTACTAAAAAATTGCGTTTTTCATTTTATATTTTGTTTTATTATAAAGTTAGATTTGTTAACAAAAAGAAAAAATAAAAAAAATATATGTAACTCGTACACTACAATATATGAGTTACATATAAGTAACTTTATAGGTTACAGATACGTAAATTCGTGATCTACATATTTTTATTAATTTTTTTTTGTTTATAACAATTCTAAATAATTATTAAAAATCATAAATTTTTTTTAAAAATTGATTGGTTAGTATGAGTTTTCTTAGTTATTTTTCCAAAGTAAGTAGTTTTGTTTTAGGCCCTCCCCTATATATATATATATATATATATATATATATATATATATATATATATATATATATATATATATATATATAACTTGAGTTTTATGTATAAGTGTACGTTTTTAATTAATAATCTTTTGTCGTTAGTTTCATATAAGAAAAGCTGCTTTTGTCGTTAGCTTAATGCCCTAATAGTTATCTCATTAACTTCTTTATGAGAGGTCATAAGTTCGAGTATGATTCGAGACATATTTGTTGAGATAAGGTAATAGGTTTACTGTGTCTCAAAGTTCTGGATTTTGTAATTTTCGAAACGATAATTTAGAAGAGATTTAACTTTAAGGGTTTATAATTGATTTTTAAACTGAGCTTTATGTGAAATATAAGATTTTAATAATCTTTCTTCGTTAGTTTCATATAAAAAAATATGTTTTTATCGTTAGCATAATTGTTATACTGTTAACTTCTCTATGAGAGGTGATAGATTCGAGTACGAGCTGATACGTATTTGTTTAGACAATATTAGAGTTTTACCCAGTTGTGAGTTTCTCTTTGGGTGGGCTCGAGCGTACATTCCATAATATCAAATAACTCAAATCCGAAGAAACGATTAAAATGCCATCCTGAGTATCATCGTACCAAGCCGCTAAAAAAACGAAAATTTGCTTTTTTCCAAGGAGACAATTTCGAAAAGCCAAGGAACCTCGTATTGGTTAAAAAGTCACTAAATTAAAAATATACCTGAGAGGCGTGAGATTCACATGGACCTTTATGTCAAGGATCTTTAAAGTCTTCCTTTTTTTTATTTTTCAACTCCTTTCTTTCCCTTTATATTCTTCCTTTTTCATTTTTTTCGTGCTCTTTTTTTTGAGAAAAGGAAGAAAAAGGATTTTAAATATATGACATTTTATTCTTGCTTCATAAGCATCAAAAGGGTCGATTAAGGGTGAAATTGTTCACTTTTCTTAATTAAATCCCATGAGAGTATTGAGTCCATTTAATCAACACAAACTCAACTAAGTTTAGAACAAATCACAAACTAAAACCGACAATCTTTAAAGTTAAAAAGAGCAAGAACTAAAAACACAAAGTTAAAAAAAACAAACGGTCTTCTTTTAACAGACTGCAGAGGTTTTGTTCAAACTCTTATGCTACAGAGATACGCAGATATGATACGCAAACTGTAGAAATTTTATCTCTGAAAAAACAAACGCCACCTAAGTAGCCATGAACATATCCAAGCACTTCTCGGTTGCAAGCCCGTTGTTCCAAAATGTTTCATAGTATTCCGCGTAAGTAAACTGTCTGTACTTAGCAGGCTCATCATCGGTTACCAGTTCTGGGGCAGGACCGATCACCGCATCAGGTGACGGGCAGTAAAACGTCGGTATAGATATCCGTTCTTCATCAAAGTTCACCACAGCTCTATGCAAAACGCTCTTGTACTTATCATTGCTCATCACCTTCATATTTACAACAATATATATTGACATCAACTGCATGAGTAGTCTAACAGGAAAAAAAAGATTGAAAGATTTGCCATATAAATACCTGAATTTGATCACCGATGTTGATGATGAACGTGTTTGGAACCGGATCGACCGCAATCCAGTGACCCTTTCTCAAGACCTGGAGACCGGGGATATGATCTTGAAGAAGAATCGTGATGAGGTTAAGATCGGTGTGTGCAGGCAACCCGTAAGTCAAATCGGGTTGTGGGCATGGCGGGTAGTAATTCAAGGCCATATGCTGGCCGTGCTTCCCCAATTGTCGGCTAAGGTAGTCTTTATCGAGCCCTAAGCTCTCTGAAATGGCCTCGATCACCTGTAGTGCCAACCCTCTTAAGCTCCAGCAATACTCCGCCACATGATCCCGGAACGACGCCGGGTTGGTGGGCCATTCATGGCTGTAATCTTGGAGCGGGTAACAATGGAGTCTCAAGAAATCTCTCCAATTAGCAACCTTTTCTGTACGTATGTTGAAGCTGGTGGATAGTCTTGTGGTTTTGGAGGGATCGTCCGAGTAAATCTTGAGTCTTTCTTCTTCCGGCAGTTTAAAGAACTCTCTAGTGACTTGCATCATGTTGGCTATGGTGGATTCGGGTACCGAATGGCTTTTGACCTGGAAGAAACCATACTCGTGGCAAGCTCGGCCAATTTGGTCGACAACATCAGCACGATTGGGACCGTGCAGATGGTTAAGGTCAATGAGAGGGATTGAATCATGATAAACATCTTTGAGATTGGGACGTTGGGAGATTGGACGGATGTAGTTTGAGGGGACTTGACCGATTTTGTCAGATGTAACAAGGTCGCTAACCAGTAATCTTTTGGAGGTGGTAGCCATTGTTGAGATATATGAGCTGAATAGACCAGTAGATATAGCCATGGAACCTCAGGCATTAAGCCGCCGCATTACATACAGTGTGATTTAGCTCACCCGTTCATGTTTTTAGCTAAGTACGTAATTTGGGGATCCGTTTTTAATTTAATTAATGGTCACACGTTAGTGATGTTTTAAAATTTTTTTTTATTTAAGTATTTATATCTATTATATTTTATCATGGGCGGAGTGTATATAAATATAAGTATAAATATATAATATAATATAAGCGCATGTGAAATGTGGGAATTTTGTTGGTGTGAGGAAAGCATTACTAGCAGTATTTTAAGATTGCGTCGATGGATGTCGGCATTATATGACAACATTCCAAACTCTTCACCTAAACATGAGCTTTTTTTTTTTTTTTAGGAAAACTGATAGGATTTATACTTTTATAGGTTATTTCTGAAATTAAACTTAAAAACCAGGCAAGTCACATTAGAAGAAAAGGTAACTAATGGGACAAAGGCTGTAGCGACGACTCATGGTCGTTCCTATAAGTTGAGCTATAGCGACGACATGTCGTCGCTATAACTCATGGCGAAAAGGGCGCGTTTGACCGAAATATTGGCGGTTTTGGGAAAAATCTATAGCGACTAAAGGTCGTCGCTATAGCCGAAAATTATTAAATTTTTCATTTTTTTATTTCTTTTTATCAGATGGAAGATGGTTAAAAAATTAAAAAAAATTGAATTACCTATTGCGACGTGTCGTCGCTATAGGTTAGGAAGAAGACAAAAGTGCTTTTCATCAGTGCAATTAATGCGCGCAGCGGTTTCGATGTTGCCCTATAGCGACGACGGGTTTATATACCCAAAAATTCACGCAGACCCCATTTTCGCAGATTTCTTCAATTCTCTTGTTCTTCACCATACTTAGCGGCAATTTTGGGTTTTTAAGGGTCTTTGGAGGCGATTTTACGGCTAAGGGGTGTTTGAAATCTTCTCATTTGTATAGGTATGTGGTTTTTGTTAAATCTATCATTTTTTGTTGTTTTTTCATTGATTTGCAAGTTTTTATGGATTTGTAAGATTTTAGGTTTGATTTGGTTCTTGAAGATTGTTGGATCCTTCTCATTTTTTCGTAAGTATGGTTTTTTTGTGTAATTTTTATTATTTTTTTTATTAACGTATTTATTAACAGATTTCTTATTTTTTTCATATTTTTTTTTGCATTGTATGTGATGATATGAAGTTGATTTCGTGTTGAAGCTTTCTTGGAACTTATTCGACATAGGTATGTTGAATTTTCAATTTTAATATGTGTTTATGTATTGTTTTGAAATGTTTTGTGTTAATGATGGGATATTAGTATAGTTTTGTTGATGATACACATTTGTTTGCGTATGTTGTATATTTATGTTTATGTTATGTGTGTATGTTAGAAAATATCAAGTTAAATGATTTGAGCTAAATTAAGATATGAATTGATGTATGTGTGTAAGTCTATGTTTATGTAATGTGTATATGTTTAATTTATGTTAACTTAAGGTTAGAATTTGTATATGTATTTTTATGTTTGGATCTTTGTTTTTGGATCTTTGAATATGTTTAGCCATGTGTATGTGTATTTTTCAAATTGGGATATAATTAGAATTACAATATGTATTTTGAATATGTTTATAAGTATTTTTGAATATGTTTAGACATGTTTGTGTATTGTGTATGTTAATAAAGCTTCATTATTGTTTATGTTTATACAAAAGTTTAATGTTTTGAATTGTAAATGTATGATTGTATTATTTAGTTGTTGAAACACATTTGTATGCATATGTTTAGGTATGTTGTATGAGTTGTTTATGTTTCATTTGTAACATTGACTTTTGATAAGTATGTTTATGTTTATGTGTTTATAAATTTCATCTAGATATGCATGTTTAGGTTTATGTGATAAATGAATTTCATTTGTATGCATATGTTTAGGTATGTTGTATGTATTGTTTATGTTTCATTTGTAACATTGACTTTTTATAATTATGTTTATATTTATGTGTTTATAAATTTCATTTAGATATGCATGTTTAGGTTTATGTGTTGATAACTAACATGGAAGTTGATAAAAGTTGGATAAAATTACGAAACTGGAGATGTCCGGATTTTTTTAAACGATCTTAAGAAGTTTATGGACATTGCTGTCACACCCCGAGCCGGCGGGATAGGATCGGTTGTCCCGTCGGGCGGAAGGTTCCCGAGGCGCGATATCGTGAGTGATAATCGGATTGATCAGATTGTTATATTGCACATGATACATAAATGAGAAATGCTAAACATGATAGAATTACAAGGTTAAATTACATCAGTATTGTTTATAATTTAACAATGTAAATCTACTATTAACATCATAAGTTTTCTATCTTGTATGTACACAAGATATACAAAATGGTATGTGTATGATGTCTTCAAAGGTATGCAGGTCCAAAAATACTAAGTCTTCTAACTGAAGTCCTAGTCCAGAAGTAATGACTTCCTAATTGACCTGTTCGTCACCTGAGAAGTCATGCAAAAAGATCAAGTCAACACATGGTTGGTGAGTTCATATAGTTTTATGATTTGTAAATGTTTTGAAAATCCTCTTTGGTAAAGACCCAAACCTCATTAACACCACATGTAATATCCACATCGGTATGCTTATATATAGGGCATATGTAAGGGACAAGCCCTAGCCAACATCCCACCACATACTAATATGCATATGACACTGCTGGTAATGATAATTAGGCATTTTTACCCTTAACACCATTCCATAAGTTCTTCTGTTATTGTCCCTGTGTTTACAATCAATTGAAATCCATGTTGATTTCACAAGTTCATCACACAAGATGATCAACCACAGTAATTGTATAAACAGTTATAAATGTTTAAGTAAATAAATAAATAAACATTTAATAAAATCTAAGTCCTAATGATTGGGGCCTTTGGTCAACTCGAGTAGCCTAGTCTGTCAATCAAGGTACTTAGTAGTGAAGGAGAGCTGTAAATCTCATCAAACATGTGACATATAATCAATCAGTCTAGCTAGGACATCTTTTGATATATAGGCTTTCATAGTTCTTTAGACCGTCCATAGTTCTTTAGTTCTTTAGTTCTTTGACACATGTTATCTTTGAGCATTTCCCAGATTTCCCCTTAAAATAGTTCTTTGCACTTAGTTCTTCCAAATAGATCGTTAGTTCTTTGACAACACACCCTTGCAATAGTTCTTTGAAAATAGATCGTTAGTTCTTTGAGAATAGACCGTTAGTTCTTTGAAATAGACCTTTGCAAATAGTCCTTTGAAAATAGTTCTTTGTTGATATCTTTAGTTCTTTGAAAATAGTTCTTTGAAATAGTTCGTTAGTACATAACAGTTACCTAAACATGAGCCTAGGATAACAATTGTACATGTAAAACATATAAAAGCATCCAAATAAACAGTTTACATAAACAATTTACGCATGCTTCTCAGCCCCGCGTTTTAAAACAAAAATGTTTAGAAAAGGGGCAATGAACTCACCTTGTTGCTGTTGAGTTGACTTAGCTTAAACAAAAGACTGCACGCGCTCTGTATTGTAATTTGGTTTGTTTTCACGCTCCTGTATTGATTTAACGTTGTTAAGACTCGTAAGTATAAGTTTGTAGAATTTTGTGTGTGTAGATATATGTGTTAGCCCTAAAGTTGGCTAACACGCGTAAGACTTGGTCATGATCCCTGTTCGGTCCCATATGTTTGATTCAAGTTAATGACCTTGTAAGTTATCATATTGTCATTAGTTATATGCCATTTGCTTTGATGAAAGACTTAGTGCTTAGTTTCCAACTCGTCTTTGTTGATTTTGTACGTTTTGAACATTTATCGCATAATTATTGATTAATTAAGCAAACATTCTTTTGGCATATCTTATTTTGATCTTATGAAATGTGGTGAACTCATGTGGGCTAAATCATGGCATATGGACCGAACATTGTGACCAAGTTACTTGTTGGGCCTTTGTGTGGCAAGTTGGGCCTTGCTAAATGGAGCTGAAACAATGATGGGCCTAAAGATTGGACTGTTGGCCTTAAATGGTGGCCTTGGGCCAAAATCTGTGGGCCAAAGGATGATTTTACTGGGCCCCTTGAATCCCATCAAGGCCTGCAGTAAAATAGAGTATGGGCCAACCTGGGCCTGGTTCATTTGGGCTGAAATCGGTCGTGGGCCTATTTTGTCCTTAGTTACTTACTAAACATGGGCCAAACAAGATTTTTGAGGTTATTTATTGGGCCTACTATAGGTTCTGGGCTGGAACAATAGGGTTGGGCCGAGATATTATTGGGCCTAGGTAGTATGAGGTTGGGCCCACCCTGGGCCAACCAGAACACCTTTGGGCCTGATGTTGGGCTTGATGGAAACCACTTGGGCCCCTTAGAGTTTGTGGTTTAGTCTTTTGAGCCTAAATGGCTATATCACTGACTTTGGGTCTTTCTAATGATTGTTGGGCTAAGAAATCACAGTGGAACAAGTATGGGCCAAACGAAACTGAACTGGGCCTAGACCGCTTCTAGTGGGCCTGTTGTAAACGGCTTGGGCCCATTAGGGTTTATATTTGATGCTTCTTGGCCGTTTATGTTTTTCCCCCCCTTGTTCATCCTTAACCAACTGAATATGCTTGGACAATGGCCTTCATGGTTGGATAGGGTTTGTTACTGTCGAATGAGCTGCCTTATTCGGCTAAGGCTAGGCCGAATGAAGTGAAGTGGCTAATGTGGTGATGGCTCCGAATGAGGATACTGGCGAATGGCTAAAGCTCGAATGGACTGAGGGTCGAATGAGGCTGCTGGGCGAAGGAGGCTGGCGAATGAAGTGAGGCTCGAATGAAGGCCCTACTGGTCGAATGGAGCCTCTTTCGGCTGTAGCCATTCGCGGCCCTGGGCCACCCATTCGGCCGGGGTTTGCTCAGCCACCCATCAGCTTCATTTCGGGGTTTCAAAGGTGGTGGTGGTTAAGGGTGGTTCTCGTGGTTCTATGGTTTGAAAAGGAGGGTTTTAGAACCGGTTTTTACACAAGGGCCGACTAGGTGGGTGAAAACCCTAGTTTTCGTGACTTTCTCATGCTTATACCTCGAGATCTAGTGAGTAACAGCTCCGATCTGTTGTACTTTCTTGTAGAGCTCGTCGAGGGCTTCGCGTGGGCGCAAGAATCACTGATTTTCGTTAAGAAATGAGAAAGTTATGAAGAAAAGAAGATTGGTGGAGGCTAGGGTTTTCAAAACCGGATTGGGGTGTTTTTGTGGGGAAGATGAAGTGGGAAATGAGGGATTTCAACTCATTTAAGGGTATTTATACCCCGAGGGTGTTCGGGTTCGTTTTCGTTGCTCGGTTCGCATATTCGTTACGTTTCCGGAAAATTACGCGTAATTTAAATGGTTTTAAATAAAAAGAGTTTAATTTAATTATTTTGATGAGTTTCAAAATTGTAAAATGTTATTTATTTTATTTTATTAAATTACTTTCGTTCGTGTCGTGTTTTCGTTTTCGTTTCGTCAGATCGCGTCACCTTCGCGCGTAATTCGTTCGAATCGTCACCCGAACGAACACGACGATGGTTTTGTTTTCTGACTTTTGTTTTCTACTTTTCAGTCATTATTTCAGAACTCTAAACTCACAGATATGTTTTTGTGAATCGTCACTCACGCAAACACACTGTCAGTTCGTTATTCTGAAATAACACTGTAATTGTGTTTAGATTGTGTTTCCTCACTGTCGGACTCAACTAAACATCCTGTTTTCACATTGTTCTTGTACTGACTTGTCGGTCATCTGATTCCTGTCAGTTGTGGACATCAGATCGCAACCGATTTGTTTCTGAGTATTGTTTGAGCATCGTTGTTTCTCGTGACTTGTTGTGTTAACTGTAATTAAGTTTTCACTTAATAAATGTAACAAATGTTCCAAATGTACGTTGTACTTAATGTATTTAAGTTTATACGAAAATACGTACAACGATTTCTTGTATTTAAGATCTTGTTAATTCAAGTACTGTTTAAAATCATATAAGTACACATAGTTACTGTAGAAAGTACACGTACCGTACGGACTTGCCGGACGTTCTGGTACTTGCTGTTACAGTCTCTCCTTGTTAAAGAAATTTCGTCCCGAAATTTAAGAGTTGTTATCGGTTACAGTGTCTTCTTCAAATAGTTGGGGATACTTTAACTTCATGTGATCTTCACGTTCCCAAGTAAACTCGGGTCCGCGTCTTGAATTCCAACGAACCTTTACAATGGGGATACGGCTTCGCCTTAGTTGTTTAACCTTGCGATCCATAATCTCTAAAGGTTCTTCGATGAAGTGCAACTGTTCATCAACTTGAATCTCTTCGAGTGGGATGACGAGTGATTCGTCAGCAAGGCATTTCTTTAAGTTCGAAACGTGAAACACGTCATGCACACCACTGAGTTCATCTGGTAAGCTCAATCTGTACGCCACAGGACCAATACGTTCGATGATCTCGAACGGTCCCACGTATCGTGGTGTTAGTTTGCCTTTCTTCGCGAATCGAACTACACCTTTCCAAGGGGAAACCTTCAACATAACACGATCACCCACTTGGAATTCCAACGGCTTGCGCCGTTTATCAGCATAGCTCTTTTGTCTACTTCGCGTTGCTTGTAATCTTTGTTGTATTTGGGCTATCTTGTCTGTGGTTTCTTGTATAAGTTCTGGCCCAGTGATACGATTATCTCCTACTTCTGACCAACAGATCGGTGACCGACATTTTCGACCATAAAGAGCCTCGAATGGGGCACAACCGATGCTGCTGTGATAACTGTTGTTGTAGGAGAACTCGATTAGTGGCAAATGAAAATCCCAATTACCACCGAAATCTA
This sequence comes from Mikania micrantha, assembly GCA_009363875.1. Classification (NCBI taxonomy): domain Eukaryota; kingdom Viridiplantae; phylum Streptophyta; class Magnoliopsida; order Asterales; family Asteraceae; genus Mikania; species Mikania micrantha. The sequence continues at coordinate 12,029,861 of CM018693.1, read as the reverse complement.
GAACACAAGTTCTCAACATGTCCTCTAGGGTTTGAATTGTACGTTCGCTTTGACCGTCCGTTTGTGGATGGTAAGCTGTACTCAAATTTAACTGTGTCCCTAAAGATTTCTGTAGTGATTTCCAGAACCTTGAAGTAAATCTGCTGTCTCTATCAGAAATAATTGACAATGGCACACCATGGCGTACCACTATCTCGTTGATGTACAATCTTGCCAGTTTATCCATCGTGAAGGTTTCACACATCGGCAAGAAATGAGCAGATTTTGTTAAACGGTCGATGATTACCCAGATTGTATCGTGACCACTGGAAGTGCGGGGTAGCTTGGTAATGAAGTCCATAGCTATTTGTTCCCACTTCCAGAGTGGAATTTCTGGTTGTTCCAGTAAACCTGAGGGTTTCTGGTGTTCTGCCTTTACTTTAGCACACGTAAGGCATCGACCAACATACTCAGCTATGTCCTTCTTCATACCCGGCCACCAACAAAATGCACGCAAGTCTTGATACATTTTATCAGCACCAGGATGTACGGAGTACTTGGTCTTGTGTGCTTCGTCGAAAATAAGCTTTCTTAACTCATCTACTGCAGGAATCCAGATACGATCCTTGAAGTAAACAAGTCCATCAGGTTTTGTTTCCAAATGTTTCTCCGCACCGCAGTCAAGTTCCTTCTTCAAGTTTTCTTGTTCAATCACCTCCTGTTGTGCCTGCATGATCTTGTCGTGTAAGCTTGTCTGCACAGTCATTCCCATTGCTCTAACGCGCAAGGGTTTGACCCGTTCCTTCCGGCTCAAGGCATCCGCAACAACGTTTGCCTTGCCCGGATGGTACTTGATCACACAATCGTAATCGTTCAGAAGTTCAACCCAACGGCGTTGTCGCATGTTGAGTTCCTTCTGATCAAAAATATGTTGCAAACTCTTGTGATCAGTAAATATGGTACACTTGGTTCCATATAAGTAATGTCTCCAAATCTTTAGTGCGAAGATTACAGCTCCCAGTTCAAGATCATGAGTAGTGTAATTCTTCTCATGAACTTTTAACTGTCTCGATGCATAAGCGATAACTTTGTCCCGTTGCATCAGTACACAACCAAGTCCCTGATGGGATGCATCACAATAAACGACAAAGTCATCACATCCTTCCGGGAGTGATAGAATTGGAGCATTACATAACTTTTGCTTCAATGTCTGAAAAGCATCTTCTTGTTTCTGTTCCCAGACAAACGGTTCACTCTTCTGAGTTAACTTAGTGAGAGGCAAGGCTATCTTAGAAAAGTTCGAGATGAACCTCCTATAATAACCTGCCAATCCCAGAAAAGACCGTATCTCCGTCGGTGTTTTCGGAGTGTCCCAGTTCTTTATTGCTTCAATCTTGGCGGGATCTACATGTATTCCTTCACTGTTGACTACATGTCCCAAAAATTGAACTTGTCTTAGCCAAAATTCACATTTAGAGAACTTGGCATAAAGTTTCTGTTCGGTCAACAGTTCCAAGATCTTTCTGAGATGTTGCTCGTGCTCTGCTTTGCTCTTGGAATAAATCAGTATGTCATCGATAAATACAATAACAAACTGATCTAAATACGGCTTGCACACTCGGTTCATGAGATCCATGAAAACCGCTGGTGCGTTTGTTAATCCGAAAGGCATCACCAGGAATTCGTAATGCCCGTATCTAGTTCGGAATGCCGTCTTCGGTATGTCTTCATCTTGAACTCTAAGTTGATGATAACCAGACCGCAAGTCGATCTTAGAGAAGTACTGAGCTCCTTGCAGTTGGTCAAACAAATCATCAATCCTCGGCAACGGATACCGATTCTTGATGGTTAGTTTGTTCAGCTCTCTGTAATCTATGCACATTCTGAACGATCCGTCTTTCTTCTTCACGAACAAGACCGGAGCTCCCCAAGGCGAGTAACTCGGTCTAATGAATCCTTTGTCCAATAATTCCTGCAACTGGTTTGATAATTCCTGCATCTCTGAAGGTGCTAGCCGATAAGGAGACTTAGCAACAGGAGTTGCTCCAGGAACTAAGTCGATTCGGAACTCTACCGGTCGCATCGGAGGCAAACCTGGTAGGTCTTCAGGAAATACTTCTAGATATTCTCTTACTACCGGTACGTCTTGTATCTTCTTCTTGTCTTTCTCCTTTTCCACTACGTGAGCCAGGAAGGCTACACACTGCTTCTGTAAACACTTACGCGCCTTTATGCAAGAAATGATTTTGACACTTCTTTTTGCTTGATCCCCTCTGACTTCCAATACACGATCATCGGGCAATGGAATTCGAAGCAGCTTTTCAGAACAGACAACTTCCACTCGGTTAGAGGAAAGCCAATCCATTCCAACAATGATGTCGAAACTACCCAACTCCATCGGTATCAAATCGATAGAAAATGTATGACCATTCAGTGTCAATGGGCAATTTCTGTGAACTGTACTAACTGTGATCTGTTTTCCGTTAGCTACTTCTATAATGTAAGGGGAGTCTAACTGTTCTTCTATGGAATCTAATTGGCATGCAAAATCGGCAGAGATAAAACTCTGATCCGCACCAGTGTCAAATAGAACAGATGCATAAAAGTCATGTAAGAGAAACGTACCAGTGACCACATTTGGGTCCTGGCGGGCTGCTGGTGCTCCAATCGCAAAAGCTCTTCCACGAGGAGCTTGAACTGCCTGCTGAGCCTTCTTAGGGCAGTTCTTTGCAAAGTGGCCTTGTTCGCCACAGTTGAAGCATCCACCATTGTTCTGATTAGCAGGTGGAGGGAGAGCCAAAGCAGCATTGTTGGCTGCTTGTTTTGGTGTCATCCGACAGGTTTGGACCCAATGGCCCTTTCTTCCACATCCCGTGCAGTGTTTGCAGGGAGTGTCGGCAGCATGGTGATACTGACATTTGGCACACAAAGGATATGCACCGTTGTAGGGTCTCTTGTTGGGGTTTGTTGGTGCAGCTGTTACTTGTTGAAGAGGGGTGGCCATCGTGTAGTTCTTGATGACCTTTTGTTTCTTCTTGGGTTGATGATGAGGTCTCTTTGATGACTCTTCCTTGTTCTTGCCAGCATCAGCCTCTTTCTTTAACACTCCAGAGGCAACCATCAGATCAGTGAGTTTCCCAGACAGTCTCACTGCTGACTCGACAGTGGTTGGGTTGGCTGAAACAACCATACCCTGAATACAGGCGGGAAGTCCACCTACATACCTGTCGATCCTCTTTTCTAGAGTCAGTACCATGTCTGGCACCAAAGCAACCAACTCGTGATAACGAGTAGTGTACCCCATGTGATCAGCCCCTTTCATCACATGGTTGGATAACTCCATTTCCAACTTCTGCAGTTCATTCTTGGGGCAGAATTCTGTTCTCAGTAACGCCTTGAAGTCCTCCCATGGCATTGCCATAGCTTCTTCTCTACCTCTAGCGTTGATCTGACCATTCCACCAGGTTAGAGCCCGCTTGTTGAATGTTCCAGCAGAGTAGCGGACTTTATGATGCTCTGGACAGCTGCAGAGGTCCAGAGTAGCCTCAATCTTTTCAATCCATTGGATTAATCCAACGGCTCCTTCAGACCCACTAAAACTGGGTGGTTTACATCCTACAAAAGACTTGTAGGAGTAATGTGATGAATCTCCAGTATTCCCACTGGCTTCTCCCGATGTGTTGCCAGTGTTGAGGATCTCATTACGAAGACGAAGGAACATCTCCGGTATGGCTTCTTTCATCTGGTTTGTCATCTGGCCACTCAGTAACGTCACCAAAGCGATGGTGGTAGGATCCAGTATGGGAGTCGTTCCTGAACCTGATGCCTCTGTGATCAGTGGAGGAGGAGGTGGAGGCGGTGGAGGAGGTGGCGGTGGTGAATCTTCTGGTGATGGTGTCGAGGAATGTGGAGCCAAACCTAGAGGCGGCAACGATGGAGTCTGTCTGCGCGGCGGCATTCTGATCATAACCAAAGTAATATTGGTTAGTGCAATGATCGAATGCAGAAGACATAATGCAATAAGTCTTAATCTTAAGTTCTCTACATGCAGGGTCCCTAGGTTATAGTCTAGGCCAAACCGTTTATATAAATGACCTATATTTCTCTATAACCTGGCTCTGATACCAATCTGTCACACCCCGAGCCGGCGGGATAGGATCGGTTGTCCCGTCGGGCGGAAGGTTCCCGGGGCGCGATATCGTGAGTGATAATCGGATTGATCAGATTGTTATATTGCACATGATACATAAATGAGAAATGCTAAACATGATAGAATTACAAGGTTAAATTACATCAGTATTGTTTATAATTTAACAATGTAAATCTACTATTAACATCATAAGTTTTCTATCTTGTATGTACACAAGATATACAAAATGGTATGTGTATGATGTCTTCAAAGGTATGCAGGTCCAAAAATACTAAGTCTTCTAACTGAAGTCCTAGTCCAGAAGTAATGACTTCCTAATTGACCTGTTCGTCACCTGAGAAGTCATGCAAAAAGATCAAGTCAACACATGGTTGGTGAGTTCATATAGTTTTATGATTTGTAAATGTTTTGAAAATCCTCTTTGGTAAAGACCCTAACCTCATTAACACCACATGTAATATCCACATCGGTATGCTTATATATAGGGCATATGTAAGGGACAAGCCCTAGCCAACATCCCACCACATACTAATATGCATATGACACTGCTGGTAATGATAATTAGGCATTTTTACCCTTAACACCATTCCATAAGTTCTTCTGTTATTGTCCCTGTGTTTACAATCAATTGAAATCCATGTTGATTTCACAAGTTCATCACACAAGATGATCAACCACAGTAATTGTATAAACAGTTATAAATGTTTAAGTAAATAAATAAATAAACATTTAATAAAATCTAAGTCCTAATGATTGGGGCCTTTGGTCAACTCGAGTAGCCTAGTCTGTCAATCAAGGTACTTAGTAGTGAAGGAGAGCTGTAAATCTCATCAAACATGTGACCTATAATCAATCAGTCTAGCTAGGACATCTTTTGATATATAGGCTTTCATAGTTCTTTAGACCGTCCATAGTTCTTTAGTTCTTTAGTTCTTTGACACATGTTATCTTTGAGCATTTCCCAGATTTCCCCTTAAAATAGTTCTTTGCACTTAGTTCTTCCAAATAGATCGTTAGTTCTTTGACAACACACCCTTGCAATAGTTCTTTGAAAATAGATCGTTAGTTCTTTGAGAATAGACCGTTAGTTCTTTGAAATAGACCTTTGCAAATAGTCATTTGAAAATAGTTCTTTGTTGATATCTTTAGTTCTTTGAAAATAGTTCTTTGAAATAGTTCGTTAGTACATAACAGTTACCTAAACATGAGCCTAGGATAACAATTGTACATGTAAAACATATAAAAGCATCCAAATAAACAGTTTACATAAACAATTTACGCATGCTTCTCAGCCCCGCGTTTTAAAACAAAAATGTTTAGAAAAGGGGCAATGAACTCACCTTGTTGCTGTTGAGTTGACTTAGCTTAAACAAAAGACTGCACGCGCTCTGTATTGTAATTTGGTTTGTTTTCACGCTCCTGTATTGATTTAACGTTGTTAAGACTCGTAAGTATAAGTTTGTAGAATTTTGTGTGTGTAGATATATGTGTTAGCCCTAAAGTTGGCTAACACGCGTAAGACTTGGTCATGATCCCTGTTCGGTCCCATATGTTTGATTCAAGTTAATGACCTTGTAAGTTATCATATTGTCATTAGTTATATGCCATTTGCTTTGATGAAAGACTTAGTGCTTAGTTTCCAACTCGTCTTTGTTGATTTTGTACGTTTTGAACATTTATCGCATAATTATTGATTAATTAAGCAAACATTCTTTTGGCATATCTTATTTTGATCTTATGAAATGTGGTGAACTCATGTGGGCTAAATCATGGCATATGGACCGAACATTGTGACCAAGTTACTTGTTGGGCCTTTGTGTGGCAAGTTGGGCCTTGCTAAATGGAGCTGAAACAATGATGGGCCTAAAGATTGGACTGTTGGCCTTAAATGGTGGCCTTGGGCCAAAATCTGTGGGCCAAAGGATGATTTTACTGGGCCCCTTGAATCCCATCAAGGCCTGCAGTAAAATAGAGTATGGGCCAACCTGGGCCTGGTTCATTTGGGCTGAAATCGGTCGTGGGCCTATTTTGTCCTTAGTTACTTACTAAACATGGGCCAAACAAGATTTTTGAGGTTATTTATTGGGCCTACTATAGGTTCTGGGCTGGAACAATAGGGTTGGGCCGAGATATTATTGGGCCTAGGTAGTATGAGGTTGGGCCCACCCTGGGCCAACCAGAACACCTTTGGGCCTGATGTTGGGCTTGATGGAAACCACTTGGGCCCCTTAGAGTTTGTGGTTTAGTCTTTTGAGCCTAAATGGCTATATCACTGACTTTGGGTCTTTCTAATGATTGTTGGGCTAAGAAATCACAGTGGAACAAGTATGGGCCAAACGAAACTGAACTGGGCCTAGACCGCTTCTAGTGGGCCTGTTGTAAACGGCTTGGGCCCATTAGGGTTTATATTTGATGCTTCTTGGCCGTTTATGTTTTTCCCCCCCTTGTTCATCCTTAACCAACTGAATATGCTTGGACAATGGCCTTCATGGTTGGATAGGGTTTGTTACTGTCGAATGAGCTGCCTTATTCGGCTAAGGCTAGGCCGAATGAAGTGAAGTGGCTAATGTGGTGATGGCTCCGAATGAGGATACTGGCGAATGGCTAAAGCTCGAATGGACTGAGGGTCGAATGAGGCTGCTGGGCGAAGGAGGCTGGCGAATGAAGTGAGGCTCGAATGAAGGCCCTACTGGTCGAATGGAGCCTCTTTCGGCTGTAGCCATTCGCGGCCCTGGGCCACCCATTCGGCCGGGGTTTGCTCAGCCACCCATCAGCTTCATTTCGGGGTTTCAAAGGTGGTGGTGGTTAAGGGTGGTTCTCGTGGTTCTATGGTTTGAAAAGGAGGGTTTTAGAACCGGTTTTTACACAAGGGCCGACTAGGTGGGTGAAAACCCTAGTTTTCGTGACTTTCTCATGCTTATACCTCGAGATCTAGTGAGTAACAGCTCCGATCTGTTGTACTTTCTTGTAGAGCTCGTCGAGGGCTTCGCGTGGGCGCAAGAATCACTGATTTTCGTTAAGAAATGAGAAAGTTATGAAGAAAAGAAGATTGGTGGAGGCTAGGGTTTTCAAAACCGGATTGGGGTGTTTTTGTGGGGAAGATGAAGTGGGAAATGAGGGATTTCAACTCATTTAAGGGTATTTATACCCCGAGGGTGTTCGGGTTCGTTTTCGTTGCTCGGTTCGCATATTCGTTACGTTTCCGGAAAATTACGCGTAATTTAAATGGTTTTAAATAAAAAGAGTTTAATTTAATTATTTTGATGAGTTTCAAAATTGTAAAATGTTATTTATTTTATTTTATTAAATTACTTTCGTTCGTGTCGTGTTTTCGTTTTCGTTTCGTCAGATCGCGTCACCTTCGCGCGTAATTCGTTCGAATCGTCACCCGAACGAACACGACGATGGTTTTGTTTTCTGACTTTTGTTTTCTACTTTTCAGTCATTATTTCAGAACTCTAAACTCACAGATATGTTTTTGTGAATCGTCACTCACGCAAACACACTGTCAGTTCGTTATTCTGAAATAACACTGTAATTGTGTTTAGATTGTGTTTCCTCACTGTCGGACTCAACTAAACATCCTGTTTTCACATTGTTCTTGTACTGACTTGTCGGTCATCTGATTCCTGTCAGTTGTGGACATCAGATCGCAACCGATTTGTTTCTGAGTATTGTTTGAGCATCGTTGTTTCTCGTGACTTGTTGTGTTAACTGTAATTAAGTTTTCACTTAATAAATGTAACAAATGTTCCAAATGTACGTTGTACTTAATGTATTTAAGTTTATACGAAAATACGTACAACGATTTCTTGTATTTAAGATCTTGTTAATTCAAGTACTGTTTAAAATCATATAAGTACACATAGTTACTGTAGAAAGTACACGTACCGTACGGACTTGCCGGACGTTCTGGTACTTGCTGTTACAATTGCAAAGAACCATGTCAATGGTAAAGGTAAAGGGTATTGCTCGTGTAAAAGTTGTGCAAATTCTAAACGATCACTCCGGAATTTAGCTATAATTTATGCCCACATACATGACCGTGGTTTTCTACAGTCATATACAACATGGGTATATCATGGTGAGAAATATTCCAATGCTTCAGAGATTGAAAGAATGTGGGCTTCGAACGCAGATAATCCTCCACTAACAAATAATGAGATGTTTGATGCACTTGATGATGTCATTGGTGAGCAGAATACATATGACGAAAATGTAAATGAGTATAGAGATGGCTTAGACACGGAGTTTGACGCATTATTTAAGGAGCTTAATACCGAGCTATACCCTAGTTGTAATTGGATGTCTTCCCTAAACTTTTTGGCAAAATTAATGCATATTAAAGTTATTAATAAATGGACTGATAGTTCCTTCGACCAACTTTTAGAGTTTTTAAGAGTTGCATTCCCGAAAGAAAATAAGATTCCAGCCTCCCATTATGAAGCTAAGAAGAAACTGAGAAATATTGGTTTAGGATATCAGTCTATACATTCTTGCATTAATGATTGTGCTCTATTGTGGAAAGAGAATTCTCTTATGCAAAATTGTCCAGTTTGTAATGAGAGCAGATGGGTTGACAAAAACACAAAGGGAAAGAAAGTAGCACAAAAAGTATTGCGTTACTTTCCTTTAACTTTTTCGACGAAGGTTTAGTTCTAGATTCACCGCGAAAGATATGATATGGCATAATACCAGACGCTTAACAAATGGTATGATGCGTCATCCGGTTGATGGGAAGGCATGGCAAGAATTTGATAACAGATATCCTAATTTTGCTAAGGAACCCAGGAACGTTCGTTTGGGTTTGGCTGCAGATGGCTTTAATCCATTTGGTAACATGAGTCAGTGTCACACCCCGAGCCGGCGGGGTAGGATCGGATGTCCCCGTCGGGCGGAAAGTTCCCGGGGCGCGATATCGTGGATGATAATCGGGTTGATCAGATTGTTTACATAGCATCAATGTTAAGAACAACTAAAGCACAATTAGCATTAAGCTAGGATTACAAAGTTAAATTACATTTGTCAATGTTTGGTAATTTAACTAAATAAACCTATCAAAAAGAATTAAATGTTTCTATCTTGTATCTGTACAAGATATCAAAAGAGATTCGTATTAACTACAAAAGATGTGCTTTCAAAAGTCTGCTAGGTCCTCTAGTTGGGCTGCCTAGCATGCAGTCCTGAAGCCTTAGTCTATTCCTGTACGTCACCTGAGAAAGCATGTAAAAGAAAACAAGGTCAACACAAAGGTTGGTGAGTTCATATAGTTTATAAGTTTAAAATAGCTTTTGCAAACCTTTCCAGTAAAACCTTCACCTCATTAGCACCACCTGTATTATCCGACTCGGTATGCTTATATATAGGGCATACCCCTGGGTCGAGCCTACAACCCGCCCAGACGCCATCCCACCACATACTAAGCCGCATAAGACATTGCTGTTAATGATAATTAAGCATTTTACCTACCGTCCATTTCGTTTCCAGTATAGTTTACACATTTTGTTTGTAAGTTTACCCATAGCATCCGAGAGTTTAGCTTGTGAGTCACCAGAATGGACAACTGAATGCCCGAAGGAATTCAGTATCAATCCATACCAGCACTAGGTGTAATTAGCAACTTAGGGGGAGATAGAGGATTTCCATGATGACACAAAGTCAACTAAAGATTACCAATATCGTCCTAGTTACTGATCACGTGTGTAAATAGTTTTGGGAAACACTGCATGGCAAGCACTGAGAGGCCATCAGTCCGTTTCCTTGTTTCAGACCATGAAGGACACCCTATGGCAAACACTGAGAGACCATAGTAGGTGCCTTCTAGTCCCGACTGTGAAGAACACATGAAGGCAAGCACTGAGAGACCAACTATTGTTCTTCAAGTCCCGACTAGGAAGAACACATGAAGGCAAGCACTGAGAGACCAACTATTGTTCTTCCATAGCCAATAGTTTTAGCATAGCATTCAAATAGTCCAGCATTTACGTAACTTGTGCACAAGTACTAGCTTTACAACCGGTAGGGCAAGCACTGAGAGGCCAAACCGTTGTTTCAGCATGGCAATCATATAGCATTCAAGAGTTCATAGTATCCATAGTTTTAAGTTTTCAATATGTATGTATGTATGTATGTATGTATGTATGTATGTATGTATGTATGTATGTATGTATGTATGTATGTATGTATGTATGTATGTATGTATGTATGTATGTATTTAGCATCCTCATGGCATCATAGCATCAATAGTATTTAGTGTTTAACATTTGCATCTAGCATAAACCCATAGCATTAACATGTAGCATAACCTCATAGTATTAGCATTAAGCATAACTCGTAGCATTAGTATTTAGCATAATTCATAGCATTAGTTTGTAGCATAACCACGTAGCATTAGCATTCACAATAGCATCATCAGATAGTAAATACCCTTAGCACTTGGTATTAACACATAGCTTTAGTTTTAGCGGTTTAGCTTATGTCTTTAGCACTTGACATAATCATGTAGCATTAGTATTTATAGCGAACTTATGCCTTTAGCACTTAGCATAATCATATAGCATTAACATCTGTATATAAGAATCGTATAAAAGCATTTTGTTAAATTTAAAACATTTGTTTTAAAATGTATAACATGCTTCTCAGTCCCGAAGTAAAACTCAAAATAGTTTGAAAAGGGACAATGAACTCACCTTGTAGTTGTTGTAGTTGACTTAGCCTAAAACGATAATTGCATGCGCTCTCGATTGTATTTCGTTGTGGTATTCACGATCCTGTATTGATTTCACATTGTTTGTAATTTGTAAGTATAAGTTTGTAGAGAATCGTGTGCGTGTATGTGTTAGCCTTAGTGTTGGCTAACACTCGTGAGTCACGGTAGTCGTTCGGCCCTTGTTTCATGTGTCATAGATTATTGTTACTATGCGTCCTTACGTTGTGTGTTTAGCCTTAGCTCACCCTTGAGTTTGATAATCCTTGTCATAATGTGTAAATCCCTTGTTCGATAAGAGGGTTAGTAAATAACCCAAAACAAACTTGGGGCTATGGTTCCAAGTCCCAAACGTTATTCTTGTTATGTTTAAAACAATTATTACATAGTAATTAAATAACTATGCAACAACCATTGTAAGCATTAAGATTTAAGTTTATGAATTTTATTAATCCATAATTATCACCCCATCACTACCGTTGTAGTAAAGTTATAATTTTCCTCGTGCATGTTATTATTTGAATTTCTTTCAAGAGTTTGTTTCAATTTAACAAATGTGGGCCGAACTAATCGAATGGACCAAACCAACTCAATTGGACCAATTATATATATGGGCTATGTTTGTTTATATTTTAAATCAGCTGGGCCCAATACGTATATGGGCTGAGTATGTGGGCCAAATAATGTTGTTGTGTAGCTAGGTTGTTGGGCCTAACAGTTTACTGGGCCAAGGACATCTGTTGGGCCTGAAAAATTCGCATGGGCTGGAATGGTCACATGGGTCAAATCAGTAGATGGGCCGAATGCATTGGGCCGAGAAGACCTTCTGGGCCAATACATGCTGTTGGGTAATATGGTTGCTGTTGGGCCTGACCCCACGATACTGGGCCTACTGGACTGTGGTTGGGCCACCACCTGCCTTGGGCCGAGTGAATCTAGGTGACGGAATGGAAGTGTTGTATGGTGGTGGTACATGGCCGAATGGCATGTGGCGAAAGAGAGGCGACCTGCGAATGGGTTGAGGTGGCTTGGGTCGAATGGGAGGAGTATGGGGGTGGTCGAATGAGCAGCACCCAGCGAATGAGGGTGGTCGAATAGAGTCAGTCGGTCGGCCATGCTCACCCCTTCTTTCGGACGAATGAGCCTTTCGGCTGGTAGCCACCCAGAAGCATCTAAGGGTCCGAACAAGTGGTTGGTCAAGCTGAGTGGGGGTGTTCTATGGTAGCAGCGTGCAAGAAAATAAGTTTCAAAAGATCTAGGTTCGAGTAGAAAGGTCCTTGACCGGTGGTAAGGGTGGTGGTCAAGAAAAAGGGTGAAAACCCTAATTTTCGTGTACTTGGAGCTCGTTTTTACCTCTGATTCGATGGGTTTCACTCCAGATCTGTTGTACTTTCGTGTAGAGGGTGATGAGAGCTTCGTGTAGGTTCAAGAATGGCTCGATTTCGTTGAGAAACAAGGAAGATATGAGAGATTGAAGGTTCAAAATGGTGAGGAGAAAACAAAACCGGGATTAGGGTTTTCAAATGAGAGAGAAGAAGAGAAAATGAGGAAAATACCCTCATTTAGGGTATTTATACCCCGAGTGAGTTCGGGTTCGTTTTCGTTGCTCGGTTCGCGTACTCGTTACGTTTCCGGCATGTTTCGCGCGTTTTTCGTAGGTTTAATTAAAAAGAAGTTATTTTAACGATTTGTATGTTATTTATTTCTAAAAACTATTTTAAATATCGTCGTATTAATTTATTTGTCGTATTTTAATATTTTTACGCGTTTATTTAATTTGTTCGCGATTTATTAAAACGGTTTCGTTTAATTTCATTTATGATGAGTTTCGAAATTGTAAAATAGAAAATATTTTATTTCCTTGAATTTATAATCGTTCGTATCGTTATTCGTTTTCGTTTCGTCAGATCGCGTCGCCATCGCGCGTATTCGTTCGAATCGTCATTCGAACGAACACGACGATGGTTTTGCTTTCTGACTTTTGTTTTCTACTTTTCAGTCATTATTTCAGAATGTTAATCTTTCTGAATCATTCGTACAGATCGTCACCTATACAAATAACTCGTCGGTTTAGCATTCTGTAACAATAACCGTGTATAGTTTTGTTTTGTTTAACCTCGCATACGTTTACACATAATAGCATATCAATAAGCATTTGTATCACCGTTCCATGTTGTCTGATGTGTTTCTGACTGTTAAACTGTTAAATTTAATCAGATTACAGAAACAATAGCATAATAGTTCAATATCAAGCATCATAATATTAGTAGCATACAATAGTTTACGTGGTTTGTACATGAGTTACTGTGTGTTTACTGTTCAGCTCACTGTTCCGGCGACGTTTCCGGCACAGATGTTACAGTCAGACTTACAGTATATGGCCGGTGGTGTTGACAACATACAATACACCACCTTGGTTATGTATGAAAGAGTCTTCTTTCATGTTAACTTTGCTAATTCCTGGCCCTAAATCTCTTGGAAAGAATATTGATGTTTTCTTAAGGCCTTTGGTGGATGAATTGAAAACGTTGTGGACTGATGGAGTACAAATGAGAGATGCACACACCGAAACCATATTCACGATGCGTGCGGCTCTTTTGTGGACTATTAATGGTTATCCTTGATGTGTTGTAAAACACATCTGTTTTTACATTTGTTTTTATGAAGTTTCTGTACAGTTTTGTTTGGTTTTGGAATCGATTTAGCTGGTGCTTCACAATTTGGTAATTTCATGCTTGCAGGTCATAAACATGCGTATTTGGTGCTAAAGTACAAAGAAACGAGTTTCCGGTAAGACGAGGATGGGCCTGGAAACAGAAAAGCAAAAAAGCTGGATTTCTAAACCCTTCGCGTATCGCGAAGCATTTCTGAAACCCTGTCGCGGTACGCGATAGGAGAAAATGGCCAAATTGACCTTCATTAATCATTTCAGGTTGACCCGATTATTTTGTCGGGTAGCGAGGTCCCTCGCGTAGCGCGAGGGGTTTCTGGGTAACTGTCGCGGTATGCGACGAGGTCTAATTTTCAGAAAATCGAGTTTAACCTAATTAAAACGGCTGGAGGCGAGATTATTGAGGCTTAGACGATCTGAAACGAGTTCTGGACGGCTAGAGGAAGAACGAGAAGGTTGGGAAGACTGAGGATTGAAGGCTTAGGATCAAAGACATCAGGTGTTCAATATTCGGTTTACTTTGTTTCTTTGTTTCTATTTGATTTTCATGTTTCTCCTTTACTTTAAACAGATTATGGATTGTATTCATATGATGTTTCTTGGCTAATCGTGTAGAACTACCTAGGTTTTGAAGATTGCACATGTTTGACAATAGTTTTATCGGTTTTGGATCATTTGTATGTGATGAACTCATGATGTAACAAACTTGGTTTGGATTATTGGATGTTTTATGTGTGTCTATGATTGTTTATGGATTGATGATTTACTCCTCGTGTGCCTTGGTGAATGTCTTTCATATAATAGGTGCATGCTAGATCAATTACTTGTAATGAAGGCACACCCTCGTGCTCTATAACTAACAAGATAGCTTTTGTTGGTCATAGACGATTTTTAACTAAAAATCATTAATTAAGGGAAAATTTGTTGTTTATTGGCCAAAAGGAGCCCAGAGATCCTCCTAAACAGTTAAGTAATGCAAAAATATTAAAAAATTACAAGGCCTTCCCATTCGCGTTCCGGGTAAACATCCAAGTCATGGAGGTGTGAAAAGAAAGCGAGCTGCATCAGAGTTGAATTGGAGCGAAAAAAGTATCTTCTTTGAGTTAGATTATTGGTCTTCCCTTCTTTTAAAACACAATCATGATGTTATGCACGTGGAGAAAAATGTGTGTGAAAGTTTGTTGGGTACTTCACTAATGAATGAAAAATCAAAAGACACGCCTAAAGCAAGACAAGACTTGGAGAAGATGGGTATTCGAAAAAATCTTTGGCTAACTAAGAATAACAACAAGTTTTACCAACCACATGCCCCTTACTCTTTCACACCTACAGATCGAGAACGTTTTTGTAAGTTTATTAGAGAAGTGAGACTACCCAATGGTTTTGGTTCGAACTTTAAAAACAAGGTGCTTCTTAATAATTCAAATATAATCGGGTTAAAGTCTCATGATTATCACATCTTAATGCAACGATTGTTGCCAATAGGTGTACAAGGATGTTTGCCCCCAAATGTTTCAACAGCAATAATTGATCTTTGCACTGTGTTTCAAAAAATTTGTGCACGATCACTTGATGTGAAAGACATGGAGAAAGCTCATAAAGATGTGATCAAGATACTATGTAATTTGGAGTTGATTTATCCTCCAGATTTTTTGACATAATGATTCATTTAGTTATTCAGTTGCCTGAAGAGGCTATTCTTGGTGGGCCTGTGTATATGAGATGGATGTATCCCTTTGAAAGATACATGAAGAAGCTAAATGCATATGTTAGAAATAAAGCCAGACCTGAAGGATCAATAGCAGAGGGCTATGTTGCAGATGAAGCATTGACCTTCTGTTCTATATATCTTGAAGGTATGCAAACCAAATTCAAACGTACTGATAGAAACGCAGATGCTGACATTCCCAAGAGACATCTTCATGTTTTTTCATCACAATGCCGCCCAATTTTAAAGAAGAAAATAATATCACTTTCTGAAGATGTTAGAAAATTATTGGAATGGTTTGTATTAAGCAACTGCGATGAAATTAAAGACTACAAATCGTAAGCGTATTTATTTACTTGGTTAATTTTCATATTAGTTGCTTTAGTAAACTAATCTATAATGTTTGTTAATTGTATAGTGAATTTGAATCTGAATTTCCCGGACGTGATCTAAAAACAGGATTCTCTTCATGGTTTCAATATATTATAGAGTTGAACTATGTAAATAGTTACCCAGTTGTAGTATTTCGTTGTAAATAGTTCAACACATCGGGTAAACGCCTTGTTAAGAAGAATAATATTATGACAATTGATATTAGCCGTGAGTGGTTTGTTAACGAACAATAATACATTTTAGCTGCACAAGCTAAATAAGTGTTTTCTCTCCAAGATCCTTCTCGAACAACCGGTAATTGGAGGGTTGCAGAAAATGTTTATCATCGTAAACTTTGGGAATATCCAAGTATGAGTGGGGTTAATGAAGTAGATATATTACACGACAACCAATCATCTGATTATAACTTAGTTGTTAATGATGAGTTGAATGTCTCGCAAGAAACTCAAGATTTTTGTGACTTAGTAGTCGACTTAGGCCCGTTGCCTATGAGGGCTTTAGATGAAGGTGTGGACGATCAGATTTTCATTGATGATGATGAAGTAGAATACGATGATGAAGAGGAAGAAGAAGATGAAGACGAGGAAGATGAAGATGATGATGATGATGATGATGATGATGATGATGATGATGAAATAGACAAACATTATTGTAATGACGATTTCAAATAAATGTATGATAGTTATTTACTTTTGTTATAATTGTTTACATTTTTTGCTATTTCATTGTTGTATTTTGTAACATCAGTGCCGGAACCGGTGCTGGAACAGTGATCTCTACAGTAACGTGAACAGTAATCAGGTACAAACTGTACGTAATTCAGTGTATTTCATATTCATGTCAAGCATCATTATCATTTTATGTTATCATAACGCAATTTCAGAATTATTTCAGAGAAACAAAGTTCAGAACTATGGTTCATAAGTCAGATAATTATCTGGCGTTACAGAACCATCATGTGATTATTGTTAGGAGTTTATTATGTATAATCGTATGTGAGGCTTTACAGAACAAAACAATACGGATGTCGTTATGTGAATGTTAAATCGACGGATTATTCGTATAGGTGACGATCTGTACGAATATATCTGAAAGTTTAACGTTCTGAATGATGTCCAATAATTAGAAAACCATATTGAAAAGTATAGTTTTCGCCGTGTTAGTACGGGTGACGATTCGAACGAATACGCGCGACGACCGTACGATTCGATTTTAAACTGTAAATTAATTATTTATGAAAATTTAAAATAAATAAAAGATATTTAGTTAATTTATTAGAACGACGAAAAAACCGACGCTTCTACGTGAAACCCAGCTTTCCCCCTCATTTATGATGGCAATGAATGCCACTTCCACCTCCACCTACCAAAATTCAAACCCATTTTCGTTCTCTCTCTCTCTCTCTAGAAACCTCACATTCTCTCTAAGATTTCTTACCCATTTCTCAACGAAATCGTGTGATTTTGGTGTCTAAACAACCCTCATCACTTGTAGATCGTAAAATTACAACAGATCTAAGCTTCCATCCAACAAATTTGAGGTAAAATCCATGATTTTAGTTCGGTTTTTAGGGTTTTTGAAACCCTTTGATCGGCCACTGTTACAATCTATTACACGCCATTCTAACCTTTAGGAATTGCACGAAAACCTGTTAAAATGGTGTAGGAACAAGCACCCTAGTCTTATGTGGTCGATTGGCTTAAAAACCTTGGCTGCCTCCTCCCTGTGCTCGACCGGCCGAAGGAGTAACCATCAGATGGGCCGAATGACCCATTGGTCGAATGGCCAACTCCAGCTGAAGCACCCCATTCGTTCGGCCATCTGCCATTCGATCGGTCCCAGCCCATTCGTCACATGCTCATTCGATTCAGCCTCATTCGGTCAAGACTCATTCGCTCGGCATCACCTCCATTCGGCCAGAACCCACTCGGTCGACTTCCCCCTTCGCCCGAACCCCATTCGATCTGGACTTGATTCATTCGGCCTTGCCAAGTGAGTCGGCCAAGGCTCTCACGAATGAGGGGTAGTGCATGAGTTGGTACATAGTTCACGTATGGGGCTTGTGTATGGGGGAGCATGCATGGGAAACATACGTGTGCATGCAAGTAAAAGTGTGTGTGTATGCATGGAATTTGATGTTTGTGAGTTACATGGGACATATCTAATAAGATCTAACCATGGGATTTGCAACATGATAACAGGATTAAGTCAAGAAATAAGTTGTGAGGTTTTAGTTTAAAATACAAGGAATTACTTAAGGAAACCCTAGATTAGGGTTTCATTAACAAGGGTTTCATCTAATACCTCCTAACCTAAACATGAGTGTTGATTAAAGTATTAACACTTAATCCCTAAGAAAATCCATAAAGACCTCATAACTAACCTAGATGATTTACATGAATTATCTAGGCCTAGTTAATCAATATGTGGATCAAGCATTATTGAACACACGAAGTCTAATAAATGGGCCCGGGAATGGCCCAATGGGTCTAACCCAAGCCCATCATGAGTAAGTTCACCTTCTTAATATAATTATGTTTCTAATAAAAGAAAAGGAATTATAAACTTTATTAAATTTCATCAAATGATGTTTCTAAATATATAACCTAAAATGAAATAATATAAAAACGTTTTAATTAATAACTGGTAATAATGACTCATGGGATTAGGGTACTAATGAGAAATAAGTTAGACTAAGTTAGATGAAATCTTAGAAGCATATTCGTAACTTAGGACACTTAGTTGCACACCGAGACCAAACCCTAGATACGTCGTCTATTATAAATATTTATCGTATTTGAATTCTCTTAAAAGAACCCAGGAACCGAAGATACATAGGCTACAACAACGAGCGCGCATTTTGTGGTAATTCAATACAGAGCAACACATGTGAGTTCATTGCCCCTTTTCTAAACATTTTTGTTTTCAAACGCGGCGCTGAGAAGCATGCGTAAATCTTTTTATTTAAATTGTTTTTACGTAAATGCTTTTACTTATTATATGCTTTATATATGCTTGTTCATACATCTAGACTTCCGTCTAGGTAATTGCTATGCGGAATTAACTAACAAGTTAACTAAATTACTCTTATGAGTAATACCTTAATTCTAAAACTCTAAACAAACCCTTAGTCCATCGAGTTCAAATTCAAGAATCTAAATTCAAAGCGAAATCGAAAGAACCAAAGCTAAAGATCAAATGCAATGGAATCTATTCCAATGTGTGATAAGTAAACTAAGGATCCTACTCATGAATCTATAATCATTGTGAAATCATGGAATGCTAAAGATCAGAATCAAAGGAATCATAACCGTGTGTGAATCATTGAAATAATGAAATCATTATGATCTAATGAAATCATTAATATCTAAAGTACGGTGAGTTGTCAGTTGTATGTAAATCGAGACCATGTGTAACACACGGAAAGTCCCCTCACAGTAGTAGACTCTTGTAGTCAACCTACATGGGCATAACTTAAACTATCAAATGAAATCATGATAATCAAGAAGATCAGAATCAAAGGATATCCTAAAGTCCCGACGCATACAGTAGACCTTGTGGGTCAAGCTGATATGGGCAAATCTTGAAAGTCCCGACGCATACAGGTAGACTCCTCGTGGGTCATGCCTGATATGGGCCACGTGTGAGAGGGTACAGCTTGGACAACCACCAACAACTAAGTCTAATTGATTGAGTCAAATATGGCCCAATCATCACGTCTTAGTTGTGTTTAAATGCTTAATTATTAATTTAATTGAACATTTAATATTCTTATTTCTACAAGTGTTTTAGAGTAATCATGAATACATGGTTAACTCAAGAAATCAAAGGTATTTTAATCTGTGGAAATCAAAATCTAAGATGAAGGTGAATGGAGTGAAACACTTAATTATCATTAACAACAATATGCTAAGCAGTCCAGTATGTGGTGGGACGGTGGCTGGGCGGGCGGTAAGTTCGACCCTACATATGCCCTATATATAAGCATACTTGATTGGATAGCATAGGTGGTTGTTGGTGAGGTTAAGGTTGTCCTTTTCGGGAAATCAAGGTAAACGTTTTCAGGGTAATCAAATACTAAGAATCAATGGTTATCAAATCAAAGGTATGGGATTAAATGCTTAATTATCACCAGAAACAATATATCATGTGGTTTAGTATGTGGTGGGACGGTGGCTGGGCGGGCGGTAAGTTCGACCCTACATATGCCCTATATATAAGCATACTGAACTGGATGGTATAGGTGGTTAATGGTGAGATTAAGGTTGTCATTCAGGTTGTTCAAACTCATTTTATAAAACTACATGAACTCACCAACCATGTGTTGACTTGATCTTTTTGCATGACTTCTCAGGTGACAAACATGTCAATTAAGAAGTCATTACTTTTGGACTAGGACTTCAGATAGAAGACTTAGTATTTTGGACCTGCATATTTTTGGAACATCAATACACAATATATTTTGTATATCTTGTGTAAATACAAGATAGAGATTTATGATATTGATGGTAGATTTACATTGTTAAATTATAAACAATACTGATGTAATTTAACTTTGTAATTCTATTCTATTTAGCATTTCTCATTTATATATCATGTGCAATATAAACAATCTGATCATCATGATTATCACTCACGATATCGCGCCCCGGGAACCTTCCGCCCGACAGGGACTTCGATCCAACCCCGCCGGCTCAGGGTGTGACATATTTCCTGTAAATTGTTAATATTGTTAATATTGTATTGTTGCATTTATTAAAATTGTTAACATTTATTTGCTTTTGTCCAAGGAATGGTGGATGTTGCTGGATACCATGGCTGTAACACCCAAAATTCTCCCACGTGTGACACGTGTTTAAAACACCCTCAGAGTTTGGTCCCAGATTTTTCAAAAATTAAACATCAATTTTAAACACCCAACTTAACCTAACCCGTCATCAAAACCGGTTACAAACATGTTAATTATAATCACACTTTACATTATTTATAATCGTTCACAAAAAGTTGGGTTTTTAAACAAAAACGTGTTCAATCCGAGCTTTCTCAAGATATCCGATCACGGTCGCCTTCAAACTTTATGTTCTCCTGAAAAACACCACATTTAAATAACCGTTAGTTCTTTAGAACTAAGTGAGTTCACCCCGCTATATCCCCAAGTGTATTCCATAACACCATATGGAATACAATAATAATATTCCAAACACAATTTGGAAACATTATTCAACCCGAACACAAAACGATTACTAACGGGTCGTTTTCACCCAAAACCCCTTAAATCTCCAATTCTTGCCCAAACAAATTAGATTTACCCATAGAATCTCCATAAAATATGAAATAAGTCAATTTATGACATTTTCAAAGTTACAGACGCAACATGGACGTGTTCCGAGGGAACATGGTCATGTCAGAAAGTTTTAAAAATCTGATGTGCAGATATGACATGGGCGTGTTCCAGGGGAACATGGTCATGTCAGAACTGCTTCCATATACATAATTTTCTTTGTTCTCCCCCCTCATCCCTTTTCACCAAGGATTTCAAATTGAACAACCACAACAATATATTCAAGACATTAAATTCATATTCATAGCACTTTAAAACACCAATAAAGGGTTAGAACATGAAACCACCCACTAAAAGTCAAATTTCACACAATTCCCTTAAGACCTCCTTTTTCACCAAGGATTCTCAAGGTAGGTAATAACATCACTTGTGATTTACCTAAACTCTATAAAGTCACAATAGGAAGATCACACCACTTGTGATTCAACCCATTCCACATTCACACCTCTTGTGAATAGTTTGACCAAATTTGGTCAATTTCTACCCAATCCTTTTTCACCAAGGATTCTCGAAGTAGGTAATCACACCACTTGTGATTTACCTAATCTCCATAAATTCACTATAGGAAGATCACACCACTTGTGATTCGACCCATTCCACATTTACACCTCTTGTGAATAGTTTGACCAATTTTGGTCAATTTCTACCCAATCCTTTGAGACATCCTTTTTCACCAAGGATTCCCAAAGTAGGTAATCACATCACTTGTGATTTACCTCATCTCCATAAATTCACTATAGAAAGATCACACCACTTGTGATTCGGCCTATTCCCAATTCACACCACTTGTGAATAGTTTGACCAATTTTGGTCAATTTCTACCCAATCCTTTGAGACATCCTTTTTCACCAAGGATTCCCAAAGTAATCACACCACTTGTGATTTACCTAAACTCCATAAATTCACTATAGGAAGATCACACCACTTGTGATTCGACCTATTCCCAATTCACACCTCTTGTGAATTGTTTGACCAATTTTGGTCAAACTTCGAATAAGAAGTTCACACCACATATATGCATATCAAATCACAATAACCAAGCAATTTAAACACCTATTGCATGTTATTGTCAACACCAAATATTCAACACCAATTATACACCAATTTAATCACCAAACACCCAAATTCACACATACACCAATTATACACCCATTTGATCAACAAACACCAAATTCATACATACACCAATTTAATCACCAAAGACACACAAGTTGATGCCAATAACGGGTCAACCACCCAATTTGACTAATTTCAACAATGGGTCAACGACCAAGTTTGACTAATTTCAACAATAGGTCAACCACCAAGTTTGACTAATTTCAACAATAGGTCAACCACCAAGTTTGACTAATTTCAACAATAGGTCAACCACCAAGTTTGTAACAACCGGTTTTCAACAATGACACGTATTTGAAATAATCGTTAAAATAACGATTGTGATTGATGAAATTTGAAAGTATGTGAGAAATCATGAACGTGGGAGAAAACCATGCGCGAAACGGAGTTACGGATTGTCCGGAATCGCGAAACGAAGAAAATGAATCTTCGCGGTACGTGAAGGTGGTTTTGAGGGTCCTTCGCGGTACGCGAAGAGCCCAAAATATCTGAGAACTCCGGATTTCATCGCGGTACGCGAAGCATTCTTTTGCCCCGCTTCGCGGTACGCGACGAGTGTGGCGGTTTGGCAGATCGATATTTTTATCAGATTGCTTTAAGAAAAATTTATTTTTTTATATATTTCGACTCCAGCACCACCATGAACGATCTGATCAAGGTTTATTATCCAAAAATTCAGTTCTGAAGCCATCCAGATGTTCAGATCGAGCTAAGGTTAGATTCTACAACTCCTGATCGTCGTTTTCATCCGAGAACTTCGTTAAAAAGGGTAACGATTCGATCTCTCCAACTAGTTTGATATTCTGTGGATTAAATTTAGTTTTGAATGTATTATTATGATTATGGGTATTGATTATTGCCTAGTTGATAACTAGGGATGGTTAGAAACGAAGAATTTGATATTTTGATGGTTAAATCTTCGTTTTAAAGCCGGGATAATGTCCGGTTGTTATGAAACCCATATCATAGTGTGATAACTAGTAGGATGGGTTGAATATGATATAAAATAAAAGATGGATTATGATCCATGGATTAAATGATGATTTTGATAAATTGATGTTAAAAATTATTAACAGTTATGATCATAAATGAATTATTGATTAAAAGAAGTGATTGAGATCATAACTAATATAATGAACATCAATTATTAATGAAATGCCTAATGGAGGCATGGGATATGATTAATTGACTAGAACTTACTAAATATAGTAAGATAGAGTCAATTATGTGATAAGTTGACTTTGAGAAAGTCAAACCAGTCAAGTAATTTGAACTTGATTGTATGTGTTATATGTATTGAACATAGTTGTATATGTGTGAATATGCAACTAGGTGTTGGTGATGAAAGTCAAGTGACAATTCACAGAAGTGGAAAAGAGGTTGCAGGAAGTGAACAACCGTTTGAACCAGGTAAGTTACCCAACTTACTGTAACATTACATATAAGTAGTAGAAAGAGTCTACTTGATTGTGATGTATATATATTGGTTGATTTGAATGAATGGACATAACTAGATTGGAACTAATTGAGTTAATAGACTCTAATGTATATATGTTAAGTTCCAATGTGTTTATGTCACGATTGAATTGATTATGCAACATAGATTGCATAAGAATAGCCGGATGAGCCGGTGTTTGAGTATGATATCACAAATGTGTGAATAGTCAGAGGTGCTGACAAATAACTATGGTGGAAGTACAGGAATGTGAACACCATAGTGTAATTTTGATTAAACTATTGTGATTAATAGTTGATGATTGGTAATATGATATTATTACATTGTGAGAGCCAATTCGGATAGAATTGACTCAGTTGAATGCTTATTGTGAAAAATGTATTTTTCATTTTGTTGTTATGACTCCACATTGGTATATAGCCAGAGGTGCTGTCAATTCTCTAGATGGAAGTACCGGTGGGTGAACATCTTAGACTTGATATATTTGACTCCACATAGGTGGATAGCCAGAGGTGCTGGCAATTGTCTAGATGGAAGTACCGGTGGGTGAACATCTTAGACTTGATATATTTGACTCCACATTGGTGGATAGCCAGAGGTGCTGGCAATTGTCTAGATGGAAGTACCGGTGGGTGAACATCTTAGACTTGATATATTTGACTCCACATTGGTGGATAGCCAGAGGTGCTGGCAATTGTCTAGATGGAAGTACCGGTGGGTGAACATCTTAGACTTGATATATTTGACTCCACATTGGTGGATAGCTAGAGGTGCTAGCAATTGTCTTAGATGGAAGGACCGGTGGGTGAACATCTTAAGACTTAATATATATATATATGATACCACAAATGTGTGGATAACCGGTTAATCCGGAAATTAAATTATTGAAACCACAGATGTGTGGGTAATTGGTTAAGCCAATAAAATATATATATATATATTTGGTGTTTTAAATTTAGCCAGAGGTGCTGGTGGTAGAGTTGAATTATATAATATATTCATATTGTGAAAATGTCCCGCTAAGGGAAATAAATGCACCATATGTGTTGGGTGCAAGTTGATGTTTGAATATGATATATTATTATCTAAACATGATTAACATCCATATGATATGTATGTGGATGGGTTTAAATAAGTTTTGGGAAATTTTGGGAGGGGTTACTTACTTAGTTCATATGAACTAATTGTGATTTATATGTGATGTTACAGGTCAAAGATAGATATGCATCGGGCGATCAGATCGGGCATATTTTGAAGCTGAACCAAACGTTATGTAAAGTCTGTGGTGGTATTAAACTTAAACACACTAGTTTTTATTAATCATAAATGTAAATGATTGAAATTAAGTGTGTTTAACTCATGAAATGTAAATTTCACGCTTCCGAACATAATTTATGAAAAGTTTTAATCTGGGACCTAAAATGGGACACGTGTAATCGTGTGAAAAGTTTGGGTGTTACAAAGTTTGACTAATTTCAACAATTTGGTCAATCACCCAAGTTTGACTAATTCCAACAATTTAGTCAATCACACAGTTTGACTAATTTCAACAATTGTTATCAAACACTTAATGAAACCATATTATGTTATGTAATTATAACATAATATTCACAACAAGACTCACCACAAATATTCTACATTTAAGTCAAACACTCCTATTGCCACTATATGTGGTCTTAGGTATATAACTACCTTAGCAATCATAATCCTCACGCATACATTGTAAATTTAAACACCAATTCATCCCAACAATGCATATTCCACATACATTGTCAAGTTAAACACCAATTCATCCCAACAATGCATATTCCACATACATTGTCAAGTTAAACATCAATTCATCCTACCAATGTATATTTCACATACACGATAACAAACTACCATGTTTTAACACCAACACTAAAACTTCATAATCTATCAAAGCAATGTAGTTTCCACCTACATTGACTTTTATAGATTTAACACATAACATTCACCAAATACTACAAGACATAAATCAAGTAGTCAACATTCAACCCCAACACACCAACACGAATATGACTTATGGTTGCATATTTAGTGAGTAGGTTACTCACGTTAGCCCGTAGGAACACCATCAAAATCATCTTGTTCTTTCCCAAGCCTTTGACTTGTTCCTTGACTTTCACCACCACTACCTAGTTGTATTACACACATACAACTATATTCAATACAAGTAACTCATATTTACATTCTTTCAACCTACTTGACCCGTTATCACCATTTCATCTAATTTACACCCAAATGATCCATTATCACCCAATTCACCATTTATGATTATATATATATATATGCATATTTCATACCACCACAACTTAAAAACTCATTTTTAAGTTAAACACCTTAATTGGCATTTCATCAAACACCTCATATGCATATATTTATTTCCTTATGATCATTGACCAATAACACCTCTACCAAACTCCATTTTGGTTTAAAAATGAACAAATTCATCATTTTCACAAACAAACTACAAAAACCCCATGAAATCATCACACCCAACGATTTAACACCAAATTTAACCATCTAGTTCATATACCTCATGAACCCTACAAAACCCTATCTATCATCTTACAACAACATGAAAGAAACAATCAAAAAGTTGTTCTTAGATGATTATCATTATGAATAAAAACATTTAACACCCTCCAAACACCCAAATTTCGTATTTCACCATACCCCACTCATACCCCATATGAGACCCACGAAATTTTCACCAAAACATCCAAAATTTCATACCTAGATGTAGTTTGGTGCATGGAGAACTCCAATTCCTCGTTGTATGAACGATCCACACCTTCCTTGATCAAGAATTTAGTGAATCTCCATGGATTTTAGGGTTTTCTTCTTCTTTGCCTTTCTCTTGAACGACACCCACACACAAACACACATATAATGTGTAATTTTTTGACCAAACTCAAAGCTTTATCCCCTCTTTAATTAAGTTTGGCTAATTGGCACAAATGGTCCCTCAACCTTTATATTTAGTTAACCAATTTAACCAACTTAATCAAGTTAGTTACTAGTTAACTCTAACACCTCAATTGTTGTTAAAACACACATCAGTTAAAATATAACGATAATTATCCACCAATTATATTATATTTTAATATTTTCCCAAAATGGGTCGTTACAGGTGACGGAGGTGATGAACCTCCACATAGGCATTCTTATAGGGTGCCAACCCGCTGCGAATCTTGTAAGTTTCTAGTATAATATATTTTTAATCTCCTTGAACATATTATTCAATTTGGTAACTTTTAATTTCATGTGTTAATGTAGCTAAACCAACCAAACGAAGATCCTCTGGAAAAAACTTAAACTTGTATGACTAATTTCAAAAGAATGGAAGCAGACCACTTCCAATTGAGTTCGATTACTCATCCAACCTATACAGAGCTGTTGGAGAAAATTATCAGGTGTTTATACAGTTGATATCTAATGAAGTTGACAGACATGCCCATTCCATTATCGGAGCTGGCAGGAGGTTCCGGGAGATGTAAAGATGTCTATTCTAACCACTCTCCATGTTAGTATACTTACTAATGTTTTTTGTATACTAGTTTCATATTTTTGGTTATTTTCGAATCATATCAACTTTTATAGCATTACTTTGATCTGGCACAATATCACAATACCGAATACTGGGATGGAATCAAGCTTGGTATTCAAGCTGACTGTGCGAACCGGTAAAAAGACCGGTAAACAAAGCTAAATGAGCACTTTGACAAAGAAGGAGGATATGACAACACAGCAAGAGCCAAGCAGAATCCTCCTAAGGGCATGGACCCAGAAGAGTGGGTGCAGATTATTGATGGGTTGTTTACAACTTTTACATACAAAAACAGATCTTTGAAGAATACAGCTAACAGATCAAAACAGCTGTATGGAAGTTATCATGGGACCCAATCATACGCTCAGAGATGTTATGATGAGGTTATAATTTAGTGTTATCAAAATATGTATTAATTCTTATTTGATATCTTAATAATAATATTTGTTATTGTTTAAAGGTCAAGGAGGGTGGTGTGCCTCAGCATGTGGAAGGCTGTAGAGACATGCACTTTAAGGAAAGCTCGGGATGGTACAATCAATTAGCCGAGCAACATTGGTGTCACACCCCC
Organism: Mikania micrantha; assembly: GCA_009363875.1. Taxonomy (NCBI): domain Eukaryota; kingdom Viridiplantae; phylum Streptophyta; class Magnoliopsida; order Asterales; family Asteraceae; genus Mikania; species Mikania micrantha. Next base: position 12,002,199 of record CM018693.1, on the reverse strand, counting down.
AAATTCCCACTCGTGGTGTCAGTCAACGTGGGTGTGACGTGGCCAGGATCACAGCTCATGGTCATATAGAACGACTCTATATGAATTACACAATCACACAGATTTGTAAAATAACATAGTTTCATTCAATAAGCAGCGGAAAAATGTTTCAACATCATAAGTAAATAAGTTTGCAGCGGAAAGTAAATTGTTTAACAGACACTACATAGTTTAAGTTGTTTTAAAACACATCCAATGCACACAATGCCTAGGACAAGAGTCTATATGCAAGCCAGACTCCTTAAAGCTTCCTTGTGCGCATCCTAGCGTGTGCTCCATTAGTTACCTGAGAATACATGCGAAAAGTGTCAACTAAAAAGTTGGTGAGTTCACAGGTTTAGACAGACAGAAATAGTAAACAGACATATACTGGGTATGTTAAGTTTAGTTGTTGGATACTACGATCCGTGGAGTGTGTCAGTTCATCTTACCGAAACTAGACTGTTTCCGTTTGCCTCCGCGAGTCATCGCTGAACTCGCAATTCACATCGAAATTACACTCGTTATGACCTCCAGTCAACATTGGTGCCGAGTGGGGCTAGTCAAACCCAGTAGTACTACGTAATTACGACTCGTTTGTTTACACAACTAACGGTAAGGATAAGTGAGGACTTTAAGCGATAATAGTTACACTCGAAAATGATTTTCACAACATACCAGTCATATATCTAAAACAGTTGCATTGTATTCTCACCCCAATAGTTTAGCAAAAGCAGTTAAAGAGTAAAAGTGGGGCCGTAAACTCACCTGAGTTAAGTAGTGCGTGTTCTTCACGAGAACAGTGTAGCTCGCCGGCTAGTGGTTACCTATATCACATAGGTACCATAAGTTTGTGTTTTCATAAATGTGGGTCTCACGGGACCGTGTTTAAGTTCAACAACTCCAAGTTGTTTTGTGGGTCGCGTTGACCGTGTTTGACCGTGTTTGACCTAACGACCCGTTGGTGACGGTTTTTGGATCAAGTGCTCGTGTAACGTGCAGTTTAGTGTCGTGTGATGTGTACGGATACCAAAGTCACTTTTGTGAGGAAACTTACTAGTTATAGTAAGTTTCTATTTCAGGAAAGTTTCCAGTTTAGGCAATTCAAGCAATAATTCAAGACCGATTACTCTAATATGCATATTTATCCTAAGTGAGCATGTTAACACATAGTACATCATCATATGAGGTCACATAAGTTGTTTTCATCGTGTTTGCACATTAAAAGTTTCCTAAAATGGAAAGTTCCATTTATAGCATACGTGTCATCGGAAACCATCTAATTTAGCATACTATCGTCATGTTAAAGCATTTTAAACCACTTAATATGCATAAATCATACATCATAATTTTTATTTGGTTTTTCTAAAAATAAAGTTACTATAAGTAGTAACTTTATAGTTTTTACATAAAGATGACCACCTAAACATTCCTAATCCATTGTTATGTCACCAATCACCAAAATAACCCATTTAACATCATCTAAACATATCAACATAACCCAAATCATCTTTTAGCATTATTTCATCAACAAAAGTTACTAAAATAGCAACTATGCCAAAATGACTATAATCATTATCAAAATCCATTTCAACAAGATCTAATCACGCAATAATCTTCTAACATCATCCATACTCACATTTGAACATCTCAAATACTTTAGATCATACATGCATGTAATGATTTCATCATTTTATATACAAATAATGCATTATAACAACACACCTCATCATGGATCATCATATAACATTGTTAAATCATCATAGATCATCAAATATCATCTAAAAATCATTAAACCCAGATTCAAATGTCAAGAAATTCGTGTATGTGCATCAATGGTGGTTGTATGTGGGTTTTAACACTTGCATGTGTGTGTAATAGTGATATTAAGCCATAAGAGACATGGTACTACCTTCCCAAGCTCCAAGAATGCCAAGATGATGACAAGAACAACCCCTAAACTCTCTGGACAGTAGGTTCTTGCAGTAAAATGATGGTGGTGGTGATCTTCAAGCTTCAAGCCTTCACTCCTTCAAGCTTTGAGCTTCATTATGACCTTCAATGGCTTCCAAGAGGTCAAATCAAAGTGTTTCAGAGCTGAGAAGTCGGTATGGCCGAAGTTGTTGCGTGTATGCTTGGTAAAAATGAGTGTGTAAGTGTGATGATGAGTTTTGGGGTTTAAAAAGAAAAAAATCAGCGATTTTGTCCCTCAGGCGTATCGCCTGACGATAACCACCGAAGCCAGGCGTTACGCGCGAGGCAGACAGATGAGAGGCGTTCCTTCCTCATCCGCGCGCATCGCCTGAGTGGGGAGTTTCGGGTCAGGCGTACCGCCTGGACCCTAGATCCGGCCCAATTTGGCCCATTTTCATGTTTTGGCCCAGTTTTCGCGTATTTCTCGATTACGGTCATCGTTTAGAGACATATGAACATCATTTTACCTATTTTAGGTTCCCTAGAACCTAAGTGTGGTGTATGTGGACTGTGGTTTGATAAATTCACCAACGTTCGTTATTCAAGACACGTGCGAGTATTTTACGATAATTCCTCGAATTATCGGTGTGTTCGAACTGTTGTGCCACGTGTCACACTAAGCATTCTTAATTCTAGTGCCACGTATGCAATAATAATACATATTATTATTTAAAATAAAGAAGTGCTGACCTGGAATTTGCGAGGTGTCACATCATCCCCTAGTTAATAGGAATTTCGTCCCGAAATTCAGTTTGTGTTACTGGTGTTAGTCTGATCGGAGAATAATTGAGGGTATTTCTTTTTCATTTGATCCTCTCGTTCCCAGGTGTATTCTGGTCCCCGCCGTGAGTTCCAACGAACCTTTACAATTGGTATTTTATTGAGTTTTAACTTCTTGGTTTCCCGATCCATGATTTCCACCGGTTCCTCAACAAAGTGAAGTTGCTCATCGATATGAATTTCCTCTAAAGGAACTGCGAGTGTTTCATCTGATAAGCACTTCTTGAGGTTTGATACATGGAACACGTTATGTACACTACTCAATTCCTGCGGTAGCTGTAGCTCATAGGCCACGGGGCCTACCCGTTTAATGATTTCAAATGGTCCGATATAACGAGGATTTAACTTTCCCCGCTTCCCGAATCGGATCACTCCCTTCCAAGGCGAGACTTTAAGAAGTACTCGGTCTCCCATTTGGAATTCCAAAGGCTTGCGCCTTTTATCGGCATAGCTTTTCTGTCGATCCCGAGCTGCTGCCATTCGGTTACGTATCTGCACGATCTTTTCAGTTGTTTCGTGCACGAGCTCAGGTCCGGTCAGTTGGCTTTCACCAACTTCTGCCCAACAAAGTGGTGATCTGCATTTACGTCCATAAAGTGCCTCAAAAGGTGCAGCTCCGATGCTGGTGTGATAACTGTTATTGTAAGAGAACTCCACCAAAGGTAGGTGAGTCTCCCAGCTGTTACCGAAGTCAATCACACAGGCCCGAAGCATGTCTTCTAGGGTTTGGATGGTTCGTTCACTCTGACCATCCGTCTGTGGATGATAAGCAGTGCTCATATCCAATCTCGTCCCAAGTGCCTTGTGTAAGGACTTCCAAAAATGTGCCGTGAAACGGCTGTCTCGGTCAGATATAATAGAGATTGGGACTCCGTGTCTGGATACGATTTCCTTCAAGTAGATTTGGGTTAACTTTTCCAACTTATCAGTTTCCTTAATCGGCAGGAAGTGTGCCGATTTCGTGAGTCGGTCTACGATAACCCAGATGGTATCGCAACCCCTTGCTGTCTTTGGCAGCTTGGTGATAAAATCCATAGAAATCTGCTCCCATTTCCAGACTGGAATTTCCGGTTGTTGGAGTAACCCTGACGGTTTCTGATATTCGACCTTGACCTTTGAGCAAGTCAGACACTTACTCACATAGTTCGCGATTTCAGATTTCATGTTCGGCCACCAGTAAGTTGTCTTTAGGTCGTGGTACATCTTGTCAGAACCTGGATGTACCGAGTATCGACTCTTGTGAGCTTCATCCATCACTACTTCTCTCAATCCCCCGTAGCGTGGAATCCAAATTCGGTCCATCAGATAGTAAGCTCCGTCGTCTTTCTGTTTCATCTGTTTATCCATACCCCGCATAGCTTCGAGGATAAGGTTTTCCTTTTTCAAAGCTTCTTGTTGTGCGACTCGGATCTGATTAGGTAGCTCAGAATGAATGGTAAGTTGTAGTGCTCGTACGCGTTTGATTGTTTCCTTTCTACTTAACGCATCGGCTACTACATTGGCTTTCCCGGGATGATACTTGATTGCACAGTCATAATCACCTATCAGTTCGGCCCATCTGCGTTGCCTCATGTTTAGCTCCTTTTGGTCGAAAATGTGCTGCAGGCTCTTATGATCCGTGAATATAGTGCACTTGGTGCCGTACAGATAGTGTCTCCAGATCTTCAATGCAAATACTACGGCTCCTAACTCCAGATCATGGGTCGTGTAATTTTTCTCGTGCACTTTCAATTGTCGTGACGCATAAGCTATGACCTTCTCGCGTTGCATCAGTACACAACCGAGTCCTTGCTTCGATGCGTCGCAGTAGACTACAAAGTCTTCGCATCCGTCTGGTAGTGATAGAATTGGTGCACTGCACAACTTCTGCTTCAACAAGTCAAAAGCAGCTTCTTGCCTTTCTCCCCATTCAAACTTCTTGTCTTTATGCGTAAGGGAAGTTAATGATTGCGCAATCTTCGAAAATCCCTCGATAAACCACCTGTAGTACCCGGCCAATCCCAAGAACTGCCGCACCTCAGTTGGAGTCTTAGGTGCTGCCCAATTCTTGATTGCCTCAATCTTGGCTGGGTCTACGTGTATTCCCTTCTCATTTACCACGTGCCCAAGAAACTGAACTTCGCGAATCCAAAAATCGCATTTAGAAAATTTCGCGTACAATTGTTCCTTCTTCAGTAGTTCTAAGACACGTCTCAAGTGTTCGGCATGTTCTTCTCGAGTCTTAGAATAGATCAGGATGTCATCAATGAATACGATTACGAACTTGTCGAGATATGGTTTACACACCCGATTCATGAGATCCATGAATACGGCCGGTGCGTTAGTCAGTCCAAAAGGCATTACCAGAAATTCGTAATGTCCGTACCGTGTTCTGAAGGCTGTCTTCGGTATATCTCCTTCTTGTACTCTGAGTTGATGGTAACCAGATCTTAAATCGATTTTTGAATAGTAGCTTGACCCTTGCAACTGATCAAACAGGTCGTCTATTCGAGGTAGAGGGTATCGATTCTTGATCGTCACCTTGTTCAGTTCTCGGTAGTCTATACACATACGGAATGAACCGTCTTTCTTCTTCACAAACAAGACCGGTGCTCCCCAAGGTGAGAAACTCGGTCGGATGAACCCTTTATCTAACAACTCTTGTAGTTGATTAGATAATTCCTGCATTTCAGTAGGAGCCAAACGGTATGGTGCCTTGGCTATTGGTGCTGCTCCTGGTGTTAGATCTATCTGAAACTCCACTTGTCGTGCTGGTGGTAGTCCCGGTAGATCGCCAGGAAAGACTTCCGGATAATCACGAACAATAGCGATGTCCTCGATCTTCCGTTCCTTCTTTGGTTGTTCGGTAATAAGGGCTAGGATATCCGTATATCCTTTCTTCAGATATTTGTTCGCCTTCATGCAGGACATAATATTTAACGATATCCCCCGTCGTTCTCCTTGTATTGAGATCTGCTTTCCACTTGGCAACGTAATTCGCACAATCTTTTCATTGCAAACAATCTCGGCATGATTCGCAGATAGCCATTCCATTCCAATTACCACATCGAAGCTTCCAAGAGTTACCGGCATTAAATCAATCACCAATTGATGATCTGCTAGTGTTAGAACGCATCCTTTGATGATGTGTTGTGTCTCGATCAGTTTGCCATCCGCTAGCTCTACGGTATACTTATAATCTAATGATGTTGGTGTCATGTCAAGCAGTTTTCTAAATTCACTAGAGATAAAACTCCTATCGGCACCGGTATCGAATAATATACTAGCATAGACATTATTTAAAAGAAACGTACCGGTAACGACGTTCGGATCATCTTTAGCTTCACCGGATCCGATCACGAATGCCCGACCCCTAGCCGGGTTGCCACCTGCATTCTTGTTCTGCGGACAATCTCGCCGCATGTGGCCCGGCTTTCCGCAAGTGAAGCACCCCTTTAATGTGTTATCCTTGTTGAGGTTGGGGTTGGGGTTTGATCGGCATTCTTTGGCCATGTGCCCGTTTCTCCCACAGTTGGTGCATTTGACTCTCTTGCATGGGCCAAAGTGATGGAAGTTACAGTTGTTACATTTTGGGCTGTTGCCCTGGTATCCTCCTTTGTTCTGAGTGTTTGGCTGGGTGGCAGTGAAAACTTTGGCAGGTGCTGGGCGATGTTGGGTCGGTTGCTGAGGTGAGAAAGTACGGTTATTGCTGGGTTCCCACTTTCGCTTGGGCTCTTGAGGCTTCAGGTGTTCACCTCTTTTAGGCAGTTTCCCTTGGGCTACCGCCTGATCGGTCAGCTTGTGTGCCAAGCGTATCAGTGGTTGGATAGTAGAGTGGTCGGAAGCAGTGACCGTGCTCTGGATTTGTTCCGGCAATCCACTGATAAATTGCTCAATCTTCTTGTACTCCGGCGTCACCATCGTCGGGCACAGCTTGCACAGTTCATGAAACCGAGTACAGTACTTCTCGATCTCTGATCCTACCATCTTGTGCACCCAGAACTCTTCCTCCAATTTCCTAATTTCATCCCGAGGACAGTATTCTTCGTGGAGCATCCTGGTGAAGTTGTCCCACGGAATTGAGTTTGCGGTGTCCAGTCCAAGGGTTTGGACATGAGTGTTCCACCAGGTGAGGGCTGGTCCCTCCAGTGTTCCCGTGGCGTATTTTACCCGGTTCTCATCCGAGCATTCGGCTATAGAGAAAACTGACTCCAGCTTCTCTATCCAACGAAGCAGTCCCACGGCTCCTTCAGTACCTTGAAACTTGTGAGGGTGGCAGCTCAGGAACGCCTTAAACGAGCATCCCTTCGTTGCTCCCCCGTGGGATCCTGTGCGTCGGGGTTCAATGCAACGTGTTAGTGTCTAGACGGTCTATACTATGTTAGTCATGTTAGGCAAGAGTTAATACCGTTGTTAGTACCACTCGTCTCGCTGGCGTGACGGTTGGCCTCGTACTCCGCGAGTACCTTGTTGAATTTGCGTTCGACCATCATGTCGATTCGTGCCTTTTCTGCCTTACGTTTGAGTCGAAGAGCATGGTTTCCTCTTCTGGACATGTTTCTATATGGAAAGGTTAGAATGTTAGTTAGCATGAGTTAGAGTGTTATTCAATTGTTAAGTCAGATGGCATGTTAACAGTAATCATAGTAATGATATATATAAGCAACAAAAGTAAAGCATCTTTCCATTAATGATAGTAAGTTTGTGTACAATATTTTCCAAAAGAGATGCTACAAAATTTGCACGAGCACATCCCGCTCGGCTAAGTGATACAAAAGTAGAATACTAAAATAAAAATCCTAACTAGACAATCGTGGAGTGTGAATCTCCACTATCAGCAGGACCATCGTCGTCCTCCTCATCAGGATCCTCGTCTGGATCTTCATCAAAGTCCTCTTCTTCGATGTTTACAGCCTCGAATTGAGGTCCTTGATCCGGTTCCTCTTCTGGTTCCATGAGTAGTTGATCAGCCCAGGCGTTTTGAAGCACTGCCTGGTTCTCCCCCGCAACGCCCTCTACTGCAACCAGTCTCTCCCCATGTCCCTGAACCACGGCGACTACCTCTTCCTGCCATTCCTCTAATTGTGTTGTCCGATTCCGTAGTGCCGCTATTTCTTCCACTACCTGCTCCCGTAGGTGATCTAACTGCTCTCGGAGATGTTGGTTCTCCTTTCGAAGAGCCATGATCTCCTCATCACGCTCACGCGCCCTGCTGGCCACACGAGTAGTTCGAGCAACATGAGCTGCGAAAGCCCGCTCGAGTGACATTTCGAGTGATGGTAGTCGGTAGGCTCGGTTATCATCTGTCCGTTCTCGCAGGAGGGGTACTCTCTCGTCGATGATCCAGTCCCACACAGTACGTGGGTACCAAGTCCACGACCTGGCGCGCTTGGCAATGCGTGCCCTTTCTGCCTCCTCAAAATCATCTCGGTACATGATGTCTCTAACTCGCTTACGACTCTCCTCCGTCAGCTCATACTTAGCAGGTCGCTTCCCCGGATTACGCCCCGGGTCCTCATTGTCATCAGACATCCTGTAAGTCCCAAATCAGTCAGTAATAGTTCACAATGGTAATAATAATATAAGTGTGAAATTTCTAAGTGTAGTGTCTACTGTAGAGCAGTGGCTATAGTCTAAGTTTACTAGATGCAAACCTAGTTCCCTATAACCAAGGCTCTGATACCAGTCTGTCACACCCCCAAATTCCCACTCGTGGTGTCAGTCAACGTGGGTGTGACGTGGCCAGGATCACAGCTCATGGTCATATAGAACGACTCTATATGAATTACACAATCACACAGATTTGTAAAATAACATAGTTTCATTCAATAAGCAGCGAAAAAATGTTTCAACATCATAAGTAAATAAGTTTGCAGCGGAAAGTAAATTGTTTAACAGACACTACATAGTTTAAGTTGTTTTAAAACACATCCAATGCACACAATGCCTAGGACAAGAGTCTATATGCAAGCCAGACTCCTTAAAGCTTCCTTGTGCGCATCCTAGCGTGTGCTCCATTAGTTACCTGAGAATACATGCGAAAAGTGTCAACTAAAAAGTTGGTGAGTTCACAGGTTTAGACAGACAGAAATAGTAAACAGACATATACTGGGTATGTTAAGTTTAGTTGTTGGATACTACGATCCGTGGAGTGTGTCAGTTCATCTTACCGAAACTAGACTGTTTCCGTTTGCCTCCGCGAGTCATCGCTGAACTCGCAATTCACATCGAAATTACACTCGTTATGACCTCCAGTCAACATTGGTGCCGAGTGGGGCTAGTCAAACCCAGTAGTACTACGTAATTACGACTCGTTTGTTTACACAACTAACGGTAAGGATAAGTGAGGACTTTAAGCGATAATAGTTACACTCGAAAATGATTTTCACAACATACCAGTCATATATCTAAAACAGTTGCATTGTATTCTCACCCCAATAGTTTAGCAAAAGCAGTTAAAGAGTAAAAGTGGGGCCGTAAACTCACCTGAGTTAAGTAGTGCGTGTTCTTCACGAGAACAGTGTAGCTCGCCGGCTAGTGGTTACCTATATCACATAGGTACCATAAGTTTGTGTTTGCATACATGTGGGTCTCACGGGACCGTGTTTGAGTTCAACAACTCCAAGTTGTTTTGTGGGTCGCGTTGACCGTGTTTGACCGTGTTTGACCTAACGACCCGTTGGTGACGGTTTTTGGATCAAGTGCTCGTGTAACGTGCAGTTTAGTGTCGTGTGATGTGTACGGATACCAAAGTCACTTTTGTGAGGAAACTTACTAGTTATAGTAAGTTTCTATTTCAGGAAAGTTTCCAGTTTAGGCAATTCAAGCAATAATTCAAGACCGATTACTCTAATATGCATATTTATCCTAAGTGAGCATGTTAACACATAGTACATCATCATATGAGGTCACATAAGTTGTTTTCATCGTGTTTGCACATTAAAAGTTTCCTAAAATGGAAAGTTCCATTTATAGCATACGTGTCATCGGAAACCATCTAATTTAGCATACTATCGTCATGTTAAAGCATTTTAAACCACTTAATATGCATAAATCATACATCATAATTTTTATTTGGTTTTTCTAAAAATAAAGTTACTATAAGTAGTAACTTTATAGTTTTTACATAAAGATGACCACCTAAACATTCCTAATCCATTGTTATGTCACCAATCACCAAAATAACCCATTTAACATCATCTAAACATATCAACATAACCCAAATCATCTTTTAGCATTATTTCATCAACAAAAGTTACTAAAATAGCAACTATGCCAAAATGACTATAATCATTATCAAAATCCATTTCAACAAGATCTAATCACGCAATAATCTTCTAACATCATCCATACTCACATTTGAACATCTCAAATACTTTAGATCATACATGCATGTAATGATTTCATCATTTTATATACAAATAATGCATTATAACAACACACCTCATCATGGATCATCATATAACATTGTTAAATCATCATAGATCATCAAATATCATCTAAAAATCATTAAACCCAGATTCAAATGTCAAGAAATTCGTGTATGTGCATCGATGGTGGTTGTATGTGGGTTTTAACACTTGCATGTGTGTGTAATAGTGATATTAAGCCATAAGAGACATGGTACTACCTTCCCAAGCTCCAAGAATGCCAAGATGATGACAAGAACAACCCCTAAACTCTCTGGACAGTAGGTTCTTGCAGTAAAATGATGGTGGTGGTGATCTTCAAGCTTCAAGCCTTCACTCCTTCAAGCTTTGAGCTTCATTATGACCTTCAATGGCTTCCAAGAGGTCAAATCAAAGTGTTTCAGGGCTGAGAAGTCGGTATGGCCGAAGTTGTTGCGTGTATGCTTGGTAAAAATGAGTGTGTAAGTGTGATGATGAGTTTTGGGGTTTAAAAAGAAAAAAATCAGCGATTTTGTCCCTCAGGCGTATCGCCTGACGATAACCACCGAAGCCAGGCGTTACGCGCGAGGCAGACAGATGAGAGGCGTTCCTTCCTCATCCGCGCGCATCGCCTGAGTGGGGAGTTTCGGGTCAGGCGTACCGCCTGGACCCTAGATCCGACCCAATTTGGCCCATTTTCATGTTTTGGCCCAGTTTTCGCGTATTTCTCGATTACGGTCATCGTTTAGAGACATATGAACATCATTTTACCTATTTTAGGTTCCCTAGAACCTAAGTGTGGTGTATGTGGACTGTGGTTTGATAAATTCACCAACGTTCGTTATTCAAGACACGTGCGAGTATTTTACGATAATTCCTCGAATTATCGGTGTGTTCGAACTGTTGTGCCACGTGTCACACTAAGCATTCTTAATTCTAGTGCCACGTATGCAATAATAATACATATTATTATTTAAAATAAAGAAGTGCTGACCTGGAATTTGCGAGGTGTCACAATTGGGTAAGTAATAGATATTCACTAGTATTATGTTTTACTCATTTAAACTTGATTTGAAAGTTGCCCTTTGATATATAGGATGGGTGAACATGAATTGTTAGATATTTGTTGATTGAATTGGGAATTCTTGTTTTTGAATTAGGATTTGTTGCCATTTATTATATATTTTGGGTAGTCATTTTACAGCAGTTATGCTGAATGATTTTTGTAAAATATTTAACATATGTTTGTCTTGTCTTGTGTTTTTAATGTAAGAGAATATTACTGATGAGTTAAACAAAGCAAAATCAACATCTGGTGGTGATGACACACCGGTTGATGAAGTAGAAGTGCTGCAGCGCTCACTGGGTGAGCGGCGTGGGCATGTAAGGGGTGTTGATAGAAAAGTTAAAAGTATAACCCCAGACCTGCCTCCACACATGTATGCACCTGCAGCAAACGAGCTGCAACAACAACTTGCTGAAGCAAATGCTCGTTGGGCGGAGCAACAACGCATCAACGAGATGATGCAACAACAAATCAACAAGTGGATGTCTATGCAAGGAGGCCAAGGCTCTAGTTCTTTCTACTATCTCGGATTTGAAACAAATCAAGAAAAAGATCAAGATCAAGAAAAAGAGGAAGAGGAAGATGAAGATGAAAGTGAATAGATGAAGTTGTGGATTTTAAAACACTTATAACTTTGTTATGCTAGGTTGTTTGGTTAACTTTTAGATTTTGGATGTAAACATATGAATGTGAATGTAATTTGATGTTTGATAAAGTCTTATTTGCAGCAGGTTAAAACTGGTATTGGTTGTTTAAACAGGTTAAAAACTGAAAATCAGAAAACAAAAAAAAATTGAAATTTTTTGTAGGGCTATAGATCAAAGTCTGACTTTTTGACTTTGATCGATAGTGACGACATGTCGTCGCTATAGCACTGTCTTTGACTTTTTGACCATTTTCTATGGCGACTATATGTCGTCGCTATAGGTAATCTCGAAAAAAAATTTTCTTTTTTTTTTTAATTATTAACAGAATAAAAATAAATCAAAAAACAAAATGCGTCAGACACCTATAGCGACGACTTGTCGTCGCTACTGACTAAGCTATAGAGACGACTGTTTTAGCGACGACAAGAGGCGACCACATGTCGTCGCTATAACATATTGCGACGACAATTCGAGGCTATTGCGACGACTTTTGTCGTCGCTATAAGTGACTTTCCTTGTAGGGTCACATGGGATGTTTTTAGGTTATGTGTAATGAGTGTTTGATCACGTGTGTCATGTAGGCGTCACATAAGCACAATGTTTGTTAGTGAGTATGCGTAAATATATATATATATATAAGGAGAGGATCAAATGTTAACCCATGTTTATTGCGTTAACCGAATAACTACATCTTATTACTCTGAGGGCCACATTAAAGTAAATCTAAATGTGTATGTTTTTTTTCTTTTTTAATTAATGTAGAGACCACTTACATTAATAAAAAAATAATAATAAACCTAAACCTTTTGATTTATTTTAAATAGGCCTCAAAGTAATAAGATGTAGTTATTCGGTTAACGCAATAAGGAAGGGTTAACATTCGAACAATCCCCTACAAATATATATATATATATATATATATATATAGGGAATTAATAAAATGAAAACCCCATTTTAGTGTGAAAACCGTGAAAACTATGCAAAAATCATGTAAAAAAATGTATTTTTAAAAAAAAAAAATTTTAAAAGTTTGTAACATTATTGGACATATTTTTTATTAAAAAAAATCAACATAGCGCCAACCAAATATTAAAAAAATATATTTTATAAACCCATGTAAAACATACGTAACGCTGCGTCAGATTTGACGAAATTTTTTTATGTTATGTTACGTATGTTTTACATGGTTTTATAAAATATTTTTTTAAAAAAAAAAATATCTGGTCGGTGCTTGATGTACCTAAAAGTGGCCTAAGAAAATGACTCTAAACACTAACCTAGACTTAACTTAAAAACAATGAGTTATAATCGAAATTCCTGAACTAAACCGCTACGACAGACAAGTGTACCTATCAATTGCAGAATAGTTAATAGAAGTTTAGATATCGAACCCAAGAGACACTGACCTAACGAAACAAGACTAAGAAATTGATTTAAAACAAAGAGGGAGGGTTTTGAATAAAAGTGAGAGTTAATTAAATTAATTAAACTAATTATCCTAATTAAATTAGAAAATAAAGTTTAACTAATATTAAACCCTAGAAACAGATTAACAAATTTAATTGAAAGAAATGACACACAACTTTTTGAAAAACTTTAACAAATGAAGAAAACTCTACTTAGGTTGGATTACTGTTTGTGATTACTGAAAACTAATGACTTTGGTTGACACGATGAAACTAGGATCTTAAACAGCAAAACATAAGGAACCAAATGGATTCTGGATCATTTACCAAATGTAACCAACTAGGAAACCTTAATCTTGCAATACACACATTAGTTAGTTGGATCCCCTCCCAGATTTTTTCAACAACACTTTTGTACTCAAATAGAGAAGTCACATTCCTGATTTTCTTGTCCCAATACACCAAAGATGCAAGGAGTAATCTTAAGATCTCTAATTTAACACGAAATGATAATAACACCAAGACATTCAAAGAAACATCCCTTCTGGGTAATTACAATGATAACCCTAATGCTAAAGATCATCCGACAAGTCTATCACCTTCAGGATTTCTAGACTTGGATACACACAAAACCCTAAAAACATCAATCAAATCTTTTCTTATGGCTAGTGATATCAAACAAGCCACAAACTAGTTATAACACCAAGTCAATGACCTAATACGCGTCTAACACCGAAAGACATTCAATAAACACGTATAGAACATGATATTAACTGATATAATCAAGATTAGATATGCAAAACTCATCAAAATGACATCATAAGATCTGTTACAAAAGTGTTTTCCATCAATGATCAAACCAATAATCAATAATGTAACATCATTGTATTTCCGGTCGTCCATACATTCGTACGATTGTACTGTTACAGAGATTTATAATTATTAATAATGATGTATTAATTATTAATGATTATGAATTATTGACTATCATTACTGATATTATTATGATTTGGTATACATATTTAGAACATATTATGACATGCATAAACCATGGCGAATTTAGTTGAAACCCAACTAAACAGAACCAGAGAGTTTGTTACAGTTACAGTTCACAGATTATGGGTGTTGTTGGAATGGAAAGGAGTTGTAGTTGGTTGTTGATTGGTTACTAAACATAGTCAAGGACATATGGTCATGGTTTATCGAAATAGCGGTGGGACGGTGGCTGGGGCAGTTGCGACTGACCCCTACATATGCCCTATACATATGCATATTTCGGTCTATCATGGGTGTGTCAGTGATATGGTTTAGTGGGTTTTGGGATTGGGATTTTTAATATTAAAGTTAATACAATAATGGAAGTATGATTGAAATTGATTACGCGATGGTGAGGTTACGAACACAATTTAAACACGAATATTAATTCAGAAATATTAACTTAGTAAATATATTCGCATGGGTGACGATTCACACGAATATAATTATTAGGAGTAATATTCTGAAACGATATTTAATAAATCGTAAATTGAATCGAAATACGATACGAGCGTCGGATTCGGAAAGGTGACGATATTTACGAATACGTACGCGAGTAACGCGTTTCGACGAGATAACAAATATATATCAAACGATATTAAATTAATAAATGAAAACTGAAAATATTTATTAGAAATCACAACCTAAAACGAAACCGAGCAAATCGTATTAAATTAAATAAATAATTTAACAAAAATGAAAACGAAAATGTTTTACGAAACAATTTTATTTGAAATCGCTTTATGAAACAACATTAGCTAAAATTATTTTATTTAAAAAGGTAATATAATTATTTAAACGTTATATGTTTAAATATACGATTACGAGGCCAACTGGATATTTTTATAAGTTTATCGCGATAAAAACGAGTCCGAGCACGGGGGATCAAGACGCGATATAAGGAAGAGCTTCTTCTTCTTCCTTCTCATTTTACCAACCAAGCTTTCTCTCTCTACAATCAAATTCGTCACTTTCTCTCTCTAAAACTTCTCTCTAGATTATCTCACTCGTTTCTCGACGGATTAACGAGATCTTGGCGCCCACACGACCGCGTGATCGAGATGAACAAGACCATACGAAGAAACCATACATTTGACCAACAAATCAAGGTAAATCTGGATGTTTATTTACGGTTTTGTTGTAGATCTTGAACCACATAACTAGTTGATGTCACACCCCCAATTTTCAACTAACGGAATCATACCGTTTGGGACGTGACAAACCAGGATCTCAGATCATTAGACATAACGAAGACCTCTATATGAATTTCAAAACATACTTTGGTCTAAAACTGTAATATCAAAGTTCTAGCGTTGCGGAAACGTTTTTAAAATATAAACAATCATTACAGTTTGAAAACTGTAAATTACAAAACAAAGTTTCAAATGTTCAAATCCAAATGACAGAAATGTAAAACATGCATGCGACTCGATCTCCTAGTCCATGCCTGCTTGCTTGTGTACCTTAGCGTCCTGAGAAAACATGTAAATCAAGTCAACACAAAGGTTGGTGCATTACACAGATTTAAGCATTCACAAATGTTTGAAACAACTGTTTGAACAAAATGTTGCAGATAACATAATCACACATGCATAGTCATGATAGCTAGTCATTTATACTATTTACATAAGTGGTCGACACCGAAGCTGACTGTTGCATGCTAACGCATGTTTTGCCTTGCCACTGTTGTCTAGCACAAACAATAGTAATGTGAATTGGCTAGTCAAACACTTGCGTAGATCCCATCTACCAAGTGAGGTTTGTCAAACCTAATAGATCTATTTCCAACTACCACGCTTTGCACTACGGCAAACTAAACGGTTCGAAATGTAAGGACTTGTAATGCTATGTTTGCACTCAATGTAAACAGCTAACTCATGCAAGTGATATGTATCTAAAATGTTTGTTGCACATGTTTTCTCCCCAAAACAGTTAAAATAAGAAAGGGGCCGTGTACGCACCTTTGAATGTAGCAGAATGATCAAACACACTTGAACTCGCGTAGAAAATCATCTACGAAGAATCTGTGTTTAAACAATTACGTTGTGTTATTCGGGATGTCGTTTTGTGCTTGAAATCACATACGTGTCAACACACGTATGTTAGACTCGTTAGAAACGTGCATACGTAATTACGTGTGACTTTAAAGTCGTTTAAATAAAATCATATAATTGTTTATGATTTTATTTAAATAAGCGTAATCATACGCGATTACGTTTTCGGGTTAAAATATGAATTTTATTATTTCATATTGTTCGGGATTCCGTTACGGTTCCAACGCAACTTGAAGGACTCAAATAGGAGTTAGAACGAGAAAGTTGTGATTAAAATACTAAAAAGTTGTTTTAAATTTCAAAAACTGTTGGGGCCTGGTTTCGAACCTGTGACCTCCAACCCAACACACACACACCCTACCATCTCCTCTAGTTATGATTTCCTTAACAGATCTTAGTTTTAAATTCTTTTAAGCCCAATCGGCCCACTAACCCCTTTGTTAATCATAACCAAACCATGTGACCACCAATTGGCTCTAAATTCGACTGAGTTCAATCCCCATAACATAGGGGTTTTGTTCCCAGGTTCCTAATGAGCTCCAATCCAGTTCCAATTTAGAATTACATCACCATTAATCGATTAAATTGATGTTCATAGGTCCGAACCCAAAATTCGAAACCCATATGTCGATTTGATCGAATTCTGTAACAATAGTCCATGTTTCCATAGGGGTTTCACTAGTTAATGGATTTCTAATCTCTCTGTAACACTTAATTTAACTATCTAATCTGTTTAGATCGAAATCCCCAAAAAGTTTCTATCTAAGAACCCTAGAATCAAAACTCGTTTAATTCGATGTTTTAATACCAATCTAACATAGGGTTATTCTTTTTCGAGGTTTTCTGAAACTCATGGTACCCATTAATTTGATTTTCAAACCCTTTTTGATCAAAATCCCCAAACCGTTTGCTTCAAGAACCCTAGAAACTCGATCTTCAACAATTCGTGATTATTTCATAAAATTGACACATGGTTTTCAATCTAGAATGAATTTCGAACCTTTCTGTGTCGCTTAATTTGATTTTAAAGTCCATTCTCATCAAGACCCCCAAATCGTTTTCTAAAAGAAACCCTAGAATCAAAAATCATTAAATTCGTAGTTCTATGATGAAATTAGCATAGCATTAACATTAATCGGGATCTTCTGAAGCCACCCATGCTATTTAATTTGTTTTTCGAACTCAGCTAGTTCGAAATCCCCAATTCGGTTCCAAGAACGAGCCCTAGAATTCGAACACTATAAATTCGAGATTTCAAGATGAAGTTGTGTTAGGGGTACTCTTAGTCGGCAGTTTTAGAAGGTGTTGGAACGAAAACTTACTTGATTTATTAACGAATTGATGGAGATCGACTATGATGTTGTGTTTCGGCCACCCCCGAATCAATTTCTTCTGTCTATCACTTCTTTGATCAAATCTTCGAATGGATGTGCTTCTAAATGTGCCGACCAGTGTTTAGAAAGTTTCAATTGTGAGAAGTGAAGTCGAATTTTGCGGTTTTGATGCTACCATGCAACGGTTACGACTTTTGGACAACATTTGAGTTAAATTCGATCCATCATGTGCTGATAACGGATGATTAACTATTAATCATCATCATAATGAGTTACTATAGAGTTTAATTCGGTTATTAATCTCAAATTAATACGAATTTAGACTTTTATTTGCAACCATAGTCGAACTTTGACTCTCAAAGTCAAAATTGAGACTTTTATTGAGTTGCAACATTACTCCTTGAAGTCTTAACATTCTAAGACTGATTTTTATCAGTTACAACCCCTCTAGTTTGATTTTGGACGATTTCACATCAATTCAGTTAATTTCCGGTTAACGGAGTTAACTCGAAAATATCGGATTGTCACAGAAACCATGCAGAGGAGATGATGGTGAGCTGTGATTCACAACCCAAAGGGATCGGCCGAACCTTCCGGGAGCTGGGTGAGGAGGAGACGAACCATGGTTGCAAACCAGGGAGGAGCCGAACCTGGCTAGGCTTCGAGAACCCTTCCTAGTCGGCCGAAGCTTTCCCAGCCGAACCTTACCTCACCTCACCACCGAACCATCCAATGGTCATGAACCCTGGCTTAGCGAACCATTCCCAGTTGGCCGAACCTAATGGTGGCCGAACCCTAAGGAGGCGAACCTTAGGGAAACCGAACCTTCCTCCCTCGCGACTAACCCTTGAGCTACGAACCTTTCTCCCTACGCGAACCACCATAGGCGAACCTATGTCACTCGCGAACCTAGGAGCTGTTAAGGGATTCAGCGAACCTTAGCATGTCACCAGGGCCGAACCCTAATAGCTTCAGCCGAACCTTGCACCATTATTTAGCTGAACCTAGGGAGAACTCTAGATAGGTTCGCTGGTTTCTAGGATTGGTGAATAAGAACTCGGTTTGAAATAGTAAAATGGGTACGGGAGCACACGTAAATTGGGATAAACGAAAGAACACGTGATGGGATATACTTGTGCATGAATGGAAAGCGTAGTTGTCACCTTTTCTTAATAAATATAAGTTAAATTTTGAGACTACATATGATGAATAAATTCCAAGGATCCTATTTAAATTCAATCTCTTAAACTTACATTCAAAGTTATTAATTTGAATCCATCGTGACAATCTAGTTAGAAGTGCATGCAAAAAGGGGGGGGGTATTGATATAGACATGACTAGGAGTAATATCCTTGAATGTATATATTTATATGGTCATAATGAGGAAATTAGTGGAGTGTACATGTATGTATGAATATGTATATGACATAAGTTACTACTTTGGAATGTACACATCTATGGAACACATATACTTCATCACCACCAGTTATTGTCATAGAATGATTTAAAACTATCAAAATTAAACTACATTCTAAAGACGATTACTATAGGATATTGAATAATTGCTTTGCATTGGATGAAATAAATTAAGGGAATGAGACACTTAATAAATTAAAGTAAACACTTATGATCGCTTAACTAAATTAAGACACGTATGCTTATGAACACGAACACACGCTAATTACAGATCTTTGAGTTGCTTTGAGTTTACATACGCGAGCGCGCATAATACAAGAACACCGGATCTAAGGACTCATGTGAGTTCTCATAACCTCCTTTTTTTTAAACTGTTTTGTTTTAAAACTCGGAGGTGAAACATGTATACCAATTTTAAATATTATTTTCATAACACATGGATGATACCTGTTTATCAATATGATATTCATATTATGGAATTATCATTATTTATGGATTATCACTTATTATCATATATCCATGTAACATTGTCATTGACTTCGGTCAATAACAAAGATTACATGTATTGCCACTTGGATTATCACAACTCCATGAATCGTTGCCTTTGACTTCGGTTAATTGCTTTGATCTCATGTATTGTCACGTGGGTTGCCTCCACTCCATGGAGAATGTCTTTAACTTATGTTAGTTACATAAATTCCATGTATGGTCACATATACTATTTGAGAATATTGATTGTTTGTGATGGGTTGAATGGATTGTGGTTGATTATCTATGATTGTCTATGATTATATGAGATATGTGACTAGGTGTATGTTTATGTGTTTGACTGTTGTGTTGGGATATGTGTTGGATTTTCACGCAGGTACTCTTGTGGATTTTCTCAGAAAGACCATAAGCTTTTATACTCATTTTAATCAAAACTTTTTATAAAACCTTTTTAAACATAAACTTTTATACTCATTTTATAAAATACTTTTAAGTATAAAAACTTATGATTACTCACCAACTACTTCGTAGTTGACACTTGATTTTCTTACATGTTTCAGGTAATGAAGACAAGTAGATTGAGGAGGATGATCCCTTCTATTTTGGACATCATCACATAGGATTCTTGGACTTAGCTAATTAACTGAAATTCTGGCGATTAGAGTTTAGTTAGTTTAGCTAAATCTTTTGTGTAATTGATGTATTTAATTCATGATGAACATGATTTTTGTGTAAACATTTATTTGGTTTGATTGATATGTGATGGTATATATTTAGATGCCCACGAGCTTTTGAACAATCTACACATCCCGACGTTTCCGCCATCGGTCGGGGTGTTACAGATAATAACCAATAATCATTCAAACATACATCCTAACCTAAGTAGAAACAAATATCTAGCCAACTGACATCATTCTCAGTCAAGAACAATCAAAAACAATGAAATGAAATGTATTAAACTACTGGAAATGAAGAACAAATGAGAAACAAGAAGTAACCAAAGCGTCTTCAACAAAAGCCTAGCCTCCCAGCAATTCCTAGCCCTCCAAAGCTCTCTAAATGCTTCCAAAAACTCCATAGATGCTCCTGGGATTCAAAAATGGCCGAATCTCCTTTCCATTGCGGCTGAAAGTCCACTTTTATATGTTTCGAATTAGGGTTAAGTTTTTCAAGTTTTAAAAAGCTGTCGTTGCGTACTGCCAAGCTCCACAATAGCCTGCTTGGCGTACCGCTACAGATAAAACAAGCAGGGGCCTCCCGAATTCCTTGGCGTACCGCCAAGGGTTTAAAATTCCTTCTCGGCGTACTGCAACAGATGCAAAAAATCCGACATTTTTGTCCTTTTCTTCTATATTCACCCGGGCTTGATTTTATTGTGTTTTAGCCACGATTTCCGCTCATTTCACTCAACAAACCTGTAAAAACCATAAAATGTAAAACTAAACTAAAAATAACCTTAAACGACATATTTACATACTTAAAACGAGTCAAATTTACATAAAAACTGGATGTTTTTAACAACCTATCAGTGCTTTTTTGATCTTTTTTTATAAAAATGTGTCCAATAGTGTTACAAACCTGTAAAAAATTAAAAAAACTTTTTTTTACATGATTTTTGCCTAGTTTTCACAGTTTTCTCATGAAGAAGTGGTTTTCAAATTATATTTGTCATATATATATATATATATATATATAATGGTAAGATTTAATTGGTGAAAATGTTAAAGATGCTACGAATTTTTTTTATATTGGTTTAGAAAAAAAGAAAGAAAAAATGTGATTGGGTATGATTTGATGTTCACCCCATGAGTATGGTCAATGGTCATTTGAAGCCTATGTAATTGTGAGAAAGGCGACATTACGCCTAAGTAACCCTTTATTACACTTTTTTTTTTTTTGTGAATGGCCTCCTTTACACGTAATGTTAGGAGATGCACATGATACGACAATGAGCAATATCCATGCATATCACCAGTGGTCAAAGGAAATTACGCCTATTTTCACCAATGATATTTGATGACAAGGCAAGTACATCCCTTTAGTCGAGCTAAAGTATACCACGGCTAATATTCAGCACGGATAACACACAGCCCGGACAAGCTTACCGAAACAGAAGCAATACTGGTAAGCTTGGCTAGCACAAGAAAACAAAAGATACAACCACTGGGCAAAACATGTGGCTATACAAATAAGGAAAGTCTGAAAAATGTTTTTGCATGAAAAGTAGCAATCAGCCACTCTGATGATACTTCCTGCAAAAACATCACTGCAAGACTAAAATAAAAATGACCACTACATGATGTGAGTTAGACAGCTCGGTGATAAGTCAAACATTAACACAAAATTAGAAACATTAACACAATCAAGGTCTGAGAAGATGATTTTAAGGAGTTAGCATCCAGAAGAAGAAAAAGCTGGTCTGGCCAAGCCAGAGCCCAGGTACTATAAAAGCAGGACAGATACAATATCTCGAGGGATCTTACACACTCTTCTTCCTGAAGCATATACATGGATAACATATTTCTTCAAGAGACTCTTATGAGTCTCATTGCTTATTTCTATATACTTGTTTACATATCTATATCTTATACATCTTATTATCTCCGATAGATTACTGACTTGAGCGTCGGAGTGCCCTTGGGGATATCCCCCCCGGGCCCTCTAACGTAGATCTTCTATTTGGTTGCAGTCAGGATCCATGCTTAGGATAACAATGCATGACTTAGTCCGACTCAAGCCCGACTTGGATTCGAATACGTCAACAATATTCAACCACCTTAGTTTATATATTTTTTTGACTATTTTCAGAGCAATTCAAACATGCATCCAGTGTAAGTTTTTTGTTTTTATTTATTACTATGGTCATATTTAAGTCATATCTTCACAATCTTGTTGGCTTTATTTTTCTTTGCTCATTTGGTAATAATAGCCCAATCATTGTCACACCCCGTTGTAACAACTCAATCTACCAATTTATCATGAGACAAGGAAATGCCAATTACAATAAGTCTAATGGAACTTTTTTATTAATAAAAAAGTTGCATTAACTAAAGGTACTTTAGACATAATGAATATGAAACTTTTTTGATAAATAATACAATTTTTTTTACTAAATGTGAACGTTTGATTAACACTCTTAAATTTGTCCATAACAAATGCCATAAACATATATATATATATATATATATATATATATTCATTAATCGTTTTCTAAAATCAATCATTGAACACTTTATAGTAGAAAAATAATCATTACATACAAGTTTTATCGAAGAATCCCACTAATATAAGATTGACACATGTGCAATCATCATCACTACATAATATAAATTCAAAATACCAATATACGTCATCGCTTACAAAACAAGAATAAGAGGGTGTTTGTTTTTTTGAAAAAGGTCTTCCTGACCTCTTATGTCTGCGTCAAGCAGACCACGGGAAGATGTTTACCTCTGCAGTGCGTTTGTTTTTTGGAAGACATTTCATTAAAAAACGTCTTCCCGGCCTCTTCTTGAGGCAGACATGGTCCAAGGACTTCTTACCACTTCCCCACCTCTTCTTCATCTGAATTAGGCCACGCTTCATCATTCACGTCGCCCTCCACTTCCCCACCTCCACCTCCACTACAGCAACGTCGCCCTCCACTCGCCGACTACCGACGCCCAGCTCCAGTCTCGACGACCACTGCCTACCGCCGCCCTCACAGCTGCCGCCCCCTTCCTCCACCACCGCCCTTACAGCTACCACCCTCCTCCTTCACAGTCGGTTCCCACCAGCCCTAGCACCTCCACCGAGGCTCTCCTTCCCAATCGGCGCCCCACCAGCCCACCGCCTCCACCGCCGCCCTCCTACACCGCCTCCTCTTTCGCGGCTCTGCTCCACCGCGCCTCTCCTCCACCAGCTCCTCTATCGCGGCTCTGCTCCACCGCCGCTCTCCTCTATCACGGTTCTCTTCCACCGCCTCTTCTATCGCGCTCCACTGGTAGCTGTCCTCCACTGGTAGCCTTAATCGATTGATGATATTATGCAATAACTATAATAAAAATCCAAAAAAATAGGAATATAAATACATTATATGAACATATTATAAGAAAAATTAAATTTACAAAACTATAAATGCTAAACAGAAGAATACGAATGTATCTTCTTTTGGATTTCTATGGTATTTTTTTATATTTAATATCTAAACAATAATTAGGTTTAAAGCATTACGTTAAATATTTTTTTAAATACATTAAATTGATAAATAATCACATTCAAAACAAAAAGTATGCATATTTCGGTACTGGTACCAATTCGAGAATTTTCGGTATTTTACCGGTACCGGTTAGTTCCGATACCGAAATATGAGAAAATCAAGTAAAGTTACAGGTACCGAATCTATCGGTACGGTATCGCTTCGGTACGTTACCGGTACGGTACCGGTACTCGGTATTAAAATCTCATCCCTAAAGCACAGTATCCCAGGCCGAGATCATCGTTTTGAAATATCGCCCCACTTAATTTGAATGCCTCTCGCCTTCTCCTTGATTTAATTAACACTAAAAATGATAAAAACATTCAAATAGTAATTAGGTTAGATAATAATTTATAAAACATAAATAAATTAAGAAAAAATGTAGTTAGCAATTATAAAAGCCAAAACTTTATTATTTTAATCATTTTAAATTAAAAGATAATTATATTTTTTTTTAATCATAAATGATACTCTTGATCTTAAGACCTTAAAGTTATTTTTTGAGCTATTATTTTTTATAACCTTTAATTTTTTTTAAAAACTTAAGTTATTAAAATTTATTTTTACAAAAAAAAAGGAAGAATTAATTATTAACTATTTCTTAAAATTCAAAATCAGTCTTATCTTATCTTATCTTACTATATTAATATTTTTGTCACATATCATGTTCTTACAGCCTAATTGAAAAATGTCAACTTTTTATTAAATTCATTTAATTATTTTCTAATAAATAATTATATTCTCTTTCCTATTAAATAATCATAATACAAATAACTAATAATATTAACTATCTTTTAATTAGAAAACACATATAAGAAAATTTTGCAAAATGTAAAAAAAAAGTTCATATTAACTTTTTTAAAATAAAAAATATTTTATTTTTAGAAAATCAAAGTTATATAGAAAAAAATTCTTTAAAAATGAATTTTTAAAAAAAATATAATATAATATAAACCGGTGTTTAAAACAATAAGATTTTTATAAACCGATGACATTTTTTAAATTTATTTAAAAACCAAAGTAAAAAAATGATTAAGAAAATTTACGCTTTTGGTCCTTATATTCAACGTTATATATAAATTGAGTCATTAAAATAAAATAATTTAATAAATTATATATTTTACCTTTTTGATGTATAAAAGTTAGCCTTTGATAGAATACAAAATGAAACTTTATTATCAATTTGTTCAAATATAGTAACGGCTATATATCAAAAATATCATATATCATTTGTATAGTTATTAAAGTTTTTAATTGTTTTCTTATTAGTTGAAGTATTCATTAATATTCTAGGCTATCTACATTTTTTTTGCATCCCCTCTATGGAATTTTTTATACTTAATATTTATTATAGATATGTGTTATGAATGATAGAATATGGATATAAATATTTATATTAATTTGCATATTATAATTAATCTAATGAATTTAATGTGACATTAATTTTTAATTTTAAATAAATTTATTTATTTTATTTAAAATCATATATCTAAGTCTATAGGTAATAAAAATTTTAAATTATAAAAATTTGTAATCATTTTAAAAAATAATAATAACATTAATATTGGTTTATTTTAGAATATATAATGTAAATGGATAGTTTGAATGGCAAAAATGTATGTAAAATGTCAAATAATAAAAAAATAGATGATATAAAAATTCTAGAATTACTTCTTAGTTTTTAATATGTAATAAATAAATAATAATTTAAGTTATTTAACTCCGTAGTGCTAAGTATATTTAAATTTAGATTTATCAATTACATAAGAAAGTTCAAATAAATTGAAGTTCATTTCTCTTAAGACATGTTTTAAGAGTTGTATGTGTTAACAAATCATATTATATTATATTTAATATTTGTAATATAAGCGGTTTTTTAACCTGTGTAACATATACACACACGTAACTATTTTAATAATAAGCATATGTAATATTCTTGGATGTAATACTTCAGGCGATTGGGATGGAATGGAGATTAATTGAATAAGAATTTTTTGACGTAAATTTTCAAAATTATATATATATATATATAACTATAACTATATTTACTATATAGCTGGTATAAAAAATATTTAGTTTTATACATGTGGGTTCACCGAAATTTCAAGATTTGAAGTCGTCGAAAACACTGGCTGAAATTTTAAAAGTTGCCGGAACTTTTAAAGTTGCTGGAATTTTCGTTGGAATCCGGTGAATTTTTTTGGCCAGTTTTTGATGACGGCTACACCCGATTTTGAGTTTTCTAAATCCTCTGGATCAAGAAAAGAAGAATGGCTGAAATGAGATTTTTATAATCTTGATAGGGCACAAATTTTGTGCTGAAAACTAATCTAAGATTGAGAAAAGTGTTACCCTTCCTTCATGTATTATACTATGTTAACATTGTACCCAAACACTTTATATCCGAATCTGAAAGAAATTAATAGATAATCCATATCTTTCTCACAAGTGTTAGTCCGGATGCAGTGGTCACCCCGCCCGCCAAGCGGGGGTGATCCTTTCGGTGGCTTTCAGCGGGAAAACCGCCCCCCTTCAGCCAGTGGCGAAGCTTGACCCCAAGCGTAGGGGGGGCGAAACTTCAGCGGGGGCGAACATAGGGTGTATTTTTTTTTCCGGGGGGGGCGAAATAGAAATTTTAAAAAATTTTGCACTACGAATCGGGAAATGTACACCACTGAACTAAAAAACAGGGGGGGCGGTCGCCCCCCCTAGCCCCTTCAAAGCTGCGCCCCTGCCTTCAGCGGCTCCCGCCCTACCCCCTCCCACGGCCCCCGCTCCCCGCTTGTTTTCTCGTTTTGTGATTGGCCACATCAAAATAACCATTACCAATGGCTAATTCCTTAAAAAAATTATTTTTTTAACCACCAAATAAATATTCCAACCTTTTTACCAAAAAATCATCCAAATCTCTTCATCTTTTCATATTTCTCTCTGTATTTTTTTTTTTAAATTACAAACATGAATCCAAGGCCTAACAATCACAATCCCGAATTCAACCCATTCTCGTGCAATCCCGAATCGCTTCGAAATTTATTGGTTCAACTACAACAAAACCCGAACATCCAACACTTTCAACAACAAAACCCAAACGTCCAACCACAACCAAACGTCCAACCACAACCAAACTTCCAACCCGGTTTTGCTCCCTACTCCCAAAGCGGTTTTCAACAAAACATTTCCCAACCTCGCTACGAATCAGATTTCGTGTCACCGAATCAACCTGATAACGAAGTCGTGCTGGAAACACAAGACACTCAAAAACACAATAAAAAATGTAAGAAAAACAAACGGTCGGCCGGAACCGGGCCAAGTAGTGGTCCAATGACACCGAAACAATAGATTCCCGATGAAGAAACAGCTATCGGAAAATGCTACATGGACGAATCCGAGAACAAAACCAAAGGTAAAAACTTTTTTACATAGTTTTGTTATTTATTTTTTTAAAGCGTATATATTTTTTTACTTACTTTTTGTTAATTATTTTTTTTGTAGGTAATTCGCAAAAACGCGAAAATTTTTGGAAAAAAGTCACCGTTACTTGGCACAATATGATGGGCTTCGATGCCAAATACCGCACATATCATCAATTAAATTCAAAGTGGAAGGATATGTGCACCAAGTTAACAAAGTTTAGTGGGATCTTAACATCATCAATTAAATTCAAAGTGTTGATGATGTGGAATAGTTGGGAAGGGTTTTCAGTGATGTGACCACTGTGGATGTTTAAGATTTTCAGTGGGGTGATGACGTGATGTAAAATTTCTGTGGGGAAGGATTTCCAGTGGGTTGACCGTTATGAATAGTCTTAGTATATTAGATTGACGTTGTTAGTTATTTCAAAAAAACAATACCAAAGAGGCATTGTCTCAATAGTACCCCAGGATTCTTTCAAATGGGAGGTCTTGGGTTCAAATTTCTCCCGCAGCGAAAAAGAGGTCTGTGGGGGGTCAAGGGGTTTTCCCAGTGGGGTTTCTTCCTGGGATGGTTATGGTGGCTCATGGGAGGTCCAGGTAACTAGACCTTTGTGACATGGTCTGAAAACAATAGGTTCGCACGATTTAGACCTTCGGCGTTCAAAAAAAAGTTATTTCAAAATTCCATACACGTGTAGGATGAAAAAATGTAAAAGCTTTTAATCAAACCTAATGATCTAAGCACTACGTAGTCATGTGACGCAATTAAATACACGTCAGCTAGAGTCATTGGGGCCCACCACGTCTTAGAATATGATAGAGATCTGGTCGATCTCTCAAACCTGTCACATAAAAGATTATATAAAAAGAAGTCGACAGACATATATTTGTTTATCACAAAAATACAAAAGTTTTTTTTTTCTTTTTTTTTTTCTTTTTTTTGGAAAAGATCAATTGATATGTGATTGTACCCAAACACACATTTACAGGATGTATCAATCAATAATTATCAATAAAATGTAATTTTTTTAGGGTCCTAAATTTCAAATGTTTTATATATATATTTTATTTATAAAATTATTTTAAAAAAATATAAGTTTAATATGTAAAAAAATAAAATTTTGTTACAATAAATTTGTTCTATTTGATTAATTTTTATTCCAATTATTATCAATTTATGAATTTGTATTCAAAATCTCATAGACGGCCTGACAGAACCATATATTTAATATCTATAGATACATAAATAACTATATTTCCCCTTAAAAGACATAGAATATGACACAAAGTTTTTTTTTTTGAACAGCTAAATTTTATTGCATCAGGGGCTAACAAGAGTCTAAAACCCCAAAAAGAAGTAACACCAAGACAATACCAGTTAATGATACATAAACAAAAAAGAAAGAGATAGAATGAACTATCCAACGTCAAAAGACATCCAAGAAACCCAATCCAATCTGCCACTCCTTTTTCGATTCTTCACCCAAAAATAGCTAAGCATTTTAATATCATCCACCAATTTCTCCTTAATGATTCGATGTTTTCTAAATATGGCTTCATTCCGAGCTTTCCATATACACCAAATTGTCTTATAAAAACCGAAAGAACCAGCTCTTTCCTTTGTTTAGTTGCTGCAAGAGAGTTATGAAACACCATGAGGTCACGAAAGCTGAAAGCAAAAAGTGGTGGCACCTTACACCATAATTCGATTTGGCCCCAAATGACACAAACTTAAATAAAATGATCGAATTTATCTTTGTAGTTTTTGCATCATTTATCTTTAAAAAATGTTCATATTAATATAATATTCTTTTCTAAACAAGTTGTTGCAAGCTACACCATTTATGCCGTCTAATTTTAAGAAATAATCAAAATGCTCTTATACATAAAAGACGAAACTGCAGCTTTATAAAAACTTAAAAGTCATTTTCTATAATTTTTGTTTAGAAATATTAGCAATGAGATTGTTAGTATTTTCTTGCTAATAATAATGGGCTATAATAAAAAAAAACTAGTTACTTATGCAAAAATATATATGTTTTTTTAATTTTTAAAAAAGAAATATTTTTCTTTAAATTTCTTTAAAAATATTCTAAACTTTTATGAAAGTATTAATTTTAATTTAGTTTTAACACAACAATAACTTCTTTTTTTACTTTTCCAAAACACTTATTAAATGCTAGATTATTTCGATTATAAGTGTAAACTCGACTTTGCTCGACTTTGAAAATCTAAAAATCTAGCTCAACTTTGAGCTTGACTCATAACTATATTTTAAGGTTGAGTTCAGTTTTAATTTTTTAAATGTCTACTTTGCTCCTTATGATATATATAAACTGTATATTTATATGTGTATATATTTAAATAAAATTATAAAATAATTACTGATTATTAAATAATAAACAAGCCCAGCACAAACCAAACTGGATCTTGAAAAACTTGTCATGAATCAAACTTGATTTTAAGACTTCAATAATAATACTAGCTCAATCCTAGATGAGATTGTGCTTGTTCGTTTCTTTTACTCCCTTAATTAAAATAAACTAGTATTTAATAAACCTTTTAAAAAAGCTATAAAAAGTTGTTATTTTAAAAAACCTAAAAATATATTTTCAAAAAGTTTAAAAAAAGTCTATAATTTTTTAAAGAAAATGTATATAATGTATTTAATTTGTTTAAAAAAGTAATTGGATTTTTCTATTATAATGCATAAATAATAATGGAATATTTTCTTAACAATATCATTATTCATATTTTTTAAAACACAATTACACAAAACGTCATTTGAAGTTTTACAAAGTTGTAGGAATCCTCGTTTATAAAAATAAAGGCATTTTGATTATTTTTAAATATTTAATTAGAACATTTAAGTTAAAAGATACAAACTAGGACGTTTCTTTTCTTTTCTTTTTTTTTCATTTTTTTGTCTAAATATGTGGGTGAAGTTGACGTATCTAACTCTAAAACCATCATGTATGTCACATGGTTTGGTCACCAAAGCCTACGTCACCTCTTACGTAAACATAATCATCTAATGTTTCACGATGAACAAAGCAAACACAGATACTCTCTAACTTCGATGCATTATATAAACTTCTTCGTTCTCATTTGAAGCTCACATCTCTCCAACAATGGCTGCCACCTCAAAAAGATTATTGCTTAGCGATCTTGTTTCATCCGATAAAATTGACAAAGTCCCTTCAAACTACATACGCCCCATCTCCCAACGACCCAATCTCCGTCACGTTTTTCATGATTCGATCCCACTAATTGATCTCAGCCATCTCTACGGTCCCAATCGCTGTCATGTGGTCGACCAAATTGGCCGAGCTTGTCGTGAGTATGGATTTTTTCAGGTCAAAAATCATAGGGTCCCGGAGTCCACCATAGCCAACATGATGCAAATCGCTAGAGACTTCTTCAAGCTGCCGGAAGAAGAAAGGCTCAAGATTTACACCGACGACCCCACCAGGACAACAAGACTGTCCACCAGCTTCAACATACGTACCGAAAAGATTGCTAACTGGCGAGATTTCCTGAGACTCCATTGTCACCCGCTCCAAGATTACATCCATGAATGGCCCACCAACCCGGCGTCGTTCCGGGATCATGTGGCGGAGTATTGCCGGAGCGTAAGAGGGTTGGCACTCCAACTGATCGAGGCCATTTCAGAAAGCTTAGGGCTCGATAGAAACTACATTAGCCGACAATTGGGGAAGCATGGCCAGCATATGGCCTTGAATTACTACCCGCCATGTCCACAACCCGATTTGACTTACGGGTTACCCGGACACACTGATCTTAACCTCATCACCATTCTTCTTCAAGATCATGTCCCCGGTCTCCAGGTCTTGAGAAAGGGTCACTGGATTGCGGTCGATCCGGTTCCAAACACCTTCATCATCAACATTGGCGATCAAATTCAGGTATATATACTGCAAATCTTTCATTCTTTTAGTTCCTGTTTGATTACTCAGTTGATGTTAATATAAACTTCTTGTAAACACGAAGGTAATAAGCAATAACAAGTACAAAAGCGTTTTGCATCGAGCTGTGGTGAACTGTGATGAAGAACGGATATCTATACCGACTTTTTACTGTCCGTCGCCTGATGCAGTGATCGGTCCTGCTCCGGAGCTTGTGACAGATGATGAGCCTGCTGTGTACAGACAGTTTACGTACGGGGAATGCTACAATAAGTTTTGGAACAGAGGGCTTGCAACCGAGACTTGCTTGGATATGTTCTTAGCTACTAATTAGTTAAAATAAATGTTAAGTTACGTACCCTAGCTAGCTTGTCGATCGGTTGAATTAGTTTGTGATTTAACTGTTCTTCAAATGTTATTACAGTGATCCTTGTTATTAGATTTCATAAATTAAATAAACTTAATTAATTTTTTAAAGAAGATTCATGCGTTGAATATCAAGCGAGTGTATATCAGGGATGTAATCAAGCCGAACTTGAGACTTTTCAAGCCGATTCAGCTCGAAAAATTTTTCGAGCAAAAAATCTGAACTTGAGCTCCCAAAAAACTAGCGCCAGCTCTTTTTTTCCGTCTCCACTCTATATATATATATATATATATATATGAGTTGCTTAATAATTTCTGCCATATTGCTATATTGTTTGTTATTTAAATCTTCATGCTCTCGATCCCTAACCAAATGGTGTCAGAGCCATGATTCAAGTGATATTATGTATTATGTCTAAATACTCTAATTAATTATTTGTAAATGTTATAATGGAAAAATTTATTGAAAAAACAACGTCATATTTTGAATATTTAGAACTATGTTGTGTTGGCAAGTCCTATCGGCTAGACGGTTGGATTAGCGTAAGGCTCCAAGATAGAGAGCAGCCGGACCACGTCTTGGGCTTTGGGGATGTTCCCTCAGTATAATCTGAATATTTCAAAATATTGATTAAGTTAATTCAAAAAATTTTATCATTAAAACAAATACAAATAATGAATCAGATATCTAGATTATTATCACGAAGAGATCATAGCTCAAATACTTTAGCTAATGATCAAGAGGAAGATTTAAACAACAATATGAATTCTTTGGAAATAAGTATTTCTCAAATTGAAAATAATTTATTAAATTGGAATATACCTAAACAAGATGTAAAAACTATATATAAAATATGAACTTTTGATTTCTTACAAGATTACTCAATCAAAATGACTGAACAAACTATTCCTATAAATAAAGATCATCAAAATTTACAATTATTATCTAAAGAAGCTATATTAAACCATAGAAAGAATTATAAATTTTTACATATAGGATTAGTACAGGTAGCAATAAAACCTATGTTCAGATTAGGAATAGACGCTCCCATATTAACTATATTAAGAGATGCTAGACACACTAATTTCAATAATTCATTATTAGCTATGGCTGAATCAAATATAGCCAATGGTCCAATATATTTTAATTGTTATCCTAATTTTTCTATAGGATTATTTGATCCAAACATTCTTGATACTTTAACTTTAACAATAAAAACAAGAAATTTAGAATTTAAAGAAAAAACTAATGCTGCAGTAGTTATATATAGAATTTATTATAAAACTATGACTACTACTATAGAACCAAAAACTAAATTATCATCTCCAAGAGATGAAACTATACTATTTGAAGCAAATACTATGAATGCAAAAGTTATAACACCAAAAAGATTAAAATGGAATGAAATTACACAGTCTTTATCATGGAATTTACAAGATATAAATCCACCAAAACCTATAGATATAGAAAATCAAACATCAAATATAATAGAAAATTCTGATGGATCAATAGAAATAATTTTTAATAATAATAGTACTTCTGCTAGATATTCAACATCAAGCAGTAGTATAAATAGTATAAATAATATACAAAGAAATAATTTAATAAGATCACAATCAATGAAAATAGCAGGAATAGATTATTCTAATTCTATACCTAAGGCTTTTTATGAACAAGAAGAAGATAATAAATCCGATAAGTCATATAATCCTAGTAAATCTGATATGGATTTTTTAAAACAATTATGAGTGATACTAGAATTCAAAGAAGGAATCCTCAAGTTCAATTTTATGTTTCAGCATTAAAAGAATTTCATAAAAAATCAAAAATATATAAAATAGAGTTAGAAAAAACAAATCAATATTTAGAAGAAAATAAATATAATAATAAAATACAAAAATTTCATCATATGAATTTTAAATATTTTTTACAAGATAAAATAAAAATTAATAAAGAACTTATAAAAATCTGTTCTACAAATATATCAAAATATACTTGTTAATATGAGTGATACAAAAATTCAGTGTAGAAATTCTCAAATGAGACTTCTTAAATTCTTAATAAAAGAATGTTATGAAAAATTATATAAATATCAAAATGAATTATTAAAAATAGATAATTATTTTAATAATGAAATAGAAGAAGAAAATATAGAAGATCGAGTAAATAAATTATATTATTATACAAATCGTCAATTCCATTTAAGTGAAGAAATAGAATATCAATTTAAAAGGATAAGAATAATTTCTACTGAAATAACCAAATTTACTTGTTAAAATGAATAAAGAAATGATGAATTTTTTAAGATGTGAAATATTAAATAAATATAATTTAGATAATCTAATATGGTATCATAAAACATTTAATCAAGAATCTAGATTACTACATAGAAAAGAATGGGAAGATTATATTATTAACAATAATGAAAATATTACTTTCTTTACTTGGTTACCTATATATTGTAAGAATAATAATATCAAATATCCTACTATAGAACAAATATCTGTTAATAATAAAATTACAAAAAATTATACATTAATAAAAAACAATGAAGAATTAGTTAGTATTCATCCTCCTCATGAGAACATAAAAATAATAAAAGAAAGAAGAGAATATATAGGAGTACCTTTAGCAAATCTTAATGACGATAATACAAAAAATTTAAATACAATTATTTGTCAGAATAATTATACAAATGAAAAATTAAATACTATAGGAGAACAATTAGAAAGAATTGAAAATGAAAAAACGGAATTAGAAGCAAACGAAAAAATTAAAGGAAAAGAAATTAAAATAGAAAACCCTATATTTAAACCTTTTACTATAGATACCCCTATAATTTTAAATAAAAAAGAAAAAACTTTAAATTTAATGAAAGAACAATTAGAAACATTAGAAAAATTAAAAAATTTTAGTCTAAATACTATAAATGATGGAGATGATGAATCTTATAATTCAGATTCCTCTTATAACAAATTAGAATCTCAATTTAATAATATGAAAAATGAAACAATAAATAAATTAAAGAATTTTACTTTAAAACCAGATACCAGGAATTGGTATTATAAACCAACTCCTCCTGATGTACAAATTGAAGAAGGTAGTAATAGAGTTTATACTGCATATGATGGTAAATCTATATATGAATGGAATATAGACGGACAATCTGAATTTCAAATTTTAAATATATTACAAGAAATGACTATGGCATCTAATGCATATAAACAAATAGGAAATAATGAAATACAAATTTTCAAAATGATTGTTTCTGGTTTTTCCGGAAATTTAAAAGGATGGTGGGATAATTATGTAACAGATTTTGATAAACAATTTATTGCAAATGCTAAAAAGGTGAAATTAGAAAATGGAATACAAGTCCAAACTGAAGAAACAGATATAATAAATACACTTATATTCGCTATTATAAAAAATTTTATAGGAAATCCTTCAGATTACCAAGAAAGGAGTTCTTTAATACTATTAAATCTTACGTGTAGAAAATTACAAGATTTTAGATGGTATAAGGATGTTTTTATATCTAAAGTTATGATGAGAAGTGATTGTAAACAATCATATTGGAAAGAAAGATTTATTGCAGGATTACCAAAATTATTTGCAGAAAGAGTTAGAGAGAAAATTAAAAGAGAAAATAATAATTATATACCATATGACGAATTGACATATGGACAAATAATAAATCATATAAATCAAGAATGTTTACAAATATGTAACGATTTAAAATTAAAACAAAAAATGAAGAAAGATGGTATTAGTAGTAGAAATGAATTAGGTAATTTTTGTGAACAATATGGTTTTGAAAATATAAAAATACCAAGTAATTCAAAAAGAAAAAATAATTATGTAAAAAGAAATAATTATATAAAAGGAAAAAATTATAGAAAAAACTATAAGAATAGAAAACCTAAAATTGAAGAACAAAATTATAATAAAAATAAAAAACAAAAGTTTTACAAAAGAAAAATAGTAACTTGTTATACTTGTGGTAAAAGAGGACATACCTCAAAAAATTGTTATTCAAAAATGAGAGGCCCCAAACCCCTCAGTTGGCAAACATCATACCCATAATACTTAAACCATAATTACATTATCATAGCAGCGGAATGTCGAGTAAAAATATAAAATATCTTACAGATCTAAACAAACTTTTACATATTAAACATAACCCACTCTTCTAATCAGTTATATAATACAGCCAGTCTATGCCAGGGGTAGTCTTCAACGTATGCCATGAGCCTTACTGTCATTCTTCCTCAATACCATTCAACCTGACATGCATGCTAAAACAAGTCAGCTTTCGCTGGTGAGTTCTAAGTTAACTTTTCATAAAAATAGAATCTTTAATATACATAAAACAATAGCCTTCACAGTCGACCGAAGTCAACAGTCTCAATCATACTAAACATAAAACATTTCATATACATAACATTCATAACATCATAACATCAATCATACAGTGCATAAATGTAGCCTGTTCTGTTGACCGAAGTCAACACGTTATGCATGCATAAGATTTCCTCCACTGGCGACACACAGTCGGCAGGCCTGTTCTTTCACAGGACTTATGCCTGTTCTTTCACAGGACTTGTGCCTGTTCTTTCACAGGACTTATGCCTGTTCTTTCACAGGACTTGTGCCTGTTCTTTCACAGGACTTATGCCTGTTCTTTCACAGGACTTTTGACATACATCATTCATACATAACATGGTTTAAATCATTTAAACCATCATAATCATAAATCATTATCCGCACTGCAGTGCTCAACATTTGCCCAACCGCAGCTGGGACTTCAAAATCACATTTCTTAATTAACCTCGGCCAATACTTTTAAAATCATTCATTTCTCAACTGTTGTTGAGTCTTTAAAACATTCTTGACATTTCAGCGGAGGTTCTTAAAATCATTTACTTCTCAACCGTAGTTGAGACTTAAAACATTATTTACTTTAAAACGTTCTTTATTTAAAACATTCTTTACCTGACCTTAATCAGGTTAGTGTCACTTTCATACAATAACTTTACAACTTAAAACATTATTTACTTTAACACCTTCTCTTATCTGACCGTAGCCAGATAAAGCAATCATTTACCTAAAATAACTTTATCACATGCACATCAGCCCTAAAACGTCAAAATAGTAAAAGAGGGCTCATAGAACTCACCTGATGTCTTACTGTAGCAAGATCACTCACAAACTGGTACTAATGGTGAATTTCTGCATTCGTTTATACTTAATAAGTCATTTATGTTTTAACCTACTGATTAGATCTTTCTGAACGTTCAATGTCAAAGACATTGCCTTGAAAGTCATCAAATAGTTAATGTTGTTGATTATAATGCTAAAACAATTCCTAAATAGATTAATGGCTTAGAAATGATCAATCCTTATCATTGATTACCCAGATATCATGAAATATCACAATGTAGTCTTAGAATAGATTTAATAACCATGTTTAACATACTAATCTGACTGTTATCATAAACATCAGATAATCGTTCCAATAAGTATGTTAATGGTTGTGATTAGTTTGAAACACTTAGATTTAACCTTTGTATTTCAAAGATTAACCAAACTAATCATCTACATTGTCATAATCAAATGGATTAAACCATTATAATCATAGTTGTGATTTCATGCAAACCGGGCATTACAACGGCTCAAAACAAGGATTTAACCGTTAAAACTTCGTGTTCTTCATTTCTAATCAATCCTAGCCATCATCTAGGCAATAATCAACAATCCTAACTATCTCATTACGTTCAAATTCAAGATCTAATTAATCAAACTCAAACTAGAAGGTTAAAACGAACCGTTACCTGATCTGACGAGTTTCTGCGGTTAAAACGACGATCAGGACTTGTATATACGATCCCTGGGATGATCGGTGACTTCTGATGGCTTCAGAATGGTGTTTTGATGATTAAATTTTCGTCTGATGGTGTTCTTAAGCGAGTATGATCGAGATATGTATTAAATTAACTTTCTGCTTGAAAATCTGATGAAGTAGTCAACTTTCTCCACCGCCTCACCCGTCGCGTACCGCGACGAGGGCCAAAAAGAGCTTCGCGTACCGCGAAGAAATCCGGAGGATTTTAGATATTTTAGGTCCGTCGCGTACCGCGAAGGAGCCTCAAATCTTCGTCGCGTACCGCGACGAGTCCAAAAGTTCAATACTTTGAAAATTTTCTTCGTTTCGCGATTCCGGACAATCCGTAACTCCGTTTCGCGCACGGTTTTCGCCTACGTTCACGATTTTTCGAGCTCTTTCCAATGGTTATAGTTTCAATACCTAAAGAGTTCAAAATATTTGACCTCTAATCCATTGCTATATTCGATTCAGTGTATCTTGAAATCGGAGCCTCGTTTCACGATTTCGCTTACACTCATTCTCTGCATTTTCGAGTTATGATTCTAACCTGATAATTTTAAGTTGTCACACATATCATCATGAATTTCAAGCACGATCAAATGTGTTTATTTCTTTGATAACACAATTCTTCGAACATCAACAGTTACCGAAATCTTGCACATTTATTATTGAATTGCTAAATTTTCGGTTGTTACAAATCTACCCTCCTTACAATAGGTTTCGTCCTCGAAACCTGTTACGTTTCAAACAAATGTGGGTAGAGTCGTTTCATCTCCTCTTCAGTTTCCCATGTAGCCTCAGATCCTTTTCGGTGTTTCCACTGAACCTTAACTTGCCTAATTATCTTGTTACGTAACTGTTTTTCTTTCGTATCAACAATAGCAACTGGTTCTTCTATGTAATTTAGCTTTTCATCAACCTCAATGTCATTTAACGGCACATATGCTGCATCATCTGCTAGACATTTTCTCAGATGTGAAACGTGGAATGTCGGATGAATCCCACTCAGTTCTTCTGGCAATTCTAATCGGTAGGCTACCTTACCGACTCGTGCTATTATTCGAAAAGGTCCAATAAATCTTGGACTTAGCTTTCCTCTTTTCCTGAATCGAATAACCCCCTTCCATGGTGAAACTTTTAACAGTACTTGATCACCTACTTCAAACTCTATTGGTCTCCGTCTTTTATCGGCATAGGACTTTTGTCGATCCTGTGCAGCTTTCATTCGCGCTTTAACTAGTTGAAGCTTTTCTGTCAAATCTAACACTGCAGCTTTACTTCCCACTTCTTTCTGTCCTACACCTCCCCAACATACCGGTGTCCTACAACGCCGTCCATACAATGCCTCATATGGTGGCATTCCAATACTAGCATGGTAGCTATTGTTGTACGAGAATTCCACCAATGGTAAATGATCATCCCAACTACCACCGAAATCAATAATACAGGCTCTGAGCATATCCTCTAAAGTTTGGATAGTCCTTTCAGATTGTCCGTCGGTCTGAGGATGATACGCAGTGCTAATATTGAGTCTTGTACCCATTGATTCATGAAACTGTTTCCAGAATCTTGAAACAAATCGTGTATCACGATCAGATACTATAGAAACTGGAACTCCATGTCTTGTAATTATTTCTTTCACAAATAGTTCAGACAGTTTCTCCGACGTATAAGTCTCCCGTATAGGCAAGAAATGAGCACTTTTCGTTAACCGGTCTACAATCACCCAAATAGCATCATGACGTTTCGCCGTAAGAGGCAACTTAGTTATAAAATCCATGGTGATGTATTCCCATTTCCATTCCGGGACTTCTAAAGGTTGCACATAACCATAAGGTTTCTGATGTTCAGCTTTTACTTGTGCACATGTCAAACATTTATTTACGTACTGCATTACATTGAATTTCATACCTGGCCACCAATAATCTTTTCGAAGGTCTTGATACATTTTCGTTGCACCAGGATGAATAGAGTAACGTGACTTATGTGCTTCGTCTAGAATTCTTGACCTAATGTCCCCATTTCGTGGAACCCACATTCGACCAAATCGTATCTTAACGCCACATTCATTTTCTTCTAGACTTTTAACCTGACCAAATATCCTTTCGAATCCCACATTTTCTTCCTTTAATCCTTCCTTCTGTGCATCCTTGAGTTCATTTAGAAAATCAGGTGTTATTACCAAACTGTAAGACTTAACTTGTATAGCAGAGTGTTCTGTCTTGCGACTTAGAGCATCAGCCACCACATTGGCCTTGCCCGGGTGATACAAGATCTCACAGTCATAATCCTTTAACAGCTCAAGCCATCTTCGTTGTCTCATATTCAAGTCCTTCTGTTCAAAGAAGTATTTTAAACTTTTGTGATCTGTGTAGATTGTACATTTCACTCCATATAAATAATGCCTCCAAATTTTTAAAGCAAATACCACAGCAGCCAATTCCAAATCATGTGTTGGATAATTAGCTTCATGGGTTTTCAATTGTCTTGAGGCATATGCTATTACCTTTCCCCTTTGCATAAGTACACAACCCAAACCTAGATAAGATGCATCTGAGTATACAACCATGTCTTCATTACCATCCGGTAGTGTTAAAATAGGAGCTTCAGTTAACCTCTTCTTTAATTCTTCAAAAGCTTGGACCTGAGTTGGACCCCAATCATATTTTACTTCTTTCCTAGTCAACCTTGTCAACGGCGTAGCAATCCTGGAAAAATCCTGGATGAATCTTCTGTAATAACCTGCTAATCCAAGAAAACTACGAACTTCCGTTGGTGTTTTCGGAGGATTCCATTTCATTACTGCTTCTATTTTAGCTGGGTCCACCATTATGCCTTCTGGGCTAATAACATGACCTAGGAACTGCACTTCTCGTAACCAAAAGGCACATTTGGAGAACTTGGCATACAACTTTTCTCTTCTTAGCATTTCAAGTACTTCTCGAAGATGACACGCATGATCACCTTCACTCCTTGAGTATATTAAGATATCATCAATGAACACAATCACTGATCGGTCTAACATAGGTCTACACACCCGATTCATCAAATCCATAAACGCCGCAGGAGCATTTGTTAATCCGAAAGACATCACAAGAAACTCATAGTGTCCATAACGTGTACGAAACGCTGTCTTTGGAATATCTTGTTCTCTCACCTTTAATTGATGATACCCTGATCTGAGATCTATTTTAGAAAACCAACTTGCCCCTTGCAATTGATCAAATAGATCATCAATCCTTGGTAACGGATACTTATTCTTTATTGTAAGCTTATTCAATTCCCTATAATCAATACACATCCTCATACTTCCGTCTTTTTTCTTTACAAACAACACTGGTGCACCCCAAGGTGACACACTTGGTCGTATAAAACCTTTGTCTAGAAGGTCTTGTAGTTGGGTCATTAATTCTTTCATCTCTGTTGGAGCCAGACGGTACGGTGCCTTGGCGACAGGTTGAGCTCCTGGCACAACATCAATTTGGAATTCGATTTCCCGATCAGGTGGAATTCCTGGCAAATCCTCAGGAAATACATCAGGAAAATTACACACCACGGGTACGTCTTCCAATTCTTTTACTTTAATTTCTTTATCAATAACATAAGCCAGATAAGCCCCACACCCTCGCCTCATAAATTCACTCGCCTTAATCATTGAAATGACTTTAGGCGCATTAAACGTTTTATCCCCATAAACCGTTACTGAACTCCCATTAAGAGTTGTTAAGAAAATCATATTTCGTCGACAAACGATGTTAGCCTCATATTTGGCCAACCAATCCATTCCCAAAACTACATCGAAACCTCCTAACGTAATCAGAAACAACTTAACAGGGAATCTATGACCTTCTATATCAATATAACAATCATCATCAATAGCCTCCGTTACTCTAGTAGATTTACCAAGAGCAGTTTCTATGTTGAAGGCATTTTCTATCTTTTTAACATTTGCACACAATTTATCACAAAAAGCAATAGCCACAAAGCTCATACTTGCACCAGAATCAAATAGAACTGAAGCAGGGATATCATTAATCAAGAATGTACCTGTCACCACATCAGGGTCTTTGGCTGCCTGATCTTTAGTCATAGTAAAGGCACGAGCTTTTGCCTTTTGCTTCTCCCCTCCCTTGCTACTTTCAGGTTTGATGGCTTCAGTAGGCATTATCTTTGGTTTAAAACAATTCCTGCTCACGTGACCGATTCCACCACAATTGTAACACTTTGGCATATTCGGACAATCATAAGAGATATGTCCAGTCTTTCCACAACGGTAGCACAAAGTAGTCCCCGTAAGACATTCTCCCCTATGTCTCTTTCCACACTTAGGGCATTTTTCAATTTCTTCCGTTCTAAACCTTTTCATAGGGGGTCCGGATTTGTCATTTTGATTCCTTTTAAATTTAGGTGACCACTTTTGCTTCGGTTCCTCCTTTGTTGGTTCAGCTTCAACAACATCATCCCAGACAATGCCGCTAATTTCCACGGCTGATTCAAAAGTTCTAGGAGCATGCGCCTTCACATGTGTTCGGACTTTAGGCGGTAGTCCTTCCACATATAGCTTCAACCTGCGTTCCTCCGTGCTTACCAAATGAGGAACCAATCTTGACATTTCATTAAATTTTGACGTATATTGCCGATGATTCATACGCCCAGCTTTCAAAGTCAGAAATTCCCTCTCGATTTTATCAATTTCATTCTTCGGGCAAAAGTGTTTCATAACTAACTCCTTCAATTCCTCCCATTTCAAGCCCTCCACATCAGTAGTGGTCTTTGACTGCTTGACAGTGTTCCACCAATGTAGAGCTTCTTCAGTAAATGAATGAGCTGCAAATTTCACAGCTTGGTCTTCCCGGCACTCACTGATGGCGATAACCGCTTCCATAGCTGAGACCCAGTGGCAAGTAGCCACGGCATCCTTCTTACCATCAAATGAGGGTGGATTGCATCCTTTGAAGGCCTTGTAATCACAACCCTTCCGTTTCTCTGACGTAGAATCACCGTTCTTAGTTCCGGTGATCACAACTTCCTCTTCTTTGGTGCTCTCCTTAGTTCCTTCAGACTTGTCTTTCAAAGTATCCTTCAGTATTTTTGTAACCAAAGCTGGTAGCTTATCATCCAAAACTTTACAGACCTCATCAGAAATAGCCTTCACTACGATAGGCTCTAGAGTAAACTCGTTTTCATCTTCTGGTTGCTCGTTGTGCTCGTAGTCGTCTTCATTGACGGGTTCTTCATTCTCGATATGTGGTTCTTCAGGTTCCTGTGGTTGCTTACGTGGTCTACCCCTTTGTCCAGCCATTTAGTTACCTACAGGATGCAACAATTGAAGAGTCAGTACAGGTTTAGTTTAGCACGAAATAAGCTTTGTAAATCGTTAATAACGTTGATCAGGTGTTATTAACCATTTACCCAACTCATAGGCTCTAAACGTTTCCCATCCCGTCACCCCAACGTGCATGACTCTAACTACCTTTCTAACCTTACACCTACTTCTTAACTCGTACATAACATTCAGCTCATGGCATCAAACTACCCTTGACTGGCATTCTTATCGTTCTGTCCCATTTTCAGTTTAAGTCCAGTCATTAGGAATGACCGGATCTCTCAAACTATGGCTCTGATACCAACTTGAGAGGCCCCAAACCCCTCAGTTGGCAAACATCATACCCATAATACTTAAACCAT
Organism: Mikania micrantha; assembly: GCA_009363875.1. Classification (NCBI taxonomy): domain Eukaryota; kingdom Viridiplantae; phylum Streptophyta; class Magnoliopsida; order Asterales; family Asteraceae; genus Mikania; species Mikania micrantha. The sequence continues at coordinate 11,959,095 of CM018693.1, read as the reverse complement.
AATTACATTATCATAGCAGCGGAATGTCGAGTAAAAATATAAAATATCTTACAGATCTAAACAAACTTTTACATATTAAACATAACCCACTCTTCTAATCAGTTATATAATACAGCCAGTCTATGCCAGGGGTAGTCTTCAACGTATGCCATGAGCCTTACTGTCATTCTTCCTCAATACCATTCAACCTGACATGCATGCTAAAACAAGTCAGCTTTCGCTGGTGAGTTCTAAGTTAACTTTTCATAAAAATAGAATCTTTAATATACATAAAACAATAGCCTTCACAGTCGACCGAAGTCAACAGTCTCAATCATACTAAACATAAAACATTTCATATACATAACATTCATAACATCATAACATCAATCATACAGTGCATAAATGTAGCCTGTTCTGTTGACCGAAGTCAACACGTTATGCATGCATAAGATTTCCTCCACTGGCGACACACAGTCGGCAGGCCTGTTCTTTCACAGGACTTATGCCTGTTCTTTCACAGGACTTGTGCCTGTTCTTTCACAGGACTTATGCCTGTTCTTTCACAGGACTTGTGCCTGTTCTTTCACAGGACTTATGCCTGTTCTTTCACAGGACTTTTGACATACATCATTCATACATAACATGGTTTAAATCATTTAAACCATCATAATCATAAATCATTATCCGCACTGCAGTGCTCAACATTTGCCCAACCGCAGCTGGGACTTCAAAATCACATTTCTTAATTAACCTCGGCCAATACTTTTAAAATCATTCATTTCTCAACTGTTGTTGAGTCTTTAAAACATTCTTGACATTTCAGCGGAGGTTCTTAAAATCATTTACTTCTCAACCGTAGTTGAGACTTAAAACATTATTTACTTTAAAACGTTCTTTATTTAAAACATTCTTTACCTGACCTTAATCAGGTTAGTGTCACTTTCATACAATAACTTTACAACTTAAAACATTATTTACTTTAACACCTTCTCTTATCTGACCGTAGCCAGATAAAGCAATCATTTACCTAAAATAACTTTATCACATGCACATCAGCCCTAAAACGTCAAAATAGTAAAAGAGGGCTCATAGAACTCACCTGATGTCTTACTGTAGCAAGATCACTCACAAACTGGTACTAATGGTGAATTTCTGCATTCGTTTATACTTAATAAGTCATTTATGTTTTAACCTACTGATTAGATCTTTCTGAACGTTCAATGTCAAAGACATTGCCTTGAAAGTCATCAAATAGTTAATGTTGTTGATTATAATGCTAAAACAATTCCTAAATAGATTAATGGCTTAGAAATGATCAATCCTTATCATTGATTACCCAGATATCATGAAATATCACAATGTAGTCTTAGAATAGATTTAATAACCATGTTTAACATACTAATCTGACTGTTATCATAAACATCAGATAATCGTTCCAATAAGTATGTTAATGGTTGTGATTAGTTTGAAACACTTAGATTTAACCTTTGTATTTCAAAGATTAACCAAACTAATCATCTACATTGTCATAATCAAATGGATTAAACCATTATAATCATAGTTGTGATTTCATGCAAACCGGGCATTACAACGGCTCAAAACAAGGATTTAACCGTTAAAACTTCGTGTTCTTCATTTCTAATCAATCCTAGCCATCATCTAGGCAATAATCAACAATCCTAACTATCTCATTACGTTCAAATTCAAGATCTAATTAATCAAACTCAAACTAGAAGGTTAAAACGAACCGTTACCTGATCTGACGAGTTTCTGCGGTTAAAACGACGATCAGGACTTGTATATACGATCCCTGGGATGATCGGTGACTTCTGATGGCTTCAGAATGGTGTTTTGATGATTAAATTTTCGTCTGATGGTGTTCTTAAGCGAGTATGATCGAGATATGTATTAAATTAACTTTCTGCTTGAAAATCTGATGAAGTAGTCAACTTTCTCCACCGCCTCACCCGTCGCGTACCGCGACGAGGGCCAAAAAGAGCTTCGCGTACCGCGAAGAAATCCGGAGGATTTTAGATATTTTAGGTCCGTCGCGTACCGCGAAGGAGCCTCAAATCTTCGTCGCGTACCGCGACGAGTCCAAAAGTTCAATACTTTGAAAATTTTCTTCGTTTCGCGATTCCGGACAATCCGTAACTCCGTTTCGCGCACGGTTTTCGCCTACGTTCACGATTTTTCGAGCTCTTTCCAATGGTTATAGTTTCAATACCTAAAGAGTTCAAAATATTTGACCTCTAATCCATTGCTATATTCGATTCAGTGTATCTTGAAATCGGAGCCTCGTTTCACGATTTCGCTTACACTCATTCTCTGCATTTTCGAGTTATGATTCTAACCTGATAATTTTAAGTTGTCACACATATCATCATGAATTTCAAGCACGATCAAATGTGTTTATTTCTTTGATAACACAATTCTTCGAACATCAACAGTTACCGAAATCTTGCACATTTATTATTGAATTGCTAAATTTTCGGTTGTTACAAAAAAGAAAGATAAATGAATTAAATATATCAGATGAATTAAAAGAACAGATAAATAAAATTTTAGATACTAAAATTAGTGATGAAGAATTTTCAGATTATGATAGTAATGATATAAATTATATTTCTGCTAGCGATAATACTAGCAGTAATAATGATGAAGAATGTGGATGCATTGGTCCATGTTTATGTAACATTGATGGATCTATAAATATGATAAATAATGAAGAAAATCTAATATTACTAAAGCTTTTAGAAAACACTGAAGATTTGAATTTAAAACAATTATATTTAGAAAAATTAAAAGAAAATTTTAATAAAAAATCAGAAACAATAGAAGATACTACTGAAATATATAATTTAGAAGATATTTATAAAAAATTTAAAAAACCAGAAAAACCTATAACTATGCAAGAATTACAAGAAGAATTAAAAAATATAAAAGAAGATATTAAAATAATTAAGGTACAGATTAAAAATATTGAAAAAGGAAAAGAAAAAGAAACTAATGACGGAAGTATAATAATAAAAGGAAATGAGACTAATGAAATTAATATATTAAAAGAACTAAATTTTCAAAAGTGGTATACTAAAGTAAATATAATTGTTAATAACGAATTTAGAATCACTTTAACAGCTTTAATTGATAGTGGAGCTGATATGAATTGTATTCAAGAAGGAATTATACCTACACAATATTATGAAAAAACTTCATATAGACTATCTACTGCCAGTGGTTCAAGGCTTATAATAAATTATAAACTATCAAATGTTCATATATGTAAAGAAAATTACTGTTTTAAAACCCAATTAATATTAGTAAAAAATTTAACCTCTCAAATTATATTAGGAACACCTTTTATAACTCAATTATATCCATTTACTATAAATAGTAATGGAATAAGTACTAAAGTTTTAAATAAAGAAATTATATTTGAATTTTCTGAACATGTTTTATCTAAACAAATAAATATTATAAATATAAAAGAAAAACAAAAGAAATTCTTAATAAATGAAATAAATAATGAAAGAATAAAAGAACAATTAAATGATAAAATAATTATTAATAAAATTAAGAAAATTGAAGAAAAATTTATAAAAAATGTTTGTGCAAATATTCCTAATGCCTTTTGGCAAAGAAAACAACATATTGTAAAGTTACCATATATAAAAGATTTTAATGAAAAAGATATACCAACAAAATCTAAGTCTATACATATGAATCAAGAATTAGAAGAACATTGTAAAAAAGAAATAAAGGATTTATTAGATAAGAAATTAATTAGACCATCCAAGTCTCCTTGGTCATGCTCTGCATTTTATGTAAATAATAGCGCTGAAATAGAAAGAGGTGCTCCAAGATTAGTAATAAACTATAAACCTTTGAATAAGGTTTTAGAATGGATAAGATATCCTATACCAAATAAGAGAGACTTATTAAAAAAGATATATGATGCTAAGATATTTTCTAAGTTTGATATGAAATCAGGATTCTGGCAGATTCAAATTTCTGAGAAGGATAAATATAAGACAGGATTTAATGTTCCATTTGGACATTACGAATGGAATGTAATGCCTTTTGGTTTAAAAAATGCTCCTTCTGAATTTCAGAATATTATGAATGATATTATTATTCCTATAGGAAATTTTTCAATAGTCTATATTGATGAAGTTTTGATCTATTCTAACTCTTTAGAACAACATTTTAAGCATTTAAATATATTTTATGATACAATTCATAAGAATGGATTAGTAGTATCTCCTACTAAGATAAATCTATTTAAAACTGAGATAAGATTTTTAGGTCATAATATTAAGCAAAATACTATTATACCTATAGATAGAAGTTTAGAATTTACTAATAAGTTTCCTGATGAAATTAAAGATAAGAAACAATTACAGAGATTTTTAGGATGTCTGAACTATATACATGATTTCTTTAAGGATTTAGTAATTATATGTAAACCTTTATATAAAAGATTAAAAAAGAATCCTGAGCCATGGACACAGGAACATACAAATATTATAAAACAAATTAAAACTAAAATAAAACAATTACCATGTTTAAATATTCCACATCCTAATGCTAAGTTAATTGTTGAAACTGATGCAAGTGATTTAGGATTCGGAGGAATATTAAAGCAATCTTTAGAAAATAATAAAGAACAATTAGTTAGATATTATTCAGGATCATGGAATGATACTCAAAAGAATTATTCAACTATAAAAAAGGAAATTTTAAGTATTGTATTATGTATTAAAAAATTTGAAGATGATTTATATATGAAACCTTTTTTATTAAGAATTGATTGTTTGTCTGCAAAACATATTTTAGAGAAGGATATAAAAAATTTAATTTCAAAACAGATATTTGCAAGATGGCAGGCATTATTAAGCAATTTTGATTTTCAAATTGAATTCATAAAAGGAGAAAATAATTCTTTACCAGACTTTTTATCAAGAGAATTTTTACAGGGAATATGAGCAAGGATACAAAAAAGATTGTTTTATCTAAATCAAAGCCATCATTATCAGCAAGTTCTTCTTCAAGTTCTCCATTACCTATTCACAATAGTTTTACTCCATTATTAAGCCATCATTTGGAATCTTGAAAATAAATATGTGGTCCACATTAACTCACATTAAAAATAATTTGTTTATTCAAAACCCAATTTTTTATTCAGGTTTAATATAGATCACATATTTATTTTCAAGATTCCAAATTAGTGGTTTACATAGGGTTTAAGGGTTTTCTCTCTAAGGTAGAGTTTTCAAAGGATTCAATCCCTATATATATATATAAATGAATTGTATCATGTGAAAACCCGATATTATAAATAAACCCTTAAACTCTATCTGGTCCGTTTATTTGTAATCTTGAAAATAAATATGTGGTCCATTTTAAATTAAATAAAAATTGGGATTTAAATTAAAAAATATGGATTAATGTGGACCATATATATTTATTTTCAAGATTATGAATGGACTGCTCAAATAAAGTTTAAGGTGTTTTTTTTAAAATCGGTTTTTCGCATGATTACAACAAGATGACTTGTGAGCTTCAGGTCATGTTTTCTTTTATTTTTTATTATTTTTTTTCTTTTGACATAATTACAAATATGACACTAAAGTATATTTAATATTTAAAGTAACCTCATATTTTTGGATTTTTTTATAACATATTGTATACAGTAGCTGCGCCACGAGCCGAGCCAACAAACCGAGTCAGCCATGGCTCGGACTCGGCTCTGTTACAAAACAAGCCGACTTGGTTCGAGTAGTTACAAAGGAGCTTTTTCCGAGCCGAGCTTAATCCGAACGAGATACGAGCCGAATCCAAGTTCCGAGCTTTTTCAACAACCCTATATACAAGAAAGTGTTTAAAGGTTAACTCTTACTAACGTTGCTATGGCCTTTAAATGCGTATATATATATATATATATATATATATATATATATATATATATATATATATAATTTTCTTGTACCTAAAATTTTAATGTTATATTTATAAAAGTTGGATTCATTAATATGAACTAATAAAAGTTTGACATATGACATGTTACAAATAATAAAAACAAAAATTTAGTATAAAAAACAAAATTCGGTACAAAAAACAAAATTCAGTACAAAAAATCTAGTACAAAAAAATAAAAAATTCAGTAAAAAAATATAAAAATGTGGTACAAAATCAAAAATTTAGTACGAAAAACACAAAAATTCAGTACAAAAAAGAATTTAATACAAAAAAAAATAAAAATTTGTACAAAAAATAAGATTTTATATCTAAATTATAATGTCACATGAAAAAATTTTATTAGTTCTTACTCTTTTTTAGGGAAAAAATTTCTTTTTATTTGATCTTTACTCTATATTTATATTTCAAGATTGCATGCTTCTCTTGTATCAATGTTTAGACGTTATTCTCCATTTAAGTAATTCAGTATCACCAGACACCATCCAATCCCCGACGCTAGCTAAGCGCAGTACGTACTGTATAAAATATAATTAATTAAGATTCAATAGATTTTTTATAGTTATTTTGATTTTTTAATACTACTATAGAAAAATTATCACCAGTAACAGTTTGTATCGTGTTTTTATATATTTTCTACTCTTTAGTTTTTAAGTTTCCAAGTTTGTACCAACAGCCAACAAGAAGTTCAGTGTTGATGGTATGTAATTGTAATTAAGTAGCAACTTGCTATGATTGATTTAAAACAAATTCAAGCAACTTGGTCCTTGTGTTTCTAGCAATATTAATTTAAAGTGATTGTGCCAACTGTACGTCTATTAATAATAATAGGGCCTACTAAACATACACCACCCCCATAAGCGGTACACCCCTGCTGCCTCGTATACGTCCGTATAGGCCTTATACGGGCATATAAGGTTAGTCAACCCGACAAAAGCTGCTAGGGCTGACGTGTACGGAATGATGTAGCTCTATACGGTCGTTTAGTGTGTATACGGCTGTTTAGTTAACATGTGTACGATCGTATAGATGTTATACAGGCGTATAGTTTGTCTGATTTTGAAGAATCTTTCCCTTGACGCGATATAAAATTCCTCGGTAAACGTGTTGCAATTATACGACGCGATATAAGATTCCTCGATTTACGTGTTACAAAACTATATATATATATGATCGATCAATTAGTTTTAAAATCAAACGAATCAAACGAATCAAAGTTTCTATGTATTACTTTATCAAGTTATAAAAATGTCTACGAGCTTTGGCGGAGATTCTTCTGGAAACGTTTTAATCTCTGATACAGAACAGGTATTGCAAACATTATTATGTGGGTTTTATGTTTAAGCTTGATATTTTTCACAAGTTATTTGAATATTTCAGGTGTTCATGACTTTTGAAGATCTTCAAATGCATCAACATTGCCAGACCTGAACGATCAAACAATCGCAACTAGTTTAACTCCGAAATTCCACCAATATATGCCACAAATTCCATTAATTTTCCATCCTTACGTTTCACATATTGAAAATGTTTTACCTGATGGAAACTGTGGATTTCGGTCTGTGGCATATAGTCTTGGTTATGGTGAAGATCATTGGCCGTTTATCAGACAACAACTTTTAGAAGAACTAATCCAGAACCAAATATATTATGCACCGGGATTCGGAAACCAAACGTTTTGATAGCAGTTGCCACCCATTTTGGCGTTCAGATTCCACCACTACCACCGCCTAGACAGTACCCAGATGATGCTGGTGCTGGTGACGATGCAGGAGGTGGTGGTGAGGATGCTGGTGGTGGTGGTGATGATGATGCTGGTGTTGGTAGTGGTGGTGTTTAGTTTGTATTTATATTATCTTTTATTGATGTATAACTTTTGTCATGTTAATATAACTTTTGTCATGTGTATATATATGTGTATTTTTATTTGTTATGTGGTTGTGTATTATTTAACTTTTTTACATGGTTTTATATTTATCTATTGGTTTATAAATAACAACTATAAATTTATCTAATAAAACAATAATTTATATAATTTAACAATTATAAATTTCTTGGTTTACCTATAACATCTATAAATTTATCAAATAAAACAATAATTTATATAATTAATCAAATAAAAACGTAAAATTAATAAAATTTGCAAAAATAGGCGTAATATATATAATTGCGGTAAAAACGTTTAAAAATAATAATTAAAACTGGGAAAAAAAATAATAAAAAATTTATGCGCCTTATACGGGCGTATAAAAAGTCTACCAGACAACATTCTGACACCTTTTCTGACATAACAGTTTTATACGGCCGTATAGCATCTATACGGGCGTATAGATGGGGCCTGGTGTATGGATAGGGGGATGGTGTATGGATAACAGCAGCCTTAATAATATCAAGGAATGATCAATGAATATATATATATTCGTAAGTTGAATTATGATATTCTTGATGATTGAAGTGTTAATTTTCTTGTTTTTGTGTTGCTTGGACTGTGATGCCTTTATTAATTGATGATATTGGTACGTGGTAGTTTAGCACAAATTACTTTTAAATAAAATTCTGATTTACGTACATGTTTGCCAATCATGTTGGTTTGTTCTTGTAAATTTTGTTGGAAAATGATTGATGATTTTAATATATTTTTTTCGATTCCTCGTATTTTCTAGTGACATCGATTGATCATATTAATTGTCAATATATTTTTGATGGGCATTGTTTGTCACAACTTCCTCATGTTTTTCATCAAATAGGTGAAAGTGGAAGAGACAAAGTGACATGTTTAGTAACCTATCATATTTATTATTTATCAATGATTTCTAGTGTTGTGATACCCCTTTTACTTTCTAACAGTAGGTTTTGGTTGAGTTTTTATAGAAGAAATTACTGTTGAATAAGCACGAGGTTTTTCAGTGGTGGGTTGTTTTTTCTGGATTCATAAGATATATGTGATGTGATTGATATACGAGCTTCTTTTCGAGAATGTGTCAACCAATCGACTGTAATCGTTAAAATAAAAGTAACCATCATATTTATTACGTTTAAAATAATATGTATATTGCATTAAATATTTCTTATACTTAAAGAAATTTTTGGTTCTAAATATTGTTAAAATTACCCAAAAGACTTGAATTCTACTTTCAAATGAATCAATAATCATTCATCACCATTTTACTCTTTCTATTATTAAATAAATGTTAGGTGTTTTAAGTGCCTAAAAATGTGTTCTTAGCTAGGAAGGATATGTTTTCTTGACTTGTCCGATACATTTTATTTTTTTATTTTTCATGTATCATTATTTTTAAAGTGTTCATGATTTCTTATGTCTTATTCATTTTTATCTTCTATTACTAATAATATTTAGTGCTAGTTATATATTTTAGCAAACTCAAGTGACTTTGGGTGGGACAAACCAAAACTAATGATACAAACGCAGCTTAAACAAGTTCAATCGAAATTCATTTGATCAAGTTTTTGTAAAAGGCCAACTTTCTTTCATGTGCGTGTAAGAGTAAGGGTAATTACCACCGCACAAACATAGGCGTCAAGAATAAGGCTTATTTTCAAAATTACAAATAGATGACCTAAATAAGGATACGTTTTCTCCCAACGATCGGGTTTTAACATGATCAATCGCTATATATATAGTTTTTTAAGTATCAATGTTAATGTTAAAATTGAGCATATTTTCATTCTCTAAAGAATATCCGATTAAAATTTTTATTTTTGTAAATTTTCCATGTTTTAGTAATTGTTTGGTTGTTTTTTTAAGCATAATCTAATCTAGTCTTCCCTGTTAAGACTGAACCTCCTTCCTTATAAATTATAATAAGTGAGGCACCCCTGTCTACATACAGGAAAACATTGTTTTGAACTTTTGGTGTTGATAATCCTACCTCCTAAGATCTCAATAATTCAAACAAACTTACTTACTTAGTATATTCTCACTTTTCAGCATGGTTTGGGAGAGGATAGAGACAAATTTTACCCCTATCCCATTTGGAATATAGAGACTGATTCGAATGAGTCCTCGACTCAAAGAGATCTCAATAATTATCATCATTAATTTTTTCATTTAACCCTTTTCATACGGCATTCCATTTGGGATATAGAGACTGATTCGAACAAAGGAAGGTTAGACTGAATTTTTGGATATGTTTGGTTAACTTCTTAGTTTTTGTTGCTTAATGCCAGAGATTTATCAAAATGCTCTAGTGGTTTCTCATTAATAGGTGAAAGTGGCATGGTTGTAAAATTACACTAACTTTTTTTTTTTTTTTGATATAGAATTGTCAAGGAATATATATCCATGAAAGTATAAACTTCATTTTTTTCTCGTATTAATAGGTATATGGAATGTAAAAATGCTATTAATATATTATGGTTGTTGATCAATCATGATGAATGATTGAGGTTGGTGTTTTAAATAATTCTCTAATAAACCTTTGTGTAAATATATAATTATTAACTCGGTATCTTACACATGTGACATGTTGTAGTAGGAGTCACTTCAACATCGACAAACAAATATTCTCTAACATAAAATTTGAGCAATATAATCCGTCATTGTTAGTTTGTTACATATTTATTTACCACAGAATTAGAATTATAAATATTCACTATTATTCAGGCACAAGGCCCATTATTATTATTGGGCCAGGTTTGTGATCATTATGGACCTATGGTATTGGGCAATTGCCCTTAATGGCTTGATGTCATAATGTGTGGCTCTCGAGTCACGGTTTTTCTTTAATTAAAGCCCACAAAGTGCCATATGCAGTAACATAATTAGATAAGGGATATTTACATAGTTCATTTTTCTAGCTGGTAAAATTAGATATTCTTGTATAAATCATACTTTAAAATCATTTTATATTGTGAATTAAAAATTTGTACCTTGAGAAAATAGATAATTTTGCAAGTGAGTAAGGGGAAACATGTAATTCATCCATAAATTTTATATCAACTTATCGGCCAATCATGCACTCATGATTCTTTATCATACTTTGTAGTTTGTAGCTTCACAAGATGTATTTGTCACAATATCATATAGAAATGTTCCATCCCATAGAACCAATGGCATTGTGAATAGAGTTTTGGGGCATACATTTAAAATGTAAAGATCCTTACAAGCCAAAAGTTTTCTAAAGAATTATGGAAAGGAGGATCTTTCTTAGCATCTTGGAAAGTAGAATATTTGTAGAGAATTTCCAGAACACGAACACTCGGATGAAATTGAAAGTCGTGGATCGCACTTTCAGATCAAATTATTTGCGGTTCTCTCAAATGTTTGATCAGATAAAATTCAATTTCGATTCAAGAACGAGTATGAAAATTCGTTGTAATTCGAGAATGAACCAGTGTTTCTTATTTCATCGATCAATTTCTGGAACAGGGGTTTGGAAACTGCCTCCAGGCAGATTTTGAACTTTTATTTTTCACAATTTTGCCACTAAAGTTGTAAAACGAATTTTATGTAAAAATTCGTAAAATCAATTTTTCTATTGATTTTTCAACATAACATAACAGCTCAGCCAGGGGCTCTGCCCCTTGGACCCCGTCAGGGACTGCCGACCCTTGGACCCTGCTAAACGAGGGCACTGCCCCCGGACCCCCGCCAATGGGGCGCTGCCTCTTTGGAACCCCCTTGAATTATAAAACATTAAACAAGCGTGCAACCCACACCCAACTTATTTAATGAATTTCATAATTCTTATTGATCGATAAAATTAATCACAATTACACTAAAATATCTAACAATATTTCTTTACGTCGTGTCGATTATTGGAAATTTTTATCTGATAACATGAGATGATTTGTATTTAAAATCAAGAGGCTAGAAAATTTCAGTTATAAAGGATATTGGTAATCTCAATTAATCTTGCTAAATGTATGATCTAGTAGAGTAAACAATGGTCAAACAAAGTCTAATTAGTTTGGTATTCTCAAATTTCAATTGTCAATTGGTTAGCTTTGAGACATAGTTAGATATTCGATTGAAAACATACCATAGACATATTGGAGATTTGTTCGCACTTTTATATTTCCAAGATGTTGAGATGTGGTTATAGTCTTAGGGGTTAACAATCAAAGACATTTTTTTGACCTATAAAATCAAATATAATGTTTTAGATTTGATGACCAAAGGGTTGATAAGAGATCAACTTATGAAATAAGACTAAAGCTTGGGAAATAAGCTAAAGGAAACATAAGCTAGCTAATCGATTGGAGATCCACCAAAGGACATGTAGTTTTGGTTCAAAGGTATTGAAATGTAGGTTTATGATGTTTGTTAGTTTGCAGGTCTAATAAAAAAAAAACTTTTGATAGGGATCCATGAACTTGGTTTGCGTTCACTAGGAAAAGTCACTGTGTAGGCTAATTAACGTGTAATCTAATATATAGAGATTGAATTCACTAAAAATAGATTTTTGTCTAAAAAGATTTAAAACTAATGAAAATTTGACACGTGTAATGCTAAAAACATAAAACAAAAATCTATTACAAAAAAAATAAAAAAATCTAATACAAAAAAATCTAGTATAAAAAAATTAAAATCAGTATAAAAATAGAAATACGGTACAAAAAAATCTGATGCAACAAATACATAACAAAAAATAATTCAATACAAAAAAATAAAAAATCAGTACAAAAAATAATATGTTATACTTTAAATTATCCTTCATCTCTTTTTTATCATAATACATGTCAAACTTTTATTAATTCTTATTTTTCTTAGACTCTTCTTATGTAATCATTCCCTCTAAAGTAATTGGATGGTTTGAAAAACACTTGATTTCATTTCGGTATATGGCAGTGATATATATGAGGCTAAACATGCTTCTTCTTAATAATCTATAATAATTAGTAAATCCATGAGGTCGTTTAGATGGAAAGATGTGTGTCCTCTGAGTGAACTTTGTTACAAGGAAACTTCTTTCAAACAAACAAATATGGTTGATGTAACATTATTGTGTTAATTGAGTGTTATCACATGAAGGAATGAATAAAATAGAAAATTGTCACCCTGCTAAACAAACACAATTAATGAAAGAATACGTGTGATGGAGATCAATCACTCTGATGCGTAAGAAGGAAGAAATTGTTACATGAAGACAAAATAAATGAAGCTTTTAAAAAAATATCAATAATTCTTCAAAACCTAATTTTTTTTATTTTTTAATGTGATTCAATATTAGGACCCTTTATTATAATATGTGTTCAACAAAATATCGTAGAGTTAAAGGAAGAGGTCGGGTCGATAAGACAACCATCTATATCACACCACCGTTACCATCTTAAATTGAATATCTCTTATTTTTAATCATACTTTATTTTTTTCCCTCTTTTATGTAAATTTCAACCCTTACACCCCTTTGTCTTTGCCCATTATTTCAATTTTAACCCTTAGGCTATGTGTTATGGGAGGTGAGTGGGGCGTGAGAGGGGCCGGTCACGCCCCGGTGGCGCCCTCCCCCCACTACACCCGGGCGTGAGTGGGGCGTGAAGGATGGAGGCGTGAGCTGGGTCACGGGGTGACGAGCGATTGAGGGAAAAAATAAAAAATAAAAAAATAACCCAACGGCTATGTGACCGTTGCAAACAAAAAAAAAATAAATAAATAAATTAAACCCTATATAAACTCATTCAACCCACATAAATTTCTTCCAAAATTCTCAAAAATTATTTAAACTCTCTAAAAAAATCTTCTAATCTTCAAAACTTTCTACACTATCATGGATCCAAACAACCCAAACAACCCATACTTTAACCCGTTTATGAATTGTTACCGACCTCAACTCGATCCAAACAATCCAAACAACCCAAACCCGTTTTTAACCTTCTCAAATTGGTACCCACAACAACGTTTTTTCAACCAAAACTCACCCGCCTTTGACAACGTGTCTGAGAATCAACCGGAACCTGATGTTGACGCGGTTCCGGAAACACAACGCGACGCTCAACCGGCTACATCGCGTCGCAGGCACCGACGAAAGGAGGTGCCGGAAAAAACAACAAAACCGAGCATCACTCGGTGGTCGGAATCTGAGGAGGTGGCACTAGCCCGTGCCTACATTGACGTTTCTGAAGACCCGTTCGTTGGTAACAACCAAACGAGCTCGGAATTTTGGAAACGCGTGAGAGCCCAGTTTTTTTCGGCAACAGGTCGTGACTCCCACCGGACGAACGACATGATTTCCGGCAAATGGCGCGACTTACAACGTAAAGTCGCGAAATTTAACGGCGTATGGGTTCAACACCACAACAACCGTAAAAGTGGTGAGAACGACGAATCGGTCATGAACGAGGCGTTGATGACCTATGCTCGAGAAAACGGGCCATTTAATCATATCGCGGCGTGGCAAGTTATGAGAAAATCAACCAAATGGCATCCCGTCCCGAAGTTACAAACTTCGAAACGGACGAAGACGTCATCGTCCGGCAAGTACACGACCACTCAATCCGACTCAACCGGTCGATGTTTCGTTAACTTAAACGAGTCGGATGAGGAGGTCGAAATGGACATGCCCCCGCCAACCTCTCCTCAACGTCCGCCCGGTCGAAACAACAAGGGTAAACGACCACAAGCCTCGTCTTCAACCGATTATAAAGAAACGTTGGATACAATCTCCGAGTCGTTACAAAAATTTGTCGACTTACAGGAGCAAAAACAATACAATAATGATATGAAATTGTTGTGGACTCCAACCGATCACTTAACCGGTCGCGCTCGTGAAATGGCCGAGAAGACGAAGGAGCGGATAATGAAAAAATATAATATGGATTAATTATTAATTTTTTTTATTGTGTAATTTTTTTTATTATGTAATTTTTTTTAGTTTTATTTTGTAATTTTATATTTTTTTAATTATATTCTCTTTTTTGAATTTTATTTTCAATTAAAAATAATAAAAATCAAATAATAGAATATTGAATAAAGGTGGTGATGACGTGGAGTGATGGGGGCGTGATAGATAACATAGGAAAAGATGATGTGGAGTGATGAGGGGGTGATGGTGTTGGTTGATTATGTGACGCCTACGTGGAGTGAGGGGGGCTTGATGATAACACATAGCCTTACAAGTTTTCTTTTCACCTTCTATCCTTCTAATATTAAATACCAAACAAAATAAACATGTGTATTGGGACCATAAGTATTGAAAGATATTATAAGTTAAACGCACCAAGCACCGCCTTTAGCTGGTCTGTCCAATAGGTGCAGGAAATATATATTTTAAATATATTAATTAAAAAGTTAAAGGAATTGTCATATATATTAAACCATTTATACAACTTTATGTAGTTAGACATCACCCATTTTTGTATTATATAAGCACGAAAAATAATTATTCATCAAACAATTAATCGATAAACCGTGTAAACGTGTTCGACTAGTTAACATTGTAAGTTTAGTAGGGAGTTGACACCTAAAATACATAGAAACAAACAAATGGAAAGCATCCCTCATTTTTAAATCTATACCTACATATTATAATAAATTTAATTATTATAAAATATCAAATTTTTAAAACAATTTTTTAAATGAAAACTTTTAAAAACAAGCATTAAAAATAGCGTTTAAAAAAATAATATTATTATTTTCTTACTTAAAATATTAAACTATATAAAATTATAATTATATTTTATATTAAAAATCGTATTATATTATATAAGTTTTCATTAATAACTATTTATTAATTTTTTATCCAACTTGTGTAATACACATGTAACCAAATTAGTAAAAATTATAGGCCAACATAATTGCTAATACAGAAGTAACAATTTCTAGATAACAAAAAGATATATATTACCATAAATTTATAATAGAACATATTTCCAAATCAATTGCTTCGGTCACGGTTTAACATGTACTTGTCAATGAATAAATACAAATTTGGGATTTAATTATATGTTATAAGACGGTCCGCAGTGCGCATGTGGAGAGGGCACCAATCGCCAACGCAGAAGGGGCAAGTCAGACGGGTGGAATGGAGTCGGATGCAATGGAGGCCGCACATGAGGATTAGCCCTTCACGTCTCGCCCTTCTTGACGTGCGTTGCATGTAGAGAGGGAAGAGACAGGTGGAAGAGAGATGATACATGTAGAAAAGATGAATAGTGGTTAAAAAGAGTAGTGATAATGTATGTAAGAAGTATGAGTAAAAACTAATGTGACAATAATAAATATAATGCATGTGGTAAATGATCTCTTAGTATTATGGCAGTCTGAACACATAAACATAAATAATTAATGAAAATCTATATCTATATCTATATCTATACTATATAATAAAAGAATAACAATATGCCACATGTCGTCTTTCTAGCCTATCCACGTCATATTTGACACGTGGCATCATTCTAGGCTATCTGCATGGCATAGTTGAAAAATTTAGAGATTAATTTAATTTAATACAATTACGTCAAACTTCCAAGTTTAAAATAAAACCTAATATTTATTTTATTCAAATATTAATGAAAATTCAATCATTTTAAACTTTTCATTTTCAATCAATAATTTAGAAAATCAAAATTTTCAAATCTCATTTGTATTGTCTAAAAAAGTTTTTAAAGATTTATTAAATGTATTATTTTTCTTTTTTAAATGTTATAAATTTTATGTTATTTATGTATCTATTTTTTATTCTTGATTTTTTTTGTAATGTTTATTTTTCATACAAATCTATCTATTATAATAAATAAAGGTTTTTTATAATGCATTTAAAATATATTAATGTTAGAAAACAAAGTTTTTTAAAAAATCAAACTATTATAAAATATAAAATTTTTATCTTTTTTAATTAAAATGTTAAAGAAACAAACTTTGAAAAACTTAGTGTTTAAATAAATAATATAATTATTATTAAAGCATTAAATTATACCAAATTTTAATGATATTTCATATTAGAATTTAGATTTTCATTGATTATTATTTATTATATTTTTTTTATTTAACCCGTGTAATACACGGAATATTAACCTAGTCTGTATAATACACAGGTCAATAAGCTATTGATTGAATAAATCATATCTTCTGGCAAAAATTAACATCCATATGCGTCACATCCATCCATAAATAACCCCTGCCGCTATGTAAATTGTTCCATCAAAACAGTCACCAATGGCGATCCAACTTCTATATCTTCTAGCAATCAAGATTCCACAATCTATCACAACAACAATCGTCTCTAACGTCACTTCTCATCTCATATCACTCCTACTGACAGCACTCTCGTATCTCCGGCTGTTAAAATCGCCACCAGATCCCGACGATTACTCCTCCGGCAACTACATCCTCATCTTAGACCGCACCTCCCCGTCACTCTTCCCTGTCCCCGTTCATGTCATCACCGCATCCATCAAAAATAATGTCCCGATCATACCCTTCTCAGATTTCGCCGGAGCCCGTAACCCGGTGTGCACCGTCTGCCTGGATTGTATCGATGATTGTCATCTGATCAGAAAGCTTGTTAATTGTAAGCATGTGTTTCACCGAGAATGTTTGGATCAATGGATCGACGTGGGGCAGGTGAATTGCCCTTTGTGTAGATGTATGCTCCTTCCGCCCAAGAAATTGTTATCCACAATCAACGATTAATTGTGATGATTATAATACGGTTATTTGGTCAACGGATAAGGATCTGGTAATGTAAATTTGGGGGTGTTACATATATCTTTATATAATTTTGTTAGTTAAATTTAGGTTAGAATTGTGGGTTATTGAATGGAAATTTATTTTTTTGAAAGACGATGTTCTTACGTACCAGTATGTTGTGAAATAGGTAAACCCGCCCCGTATTGGATACAACCTAGGATTAGCCCTAAGCCAATCCTTCACATAGTGTTATTCAAACTTATCCGTATACCACCATGAAAAGTCAAAGCCCAAACCACTATGGAATGAAAATTATTTGGATTTGGATGTTTGATTTTTGGTAATCGAAATGGATAAGGTCAAGATCCAAGTTTCAATATCGGATTGTATCGCATTCATTGATCACATGGGTTAATTTCTTGTTTATTGTTGTTTATATTATACCCCACAAAGATTGATCACTTGATCTGATCAGAAACGAAAATACAAATTTATGTGGATTGTTTTGATTAATCATTAATTTTTTTTTTATAAATATTGCTATACATTTTAAAATATGTTACGTATAGCAAAGTGTATTTAAATGTAAAGGTGTGGAACACACACTTGATCCAACAAAAGAAAGTAAAATAAAAAGGTGATGTGGTGGGGTGGGGGTAGGCAGAAAAATGTATCGAAATCGTATTGGACAAGTGTGGCTAAGGCTCCGTGACTAGGCCAGTTCCTATTTACTGTCTCTTTGTACAATGATATGTTATAAAATATAAAATAAATTCCAAAAAAGAAAAAAAAAGCTGTATAACTACAAAAGTGTCATGATGCTGAGATGGGCAAACCTCCAGGCAGGTAACACCACACCTGTGACGCCTGGAAGGTTATAGTGACCCAACAATCCACCAAAGTAGAGACCATTTTCCCTTAATATTAATTTATAAATATAAATTTAATTATAGTGTTTTTAGATACACTCAAATGTACTAAAATTTTATGGTGGAGGGTACATTTCGATATAAATTTTAATGAATCTCGTACGATATGAGCCATTTGATTTAATTTGATTTCCATGTGCATTCTTTTGCACTAACTGGTTGTTGCACACATATGAAAAAAAAGAGTACGTACCTACATGTCTTAAAGAGAGAGAATGTGTGTTTGATAATGGTTGTGTACCGATTTTTAGGTTGTGTGTTATGGTCTCATTCCACTATCGTATAATTGAACTACACATCGCAGGTGGGGGCGATGTTCTCACAATCTTCGCCCTCGTCACATCATCCAGCCACCGCTATACCCTACTTCTCATCCTTCTTCCCTCTTCTGTTTCTTCTTTCTATGTCCCTCAGCCATCACTAGCAAGAATTAAATGATAATTGTGAAAGATACTTGATGTATGATTAAAATTAACTTTGAGTGTATTTAATGAAAATGATGTTTATAACAATTATAACTTGGCTTTCATGTGATGGCATTCTTCCACATTCTTGTATTCTAGTCACTATTAGACGTTTGTTTAAATATTAATTATATACATATGAAACAAAAAGTATTTAGCAGTAGTAACTTTGTGTTATTTATATATATATGCTTTATATATATTTCCAAGAATTCCTATCTATCAGAGGATGATCACATGTTCATTAGACATAAAAGGTTGTGGCATTATGTCCTAGTATACTAAAAATAACTTTTAAATTTGTGTATCCGTCTGAAGACACATACGTCGTTACTCGTCTCAATATTGAAAACGTATGAATCAATCCTAGAAAAAAGAAAACTAATTAAAAGGCGAAACATTTTCTCAATGTTTATGAACATATGCATGAAAGGTGAAACAAAAAATCAAACGAAGCATCGATCTTAGGAGGGAATGGCTTAGTGTGATGCCCACACATTTATTCTCACATGGATCCATGAGTAGCTATGTATGCATTAACCACGTTATTAAATAATTCTATTATGTTCACTACGGCCGGTACATTAAAACCACTTGTTATTCCGTCTCTTATTTATAATTCTTATGTTATCTTAGTTTAAAATTTTCAGTTATAATTACCCTTTATTTTCTCATTGGGCAATTGTCCAATTGAAAATGTGTATTTTTCTCCTTGTACAACAAGCTATAAATAAAGACTATATGAGAAGACAATGTGTGCTATGAATTAAATATGACTTCGGTTATCATTAAGCCATTAAGGTTTTCTATTTATTTATTTATTTGTGACACCCCAGTCACTTTCATGTCCCTTCCGGACATTTTCACCAATATTTAATAATTTAAGTTTAGGTCCCAGTTAAAACAACTTTTGTGTTTAACAAACCTTTAAACATACTATTACCAACACTTGTTAAAACAACTTTAAGTATGTTTACAAACTTGACAAAACATTTAATACACAAAAGCTTCACACAAGTCACAAGTTCGATTATTTAAAGATTAAACCACCATACGAGCCTTCATGTTCGATTCCCGATCACCATCACCGCTCACCCCACTCCTTTGTACCTGTAAGCACCACTTTTAAATTTACCATTAGTTCGTTAGAACTAAGTAAGATTACCTCACCAATCCACCCAGTGTATTCCATAACACCATATGAATACACTAATGAGGTTCCAACTAAAATTTGATAACAATAGTCAACCACATACAAAACGATTTACTAACGGTTCGTTTTCAACCAAAACCTCATTATATCTCTCATTCATGCACAATCATTATAATTTAATATAACGCATATATAAACACACAAAACTCCAATTGTGCATCATAATTTACAAAAATCACAATTTACAATTTGACACTTGAATTTCAAGTGTCTACACCCTTACAGGTCATCTATTGTTCACACACCTTGTGAATCAATTACATTGGAATTGCAGGTTTTATGTTCACACACCTTGTGAATCTTTAACATGCACATTTCCAATTCAACATCTACCCATTCGTAGATCACCACATGTTCACACACATTGTGAATCTTTTACATTGGAATTGCAAGTTATACGTTCACACACCTTGTGAATCAAAACATGCACATTACCAATTCAACATCTACGCATTCGTAGATCACCACATGTTCACACACCTTGTGAATCTTTTACATTGGAATTGCAAGTTATACGTTCACACACCTTGTGAATCAAAATATGCACATTACCAATTCAACATCTACGCATTCGTAGATCATCACATGTTGTGAATCTTTTACATTGGAATTGCAAGTTATACATTCACACATCTTGTGAATCTTGCAACAACAATAACCACAATCACATATAACACAATCACCTGCAGTATGGACTCACCTAGTCCTTAACTACAAGTTCAATCAAATAGGTAACTTACCTTAATTTGAAGAGTTATCAACAGTTTCCAACTCTTTCCCAGGCCTTCTAGAACTAGATTCACCTCCTCTTCCTATTATATATTTACATATAACAGGATTTAATAATATGAACACACAACTTGTGTTATTTATATAATCTAATTTATTTGACCTGTTTCATTCTTTATTTTCAATCAAAACCTCATTAAAGCTTTTATCAATAACCCATGTGTAGAAATTTATCTACACATGTTCTTTATCATTTTTAAATTATCACAACATCGTTTTACGTTGAAATCATTAACTTTCAACTTACACGTTAATTTATCATTCTAAAGAATGATCCAAGACCATCACAACACTCTTAAATCACCCCTCTAATAATCATACTCAATAATATGAGTTTCATAACAAACGGGCATTATAACGGATCAAAATCAAGATTTCACCGTTAAAACACCTAGTCCTTCATTTCTAATCATCCTAGATCATTATATAATACACAAAACTATATTTAATCCGTATATTATCAAAATAAATGAGATAAAACGAATCGTTACCCTTCAAACGGATTTCTGATTGAAATACAACGATCTGGACGTGTAGAAACGATCCACGGCTCAACCCGAACGTCTGGATAGCTTCATAATCGATGTTGGAAGCTTAAGATTCGTATATGTGTGTGTTTGTGGTGTAAAGGATCGAGAAATGAAGAAAAATAAGTTTTCTGGTGCAAATCTTCGAAAATAATCAATCTGCAGCCGCCGGGCGCATCGCCCCACGTGACGGTGTGGTCTTAGGCGTACCGCGCGGGACGCGTGACTCCCAGATATTTTTCCCTTCCCGCGCGTATCGCCTAGCGTGGCCGTGTGGCTCGAGGCGTACCGCCCCAGGTCATTTCCGTCCATTTTTCGATTTTATCTACGTTTCGCAATTCCGGACAATCCGGAACTCCGTTTTGCGCTCGGTTTTCTCCCACGTTCATCATTTCTCACATATTTCCAATTTGTAATACTCACAATCATTTTATTAATGATTATTTCAAACGTATCCGTTTTATTAAAATCGGGTCGTTACATTATTTCATAATCTTACGTTTTAAATATCACTTCTTCAATCTGATTATGTTTGTGAATAGTGTTCTGATGTACAATTAACAAATTATTAGTCATTTGGGTTGAGGTATAACATAACGAGTATTTGATAACCAATCACACCTAACAAAAGTTTTAGAAGTAGTTGTGGTGTTATTTTTATTCTTTTTCTTTGGATGTCGATAAAAGGGATGTATGCATGTATGCATGGACGAAGCTTTTAAGGGGCCTGGGGGTGCCCTGGTCCCCCTGTTTTTTCGCTCAGAATGGTCGATATAATAACATTTCGTCGGAAAATCCTTCGGTTCTCTTCGTTTTCTTCATAAAAATCTTTCGGTCCCCCTCCGTTTTCTTCTTAAAAATCATTCGGTCCCCTCCGTTTTCTTCCTAAAAATCCTCCGCCCCCTCCGACTTTTTTTCCCAAACTCCGTCACTGTATGTATGTATAGGCATGTTGATATACAAATAGACTTTCGTAAAAATTGTAGGAATCAATAATGTGTTAACACATGTGTTATTATTTAATTATAATATGAGGGTAATTTAGTAAATTTAAATACAATGTAAATTTAATAATTCTTAAATTGTTGCAAGATTGTTAATTTATGGTTTAGATCGTTTTTCATTATTTTTACAAAAAAATAACATTTTGTACAATAACCATACCATATATGTGTGTGTATGTGTGTGTGTTAAAATCCATTTTAACCATCTTTAAATAATGTTATACGGTAAAAAAAAAACTTTTTTTACATGTTTTTTGAAGTTTTTTCAATTCTAAAGGGATTACATTTTATGCATCCCTACATACGCGCACGGGCACACATATACACGTATTTATGTATGCTTATTCCACGTTTTCCCCTAAAAAAATTACCACACCACAGCAAATACTTTATGACCACATACAAATGTTATTACTACTCCTTTCGTTGTTTTGAAAAGATTTATATTATAAAAAGAGTTAATTAATTTTTTTTCATAGATAATAATTACTTTTAAACATGCCTTAATTCACGTTTAAAATAATAAAATGGACACAAAACTTGACTAAAAACCTTGTGTCCCCACATTGCAAAGCAATTAATTTTAAACTTGAATAAAATTAACGGTTTATGAAGGGTGCATGCTGGAAAACATCATGCATGCTTCTCCAAATTAAGTCCTAAAGTTATGCCAATCCATGAAATAAAATTCCACACAGGCAAAAATAACAAAACAAAAATAGAAATAAAATTCCACACAGGCAAAATAAATTTAATCACATGTCATTATGCGTTATATGCACAGCGAGCGAGCGTACACTATTATGCATATTTTTTCTTTATTGCTATGTTTTATAAATTATAATATAATAACCCCCGGCCATGTCCTATATTATTAAATTTGGAGGATATAACCATCTTTTTTAATTTTAATTCAGTATTTGATAAATATTCTAATTAGTATACAATTATATGGTTCTTGATATATTGTTGGTATAAATGGATATAAGATTGTTATTGTCTTCATGTAGAGATTATGTTTGCATAGAACGTGCAATATAATATAGTATATGGTGTTCTTGAATAAACTATTTTCCATTTTTGTCTTTATGTTTTAATTTACGTGCATTATATACTCCAAAATATATTTGAAAATATTCCATATGAAACAAAACTAATAATTGGTCCATTGTTTGTTTGATGGTGAATAGTCCTTTTATATTTTATAAAATGGTTTTGGTCTGCTATACGTTTCATTAGCTGAAATTGTATTAGGGTAATGTAATGCAATTTTCTTTTAAAAATTGCATTTAAAAAAGTTGCATTAAGGAAATAGGTTGCATTACTAAACAAAAAAATTGTATTAAATATAATGCAAATTCAACTAATGCAACATTTTTTTGAATATAAAAGTTGTATTAAGCTGATTTTTGTAGTATTTTTACAAGTGACCGACTTACTTATCTAGTGAAATCATTTAAGGCCCTGTTTGGGATTTGATCTAAAAATAACTTAGTGATTTACTGGCTTTTTGAAAAAGCCAATAAGTCAATAAGTTATTTGCCAAACCTAAAATGACTTTTGAAAATGACTTTTTGTAAAAGAGTGATAAGTTGTTTTTCAAAAGCTAAAAATTCTAACTTTTCAAAATGACTTATGACTTATTAATATAAAATTACAAATCTAACCCACTATTTACCCTTTACCCAATAACATTAAATAATGTCAATAAAAAAGATGTCTTTTTTGGTCATTTTGAAAATTAATTTTGAAAAAGTTAATCCAAACACATTTTTAAAACTTCATTGCAAAAAGTCATAAGTTAATAAACACTTTTGACAAAAAGTCTTTTTCAAGTTAAATAAGCAATTCCAAACAAGACCTTAGAGAGTAGGATATACTATAATTAAAAAATAAAAATATAAAATTAGTGGTCATACCCAATAAATTTCTACATAAAATGAACAACGCTTATGTCGTACGTTTGTAGGCGAGTGTGGTCATGCATCATTGGGGTTTAAAATTTAAATATTATACAATCACCCTTTCCAAAATAAAGATATTGAGCCAAACATGCTACCCACTACAATCGATTATAATATGAATAGGAATTTACATCATTTCCAAAAATAAGAATTATTGCCTCAAGATCTGAGGTGTCCAACAGTTAATCTGATTTAGTGATTACTACTTGTCTAATTAAATTGTTAATAAGCCATATTTGTCCGTTGATGTCTATACCCTGTACTGTACCCCTTTTCAAACTCCTTTCGTCTTCATCCCTTCAATCTCGCTGCTTTTTCTTCATGTCTTCTCCCATGGAGTTTCTGCAGCACTCGATATAACGAAAGACTGATAAAAAGCACCCACCTTTTTCTTTTTCTTTTTAAATTTAACCATTATCACTTAGAAGAAAAGCTTTCTGTTCTTTTTCCCACTTTTGAGATGGGTTTGATGTATGGGACCAAACAGACCCACACCCACAAGCTTGGTTCCGGGTCTGGGTTCGGGTCTGGCTCAGGCGTCTCCGCCAGATGGGTCACGTTCTTCTGCATTGCTAGTTTTGGTTTGGGGGTCATCTTCATTAATAGGTACAATCTTGAATCTTGTATGCTTAGTTGCAGATTTGCTGTTCTTGGTTTCTTGAAATCTTGATTTTTTCTGTGCATTTTACTTTTTCTTTGGTGTTATACTGTTTGGTTGAATGTTGTGCGCTTGTTGTATATCTTGGTTTTGTATTGAAGATGGGGAATCGCTGTGATTTGGTGTTGATAGAATGTTTTATCTGATTTATTGGTTAGAGGTCACCATACTGTAATAAATTGGCGATATGTGATTTGGTGTAAGGTTAACCACTTAACTCAGATTTGGGCTCTACCCAAACATTAGATAATTTTGTGTCTGGACCAGTTAGCCACTTAGCCTATTCTGATGGCCAATGCAGCTTGCAAGTCAACTGTCTGGATAGTTGTTTTGTTTACTGGTTTGGATGTTAATGTTCTTCAAAGATGAACACAACTACACTAGACCACAACAACAGCTATGTAGATGCTAATCTTTAGATATTCTTGGTTTTGGAACAAATTCCTTAGCAGCTCACTCCTCAACATCAGATTATCAGGAGAAAAGCATTTTTTCGACGATGGGCAAGCAGATTCTTTAGTATTGTTGTGCTTCATGTTGAATTTGAACACATAATATGATAATAACACTCTAAATCAAAATACCACATGTTGATGACATCCAACATATTCAAATTCAAATGTTACGATAGATTCAAACATAGATGAATATTCTCGAGTCTGGATCATTTGTTATAGATATTCTCTATGCTGCACAAAGATTTTCTTGGTTGTTCAGCTTGGTCTCCCTCTTCTGATAAGGTCAACTTAGTCCTCAACTTTTGTTTTTCAAGAATCATTAACAATATCACCAATTCATATGTATGATAACCAAAATGGTCAAGGTTGACTATTCAACATTAGATTATGTCACTGGATATTTGGAACTAACGGCTACATGAATATTAAAAGCAATATACGCACAACTTGTTAACATAGTTCAATGTAATATCACCTAGTATACTGGAACATACCAAAATGTTGAACCGAATGAAAGGCATTTGGGTTTCGTATAAATATTACATGTAATTTAATTGTTTTCAATTCTCAAGTTATCTTTTATTAAATTGCTCTAGGTTTGGCATCAGTCCAGCTCCTTTAAAAACATACGATGTCTCTTCACCCTTGGAGAAACAAAAAGAATTACTTCAGACTGTAATCAACTGTGAGAAGAAGGCATGCAATCAAAATAACTTTTGTATATATCTTTAGCCTCATTCAGACCTCTAAATCTCATATTTAATTGTTTCAGGACGATGTTTCGGTTAAAGTTGGAGATATTTTCTCACAAGTTTCACAAACGCATGATGTCATCATGTAACCTTTTTCCTTGCATCCGAATTTATAACATTCATTGTTACTTGTTTTTAGAATGTCATTTCTTTTGCTCATTTATGCATAAAACTTTCAGGAATCTAGACAAGACGATATCATCACTAGAAACAAAGCTTGCTTCTGCTAGATCTGCTAAGAAACCAGTATCCAAGGCATCAAATGAACGACAAAAGTTTTTCTTTGTTATGGGAATCATGACTGCATTTAGCAGCCAAAAAAGAAGAGATTCCATTAGACAAACATGGATGCCTCAAGGTTTTGATTTATTTTTTTCATTCTGATTATGTGCCACTTCTTATGTTGTATGTATAAAGTATAAACACATTATATACAACTTCTTACGTTGTATAAAATTTTGTTCTTTCAGGAAAGGATCTACTGAGGTTAGAGAAAGAAAAGGGTATTATTATACGATTCGTCATTGGACACAGGTGGGTTAATCTCAATTCTAAAATTATATAGAAGTTCTGAACTTTTTGTTCCTTTTATGCCCTCTTAATGTCAAAATATATTCAGTGCAACACAGGGTGGGCTTTTGGACCGTGCCATTGATATTGAAGATGAAGAGCATAATGATTTCTTAAGACTGGTATGTTCATATTTAGTAATCATGAAAACAATGCTAGTTTCTTATTAACAAACAAGAATTTATTTGTGTAGCTTCATAATTTTTTGCAACTGCAGAACCATGTAGAGGGATATCATGAGTTGTCTTCAAAAACTCAAATCTATTTCTCGACAGTTGTTGCAAGGTGGGATGCTGATTTCTACATCAAAGTTGATGATGATGTTCACATAAATCTTGGTTAGCACATCCTCTAATCTAAGTATCTAATAGATCTGTATTACATAATACTAAATAAATTACATATTTTAAAACAAATTCATGTAACTCCTTAATAAATTTCCAGGCATGATTGGTTCTACGTTGCTCCGTCATCGTTCAAAGCCTCGTGTTTATATCGGTTGTATGAAATCAGGACCTGTTCTTGCACAAAAGTAAAATTCTATAAACTACATGTTTTCTTTTTTCCTTTTTTCAAACATTTTATATATTAAATTCACCTGCAATCCAAATTGAATGTAGAGGGCTGAAGTATCATGAACCTGAGTACTGGAAATTTGGAGAAGATGGAAATAAATATTTTAGACATGCAACTGGACAAATATATGCTATATCCAAAGATCTGGCCACTTATATTTCAATTAATCGGTTAGCATTTTATGTCCATTTCATTATAGTTTTTCTTACTTTTATTCTGATTATTGATCTAAATAATGTAATCTTTGTTATTAGTCACATACTTCACAAGTATGCAAATGAAGATGTTTCATTAGGCTCTTGGTTTATCGGTCTTGATGTTGAACATATTGATGATCGAAGCCTCTGTTGCCAAACCCCTCCTGGTAAGATCTATTGAACATAATAACTATCGCCTTTTTGGGTACTATTTTGTTTTTGTTTTGGATAAAGGGCATTTTGCCCGGAAAAATATATATCAACCTGAACCACATACAATGATCAAGAAGGCATACCCTCGTAATACATCTAATTCCCAACCACTAGTTTGGGAACCCTTTTGGGTACTTTTTAATTCCTTAATTAGT
Source organism: Mikania micrantha (assembly GCA_009363875.1). Taxonomy (NCBI): domain Eukaryota; kingdom Viridiplantae; phylum Streptophyta; class Magnoliopsida; order Asterales; family Asteraceae; genus Mikania; species Mikania micrantha. The sequence goes on along the minus strand of CM018693.1, from coordinate 11,931,078 downwards.
GGTTTTGCTGTTTTAGTGTCCATTGACATGATTACTACCTCTTTTTGGGCTTCCATGTTGCACTTTAGTGAAATAAACTGTTAATTAATGCTTGTTTGACTATGATTAAAGGTCCATTTTGTTAATTTTGACCAAATAGATTGTGAGTGGAAAACACAAGCAGGGAACTTGTGTGCAGCTTCTTTTGATTGGAGTTGCAGTGGCATATGCAAATCAGTGGAAAGAATGAAGGAAGTACACAAGCTGTGTGGGGAGGGTGAAGATGCAATCTGGCACACCAGTTTCTAACCAACCCACCATTTGACTTCCGGTTTGACCAAAACAATATGATCACAGCAGCCTGATTTTTGGCAAATTGATCGCAGGTTGTTTGCAGATCTTGCACATAAATGGTAGTTCATCATGATCAAGCATTAATCTTTTGATGCATTATGAGCTTGTAAATCTAGTTATTGGGTGGAAATGCATTTCTTTTTCTATTTTCTTTTTATGAAAGTGGGATCACTTTCATGTTTTGAAAAGATTGATTAGTTTGCTTTTGTGAGTTCTTTAAAATGATGATCACATGGTTGATAGTTACAAATTTCCACTAAGATCTCTCTGCATTGATAACTATCAAGATTTTCAAGCTTTCGTGTGCTTTTTGATTTGTTTGAATTTGAATTTTTAACGTTATAAATGTGTGCCTAAACAAATTTAAAAAAGGTTGGCAGGGGGGCCAGTGACTGATGTTGATCCCTCGCTAATTGGTCCGTTTCACTATTGGAGGCAAATTGACCAACACAACAATCTCAACCATGAAAGCAATTTCAAAATTTGATCATTGTCGAATGATAAAAGATGAAGAATAGGGTGATTTAATGGTAAAAAGTAAAAAATAATTGTGATTTTCATTATAATAAATATATCATTAAAAAATAAACAAATAAACTATAATACCCAATGATAAACAACAGGTTCTGTAGGTTTGGACGAATGTTAACTTTATATCAGTTCTATAGGAATAAATAGATTGCTTATAAGAAGACTGTAACATCAGTGCTGAAAACGTAACCGGAACAGTGACTTGTACGGTAACTCAGGTACGAACTGTGTATTACATGTATACTATTATCATTTGATGTTTGACTCATAACTACTACACATCTATTTCAGAAACATACTTCAAATCCATGGTTTAACAATCAGAATTATATCTGACAACACAGAATTGTTATGTGAATGTTAGTTAGGATTTTATTATGTATAGACGTATGTGAGATTTCACAGAACAAAACAATAACGGACGTCGTCACATGAATATTAAACTGACAGAATATTCGTGTGAGTGACGATTCGCACGAATATATCTGTGGGTTTAACGTTTCTGATGTCTGATAATTAGAAAACCAAATCGAAGAGTACGGTTGTCGTTGTGTTCGTACGGGTGACGATCCGAACGAATACGCGCGAAAACCGTACGATTTGATTTAAAAAAATAAATTAAACGTTCAGAAATTTAAAAAAATTATTAAAAGATAATTAGTTAATTTACTATGAATTACCACCTAAATTAATAAACTCTATTTTTAAAATCGTAGCGTTTCGTACGATAACGATCGAAAACGGACGCTTCTACGCGAAACCGAGCGAAACCGAACGAACCCGAACACGTTGGAACGATTAAATAAGTCAAACGGCATTAAATGCCATTAAACCCCACTCACCTACCACTCTCTCTCTCCCAAACCGTCACTCTCTCTCTTTACACTCTCTTTCTAGAATTTCAAACCCTAAAACCCTCAATACTCTACCAAATTCGGTGACTTTGGTGTCTAAACAACCACAATAATGAGTAGATCGTGAAAGTACAAAGATTTAGAGCTTTGAACCATCAGAAACGAGGTAAAATCGAGTCTAAAGTCGCGATTTTAGGGTTTTTTCCCTCTTGTTCGAACACACCCACAGTTTAGTCGGTTTTAAACCTTCAAAACCCTTAGGAATTGCACGATGTTGGTCCAGAATGGTGTAGGAACGTGTGAGACACCTTGGTTTGGCCATGAGCTCGAAAAAGGTGTCAAGAATAGGCTCATTCGCAGTACAGGCGAGAATGAGCACAAGCTGTTTTCATTCGGCCGAATGGCCAGGGGCGAAGGAAACACCACGACCGAAAGAACATCATGACCGAATGAACTTCTCATCCACACGAGTCGGGCGACCGAATGAATCATTAGGCGAATGGATCCGCACGACTGACTCCATTGGTCGAATGAGCACCTCATTCGCCTGCCATCCACATTCGGATCTCACGCTCACTCGCATGATGAGTATTACACGAAGGAGGTTCATTCGCATATCATAACGTTCATGAGCTTCCCTTCGTAGTGCCCTTCATTCGCATGAATATTATGAACGAATGGGACTACATTCGCATAGCATCCTGAGTCATGTCCTATGTACTTTTGCTTGGCTAGTTCGAATGAATGAGAAGCCATTAGGGTTCAAGGGTGTCAACCGGTTTTGTCAACTACCTATGCAAAGGTTTCCAACCCCAAAGTTTTCTAAATTATTCTAACATAAAAACATAAATTTTAACGATCAAGGAGGTTTAAAACACTTGTGTATTGTCCACTAAACCCATAAACTAAATGGCCAATATGGAAACTAGGCTTGAAAGTTTAACCAAGTGTTAAGCGAAAGAGCAATGTTTTTAAGCGCTAAACTAGTAACCTTGGGAATTATAAACATAACTTATACTCACTAGGTTATTACCAAGGGTAACATGATGGGTACTTATGAGTTACAAGGAACTAAGGAGAACAAGTTGGATTCTATAATCGAACAAGGAACAAACTAAGTGGGATGTGTTGACCTTATGTGCCAACACTCCATACTTAGTGATTTTTATGAAATTTGTATAATTAACTTAGATTATTCAATTGAATGATCTAATGTAGATTATACTCACGGACGAACAAAGAACTAATGAAGGACTTAGAGTTAATCAAGTGAGATTAACTTAAGTCTAACATGTCAATTTATATTTTCTTAAAATAACTTATGTTTTAATTGAAATGAATTGGTTTATAAACTTCTTTATTTAAATGTTTTAAAATAACTTAAATGATGTCTTAACTTAATATTTTGTAACATGAGGTTGAAATTTTAAATAATGTAATGTAAACCTTATATAAGTAAGGTTTAATTGTGACTATCTACGGGATAATGGTTCATAGAGGGTAATTAGTATAGATTAGTTAGAGAAACCTAGAAACACATTAGCAAGTATGTAGGACACATAGTCGCACACCAAGACCAAAACTCTATATATACGTTATCTTTCGAACACTTATCGTATTCAAATCATAATAAATCAACCCAGGTACTGAAGATACTTAATCTACAAACAACGAGCGCGCATATATTTTGTGATTCATTGCATAGCAACACATGTGAGTTCATTGCACATTTTCTAAACATTTTTGTTTTACAAACGCGGGGCTGAGAAGCATGCGTAAATTATTTTACTTGGATTATATTTACTTAAATGCTTTTACTTCATATATGTTTTACATGTATAATAGTTATCCTAGATTTTGTCTAGGTAAACTATTCGCAGGCTTTCAAAACGAGTTATCTATTCATTATGAGTAGATAACTAATCTAAAACAAAGAACTATTTCCAACGGTATATTTCGAAGAACTAAAGATCTAAAACAAAGAACTATTTTCAAAGGTCTATTTTCAAAGAACTAACGATCTATTCAAAGAACTATTTTTCAGTGGTGTGTTATCAAAGAACTAAAGATCTAATTTCAAAGAACTGTTTTCAACGATCTATAATCAAAGAACTATTTTCAAGGGAATGTATGGGAAATATCAAAGATAGCATGTGTCAATCCTATGTTTCAAAAGATGTCCTAGCTAGACTGATTGAATATGGGACGCATATTTGATGATATTTACAGTATCCCTTAACCGTTTTCCAAGGAACATCTGGGAAATATTCAAAAATAATATGTGCCAAAGAAGTAACGAACTATACGAACAAGGACGAACTATGGACGATCTAGACGAACTATAAAATCCTATACATCAAAAGATGTCCTAGCTAGACTGATTAATTATAGGTCACATGTTTGATGATATTTACAGATTCCTCAACTACTAAGAACCTTGATTGTTAGACTAGTCTACTCGAGTATGACCAAGGCCCAATCTTTAGGTCTTAGATTTTATTAAATGTTTATGTATTTGTTTACTTAAGCATTTTAGTTAAATGTTTCTACAATTACCATGGTTGTTCATATGTATATGATGAGCTCAAGGAATCAATGGAATTCCCACATTTTGTTGAAACTAACAAGAACTAAGAACTAAGAACTAAGAACTGGCGTGTTGATGATGATGAATGAAACGCTTAATTATCACTAACAACAATGTAATATGTGGTTTGGTATGTGGTGGGATGTCGGCTGGGGCTTGTCCCCTACGTATGCCCTATATATAAGCATATTTGACTAGATAGTATAGGTGGTTGTGGGTGAGATTAAGGTTGTCATTGCGGCTGTTCAGTGAAAACAATTTCAGGCTGCTCAAAGGTTGTGAATTGAATATGAGGAGTGCAACGCTTAATTATCATTAACAACAATGTACTATGTGGTTCGGTATGTGGTGGGATGTAGGCTGGGGCTTGTCCCCTACGTATGCCCTATATATAAGCATATTTGACTGGATAGTATAGGTGGTTGTTGGTGAGGTTAAGCTTGTCATTCGAACATGTTTGATACAAAGGCATTTTCAAAATAAAACAATATGAACTCACCAACCATGTGTTGGCTTGATCTTTTTGCATGAATTCTCAGGTGACAAACATGTTAACTAGGAAGTTCGTTCTTCTGACTAGGATGCCCAGATAGCGAACCTAGCATTTTGGATGTGCATATTTTGAACATCATTACACATATCATTTTGTACATCTTGTGCATATACAAGATGCAAGATTTATGATGTTATTAGTAGATTTACATTGTTAAATTATAAACGATACTTATGTAATTTAACTTTGTAATTCTATTTCATTTAGTGTTTTCTCATTTTATATCATGTGCAATGTAACAATCTGATCACTCTGATTATCATCCCGATATCACGCCCCGGGACCTTTCCGCCTGACGGGAGATTCGATCCGGCCCGCCGGCTCGAGGGGTGACAAAGACATTCAACTTAAATCTGCCACAAAACAAGATGTAACATTAACATAAACATGTAACAAAAAAACACCGTAGTAAATGAAGCGAACGTAGGGAATTTAGGGAACATGCAATAACCAAATTAAAACAGAAGAATTAAATGAAGCACACAAACACAAGCGCAAAACATACATGTCTAATTACACCACGCAATTGGAGCAAATAGAAAATATCAGACAAGCGATGCACTTAACTAAGGCTTACCTAGTACTAAGGGCATACATATCTTACATTTATCTTTAAAAACTCTAAAAATGTATAAATCTGTCAATTGTCTTCAACAATTCCTGTCACTAATCATGTCATTAAGGAGATGCAAAGCTAAAAAATCACTTATAATCAATTCATCAATGTCAATCTTTGTCGGTCTCTACTCTTCTTCACCTACATCACGCGAGTCTCCCCTCATGGTACATGTATCGTTATATCGTTGAAAAATAAAATGCATAATTTATCATTATTTTTTCTAAAGAAAAAAATCAAAGATTTATCAGATCCTCTGGGTTTAATGGTTAGAAATGATTAGTACGTGTTGCGACATGATAAACCACAAAAAATAATGGCATAAAAATTTTATTGAAAATTAAAAGTTTAACATGTTACCGCTTATTAAACCGTGATTCAGTGAATATGTTAAAGTCCTAAAAAATATGTATGCCATAAAACAATGATAAAAATGAATTATTGAACCTGCTGCAAAACACTAAAATAATTGTGAATTTGGTGTACGTCTAGTTTATGGTACCAGTTAGAAGCAATTTTTTATTTTTTTCTAACATAATAAATAGATTAATGGCACAACTAATAAGACACATAAGATGACCTTCCATTGAAAATGATAACGACATTATTATATTTTTATGTACATGTTCTAATCAACAGCCCAGATTAAGAGTTAATTACTATTACAAACTTATTATCGTAACATATTAATAATATCAAAATTGGACGGGTGGGTTATGTTTAAACTCAATCTCTCTCTCTCCATTAAAATTTCCCATTTAGTGTTTAAATATAGTGAAGTAATTCGACCCTAATAGTTATAATTAAAACTTTATAAAATGTCTGTTTTCTTTCACTTTATTCTCTTTAATATATTTTTTTTATAATTAAAACTTTATTTTTATATACTTTTTAATTATGTATTTATTTTTGTTTGTTGTTTATGTATTATTATTTCTTATTCATCATTATAATTCTTACATATTATTTTTTCACATTATTATAAATTTTTTAACTATGATTTATTATCTGTAAGTGATAAAAGTGTAAAATTAGCTTGTGTTGTTTCAGTTATTAACTAGATTGACTAAAGGTATTATTTTAGGGAATTTTATAGTAATTTTGTTATATTTTAGTTCATAAAAATTCAAAATTCTTTAGATTAACTAAAAAAATCAATTTTTTAATCAAAAATACATAAGTAAAATTTTAATTATAAAATAAATAAAATAATAAACTAAGTAAAAGAAAAGTCATTTAGTCAACCTACAAAAAACTAGTATACTACGAAAAATGTAATTTAACTTCATACATAGTTTTAGATTTCAACATTTAATAATAAGAACAAAACATTTATTTTATAAAAAATAAAACAAAAGTTAACTTTGTCAATGAAAATGAACATAATTGTTACAAATCATTAATAATATAACATAAAGAATGGATATATAATTATTAATGTTTAAAGATAAATTTGAAAATTGATATAAATAAAAGACGTTTTATGAGTTTACTCTAAAATCTAAAACTTTTAACATTTAATAAAAACTTGTTTGATAATAACCATATTAATCATTGATTTAGTAAGAAGTAAAAGGTCACGAACAATAATCGAAAACTCATCGAAAAAAATACAAAAAAGAGAATTTATCATGAAATCAAAATCACAAATACGACATATTTATATAATTCAGTCTAAAATTAAACTTATAATTGAATTTGACTTTCTTTTTTTGTTTTTCCTTTTACATTTGTTGCAATTTTAAACGTGTCCATCCTTTTTCCCATTCTCCGACCATCCCACCCAGTCAACTCGAACTCATACCACCGGCCACCCCTTCTCTAATCTCTTATAATTTGTAACACCTTTTTTAATTTTGATTAAACGATAAAAATATTTGACTTTTTAAACAAATTAACATTTTAATTGATTCACATTCTCTATGTTGGATTTTAGGCAATTTAGGTTTTGTTCATTTGAACTTATTGTTATAGAAATCCTACTAGTTTACCAATCCATGTAAGATTAAAGTCATTCGGTTTGGAGTTTATTCAGGTCACACTAATCGATATTTGGGTTTTTTTAAGTATAAGTTGCAATGCATATTTTACAATTTAGCTTGACATAATATATACTAAAGAACATATACAAAATATTAAATAAAAACACTTAATATAATCTTTTGTTCAAATCAAAGATGTATACACACATATTAACTAAAATAATTTCAAATAAAATAAAACAAACAAACCGTTTTTAATAATCATATAAACTAAAAAGAAAACGTCAAATCATAGCTTATTAACCAAATTATATAAAAAAATGAAACAAAACAATATGTTAATTAAAAAATATAACATATGCGAGAAAAATTATAATTTTTTGTTTATTATGTAAGTATATATAGGGCGAGGTTATAGTAAAAAAAATTAAATTGGTGAGAAGTGTGAGGAGGATTATAGGCCTTAGATTTACAATTTAATGGTTAAGATCAAAGTTGTATTAAAAAAGTTAGTGGAAGGGTATTTTAGTCATAGACACTTTTGTTGACTTTTTATCATGTTCCCCTCATTTTTTTTGAACGGGCATAACTTTTATATACGATATTATTTTTTTAAAAAAACTACACCAAAAAAACGAGGATTTTTTTATCTTTAAAACGAGTATAGTATTGTTATTTAAAAAAATAAAAAAAATTACATTTTCTTTCACCTTTAATATTTGTAATGCGTCATTGTGTCTTTTTGTCTGTTATTGTGTCATTTTGTTTGTGATTGTTTCTTTTTGTTCGTCATTGTGTCTTACTATTTTTTTTTATAAAATGATGAGCTTTAAAAATAATAATGAGAAATCACACAATCACGTACTTTTTATATATAAATCATAATGATAAAACAACAACAAATTCATCTAATACATAAAAAACAATGATAAGATATAATCAAATTGTCAAAAACATAACACAATGACCTGAACGTAAAAGATAATGATAAGTATATTACACAATGACCTGAACGTAAAACATAATGATGCATATATTACACAATGACCTCATCGTAAAACAAAATAATGAGTATATTACACAATGACCTGAACGTTCACAATGATGCGTATATTACACAATCTGAAGATAAAATACAATGATGAATATATTACACAATGACCCGAACGTAAGATACAATGATGAGTATATTACATAATGTTCTGAAGATAAAACACAATGATGAATATATTACACAATGACCTGAATGTAATACACAATGATGAGTATATTACACAATGTTCTGAAGATAAAACACAATGATGAATATATTACACAATGACCAAAATGTATTTTTCAAAAAATAAAGACAATTTATGTTTTTTAAAAATTATGAGTTTTAAAAACATAATGATGACATAACACAATTATGTACTTTTAATACATAAAACATAAAAAATAAATAAGAACAATTTATTTAATGCATAAAAACAATAACAAAATACCAAAATATGATATAAAAAAATTAAACACAATGACCTGAATCATTAAACACAATGATTTTAAGCTTTAAACACAATGACCAAAATACCCTTTTTATAAAATTAGAGAAATGCCACTTGTCAACTTCACAATCCTTCTCACCCTTTTCACCAATCTCACCATTTTTACTTGAACCTAATCCAGCATATATATGTATAATTGTTATTTTCTATGTAAACTCGTGTTACCCTATTAACTTTTTTTTAATTCAATTACCAAACCATATACTACTTTTGGGTTCAAGTTCTATCTTAATATGGTTCGGGTTATTCGGATTTTATCTTAATGTGACTCGTGTTACTTTGGTTCGTGTATGGTGTTTGGGTTTCTAGTAAAAACGAACTATTTCTATGCATATACACACACGAATTCGATGCAAAATAAGTTTAACTATTTTAGCATAATTATAAACAATCTATTGGTACCAACACTAATATGTAGCGGAAGAAATAAGATGCATATCGCCGTTGAAGTTTATTTTATTTATTTATTTACTAGGTTAGCATCCCGTGTCGGTTAAATACAAAAAAAAAAATATAGTCATTAATGGAAATCTTTATAATATAAGTCAATTTTTTAAAATAAAATATGATTTAAATTTTGAAAAACTTAATACTTTAAGTAATAAAATAATAATATTATTTTTTTCAATATTACTTTTTCAAAGTTTGTTTTCCAAAAATTTTATTTTAGAAAACCGTTTTCAATATTTTTTATTTTATAATAATTTTGTTTTTGAAAAAAAAATATTTTTTATATTAATATATGTTTAATATCTTAAAAAATATTTTCAATTTAAAAATGTATAAATGTGTATTTTCAATTTAAAAATTTATATTATTATTTAATGTATGATGCATTAAATAAGATAGAGAAGCGAAAAAATTATTGTGAGGATAGTCTAGATGAATGACATGTGTCCTCTTTTATTTTGATTTATTATATACTAGGTTAGCATCCCGTGTATTAAACGAGATGAATAAAAAATATTATTAACTAATAGTTACTAATAAAAATTTAAATTATATAAGATTTTTTAATATAAAATATGATTAAATATAATTTCATAGATTATAAAATAAAATAATTATATTATTTTTTAAACATTAATTTTTTCAAAGTTTGTTTTTTTAAATATTTCATTTTGCAAAACTATTTTTAAAAATTCTATAATATTAAAAAAGTGTGTGTTTTTAATATTAAAATATTTTTATTATTTTGAAAAGGTCTTATTTTTAATTTTAGAATGTGATAAAAGTATATTTACTATTTAATCTATCTATTACTAATAAATCAAGGTTTTTAATGCCACATGGTATGTTTCTAGACTATTTCAACCATGATTTCACTCATCTCTCTCCTATTAAATATATCTAATATTAAATAACAATATTAAATATATCTAATATTAAATAACAATATTAAATATTAAATATAGTTTTTATACATTTTTAAATTTAAAAAGATTTTTTAATACATTAAAATATATTAATATTAAAAACACACTTTTTTTTTAAAAAAATTAATATATATTATAAAATTTTCAAAAGCAATTATTTGAAACACAATTTTTAAAGAAAAAAAAAAGCTTCAAAAAAAGTTAGTGTTCAAATAAATTATATTATTATGTTAATGCTTCAAATATTCAATCATACGAAATTGTAATTGTATTTTATATTAAAAATCATCTTATATTTTCTAAATTTAATTGATAATTAATCGTTATATTTATTTATTTAACTCGTGTAATGCACGGGGTACTAACCTAGTATATAATATATTTATAGGAGAGAGATGCGAGAAAAAAACATCAAGGTGCTCTGGGAATGTGACAAGTGTTCTTAAAAACATTTATTTAACAGTTAAGTAAAAAGTAAGATAAGATGTTTTAGGCGGGAAAAGAAATGCAAGGTGCTCTAGGGATGCGCCATGTGTCCCTAGAAAACCTTGATTTATTAGAGAAGTAAGATAATAGATAATAGATTTTTTGAAGTAAATGTAACGGATTTGAACAACATAAACTTAATAACCAGGTTGTTTTTTAATTTGTGTATAAAAAGCAAAATATGAGGACATTAATTAAGGGTTATGCTAAATATACCCCCCTTTGTATTTTTTTTACTTGTCGTACCCCCTCCTTAAGTTTTTTAAATATATACAAGTAAACCTTATGTTTTTAATTAACTAAAAAGATCCATAAACCTTTAAATAAAAACGTGAGGGACTGTTTTTACAAAACTCAAACATCACGAAATCATTATCATCATCAATTCATCGTTTAAAAATCAAATAAATACGAAATCTAAGCCTAAAAAACCATAGTCGAACTCAAACTCAAAGTCTATTAAAACGAGCATAAAACTCAAAATTAATTGAACCCAAACAATCCTTTAACCTCTGCGAAACTCTCTGCGTAAACAAAAGCTATTCACAATCTCAAACAAATCAAGAAAAAGGCATGGAAGAACCCGGCGGTTCGACTTCGGTTCATCAAGCAACAAACATGAATTGGTTAGCTAAGGTAGGTGTTTCATATACAATTACACTCGTTTTTGTTCGAGGAATGAAAGCCATATGTTTGTAACAACAATCGGGCCTCAGTTCAATCGAATTTGAACAAAGAGGAACTAGGGTTCATACAATTAAATATGATTTTGGATGAATTTAATTTTATATTTTGTATAGGATATGACAAGTAAGAGGTGATACATTTAGTAGAATTTAAAGTAAAAATAATATTTGCTGTATTTTGGTTGTGTTATATAGTTGAAGGGTTGATTTTAACAAATTTATATTTAATATTTTAGGGGAGGGGGTATGACAAATTCAAAAGAGGGGTACATTTAGCCACACCCTTAATTAATCGATCGAGGATTGTTTTGTTATGGTTGAAAATATTTCCGTTCCGTGTTTGAGTACCTCATGCCAAAATTTATTTACGTCAATTACCTAATCAAGCTATCTACAGGCAGGAAGAAATATGAATCAAGAGTGACTATTAAGTTTTGAAATTTATAAAATTAAACAACTGGTTTTATTAAATACTAAAATAAGAATAGGCATCTGTACGTACATAACCCTATATTATATATGTAGGGATATGATAGTTTTTTAATGGCTGGTAACATGATATATAGTCAACACTTATATTAGGTCGTAATCACTATACAAGAAATTAAACCACGTGAATTATGTTATAAATATTAATGGTGAACAAATTAAAAGTCACAGAATTAATAGTATTTAGTAGCTAGTATATAGTTGTTGACAAATAGGAAGAAAAAAACTACCTTTTCACATTATATATACACATATTAATTAATTAGTATGTTAATTAATTTCTCCCTAGCTCTAAATTGTCAACATTTATAGTCGTGTGTTTTCTAAACATGTGAGAGAAGTGATTCACTCACAACCACAACTATATGTATATCATATAGATAGTCGTAGTTATGGGCCATATATGCAAATGAAGTTCCATAAACGCTCATATTGGCCTCGGAAACAGTGTTGGAGTTTGGGCAAAGTGAAAAGGGGCGGAAATTTTTGAAATCCAGAATACATGTTAATTAATTTAAGCGAGGGAGCGAAACAACGATTTTTAACTAAAAATAACATTTCGGCCGAAAAATTTACACTACGGACGAAAATAGGAGGGGCGGTCGCCACCCCGGCCCCTATTAAGCTACGCCCCTGCACAGAAATGTATACTCATCAACCATGAAACAAAAATTAAGCACCGTGAAGGTCTCGAAAGTTAAGTGACAAAAAGAAAATAAAGTACATAATTGATATTCTTTATACACTTAATGAGTTAGGTTTTTTACAACCAAACACAACTAGGACATTCATAAAAATTAAAGAACATTGATATTTTTATGACTATATAAGAAAAAAACTTATCATACACACGATAACTATTTTTTATTTTATAATTTTCTCAAGTTAAGTATTTAAAACAACCCTCCTTGAATTATTTGTATTTATTTTTTAATAAACAAATACCACAAGACCAAACAAGAATAATAGTTGGTCACATTATAAAAACAACATGAAAATTTATCATCATTCACATTTATTTATCATATCATATCTCATTATCTCCAATTTGTATGGTTATTTTGATCTATGCATACCTACAAAAGCAATGCTTTCATAATTATATCAGATTATCCGCTTAAACCAGAAACGGGTGTCTAATTGATATGGTTAATATCAGTTAAAACTTTTTAAATCGGTTAAAAAAATCTTAATTACTAATATGCTTCAGATTCAATATGTTATAACGCGTGTTAAATCCAGTTCAACCAGTTCGATTAGTGAATTCCGGTTACTAAAAACATTTTTCAAAGCTTAAAAAAAAAACAAAATGTAAATTAGGGATTCTTGAATGGAACGTGGAACACGAGAATTTAAGAAGAACGCGGTGAAATCGCCGCACACCAAACCCCAAACCTAAACCAATAACTAAATAAATAAGCCAGTCAATGAAACTGAAAATTCATTGATCCGATTGCAGAAAACCCATCTAAGATTTCTGAATTTTCGATTAGCATCTGGGTTCCGGAGATTCATCCACCGTCCACGGTGGCCGGTGATCTTTGTCCGATTTTCTGCACCACATAAATGAAGAGAGTCGAATCAGAGTAAGGGACCCTACGGAAATCGGCTACGATTCTATATCTACCGTTTAAATTTCTTATCTTCACTCTCATCCTCTAATCTCCTATTCTTGTCCTCTTGTTATCCACCAAAAATTATACAATATTCTCCCTCACTTCCTTATCTTCCCTGTGAGCCTCATTCACCCTCTTGTTCAATCGGTTGTTCATAAACCCTACATCTTTATCAATCGATTGGAACAAGGATCTTGTTATGGCATTAATTGGGACTCTCTTGAACATTTTACAAGAACCTAATCTATGGTATGCCTTACCGGATCTTATGGTGTTCATTGCACCCCTTTGGATTGCTGTTCTTTTTGGGGTTTTGGTTGGGTGGGTGTGGCGACCCACATGGGCTAATTCGGCCATTAACAATTTAACAATCCCTGCAAACAATTATCCGTCTATCGATTTTGTTTCTTCGATCCCGACCTTCAATTCGTTGAAATCGCAACTACCCAGTTGCTTATTTCCGTTTTCCGATAATGGTCACCCGGAAAGTGGTTCGTCTGTCTCGTCTTCTGTCTTATTTCCCGATACCAGGTTACAGTTCTCAACTTTTGTACTTTCAAGAAACGTATTTGAGCAAAATTAACAACAAGATGATTAGATAAATGCTTAATTGAGCAACTGAGAGTAAATGAATATGATTTTATGTGTTCAGTTCGTCCAAATTGGATGGAGAAAGTAAGAATTTTGTTGGAGAAGGTGATTTGAAGCATTTATACAAACTTGTTCTTGAAAAGGATGGAGGTCCTGCTTGGATAAAGATGATGGATAGATCAACTTCAAATATGAGCTATCAAGCTTGGAAGAGAGAGCCTGAGGTAGCTTTCTTCTTCATATAATTCAATTTTTTTTTTACAATTTAGTTCTATCGTGGCACTTGAAATCAACAATGTTGATGGTTAAATTTATACAAGTAATAAATGTATTGTGAATTCTAATTTGGTATGGTTTTGTGAAGACTGGACCTCCACAATATCGTTCTCGAACCGTTTATGAAGATATGACTCCTGAAATGATGAGGGATTTCTTTTGGGATGATGAATTTCGATTGAAATGGGACGATATGTTATTAGAAGCTGAAACTATAGAAGAGTGTCCTAAGAATGGAACAATGGTGGTTAAGTGGGTCAGGAAGGTATGGGTTTAGATTCATTTTCTGTCAATATGCTGTTAGTTGTTTTATTTTTTTATTTTTTGCCAAATAGACTGACTTGATGCAATTGGTCTTGCAGTTCCCATTTTTTTGTAGTGACAGGGAGTACATTATTGGTCGAAGAATATGGGAATCAGGGAATACTTACTATTGTGTTACAAAGGTAAGGAAATGAAGATAGTTTTGATGTTTTTGACAATGCATTAATCATAAGCGTTTAATTCCCTCTAGCTGAATGTTTGGTTTCCTGACTAAACCCTTAGAAGCCACCTGTGTCTGGTCCCATTGGTTATTAGGGTATTGGTTGCTTGTGAGTTTTCTTTGGTTTGCTTCATGTTTACCAGACAAAAAGTTCGTTATTCATTACTATGGTATTACAATTAATTTAAATCACCATGATCAAATTTAGAAAGAGCCTCATCTCCAAATGTTATGTTCCTGATAAGGATGTGAAAAATCGGCTTGAATTTGCTGTTTAATGTTGATATGAAGGAACTTTGGTAGTAGTTTAAAGTGGTCACTTCTTGATTATTGGGATTTCGTTCCTAATATATGGCTATTTATGCAAACTGAATTTTTGAATTATACTTGTTTCAGGGTATACAGTATCCATCTATACCACGCCATACTAAACCAAGACGTGTTGACTTGTACTATTCAAGTTGGTCTATTCGTGCAGGTAATCGAAAATCACCTAATGATCAAAATTTCAGTTTTAATGAAATTACCTTATTTACTCAGTATTTTACCTTAAAACAAGTCTTTACACTTGATGAAACACTAAAAACATCTTTCTTATCTGATTATTATGACATCTTATACCCTCATATACTTGTATTAACTTCATTACTAATTGTTAATCAATTAAAATTACCAGTTGAATCAAGGAAAGGGGATGGTCAAATGAGTTCATGTGAGGTATTACTGTTCCATCATGAAGACATGGGTATCCCATGGGAGCTTGCAAAACTCGGTGTTCGTCAAGGCATGTGGGGAGCCGTGAAAAAGATTGACCATGGTCTACGTTGGTACCAAAAAGAAATTGATTCAGGCGTGCCTATATCTCATTGCGCCTACATGGCACACATCCATTCAAAAGTTAGCACTGAGCGTATGAAATACCTAGAGAACACATCAAATGATTTACAAGAAATTGAAACATGTGAACAAATAGTGAATGATGAGAAGCCATCAGCGAAGAATGTACCGAAGCTTCTGGTTGTAGGTGGAGCCATTGCACTTGCTTGCACCATTGATAGAGGGCTGTTGACAAAAGCTGTTATATTTGGAGTTGCAAGAAGATTTGCAAAAATGGGAAGGAGGTTGTGAATTATGGGTCGGTCTTCTGACTCTGAATATAGTTGGTGCTTTGTTTTACATTTTTATTATTCTGTAAGATTCACGTTGCAGCTTTTGATCATGATGAGAGAGTATGATAGTATTCATGTATTTAATCTTAAATGGTCCTTCTCATGCTGCTGAAATAACAGGAAAATTATATTTTCTTGATTTATACGCCATTTTTTCATAGACAGTTTGTTCATCATCTCATCATGATTCATTCGGGCCTCTCACCTTTTTTTTTTTTTTTTGTGACTTTTTGTTGATTTTGCCTAAGTTTTTATTACTGTATATCATAGCTCATGTGGTCATAAATGTTTTCGATTTCCCTTGGTGTGCTATCAAACTAGCCTATTGAAATGCTGATTACGTTCTAAGCTTAAGCAATGACTATGCCCTGCGTTCTAAAGACTAAACTCGTGAACCGTTTGATCTCACCCTTGATATCCACTTTGATGGAACCATAAAATTTTACCTAAAGTAAAACAATAGCTTAATGTTGTTAAAAGACTATAAATTCTAAATCAACAATTTCTTCATTTAAAGATGATTCAAAGTACGTGGTTTGTCCTTTTTAGTTTTTATTATATCCTTTAGTTTGATTTAATTACTAACTTAGGATTTAGCTTGATTTATATTTTAAACATTATAAACGTACTTTGAATCATCTTTAAATGAAGAAATTGTTGGGTAGTGTAACAAATGAACCAACTTTCCTAGTAAAATCACACATCAACAAATACTAACTGGATATAATGAAAATAAGATGATAGCAAAGTTTTTCTTTCTTACATTATGATAGAGACGTTTCTTTTAACGAGACTCCTGATCAATACCACTTATTTTGATAAAAAGTATAAATACAAATAATAGATAATATACAATGTAAATATGCAAGACTAAACAACGGAAAAAAAAAACGAAAAGCAGATATTGAAGCTAAGAGGTTATATCATCAATGGAAAATAGACAATAGAAAATAAACAAATGGGTAGAAGCTAAGACACAATAAAACAAAAGCAAAAAGTCAAATTACTAATCTTTCTCAAAAAATCTGTAAACTTAATTCTATGTTGTTAAGAGGTTATATCATCAATCATGTGCATAGAGAGATGCAAATGTAACATATCATGCCTATTATGCTCATTCAATGTTTTTGACAAGTCTTGCTCATCATGTCCTCTTAATTGTTTGATAAGTGATATAAATTAATAATTAATATTGCTAATTAGTCTTCCTCCTTATTTTTTACAAGTACAAGAACATCAAGAAAATTGAATTAACCTACAAGATACATGAAAATCAGTCCTAGAAGATGCTATGGCATTATGATGGACAATGACTTCATCGCTTGGCATCCAACCTCATTCATCGATTGACTTACTCCCTTACATTATCGCTGCTCATCTGTGGTGCACACCCGCTTTCACTGCTCTTTCCTCTATTATACTCTACCACATCATCCAAACATCCCCAACCCCTACAAAATCCATACCTACACCGCACATCCTTATAAGCCGAGACACCTTTAACATCAGGCTTACTTTTTTACACAGCCAAGCTTTTACTCCTAAAATTCATAATCTAGTAAGCGACCTTATTCTAACAAGAGTATATAAGAGTCCACTGTTGCAAAAGTCGGCCTCCAAGGCAGAGTACTCGCTCCAAGAAGTTGTTCCGAGGCCGAATACTTCCTGAGTATTACCCGAGTACTCTCCGCCTAGGGCCAAGTACTGCCAGATTACTTGCTCCAAAGACCTGTTTAGACTTAAGAGCGCTTAGCGACTTTTACAACCTTAAAAACACCTATTTGATGTTTTTTCGAGTTCATGCATCTTTAGATACGTGACTCTTTTATCTTACTCGACTTTTACATTTTTTTAACGTTTATATTATAAAAAAAAAAAAATACCCAACGGGTAGCCGGATATACAACTCAAGTTTTACTGGCAACATAATTTCCTACACGCGATGCTCATCTTATCGTAATCAGAGTCATGACAAGAACCTCAAAGAAATATAGCCCAAATCCCTTATCCGACGAAGTGAAGATTGTGGCTGTGGTAAATTTAAAGAAACCCACAAAGATCATGATGTTATATAATCATTAATCGAACAAATTAAACAAATTTGAATACATATAATCACGGATCATTACACGTTATAGATCTGATTGTTTTACAATCAATCGTCTTTCTCAGAAAAAAAAAAACAAAAAAACAAAAAACAAAACTTCTTCAGACTCTCAAGAAAGAGGATCTGGATATGATGAAAATAATCTTAATGAAACACCAGGGACTCATAGCAGTGAAGCCCATCAAACTCCGGCGCCCACCGTGAAGAAACACCTCCCATGGTCCGGCGGACGGCGGTGCTACCGTGGGTCTCATGCTTCACCGGCTTCTGTTCATCTTGAATGTTTGCAGCCGCAGCATGATACTTGGTGTTGATGAAACTCACAGATTGACCCAATAATTCAGCAGATAAAGCATCGAAAGAACTGAAGATGGAATTCATGTTTTGATGATTATGAATGGATTAATATGATTTTGGAAGAAGTTGTGTGAAAATTGATTTGGTTTGAGAGGTTTATAAACCAGGAGAGGGGGCTTGAATCCTTGCAGTTTCCACTATTTTCAACGAGTTGAAGATAATTTATTAATTTAAGATAGAGATGTAACTACCGGGTTGATTGGGTTAACAGAAGCGACCACTTTCTCAGTTTGAAAGTCAGTTTTGATCATTTAAAGAGTTAAAGGTTTTATAATCTATATATACGTTGACCCTTCAGATGACAAAGTAAAATAACACTAATTTTAATCTTATTATATTTGTTTTGTAAAAGTAACGTTAAAAATTTTAGGATGATCAACTTCAAACGATAACTTTGAGCCGGTGACTTCTTCGGAGCAGCCTCTCTATCCGAATTGGGATAAAGGTAAGGTTTGTGTCCATCTTTCTCTTAAGACACTACTTAAAAGTGGAAATATACTGGGTAAGTTTGTTTGTTTATACTTCACTTTGAAGATCACTTTCTTACCAATAATCTAAGTAACTAGACCCTCCAAATAGCTCAACACTCAAAAATCATTCGAAGCTCTATCGATAAACGCTAGGAAATATGCTCGTTTGATATTGCCTCGGTTGTAAATGAGCGGATCGGCTCGGTTCGGTTTATAAATGAACCGAACATGAGCAAAGGTTAATTAGCTCGCTCGTTGCTCATTTGATTTCGCTCAAATATTTATTAATTTAATGCTTTGAAGAGTAAATTTCATATTTTTAGTACATATATTTATCTGTTGTTTTCTTAAGAGATGAAATGTTAAGTTTTATACTAAGTTTTAATCAGAATTCTAGCAAGACCGAGATTCAAATCCGAAATGAGTAATAACATTAATATTTCACTTAGTTTTGTAAATTCTGACCAAATCAAGCGGCTCGATTCAAAAATGAACCGAGTTTATATGAGAAATTAGATTTTTACTTAGATTTTTTTAAAGAATTTATATATTAATAACTAGGTTAATATCCCGTGTGTTACACGGGTTGAATAAAAAAATAATAAATATTCAATAATAAAAGTTTTAAAATTATAAATGACTTTTTGATTTAAAATATAATTGAAATTACATATAAGTTAACATTTTAAACAATAAAATAATAATATTATTTTTAAACAATTCTTTTTTTAAAAGTTAGGTTTTTAAACATTTCATTTTAAAAAACCTATAAAACCTTTCAAGAAACATATTCTAAAAGTTGAATACAATCGTATTACTTCATTCACCGGAAAAAAAAACATCTTTCTACTTATATTTATCCTAATTTTTTTTATTACCAACAATGTATCTTAAAAAAAGTATGAAACTTTCATAAGAGGAGTACACGATTATGAAACTTTCAATGAATCCTAAAAAAAACTCATTAAACATTGTAGGAGTATACAATGAAGAAACTTTCATACAAGGAAAAAAAAACCTTGAAAAGTAGGTAGATTATGGCTTGGGTAAATAGCAGAATACATAGCAATGCTCCTCATTGTCTCTGTAAAGTAAAGTTAACTATAAATCACTTGGGCTATCTAATAAAACAGCTACATTGTTGATCTTTATGAAAGATATGGTGCATAAAACTAAGTACATAGCACCAAAACTTCAGAGCAAGTAAAAGATTTGCAAATCAGTGAAACATGAGACATGACAACCAAGATTCAAAGTTTACAAACGAAAGAATCTCTAGTTTAATTATGCATTCAAGACATGTTTGCTAAAATAAGAGGGTAGCAAGAATGCTCTTAAACAACTTTAGTCACTGTGACTATGTGAGAAGTCATTGGTAGTACATAACCAAAAAAACACATGCTAAAGTACACAAGCATGACCTATGTTCAATCTAAGAATGAAAGTTTCAACACCCAACATCTAAAATATGAAAATCAACCCATGTTCAACTAAATCAAGTAAAAGCATGTATAGAATTGTACATAATGTTTTCACAGATTCGCTTTCGAATAAAAATAAACTTATCTCAATTTCAGCTGATTTTACAACCAAAATGAATTAATTGGTGCACATGTATATATCACAATTAATATAATCAGCTAACATGAAAAAATACCAAAACAAAGTTGTAAATAATTGAAGGTTGTATGTACTTTTCTTCTTTATGTTTGTTTAAACCATTGTTCATATATTTATTGTCAAATAAATAACACAAACCTCTTTCAAATACACAAAACATATTTGATTAAAACATTGTTCATCTATTTGATTAAACCATTGTTCATCTATAATGCTAAATTGCTAATACATACATACCTTGATGATTTGTATAAACTTTTCTGAAGAGATGTTTGGTATCATTTTGTTCGGTTTCTTTGATTCTTCTCTGTAGCAAACCTTTGGATTTATAACATGTTTCGTTTGATGAGATTAACAAAACATGTTTGATTATTACATGAAAATATAAGTTAAAGGAATGCAAGTGTACTGATGAAACAATATGTAACCACAATTTTTAATATTGAATATGTATGTAATGTTAATAAGATGTTTTAAAAAGGAATTCAAAACATATATATTAAAAGGTAAAGATGGAGGTATATTATGTTTAGATAAAGGTTGAACATGTATGTATTAAAGAAGGATTATCACCAAATAAAAAACTTGTTGATTTATATAATAAAACAGAGCATGAAAATATAACAAATGTTGATTTCATGGATTTGCAACATTAAATAATCAATTCATTGAAATAAACAGGATTCAATAAGAAGAATTCTTTAGATGTATAATAAAAGTTTCATATTGCCAGATCAACATATTTTACTTGTTGATTCAAAAACGTCAAACTTTAATGTTAGGGTTAATAAAAGAAAATTACTCTGTCAATCATGAACAAAGATATTTTAGGATCAAATAAAAATGAAAAATACCCCAATTAATCGATGACCAAATATCTTTTGCTTGCTTGAATGTCAATGATCTGTTAAGGTTAGAGGAAACAATAAGGATCAAACAAAAACGTAAAGGGAAAGTGAGGGATTAAGAAAACATACATGCCCTTGAAAGGATGATTACAAAATCTTCCAGTGAGGCGTGAAGGAAGATCTTTCGTGTGCTTGAATGGCAAATATCTATTAGGGTTAGCAAAAACAGTAAGGATCGAGCGAAATCCTAAAAGGAAATACATGTATTTAGAAAACATACATACCCTTGTAAAAATGAGTAGAATCTTCAAGTTGGGTGTGAATCATGAATCCTTTGTGGGTTTGTTAGGGTTTGAGAAAAGTATGTGTCAGACGGATAGGAAAGAGAGAGAAGACATGGTTTCAATTTTAGTATGGATCGGATATAAGATTCGCGTGCAAATAAAACAGGTTTTGTGTTTTTGGGGGGGAAAACAGAATGGGGGATGGCTATAATCATGACACGTGTCCCCCAGTTATTTTTATTTATTATATATAATAGATTCAAATAATGACCTATCCACCCATAATAGCTTCACTTCGTATTCAAAAGACACAAAATGGCGTTATTACAAACTAATTACGAGAGATCATTGCAACAACGATGATTTTAAATAAGGTTACTTTGAGTGTATGTGACACCCAGATCCCACACGGATCATAAAAGACTTGTTTAGACATAAACACGTTGCGGAATTTGGTCCCAAAAAAAATTTTGCAAGGGTTTGTTTGAAAACTCAATAAATAACCCTTTATAACCTGTCACATTCAAAAACTGACACAAACTTATTTACAACATTTACACGTCAACAAAACATAGTAAGTTTAAGTTACATCCACAAAAAAAAACAACCAACATAACGAGTGATTCCGCTCCAAGACGTGCCCGATCTGATTGCCCAATGCATATCTATTTTTGACCTGTAAACATCACATATAAATTCACAATTAGTTCATATGAACTAAGTAAGCAACCCCCAAAGTTCCCAAAACTCATTCTAACACATCCACATACATATCATATGGATGTTTATCATGTTTAGATCATAATATATCATATTCAAACATTTAATTGCACATAACTCACCATTGTGCATTAATTTCCCTTAACGGGTCATTTTCACAAATAGGATTATATGATCTATTTCCCAACTCCATTACTAGCACCTCTAGTTAATCATAAAATTATATTCACTATTTGACTCATTCAATTACCCACACTCTAGTGGGTTTTTTATCATTTTAACTCCCGGCTCATCCGGTTATCCACACTCTAGTGGTTTATAACATTATCTACCGACTCATTCGGTTATCCACTCTCTAGTGGTCCAATTGATCAATTTTTACCGTCTCATCCGGCTATCCACACTCATGTGGTGTCATGACTCATCTACCGGCTCATCCGGCTAATTTTACGCCATTTATATCACACATACAACTCAAGCATAACATTCATATTTGAAACTAAAAATGTCTTCTCATAGGTCTTTTAACTCAATTAGTTTCATTAGTTAAGTTATGCACAATTAATAAATAAACACCAACAATAAAGTAGACTCTTTCTACTATTTATATGTAATGTTATAGTAAGTTGGGTAACTTACCTTGTTCAAATAGTTGGTCACCCCCTACAACCTCTTTTCCACTTCTATGACTTATTCCTTGACTTCCACCACCAACACCTAGTTGCAATTCACATATATATACAACTAGTTTTAATATACACAACACATATACATATTGATTCAAACTAATTTGAATCTCAATTATCAATATATAATGTTTAGAAGTCAAGTTACTACTTATAATCACATGTTTATGTTAAAAAAAACATTGACTTTCAAATTTCAATTTTGTGCAGCAACTTTCTGAGTTGCTGCTGTAATCAACACTTTTGACACATTTACAATATGTTTTAGCTCTTCATGTTCAAAGATGGTTTGTAGTAGACTCTTATACCTTTTCAGGCATATAAAATACGCCTCAAACGGATACACGGTTGATTTTATACACAATTTACAAAATCAGACCTGCACCTTCATTTTTACAATTCAGCTTGCTGAATTTTTTTTATGTTGCTGCTGTAATTGCCATTTTAACCCATCTTAAGTTTGTTTTCACCTTTTCATGTCAAAAGATGGATTGTAGATCTTTCAAATAGCTTTCCAACCATATAAGGCTCATTTTCTAATTATTTTTCTATGATTTTATACGAATTTTTGAATAACAGTACAGCAACATATTTTCATTCAATTCAGCAACTAATCACTTTTGGTTCAAGCATTTCACCAAGCATCTTATGTGCATAACTTATAGGCACATTCATTCAGCAAGTTTACTTACTAATTAACCCATTCATGTTTCATTAACATCAAAGTTCATATCTTTATGCAATCACACACAATAACTAGTAGTTTGATTGTCTCAAACACTTAATAAGCATCTATTCATGGTTTCTAACCCATTTAAACAACCAATTTCAAGATTAGAAACAAACCCTAACTTTGTTCATCTCAAGAACTCACAATTAACATCAAGATAGGATCTAAAATCACTTACTAGATGTTAAGCAACACTTGTGGATGGATTTAGAAGCTTCAATCTTGAACTTTAGCCATGAATTCAATGGATTTAGATGCTAGGTTTTGAGAATTCCTCTTCTTCTCTTCTCTGGGTCGTAGAACACACACATACACATGAATTTTCTGAATTTTGACCAAGTCAAGGGTCTTATCCTCATTAAACCAACTTTGCCTAATTGGCAATTTCAGCCCCTCAAACTTCTAAACTAGTTAACTCACTTAACCAACCTAATCAAGTTAGTTTCTAGTTAACTATAATACCCCAATTGTTATTATATTATTATCACAACATAATTTAAAATATAATAAAGTTTATTTATTAACACACGTAACCGTTAAAACCGGTCGTTACAGTGTATAAATGATTTTTTTTTTTTTTATAAAAGCATATGGAAATTAACTATCCAGAAAATTTAGCCTATTGGTTAAGAGTTGGTCATTTCTTTTTGGAGGCTATGGTTCAAGTATAATTTGTAACATTTTAATAAATATCAGGTGAGTGGAGGAATCTTAAGCTTAATCTTAGGTACTAAACCAATGAAAGGGGCGAAAGTTTGCTTATTATGTATATATAGACATCGGTGATCGTAACCGTCGTGATATTGAATCTGAGCCATGTAAAATCTCTCAACTTAAATCCCAGCCGTTTAAAATCAGAATTTTCACTGGTTACATGGAAGTTACAAGCGGTTTTTAAATCTAAAATCTTGACCAATGAGTTCCTCTCACAAGGATTTTCATACTAGTGGTTTAAACCGAAAATATACTCGATAAAATGAGAACTGCATCAACAGCTCATACCTCATCCAAAACAAACTTTCACCCAAATTAGCATTCTGATTCGCAACCCTAATACATATCCAACAGCAGCAAGTCTAGCAACAACCACCCCCGCCCACAATCTTCACCGGCAACAACAGCCCTCGCCATTACCTTGCTGGCGATGAAGCGGGACTTGCTTACCAAAGTTGGGTGAGGAGTCGGTGGTGTCGGTGGGTGCGCGATCATCGAGGATCTACCTTCTCAGCACCAGTACAGTTGTAGTTGTAGTTGTAGTTGTGATGTGTGCGTGAATGTTAAATGGTTGTGGTGTGTGTGGCTTTTAAGCGGTGGTTGTGGTGGTTGTGGCGGTGCATGGTCGGGATTGAGATTGGCCAAGATAGTGCTGCCAAACTAGAGGAGGACGGAGGAAGGGACGATGGTGGTGATCGGTCGAAGTTCGGCAGAGGGTGTGTTTGGTTGCTGGTAGCTGTGGTTTCTGGCCAAATCACCAAAATAGCCACTTTGACTAGTCAAAGTGGCATTTTAGCCAACAATTTTCAAGTTTTTCATGATTTTCAGCCAATCAGGAAGTGTCATTTGGCAAAATATCGCTGACGGAGATATTTTTAGAGATAATATCGCTGACGTGTAAAAAATTCGCCCAGTCAGCGATATTTTTAGAGATAATATCGCTGACGTGTAAAAAATCTCTAAGGAGTAAAAATATCGCCCAGCCAGCGATATTTTTGAAGATAATATCGCCCAGCGATATATTATGTGATAATATCGCTAATGTCATTCGTAAATGATTTTTATTTTTTTTTAAATCCACGTCAGCGATATTTTATGTGATAATATCGCTGACTGGGCGATATTTTGACTGGTCAACGGCTACTTTGGTATTTTTTTTGGTCAATGGTTATTTTGGTAAAATTGAATGGTCATTTGGCTATTTTGGTGATTATCCCAAATATTTTGGGTTGTACAGACAAAAGGAGGAAATGAAAGACGAGATGGTGAAATAGAAATTCGGAGAATTAGACTATCCACAGCGGTCACCCCACTGAAAACCCTTCCCCACTGAAATTTCCTGCCACGTCATCATCCCACTGAAAACCTTAACCCCCACAGTGGTCACCCCACTAAAAATCCTTCCCACTATTCCACATCAACCAATCAGAAAGCAAGAAGCCAAGTTGGACCAATCAGAAACAAGAATCCTAGCGGGGAGCGGGAGCCGTGCGGCTTCAATCGGCGGGGGCCGCTGGATGGAGGGGCGGTGTTCCCGCTATTGGCCGCCGGAGGGTGCAAGGCCGCGGGAGGGGGCGGGACGATCGCTGCGTGAAGTCTTAACTGCATAGGTATGGACATGTAAGTAGTTAACAGCTAAATATCACTTTGCTTTCTTTTTGTATATTTTTAATTCATATAATACATCTTTGGTGGGTTTCCATATAATTTTTATAGTTTAAATCTTAATTGAATTTCTATTTAAAACTAAACTTATAAAATTAAATCCATTTCATAGGTAGCATATTATGTTTTCAGAATAAAATATCATTTTAGTCCCTATGTTTGGACAACTTTTGTCATTTTAGTCTAATAGTTTAAATTTTGCAATTTTGATCATTATCGTTCCATTTTATTGTCATTTTAGTCCAATTAAATTTAAACTTTTAGACTAAAATGACAAAAGTGACATAACCATGGGGACAAAAATGGCAATAAAATGAAACCATAATGGCCAAAATGACAAAATTTAAATCATTATACTAAAATGACAAAAGTTGTCAAACTATATGGACTAAAATGACATTTTATTTTTTTCACTTTTAAACTACACAAGTTTATTATTAACGTTTACGTACTCTTTTGAAAATAATTAAAAAACTACCTTACATTTCTAAAAGTTTTTAGAGATAAATAATTAAATCAATTTTTTCTATAAAAATCTTTTAAATAGAACATACAATGTGTTTGTTAAGGGAAAACATTATAACCAAATAGGAAAAACATTTTAGAAACGACATTTTCAAAACACATTATTATTACATATAATCGAAAAATAACTTTTCTATTTTATGTGAAAATAAATTCATTTTTCATTAATTTTACTTGGCCTCGCTTTTTTTTTTATCTTTCACGATGTTTTTACCTTCAAACTACATGAATATATTATTAACCTTGAATTTTTTTCTTACCTTATGAATTGTACTTTAAATCTTTAATTAATCAAAAAATTAATTTTTTTAAGATGTAGTTCAATAAAGTGAAATGATTATAACATTAAAGTATCCGTCCACAGGACGTGTATAAAACTAGTTACACAGGGTTCCCACGCGTCAGGGAGTACGGTCTCACGGTCGACGTTTGATGAATCAATCTTAGTTACCAACCACCAAGATCACTAAATGCAGCACAACGGATCATCTGTCGTTCAAAAAAAAATGGAAACTAAATGTGGAATGGCTGACCTAAAATTGAATGCAGCGAATTTAATACGAGCTGTCGTCATCCTGATAAGTTGTTCGCATGCCATAACCAAGTCTAGTGTCGGATATCATTCTGGGACCAATACTGTTGTCAAATTGAACGACTTCTTTTCTCATATAATTTATACATTTTACCCATGTCAAATAAATTAATAACGATGTAAAAATACTTTTTAAAGATTGCTTGGTCAGTAATATAGAAAGATTTAATTCGTGTACATGACCCTTGTTGATATATATATTTCACATTATGTTGTATGCAATGACGTACTCACAACGGTTAATTTATATTATTATTACATGTATTATAGTCGAGTGTTATTATTGATAATTTAAAAAGTGAAGCCTATTATTTATATACAATTTGAGTAATAAATTGAACTGTATATCATGTAAGTTTTTCATTGTTGTTATCTTTTATTGTAAGGAGAAACTAAGTATGTTTTTTTTTGTTTTTATTTTTTATCAACAATAAACAATCTTTCTCTGCAAGCATTTTATAGGCAATGTGTTCGGTTTTTCTGAAACACCCATAGTCTCTTAATACTCAGTAAGAAACCTATCTTTTAAGCTATATTTATTGGGAAAAACCTCATGCATATTTATAAACAAATTATTCTAGAAGTAAATGTGTATTTTTTATGATTTATATTTTAGTGTATGGTGATATTCATACATGAGGGCAAGTAACCCTATGTTTTTTCATAGTATGTACGTGTAACATACTGAAAATTAGGGGATCTCATATCTCTTAAATAATAACCTCGTAAAAAAAGTTTAGTGAATAAATAAAATAAAGAAGATACATATTCTCCTTGCTATCTCCAACTTCCTATGTTTCATGATTTGTTGCAATTGAACGACACGGGTTCGATACCTTATTAAAGTTCACCTATGTTTTTGGTTTCCTTCAAAAAGCGCCCCGGGAAGTTTGAGGTTTAAAAATCCGGTTTATTACCAAAATGTGGGGGTGTTCATCGAATCGAATTTCGAATTTTTCAATAGCATTTGAATTCGATTCGTATTCGAATTAGCTTGATTCACATTGCATTTAAAATATCAAATAAACCTTTAAAAATATAAATATCAAATAATCAACATTTAATTTGTAATACTAGAGATAACACTCAAACTGATAAAATATAGATATTGCATAATTGGGTTGACATTTGTGTAATAAGACTTCACTTTTTATATGCTAAACTACCTAACTAAAAAATTTAATTTTTAAATATAGTAACTACTTCTATATATATAATAAATATATATATATACAAATAATTTTATACGAATTTCGAATCGAATCAAATTGAAAATATAATATTCGAAATTCGATATTATAATCCGAATCGAATCGAATTCGAATAAGAAAATTCGAATCGAATTTCGACTTGGTATTTTTGAATCAAATTTGAATCGAATTGCGATTTTTTCGAGTCCGATTCGAAAACTGAACACCACTACCAAAATGTTCATTTGACTATATTTGTATCTCATTTTGTCTATTTTATTTTTTTATGCATCAAAATGTCCATATATTTTACAGGCTCAGACTCCTGTAATTATATAGGCGTTCACCCACATTGCCAACCAAACAAAGCTTGCCACATGTCCTATATGGTCATCCTCGTCCGTAGATCACAGGCGTTCGTCTACTACGATTCAAATACAAATTTACAAGCGCCCCAATGTGTTACGGGCATTCGCATCAGAGTATATGAGTGACGACACCCAGTGGCGGATTCAGAAATTTTTTTTACCGGGGGGATGGGTCTAGATAAAAAACGGGTCGGGTTAGTTGAAACCGCAAAACAAACCTATCGGTTTGGGTAGACAGCAATTCGGGGTAGTTAAAATCACAAAACCAACCTATCAAAATTATTTAAAAAAACAATTGCTTAAAAAATCAATTTCAAAGTTACATCACAAGTTAATATTCATATAATATATATGAAAAGAACACATTTTTTATTATTCATTTACAATTGTGCCCTTTTATCATTAAATTTGTGCCCCTTAAAATCAGATTTGTGCCCCATATAATCATATTTGTGCCCCATTTTTGTATCAAAATTAAGCAAAACTATTTAAATACAACGTCTTTTAACATTCGATCGTATGATTCTCCGAGGGTCTTATCCCCCTAACTTTGCTTTGTCTCTACCACGGCCGACACCCATGTAGGACACTTGAGAAGTTTTGTTTGATGGATTTTGTGGACGAACATTTATATACTTACGGGCATGTGCACCTGTAAAGGTGGACATTTGACTTTCAAATAGACAAAATAAGAAAAGTATTAGATGAAATTGTTGTTTTTTTTTTTGGAATTTTCCCCAACTTTGTTATAGCAAATTTTCTGTTTATCCCTAAAAAAGTTTCAATTTAGTTACCACATAAAAACAAATTAATTTTAGAATTCAGAATTATTTTGTTTTTTAGTTAATATGAAGTTTAGAATTTGTTTCTTAATTAGTAAGTGCAACAAGATCAAAAAATAAATATTTAAAGAAGTCATATTTAGCATAAAATAAATAATTAAGAAATTCTATATATGTTAATAATGGATTTTCTTAGGTGCTTTAAGGAATTTTGGATAAACCTTGAACAACCCGTATAACTCGAACAAACATAAATACAGGCTAGGCTAGGGGATTGGGCATTGGGTCAGTTTGGTCAAAGTGTCCATATATTATTAGTTTATTATTTTTTAATTGAGTTAATCGGCTACCAAAAAACTCGAATTTAATAAAATCTTAACTGAATCCGACCTAATTATCTGAAAACCTATTTTGGGTTTGAATATATCTGTTCCGAACAAATGGAATTACGATTTGAATAGGTTTTTTGAGTATGGATAGTTTTCGGGTTTCGGATTTTTTTTTATTTTGGATTTTGAAACACCCGTTTCTTTAAGATTGGGTCATCATAAGATAAAATTCATATATATATATATATATATATATATATATATGATTTGGATCACATATATGAAAATATTTGGATTGTTATATGAATTGACAAAAATATGGGGATCTAGAAAAAAATTAAAAAACTTAGTCGAAATTATAACGGAATTAAATAGAAAATGAGACAAGTTTAACGATGCAATTTTTATTTAAAAAATAACATAACATAAAAATGTTATAAAGTTATAAAAAAATAGAGTAAACTCTAAATAAAAAATTATATTGATTAAAACATATTTGACGACGACACTTATTATCTTCATATTAAATATTCCTTTTTTGATATGTTATAAAATGTATTAAATATCATTTTCTGTTAGGAAGATGAAAGCCATATGACATCATTCTATGCATTTGACTTTTAGATTAATAATTAAATTATAGCTTATTAGTTTTTGTTTCATTTTAACTAAAGCCATATATGTTATCCTACCTTTTCCCATTTTCACTATTTTAACCTACATCTTCCAATTACATGGTTACACATTTATTTCATAGGCTTTTGAGCCTGGTTCTTATCCGAAATAAACCACCGATCATTTGGTTTCTTCATATTTATATGTGATGTTTTTTCAAATCAAACTCACCCGAACACACGTAAGTAACAGACCTTTGGTTTCATTTTGTTAAAGATAGTCATGTTTATCAATGCTTTCGTTGGTACTCAATTGAGAAATAGACGTGTTGCCACCTCACCCCAATAAGATTGTGGAAAACTATCAAACTTGTATTATAATTAAAAAACAGCGACTCAGGAAACTTAATTACAATCATAAACCCTACTTGGTCTATATAAAACCAATCAAACTTGCATACAAGTAACCTACTAGACTTGTATCACACTTATGATAAAAATTCGTCAATAAACACTAGGAAATCTATCGGATTATGTATGAAATCAATATTTCTACCCTTTCGAGTTCAGAAAATTTGATTTTACAATAATCCAATAGAGAGAATATTGTGATACAAATTTTCAATTGTATTCATCTTCTGCGTATTTGTTTTGTATATCAAACACCAAAAACAAGCGCATTGCAGTTAATAGAGGTTAGTTTTTGCGGGAAAATACGCAGGTCAATATCTCGGGTCAAAGCAATTACGTTAATAGCAGTAAGTTTTTGCGGGACTGTGTAACACATGTGTTACTTTATGTACCATCCAGACATTTAAAACAAATATTTAAGAAACTACATTAAGGTCCCAGCAAAAACCTTCATGTTTTAAACATTAACAATCCCGTTACATGCTAATACATATTAAAACAAAGTTTAATTATGTTTACATACTTTACAAAACATTCATTACACAAAAGTTTCATAAACGTTTAGTTATTGAACCCAAAATCATCACCCAAGCCTCCATGTTCAATTCCGATCACCATAACCGCTCTCCCAACTCTTTCGTACCTGTAAACAACACATAAACATCATCCGTTAGTTTATAAAGACTAAATAAGTTCCCTTGCTCGCTCCCACAAGGGAACATGACCAAAATGGTCAATTTTGGTCAAAATCAGCTACTGTCGTATTGGTTGGCGTATGACAGAATATTTGGCCCCTGTGAGCTGATACTGGCGTATCATACGCAAGGGTGGCGTATGATATGCAGGGCACTGGTTTTCGGGTCTTTTTCACGTATCGGACACTTCCTGATCGTATACAACCCGTTCCCTGTTTTCAAACTAACCCAAAACCATTCCAATCCATATTATAACTAATCTCAAACAAGTTTGAATGATCAAACATAGGTTCCAACATATGGATTATTACCATGTCTAATCATCATATAACCACACAACTCATATGTGCACACCAATTCTAATTGTGCATCAATTATCCAAAAGTTAAACTTAACTATATTGACTCTATCAATTAGAAGTCTACACTCTTGTAGATCATCCATTTTCACACTTTTGTGAATCTACAACATTAGCTTTGCAAGTCTTATGTTCGCACAATTGTGAATCAAAGCATGGACATATCAAAATAAATGTCTACAATTTTGTAGATCATGACCTATACATTATGGTGTTTGTTTACACTATTTTAAATCCATTCAACCATTTATACTAATTGAATGTTCACAACTATGTGAATCATACAATTACTTTATCCACAATAACATAACTATTAACATCAAGCTCAATCAAACAACAAATAGTATATATGCTTAAATGCACTATACTTGTATAGTGACTCACTCAATCCTTCAATTACAAGTTAAACAAAAATGAGTAACTTACATTGATTTGGAGAGCTATTAACAATCTCCAGTTTCTTTCCGGGTTTTCTAGAACTAGATTCACCACTTCTTCCTAATATATATTCACATATAACAAGATTCAATAACATGAACACACAACTTGTGTTATTTATATAATCTAATCCCTTTGACCCGTTTTACTTCTAATTCACCCAACTATTCAAAAGTTTATACCAATTAATCATATGGCTAGGTTTTCTAATCATCCATACTATTTTACACTTCATACTTACTCAAAACCTCATTGAGGCATTTTATCAAACAATTCATGTGCAGGATTTTACCTACACATGTTTTTAGTCATATTCAAACTATCCAATTCCATCATATGTTCAAATTCAACAAATTCATAAGTTATGTGTGTTTGTTGAGTTTTGACAACACCTTTGCTTCTAAAACTTCAACATAACATTAACTTAATATCAATTTCATATGTAAACCCAAACCCACATAATTCACCCCACACCCAAATCCATACTTATTGATTCTTTATGTAAGAATCATATGTTTGGATTATTAAAACATGATTACAAGATCAAACCAACAAGTCCTTGCAATCAATAACACCTAATTCCGAGTTTGGATGAAAACTCATTCATGGCTTCATCATCCTCCCACGAAATCTCAACCAAAACAACTATCTAACACTTACCTCTTGTTAGTAATCACGTTAGTTGTTGATTTGTAGCTCCAAGCCATGAATTTCAGCTCAAGAACACTTCGAATTGGATCAAATGGCAAGAGCTAGGGCTTGGGCTCTCTTTTTCCTCTCTGGAGATCGACTACCATGCAACACGCTTGTGTTGACCTGGATTGACCATTTTACTAAATAAGCCCTCATATCAAGTTTAGCCAATTGACAGTTTTGGTTTCTCATGATTTTAACCTACTAAACTAGTTTTAACTAACCTAACTAAGTTAGTTACTAGTTAATTAACAACCCACTTTGTTTAAAACATAAAATTATCTAATTACACATTTTATAATTTAGAATTTTAACACAATACATTATAAAAATCCCAAAATGGGTCGTTACAGACTGCCACCAGGGGCTCTGCTCTTAGGACCTCGCAACGGGTGTGCGCTTGGTCAGGAGCTCAAAAACATTAAACGAGTGTGCGCTTTGCACCTCCAACTATTTAATATTCCTTTACATCCGATTATATTAAAATATACAACATATTGTAGGAATTTAAAAAACCAAGTTGATAAATTCCATTTTGATCAGCTGATTATGAGTGCCAATGCGATGCAACTCAAACTTACTAGTTTGAATCATGAATTACCACCAAGATTTACTTGTTTAAGTAAAGTTAGAGGTAAGCTCGAGTGCAACCAAACAAATGTTTTTTGCTCTAGGCATGTACATGAGGTGCAAATTGGGCATCTCAATTCATCAAGTTGTTTCTCTATACTATTATTAACACCATTATTCATATATTTTGCAACATCATTTTCCAATTTATATAAAATTCTATCGTTATATAGCAAGTGGTATATTTAATCTGTTGGAGCTTCATCGCAATTGATTACATCTCATGCGTGGTCATGACATGTTTATTTGGAAGAAAAAGTAGGTTGGTACATGAAGAAATGACAAAGAAGACATGATCAAATGTCATGTGAAATCTCACATTTATCTTTGAAAAATAAATAAATAAATAAATTATTATTATTATTTTTTTTTGGGGAATGGATGAATTGGAATGTTAGGCATGTGAAGATTGAGTGATGATTGATTATTAGAGTGAATACAGATGGATTTTTATCACCTTCTTCTTGTATAGTTGTGTATATTACCCTCACCATACCCTACCCTACCCCACCCCACGCCACCCCACCCACCTTTATTTTTCAAATGTTGCCGTTATTAGCTTTAATGAAAAGTGCTTTTGCTATTTACATGATATTATTTGTTACATCATGTAATTAACCTAAGTATACAATTGTCTTTATTTGTCATTTCTTTGTAGCGTTTGCACTCAATTAAGTCCTCTTTAAAAGACCCGGAATGGAAATCAAATTGCAACCACTTTTGTTCCCACTTCTATTCACCATTCCCCGACACCCTTTTCTGGCTAATAACATTTCATTATTCAAGACTCTGCAAAATAAAAATATTACAATTACTTAAAGAATAGTTTGAATTCAGTTTTAACTTTTTTTTTTTGATAACTCGCTCTACCCCTTATTTTAAGAGCAAACGTACGGTCACCCCTGACTATCATGACAAATAGATCACTCTTCCGTTTGAAGAAAAATAGTGTAGTGATCTGATCCATCTGTTTATGAGGAAAACCTATAATTAAGAAAACTCCTAACTCAACTTAAAGCAATATTTGTTTTATGCTAGACTTTGACCTAAAATCTCTTATAAAAGAAGTAAAAAACAATCCCTAAACTAACCTAGCTTCTGGAAAGAGGTTGAGATGGTTAAAATAAAGGCAAATTTTACCTTTGTAAGTTTGGTTTACAGTGAAAACAGGCCCATGCCTTAGAAGACAGTCTGGAGTGGAGTTAAGAGAGGATCTGGGTCTGGTTATAAGCCAGTGGTTCCATTCCAGCACACACCTGTGGTCACACTCCACATTTTAATACTCAAAATTAACACTTGCCTCCTGCTACTTACTCATCTTCTTCATTACATCATCATCATCATCATCTATGGAAGATTCACATTTCTCTGCAAAGTTTTCTTTTTTCTTCATCGGTATGGTCTATTAAACCCCCAATTTTATGTTTCCCCATTTTATTTTTGCTAATTTTTTCAATCGATTTTGTAGGGTTTCTGTTTCCGGCCATGGCGGCTGCCGTTGGTATCAACTACGGTCAGATCGCCAACAATTTACCCTCTCCGGAACACGTAGTTCCGTTGGTTAAAGCCATCGGCGCCACCAGGGTCAAGCTCTACGATGCCGACTCTAAAGTCCTCAAAGCTTTCGCAAACACCGGAGTTGAGTTCATCGTCGGCCTCGGTAACGAGTATCTATCCAAGATGACAGATCCTGCAAATGCTCAACAATGGGTGAAATCCAATGTTCAAGCTTATTTACCCGCGACTAAAATCACCTCAATCGCTGTCGGGAACGAAGTGCTGACGTTCAATGACACTTCCCTCTCCGGCTGTTTACTTCCGGCGATGCAGAGCGTACACACTGCACTTGTGAATCTGAAATTAGACAGTCAAGTTACTGTCACCACCGCACATTCAGTCGCTATTCTTCAAAACTCGTATCCACCGTCGTCAGGAACATTCCGGCAAGATCTGAAAGGGTGCATTTCTCCGATCTTGGATTTTCTTTCCAAAACGTGTTCTCCGTTCTTGATTAATGCTTACCCGTTCTTCGCTTACAAGGCAAATCCTAAGCAAGTGGCGCTTGATTTCGTTTTATTTCAGCCTAACGCGGGAATTGTTGATCCGGGTAGCAATTTGCACTACGATAACATGTTGTTCGCTCAGATCGATGCGGTGTACGCCGCTCTTGGCCGGTTGGGTTACAAAAAAATGCCGGTGCAGATCTCGGAGACGGGTTGGCCGTCAAAGGGGGATGAGGATGAGCTCGGAGCGTCACCGGATAATGCTAAGAAGTATAATGGAAATCTTTTGAAGATAATTAGTCAGAAGAAGGGTACTCCGGCGAGGCCTAATGTTGATTTGAACATCTTCGTGTTTGCCATGTTTAACGAGAATTTAAAGCCGGGACCGACGTCGGAGAGGAATTATGGGTTGTTTAAACCGGACGGAACTCCGGCGTACGGTTTGGGGTTCTCCGGGATCGGCGTCTCCAGCGGGAATACAACGGGTACAGGAGGTGGCAACTCCGGAACGAATGGGCCGTCGATATATTTGTCGCCGCCGGCGAACTCGTCGAGTGGTTATCTGGCTATATCTTCGTCTACGGTGAGTTTTCTCCGATGGTTATCTATGTTTAGCGTACCATTTGCTAAATTGCGCTTGTCGTGGACTGTGGGTGAATAATTGTTTCACACGTAAGACACAGGTCATGTGGCGCACCTTTATCACACATTTGCTGCAAACACCATGTGTGAAATCACTTGCTATTGCCCGACTGCCTAACCCTATCGTTTCACATATTTCACATGTGATGCGTTTCACGACTACTACTTTTTAAATAGGCCTATACGGCTATAACAAGAGGACAATTATTATTGTGAGAATTAATAATTGGACCTTAATAATTCTTGTATAGGCCTAGAGGTGCACAAATCGGTTAACCGGTCGAAAACCGGTTTTAAAATAACGAACCAGTTAACCGGTCAAAGCCTAGCAACCGGTTTTTATCATAATCGGTTCGGTTAATAACCGGTTTTTCGAGCTCAAAAACCGAAACCGATATATAACGGAAACCGGTTAACCGCCAAATAACCGATTTTTTAATGAGAAATACCGGTTAACCGGTTAATAACCGGTTTGGTCTCTTGAAACCTCAAACCGGTCCCAAACCGCCGGTTTTTTTGAAAACCTAAAACCGATTTGAATAGCCGGTTTAAAAACCGGTCTCTAACCGGTTACGAACCGGTACCGGTTCGGTTAACCAGTTTTTTTGTGCATCTCGATATAGGCCTATACGTGTTATATTGGCTTATACGTCTTGTATATGTTCTATTCAAGACTAATCATTGTCGATTTAGTGAGTTTTAGAGGGGGCTATATGTCCATCCAAAGACGCATTAATAATCAAGCCCATTATAAATAAAAGGAATCTCAAATAAATATTATACCTCTTGTATTTCAGGAAAGAATGGTTTGGAGCATTTGGAGAAGACTAAGCATGGGATTAACCTTAATGGTTGCATATTTGATGGCTTAAAGCATGATTTGTGTTATTCTTGTAGTTTGGAAATTTTTTAATTTAATCTTGTGTCATATGTATGTGCATCATTTTCAATGTCTGTTGTTTTTAGCATGAAATTGATGAAAGCTCCCAGTATTACTTTGTATTGGGAGTTTCAATACACCTGCAAACTTTAACACATAGATTAAAAGGGAGAAAAAAAAGGAAAAAAAGGAGTGAAATAGTGCCTTGCACATGACTTCAAGAATATAACAAGTTTTATATTTATTTAACAATCAACATTGTCTTTATGAAAGGAAACAATTTGGTTAACATTATAGATCAGTCCACAGAAATAAATAATTTGAATTTTGAGTTGCACTAATATAATTTGTTTGTTAAACAGATTCAATAAAGGGGTTGATTTGTTTAAGTTTAAGGGTTAATAAAAGGTTATTCAAAATTACGAATTTATTAATTGGTTTCTTGAGCTAAATATGTAAATCTAAGTTTGTTTATAGAGAATGATATATTTTTTTTGAACAAACGTCCGGTCATCCTATCAAATAGATCACTCTTTCTTCCGACAAACAAAGCATGGCGACATGACCTACACACCTAGAAGCAGTGGCGTAGCTTAATAGGGGCCGGGGGCCGACCGCCCCCCCTCTTTTTTCGTCCGTAGTGTAAATTTTTTGGTCGAAATGCTATTTTTAGTTAAAAATCGCGGTTTCGCCCCCCCTCGCTTCAAAAAATTAACATGTATTCTGGGTTTAAAAAATTTCCGTCCTCCTCTCACTTTGCTCAAGCTCTGTCACTGTTTAGAAGGAAACCTACAAATAGAATAACATGTGTTCTAGGTGAGATTTAAACCTAAGACGTCTAAACACATAATGATAGATAATAAACTAAAGCATTTAAAGATATTAATTACAGAAAATATTCAATTATTCATATAAGCGGGGGTAATTTCTTGTTTGAATTACTAGAAAGTCACTAGCCAGCCGCGACTCATATTTTTAAGCGAATGTTTAATGGGTCCACCATCACCCAATTTTCAAAACTAAATTATAGATTATGTAAATTATTAGTTCTGTCCTTTTTCTTCAATAATTATTGAAGCGTTTCTATTTTAACGTCTAATTTTTTCCATTAATTTTTTTCCTTATTTGATCATATTCTTATTCTTAAAAAAAAAAAATTAAATTAAAAATCATGTTCATATCTCTCTTTCCTACCACAATCACCCCTCACCCACCATCATCTCACGTCTTTTTTCAACGAAGTGATAGAGGGATAATCAGAAATGGCGACAGCGACTCATTTCTTATCAAACACCATCAGTTGAACCATCCCTCGACACCATTGTCATCATCGTCTTCGAACAACCATACAAGTATCCCCTCCATTAAATGTTATTATTAGTTAAAAAAAATGATTTCGTCCCCCTCGTTTCAAAAAATTAGTATGTATTATGGGTTTCAAAATTTTCCGCCCCCTCTTCCTTCGCCCAAGTTCCGCCACTACATTAAACCCCCTATTTCTCTTGCGGATATCTCTATTAGGTCTTATTGTATTTAACAGGTGGAGACAACGTGATTAATGCAAATACAAAACATGAATACAACTTGTTTAACACTTGTGGTGATTTAAGCATGACAGTTTTATGTTTTATATAGTAAAAAAGAGAAATGATAAAGTTAAATTAAATAGTGTACTTTTGTTAAACAGATCTTATCGTGTCTTGTTAGGTATCTGTTTTGCCAGCTCATGTGTGTTCTTTTGTTTTTTTAAGCGAATGAAATTATAGAAAATGAGGTTTTATTTTTATACTTGTAATAAGAGTAAGGATATGTTGGTTATTTTATAAAAGTTTAACAGAAAATATAATTCCGATCCGTGAAAAGGACTATTCCTATAAGACTATCCACAGCGGTCACCCCACTGAAAATCTTTCCTCACTGAAATTTCCTGCCACGTCATCACCCCACCGAAAACCTTAAACACCCACAGTGGTCACCCCACTGAAAACCCTTCCCCACTATTTCACGTCACCCCTCTGAAATTTTCATATCTCATGCTTTGGCCAATCAAAAACCAAGAAAACAAGCGGGGAGCGGGGGCCGTGGGAGGGGTTTGGGCGGGACCTGTTGTGGCTGGTGGCGGTGTTCCCGCTGGAAGCGGCCGAGGGTTGGATCCCGCTGGCAATGCGGGGCAAACATTTTGGGTAGACTAAGTGGAAAGGATTTCAATTGTATTATTTTTATTTATAAAAAAAAGACACACTGTAATTACTAAAATTAAACAACACAACCTGCAATTTAAACATGATCTGTAATTTATTATTTATTTTAGTGTGCATGGCTTGTGAGTGGTGAGATCCAAAAGCTACAAATTAATTAAATTGTTTTACATATGTATTTTTTTTGCCTTTTAACATTGCTCCATTTACTTTAAAAAAAACAAATATAATAATTATTAATTAGAGCCTTGGTTATCAACTTGGTAATTTCAGCGATTTTTTCGCATGATGTGGGCAACAACCCATGTGCAACAGTGCAAGAGCCGATGTTGGTTGATATCGCAAAATCACATCCAGATTACATCACGTGATAATGGTTAATAAAAGAGAACCAAAAATTTCAAGGTTCCATTTTTTCATGATATTGTAACATTGCATTTTCAGAATGAGATTGTAACATTGCATTTTCATGAGCGTCGTACTTCGTATATATATATTATTATTAGCAAAAGCGGTAGAGTCTAAAGAGGATAATATGTAGACAACATTACTATTAACTCGTATGAATAGAGAGACTGCTCAATGAGGCCGCTGGTTCATACCGTCTAATTAACCGAAAAAACCAACATTTTTAACGTAATTTTCAAAAAAAAGTAAAATAATGTTATAATTAGTGCAAGAACAATGAGTGTCTTGTAATTTGCATTGTCTATCCCTAATTTTATTTATGATTTTTGCGTAATATTCAAATTTGGTTGGAGGCACAAAAGCAATATTCTACGATCTCTATTATTTTTATATTTCCAATTGCTTTGTGCATAAAAAACCAAACAAAAGAAAAAGAAAAAGAAAGCGGTTCAATTTTTGTCAAGTCTAATAATCATAACTTGTTTGTATTATTTACTTCAAGTAAAGTTATACCACCACTCAAAATACCTTATTCTTCTAAGCTTTTTAGTTTAAGATGAGTTCAAACACATTAATCCTGCCGCCATCCAAAAAATCTTTAAGTTATAGTATAGGTATAGGTATAGGTATAGGTGCTAACGAGAGTAAATTAGATGTCTGGTTTTATGAATGTAATGTCCTTATTCAATTTCAATGGTAATTCATTCTCTGAAAAAAAAAAAAAGTTTCAAAGATTATAAGGCTTTGTTTTATGAATATAAAGTCCTTATGTAGGTTTGGGTTTTATATAGTTGTCTGTTTGCTTGTGAATTTATAGAACTTTAATTGTGATAAAATTATGTTGTTTAGTGTCATTTGATTTTATATATTGTTATAATATAATTCATTATTAGTATGATAGGTTGTTCACGTAACAGATTAAACATAAGAAAGCTAATGTCGTTTGACAAGACTATCGATAAAGTTTTAATGTTTATGTTAAAACTTAAAATTAAACATTAAAGGACTCAAGCTAATTTTTATATTATATATTGTTTTGCAACTTAGTAGCTACATGGAAGCTTTAGAAACATTAAAATCGGCCATCTAATTTCTTATGCTTTTAATTTGTCGACACAAATTATGTGTTTCTACAATATTGGACCCTAATGTTTTTTTTTTTAGTTTCCTATAATTGTGAGTTATTCTTTCCATTTTTTATATTTACAATGACTCCTCTAAGGTTGTTGACATGCATTGTTTTCTACTTCTATGTTTAATGTTACACACACAAGCATATGCTAGCATACTTTCCTGATCGCAACTCTCATGTGGCACACGCTAGGGTTTTATAGTATGATAGTGACATCCGATGTGACATGTTTTTTTATTTGTATTTTGATTATTGATTTTGAGATTTGGTGCATTGCAGGTCTTTTAAATGTTTTGCTTTTGAGTATATATTCACTTTCAATATTTTTTAGTTATTATGATTTACAATTAGATTTTTATGATATCATAAGAGTTTTATTTCGGCATGATACCTCATGTTTTGATATTTGGGGGGTTTTGTCAAGCTAATAGTTGTAATCACACGTTTTTATATTCACGTTTTAATATCCAGGTTGCTGTAGACTTCGTCACGCAATGCACATAGGAACTTTTGTAGTTTACATTCAAAAAACAAAAATATTTTTCTGACACATAAAAAGCAAATATAATTGGACACAAGATCTGTAGAGAATTTCCAAAACACGAACACCCGGATGAATTGAAAGTCGTGGATCACACTTTCAGATCAAACTATTTGCGGTTCACTCAAATGCTTGATCGGATAAAATTCAATTTCAATCAAGAACGAGTATGAGAATTTTGTTGTGAATTCGAGAGAATGAACCAGTGCCTGTTTTCATCGATCAATTTCTGGATATACAGAGTTTGGAAACTACCTCCAGGCAGTTTTTCAACTTTTATTCTTCACAAAGTTTTTCAACTTTTATTCTTCACAATTTTGCCACTAAAGTTGTAAAACAAATTTTATGTAAAAATTCGTAAAATCAAATTTTCTATTGATTTTTCAACTTTTAACTTAGGACCCCGCTAACCGGGGGCGCTGCCCCCGAACCCCCGCCAATGTGGCGTTGCCCCCTTGGAACCCCCATTGAATCATAAAACATTAAACAAGCGTGCCCCACACCCAAGACATCTGATGAATTTCATAATTCGTATTGATCGATAAAATTAATCCCAATTACACTAAAATATCTAACAAGATCCTAGGCTCTCTAGGCACACATGTTCATCGTTATAAAGATCTTATTGCTTAAAACTCTTTTAATAGAGGCAACCATAATTTCTCCCCATTAAATTGGGATATGATTCAAATGGAGAGCTCAGAGCAGCAAATATCTTGAGAAAAAGGAGCCATCTCAACACCAAAGACCAGACAAGAAAACTAGAGCAAAACTAGAAAGAAGATGCAAGTGAGAACAAGGACAAGAGGAGCGCCATTAAAGGACCAATACTTATGCCTATATGTCTCTAACTTGTCAGCAGACTGTACTTGAAGAGATCCTGCCTATGAGTTTGGGGCATACAATGAAGTAATGGATGCATGTGTTGCCTCAAGAAAGGACATGTGGGGGAACATATTTTGGCTTTGTTAAGTTACCCCCAAAGATTGATGGGAATGTGATGAAAAAAGTTAAACAACATTAAATGCGAGCCTCAAGCTATCGGCGAAACATAGCAAATAAAGGCAAACTAAGGGCTTATCCAGCACCATTCTACTTCCGGTCCGAATACGTTCCAATGGGACATAACCACTGCCCTATATCTTTTACAAGCTAGAGATAGCCATCGAAATCCAACACAATGTAGAGTCATAATAGTACTTTTAACTTTTAACGTCACATCGTAACACACAAGCAACTTTAATTTACCAATGTAACCACTTCTTAAATTTATTTAACTTTATTTGTAGTATTGTTAGATGGTTAAACATTGTTATTTACTAATAAAGGAATGAACCATTCCGTTCTACAAATTAAACTAACAATAAATTGCTTTATATTATATGTGTTCATTCTCCTTCCACACCCACCTATCAAAACAACTATAATTGCTACATATCAAACACTCTTAAGATGGAAATAAAGAGGTCAGAAATTTACTAGTGATTAAAAATCATATTACACAATTAGTAATATTAATGTGTCACAAATAAACCTTGATGTTATATAACACATGCTTGAGCTCACTAAATATTACCTTAATGACAATATTTTCACCCCACAAATTTTAATTCCTTTTACTTTAAAACTATATTTTACCTTTTCATATTCATGTAAATTGCATTTATTTCATAAAAGAAAAAAAGCAAATTTGCATGAATCATGTAAAAAATCATAATCTTAATCATTCTCAATATATTCAAACCTCGAAGGGACCCAACTTCTGCCCCTCTT
The DNA here is from genome assembly GCA_009363875.1 of Mikania micrantha. Classification (NCBI taxonomy): domain Eukaryota; kingdom Viridiplantae; phylum Streptophyta; class Magnoliopsida; order Asterales; family Asteraceae; genus Mikania; species Mikania micrantha. The sequence goes on along the minus strand of CM018693.1, from coordinate 11,887,502 downwards.
TGGTTACGACAAACACCGACTCTAATAGAGTTTCTCTTATGCATATTACATGTACATAATAGAGAAATAGCTGACTTTCACGCCACTTTTGTTCTCAAATCAACTTCAACATAAATGTTAGTTGAAATGGCTTCGGAAACGAACACCTCTTTCGTCGCTATAAGGGTACTGAATTTTTTGTTGTGCATACATACATATATTTGGATTTTAATTTTGTAAGTGTATTTAATATTTTAAAAGAAATTCAAAACTAAAATATAATTCCAACAATAGTGCCATTGATATAACATTATTGAATTTTTTTTCAGCGCTAACCAACGTATTAATGGTTCTTATGTGTTGATGTCAGTCAAATTTTATATCATGATAGACATCAACGACATGTCATTGCTATAAGCTAAGTTTCAATTCACTACAAGGAACAAAGTTTTTAGAGATGACATATGTCAACACAATAAATGTCAAATATCGACGCAATAGCTTATAGCGACGAGTTTCCCCGCAATAAAGTCGTTTCTATTGTTTAGTCGCTATAGGTGTGAAAACTCGTCGCTATATCCGTCGTCGCAAATAAATAAGCTATAAAGACGCTCTTTAATCACTATAGGCCACATTTATTTATTAATTAATTTTATTTTCTTTATCCACAAAATAATAATAAATATAATCTATAGCAACAATAAATAGTGTAACGACCGGTTTTAACAGTCACGACTGTTAATAAATAAATGTTATTATGTTTATAAAATTATGTCGGGATAAGAATATAATAACATTTGGGGTATTAAGGTTAACTAATAACTAACTTGATTATGTTGGTTAAATGAGTTAACTAGTTTAAAAGATTGAGGGACTATAGTTGTCAAAACCTCAAACTTGTATTTAGGTGGAATAAATGTTGGCTTGAGTCAACATTTCAAGATATTTTCTATCTTGAATTTGTGTGTGTTTTACGTGGAGAAGCAAGGAGAAGAAGAAAGGGCTTCAAGCCCTAGCTTCCCAAAATCGTTGGTTTGGGTGGTCAAAACTAGAGATTGAAGCTTCTAATCCTATCTATAAGTGTTGTCTAACATCTTGTAAGTGATTTTAACTTCATTCTTGATGATTTGTTGTGAGTTCTTGAGATGAACAAGTTTGGGGTTAAACTCAAATCTTGAAATTTGTTGTTTAAATGAGTTAGAAATCATGAACAGATGGTTGTTATGAGTTTAAAACAATCAAACTACTAGTTGATATGTTATTTGGTTGAATTTGATTTGGTAGGGATTTGGGTAACATGAGAAGTTAAGAGAAAATTCATATGGTAGATTTTATCAACTAGTAGGAAGGTTGAAGGCATGGTTTTGATTGTGTAATGCATCAATTTTGACTAATCTTATATAAAAATGATGAATTGGTGATTTTGAGTTGGATTGGTTAATATTTAAACATTATAGAGATTAGTGTAATATATTGATGCACACAAAGTGTTTGTAGAAATGCCAATAGTTTGATTTTTAGTCAAAGTTGGTGAAGTGAATCATGAAACTTGTTTGAAGTGATTGTCATTGAAAAATAGAGAATTTGATAGTCAATGAATTGACTTAGATAAGTCAATGTAAATCTTAACTAGAATGATAGTTAAGAGAATTGAAATTTGATGTGAAATAGGTGGTGGTATTGGAAGTGCAAAGGAAAGACAAAGAGAAGGCAAAACACAATTTGTGAATCTCTAATCCTAGTGCTAAGGTAAGTTATTCAACTTGCTAAACACCACGTATATGAAGTAGTAAGAGCCTACTAATTGAATTGGTGTGACTATGAATGGTTTGATTCATAGGGTTATTTGTTGATGGTGCAGTTTGACTTATTTAGTCAAACTGTGCATATTTAGATTAATGTTTGAATTGTGATTAATTGTATGATGTTGAGTGTTAATTGATGAGCTAGTCTCACAATTGAGTTAAATTGGTTATGAATTGTTAAATTCATAAAGAAATTGAGTTTGGTTGTGTGGTTTGGCTTATTTGGTCAAACTATGCATATATATCAAAATGTGAGATTGTGATTATGGGTATTCCATTAATTGAGTTGAATGAACTATGAATTGTTGAATTCATACTTGAATGGAATTGGTTATGAATTGTTAAATTCATAAAGGAATAGAGTTTGATTGTATGGTTTGGCTTATTTGGTCAAACTATGTATGTATATCAAAGTATGGGATTGTGATTATGTGTAGTTTCACTAATTGAGTTGAATGGACTATGGATTGTTGAATTCATATTTAAGTGGAATTTGTTATGAATTGTTTAGTTCATAATTGAAATTGGTTTGCTTGTTAGGTTTGACTTTATTTAGTCAAACTGCATAAAGATCATAATGTTTGAATTATGACTTGTGTAATTGAATTGAATGTCAAATTGGTTGGGTAAATCTATGATAGAAGTATCGGAGGATGAATATCATAGAATCATGGTTTATAAATGTTTATAGACCTATGAAATTGTTGGTTGATATAAAATCTATGATGAAAGGACAAGAGTGTGAACATCATAGTATGAGTTGAAATTGTTGATTACTTCACCACTTGAATGTGGAAGTAAATTTTGGTAAGTTATGATGGAAGTACTTGGGTGAGAACATCATAACTATGTAGAATATCAAATTGCCACTTGAGGGTGGTTTAATTGATTTGAATTGATTGAAATTTGCTTAATTGATAGAGTTGATTTGAAATCTATGATGGAAGTACCTAAGGGTGAACATTATAGTAATTATTGATGACATATGTTTGGTTATCGATTGAATAACTAAACGAGTTGAAATGAAAAGGAAATTTAGGAGTTAAATCACTTTTGGTGATTTTGACCCGTTGTCACACCCCCAAATTCCTATTTGTGGTGTCAGTCCACGTGGGTGTGATGTGGCCAGGATCACAGCTCATGGTCATATAGAACGACTCTATATGAGTTACACAATCACACAGATTTGTAAAATAATGCAAGTTTTCAGTAATACACAGCGGAATATGTTTTAATATCAAAGCAGCGGAAATAAAGAGTAATACAGCGGAAAGTATATTGTATCAGACAATACATAGTTTTAAATTGTTTTTAAATCAAAACATATGCACACAAGCCTAAGACACGAGTCTATATGCCAGTCGGACTCCTTAGTGCTTCCATGTGCACATCCTAGCGTTTGCTCCATCAGTTACCTGAGAATGCATGGGAAAAGTGTCAACTAAAAAGTTGGTGAGTTCACAGGTTTAGACTGACAGAAATAATAAACAGACATATACTGGGTATGTTAAGTTTTGTTGTTGGATACTGATCACGTGGTAAATAATTGCTTTAATCAATGTGTAAATACGTGATATTAGTGAATTTTGGCCCGAAACACGTTTACTTTGAGTATGTTTATGAATTTCAGGTTTGAAGAGTTTAAAGATGTGTTCGGGAGCAAATTGGAGGGTTAGAAGAGGCGTCGAGTGCTAAAGAGTACAATAACATGGTTTTCGGGAAGTCAAAACTTCGGGAGCACATAACTGGAGCTAGGAGAAGAGTTACGGGGCCCATAATATATGAAAACTGAGTTTCTCGACGAGAGGAAGCCATAGGCGAGGACACTTTAGGCCTATGATACGCCCAGTTTTGAGCGTTGGCAGAATCTGGGCAGCGTAGGGCATCAGTTTGGGCGTACCATATGCCCAGGCCCGGCGTATGATACGCCCAAAGTCGGAAAAATTGATTTTTCAGCAGATTCTTCCCATATTTAAGGATATTTTATAGGGTTTCGAAAAAAACTTTTTTCTGGACGAATTGGGGGCGAAAAAGTGACGAATTTGGGCAGCAAAACTCCTCCAAATCCATCCGTGATCATAGGAAACATCATCCGAATCAAGAATCAACAAGTGCTAATGAAGATGCGTGGCTAGTTTCCTTTCGTAATCGCTTCCGGGTAATTAGGGTTGTGAATTAAACATTGTTTGACGGTTGAATTTAGGTTTTTGATTGTAAACTTGATAGGATTTCTATTTGGTTGATTTAAACAATTGATTTATGTTTTTGTATTGATACGTTACCATCAGTGACTCGGTTTTCTTGCATCGTTTACTCATTGGTAATTGTGTAATTCTTTGCATATGTCTATTGGTGTTTGTGTGAATGAGCAAATCTTAAACGTTCGTACCATTATCATCACTTCAAGTGAATTGATTAGTTCAATCGATTTTACATGATTTTGACCTAGGTTTAACTTACATTCATTGTGGAACTTACAACCTAAAAAACCGGAAGTGATTACCTTTTTCATTAATTGTTTTCAAATCAAATTTAAAGTTTGTTTCTTTTAAACCATTCTCTTAATTCAATTCGAAGCAAAGTTTTCATTTTTCTTAAATTAATTAGTTTATAGTCAAGATTAGCACTTTCCACTGATTCCCTGTGGATACGATACCTTACTTACCCTTACTAGTTAAAGGTAGCTAAGACACGGGTTTTAGACTCATCTTTTGATTGACCGTTCAACATCGATCAAAATGGCGCCGTTGCCGGGGAATCAACGCGCAAAGTGCTAGTTTTTAGTCTAGTCTTAGTTTAAGTTTAATTTTAGTTGCATTTGGTTTTCAAAAACATAAAAAAACAAAAAGATTTGATTTTTCGTTCATTTTTGTTTTGTTTTGTTTATTGTTCGGAATTACGCGTGGGTTTTCTTTGTTTGTGTTGTGCAGGTAATCTAACAATTGCATGCATACCCGTTATTTAAGGAAGACATCACCGTTGATCTTCGATCCTGAAATTGAGAGAACCGCAAGGCATAACAGAGTGTTGCATAGATCCGGCTTGTTAGTACCTCCAATCCAACAACAAATTGATCAAGAAGCATCAACCATGAGTCATCACAGTGATCATGGAGCACCACCAAACTACCCAATTCCACCACCACCACCACCACATCCTAGACCACCATCTAACTACCAAGAGGATGATGACTTTCAACCTTATCCCGAACCACCTCAACCACCGCCTCAAGCACCATCTCAAGGACTATATAGAGGGGGAAACTTCCAACCTTTTGGACCCCAACCAAATCCCATTTTTGGGCCACCACCAAATCCACCACCTCCACATAACCCACCAAGGACTCCACAAAGATCTAATCATGGGTCATCTGACACACAATCGACTCATTTGAATCGTCATGATACACCTTCTCGTCGAGCAAATAGTTTGTATCAAGAGGACAACATAAGAGGACGAGTTGATGATTGGGATGATGGAGTGGTCAATGAGGGAGATCAACGTTATCAAGGAGGTTGGGATAATGACAACCATGATGATGGATATGGATATCAAGGCCATCAACATTACGATCATCCCAATCCAGGATATCAAGGTCAACCAAGGATTCATAGAAGGCCTAATGTCAATCAATATCTCGATGGAGGATATGACCATTTTCATGATGGTGTGCCAAGGCCACCTAATCGAGGCCTAGTTCAAGGTGTGGAAAGTCATTTTAGACCACACATAGCAGTGAATGCTTCACCTATTGTCCGTCCTGAGGTGAGAGGAAGATCATTTGAAGTAAGGCCACAGTTCTTGAATGTGTTGCCCAACTTTTATGGCAAAGGAAGTGAGGAACCGTATTTATATTTGTCCGAATTCGAAGCGGTTTGTGGTACGATAGGAGGACAAGGTTTCACACCTGATCAAGTGAAGCTAGTATTGTTCCAATTCACTTTGAAGGATGCAGCTAAGTTGTGGTTTTTAGCATTGCCATCTGCTAGCATTTTCACATGGGAAGATCTACAACAACAGTTCCTTGATGAGTATTTTACTCCTCAACGAACTAGTGATGCTAGGCATGCTATAAGGACATTTCAGTAACAATCAGGAGAGTTATTCTATGAAGCCTTCAAAAGATTCAAGCAATTGTTAAGGACTTGTCCACATCACGGGATTTCTAAATGGGAGTTGATCACTGCTTTTCATGATGGTTTGTCCACTGATGACATAAGGGATGTGAATTCCACTACCGGTGGAACATTTTTGTCCAACCAGTAGATGTGGATTGGGATTATTTGGAAAAGATGGCAGTAAATTCAAAGAGGCAAGCACAGTCAAGTAGAAGAAAGAAGTTTGCTACAGTGAAAGCCTCAGGAAGCTCTTATGATAAAATGGAGAAATTGGAGAGAGCAAATCAAGCATTGGAGCGAGAGTTGGCGAATTTGAAGATGGGTGGTAGCAAAGGTGCTACAAGGGAGAATCATGTGTTCCATGTGTGTGATGGATGTGGAGAATTGGGCCACAATACTTTGGATTGTCCTGGTCAAGGTGGAAGAGAAGAAGAAGTCAACCAAGTCTATGGAGACCGCAAGCCATATGATATGAACTCCAATACATATCATCCAGGTTTAAGGAATCACCCAAATTTTCGTTATGGTAATTCTTCTAACCAATCTAATCCTAATTTTTAGGGATCAAGTCAAGGAAGCCAACAATACCAGAATAGGCAATCCAACTACAATAACCAAGGGTACAATCAAGGTGGAAACAGAGGCTATCAAAGGAACTATCAAGCCAATCAGGATCAAGGAGCCTCATCAGGCAATTCTGACACTTCCAACAAGGAGATTATGCACTTCTTGAAGGAGATGAGAAATGACAATGAAGTGAGGGACAAAACAGTTCAAGCTTTGACAAAACAAGTGGGTCAATTAGCTGAGGAGGTAGCAATTCTGAGGAAGGATCCAGGCAAGCTATCAAGTGACACAAAGGTAAATCCACAACACCAGTCAAGCAGTTCTAAGCCTCAGAAATCAGCTCAACTTCATCAGGTAAGTATTCTTAGAAGTGGGAAGGTGTACGACAACAAGGTTGTCCCTCCACCACAATTTGTTGATGGTGTGGTGGAGGATGTGAATGAGAGTGATGAGAGTGAATGTGAGACTGAGAATGCACCAATAAAATCTAATAAGAAAGTCACTTTCAAATTGCCACCACAAAATGATTTTCAAAATGAAACTACTAAGATTATGGAAAAGGAGATGGAGGGTAATACCATTCCTTTCCCAAAAGCCTTGGTAGATCCATCTAAGGTTCAAGTGTGAACAAGAGGGGCCCACAACAAGAGGAAATGTGGGAATATTTTTAAACAAGTGAAAATTAATCTTCCTCTCATTGATGCAATCAAACAAATCCCATCATATGCTAAATACTTAAAAGAGATGTGCACTCAGAAAAGAAACCACAAGGTCCCTAAAAAGGTTGATTTAACCGAAAATGTGAGTGCGGTTGTGACGGGTATCCTCCCACCTAAAATCCAAGATCCGGGAACGCCTTTGATGCCAATTCAAGTGGGTGACTTTAAAATACAAAGGGCGTTATTGGATCTTGGAGCGAGTGTAAGTATTCTCCCGGGTAGCTTGTACGACCAATATGATTTTGGTCCATTACAACGAGCCGACACCACCGTGGTGTTGGCCGATTTGACTTCCAAGCTTCCTAGGGGAATTGTTTCTGATGTAATTGTGATGGTGGAAGGTTTTTACTATCCGGTTGATTTTTTGGTTTTGGATTATGCCTTTACCGATCCGTTAAGGCAACCCACCGTGATTTTGGGTCGTCCATTTTTGGCTACGTCTAATGCTTTGATTAATTGTAGGACGGGAACAGTGGACATGACTTTTGGCAATCGGAAGCTTCAATTGAATGTTTTTTCTAATATTGCTAACTCTATAGTCAACGATGAATGCTTTATGGCGGACATTGTTGACGGGTGTCTATCCCACGAAAGTGGAGGAAACACCATAGAGATGTGTTTTGCTTGTGACAGGGATGAGTTAAGCATGGTAAAGGATATGGAGGAAGAAGATCGGAAGATGGAAGTGCTGGTGGCTAGTGATGGTCGCCCACCATGGACAATTCAAGTAGAAAGTCTCCCGGATAGCATAGACTCCAAACTCAAGCCCTCTTTGGAAGAACCACCAAAATCTGAACTTAAGGAGTTACCTAAACACCTTAAGTACGCTTTTTTAGGTGAAACTAACACTTTACCTGTTATCATTGCAGCAAATTTGGATGAAGCACAAGAGGAAGCGTTGATGGAAGTGTTGGTGACACATAAAGCTGCAATTGGATGGACCATAGCTGATTTGAGGGGAATAAGCCCCTCCATTGTGATGCACAAGATCATTACGGATGAGAAGATTAAGCCTTCACGAGACACTCAAAGAAGATTGAACCCGAACATGCGTGAAGTGGTGAAGAAGGAGGTTCTAAAGTGGTTAGATGCTGGAATCATTTACCCAATCTCAGACAGTACATGGGTAAGTCCTACACAAACGGTTCCAAAGAAAGCGGGAATTCAGGTAGTCAAAGATGACAAAGGTGAGGAAATTGCAACCCGGCCGGTAACCGGGTGGCGGATTTGCATTGATTACCGTAAGTTAAATGCAGCCACTTCAAAGGATCATTTTCCTTTGCCTTTCATTGATCAAATTGTGGAAAAGCTTGCAGGTCAGAAATTTTATTGTTTTCTTGATGGATATTCGGGATATAATCAAATTGCTATTCATCCGGACGATCAACAAAAGACTACATTCACATGTCCATATGGTACTTTCGCATTTAGGCGAATGCCATTTGGATTATGTAATGCCCAGCCACCTTTCAAAGGTGCATGATGAGTATCTTTTCAGATATGGTTGGGGAGTCTTTGGAGATTTTTATGGATGATTTTTCAATCTTTGGTCCTTCGTTTGAAACATGTCTTGAACAGTTAACAAAAGTTTTAAAACGATGTGTTGAAACCAACTTAGTCTTAAGTTGGGAGAAAAGTCATTTCATGGTTCAAGAAGGCATTGTGCTGGGTCATGTGATGCAAGTGATTATGCAGTTGGGGCTGTTTTGGGTCAACGGGTGGATAAGAAACCCGTTGCAATCTACTATGCAAGCAAAACCCTTTCAGATGCTCAATTGAATTACACCACAACAGAAAAGGAATTGCTCGCTATAGTGTTTGCATTAGATAAGTTTCGGTCATATTTGTGGGGTAGCAAGGTTATTATTTATTCTGATCATACTGCTGTTAGGTACCTCATGGATAAGAAGGATGTGAAACCGAGGTTGATTAGATGGATTCTGTTGCTTCAAGAATTCGATTTGGAGATTCGTGACAAGAAAGGGAGCGAGAACGTGGTGGCAGATCATCTATCACGTGTCATTCATAATGAGAATGAACAGGGAGCTGATATTAAAGAAACATTTCCTGATGAGCAATTGTTACATGTTTCTACTGAACCATGGTATGCTAATTTTGCAAATTATTTGGCTGCAGGTACACTCCCGGAACATTGGACGAAGCGAAGGAAGCAACAATTCTTAGCTCAAGCAAAGCACTACATATGGGATGAGCCGGATTTGTTCAAAGTTGGAGCGGATCAGTTGATTAGAAGATGCATTCCAGATTCAGAGATTCCTTCGGTGTTACAACACTTGCATGCATCTGCATGTGGCGGTCATTTCAGTGGCCAGAAAACAGGACATAAAGTGTTGTCTTGTGGGCTTTATTGGCCTACAATTTTTAAGGATGCGTTTGAGTTTGCTAAAAATTGTTTAAACTGTCAAAAGATGGGGAGTATTTCAAAGCGAAATGAGATGCCCATGCATCCCATTCTTGTTGTGGATATTTTCGATGTATGGGGCATCGATTTCATGGGGCCATTCCCTAATTCTTTTGGAATTTGTACATTTTAGTAGCGGTGGATTACGTTTCAAAGTGGGTTGAAGCAATCGCTACTAAAACGAATGACCATACCGTTGTATGCAAGTTTGTCCAATCTAACATATTTTCACGGTTTGGGCTACCTCGCGTTATTATAAGCGATGGGGGATCCTATTTCAAAAATTTTCACTTTGGCAAACTTCTCAAACGGTATGGCATAGACCATTGGATTGCCACTCCGTATCATCCTCAAACAAGTGGGCAAGTGGAAGTGTCCAATAGGCAAATCAAAGAGATTTTACAAAAAACCGTGCGAGCCGACCGTAAGGATTGGTCAACGAAGTTGAAAGATGCTTTATGGGCGTACCGCACGGCGTATAAAACTCCTATTGGCACTACACCATACCGATTGGTCTATGGGAAAGGATGTCATTTACCAGTTGAACTTGCACATCGAGCATTGTGGGCGATTAAAAATGTTAACTTGGATTATGACAATGCAGGTAAGGAAAGGAAGCTTAACTTGTGCGAGTTAGAAGAATTGAGGGATGAAGCATATGAATGTGCAGCAGCTTACAAAGCCAAAACCAAAGCCGTTCATGATGCAAAACTTCATTTGAGTAAGTTTGAAGTAGGACAGAAAGTTTGGCTTTACAATTCCCGGTTAAAATTGTTCCCGGGAAAGCTTAAAAGCAAGTGGACTGGACCATATTCAATTATCCGAGTGGGAAGCTTTGGAGATGTCGAGATCGAGGATTTTGAGGATCACTTACGACAGGTAGTCAATGGACATCGGTTGAAGCCTTACATGGAAGCAAGTGACATCAGCAGGTTTGCAAAGCAATCGAAAAGTGTTTGTTGCACTTTTCTGATTAACAGCACCGCGTAACAAGGGCCAGGTACTGTCGAGCTAGCGACATTAAATTAAGCGATGAACGGGAGGCAACCCGTTTTTTTTTAGTTTGTTTTGTTTCTTAGGTAATTTTGTTTTGAATTTTTCCGTGCTTTGTTTTCATAGTTTAAGTTTTAAGCCACCACTGTTGTTCATAAGTGTGCGGAAGGCGTTGTTGGTCGTAAAGGTCCAATTTGGTGCACTTGAGGGCAACGGGTGTTTGGGGTATGGAAGGTCTGAGGCCTAATAAACAAACAAAAACAATTTTCAATTATTAAGAATTTTCAATTTATATTTTCAATTTTTAGTTAAAGTTATTTTTAAATTTTCTATTTTCAATTTTTAGTAAAGTTTTTGTTATTATTTTTTTTAGTAAGTTATTATTATTAAAAAAAAATTGCCTTGGGCGTATGGTATGCCGACCTGGCCGTATCATACGCCGGACCCTCCTACCTTACGCCCATGAGTTTCTGTCTACGCTGGACCCAACGCCCCTTAGCCTACGCTGGGCGTATGATACGCCCGACTCCGGCGTATCATACGCCGAATACCAGTCAGCATCAATTTTTTCGATTTTTCACATAAAAAAACCATTTTGACCAAATTTTAACCCGTTTGACCACGAATTCAACCCACCCTACCTAATTTCGGCCTATACCCCCACTCTTTCACCATTCATTTCATCCAAACATCCTTTCTTCCACATTTTCTTTCAAAAAACCCTAGAATTTCACCCATTTCCAACTTCATTAATCTTTGGCCAAATCGGACGTATTTTATATCAATCTTGGGTAGAATTCGAAGGGGAACACAAATCCACTCTTTGTTTTGTGCGATTTCAACTGGTGGGGAAGTATTTGAAGGTTAAAGGGCCGAAAATTTGTTCATTTTTTGGGTTTTTCTAGGAAGCTTCGTATTCTTATTTTTTTCTACCTTCACTCTACATCAAGGTATGATTCTTCTCCTACATTCACTATTTTACATGGTAGTTCTTTTAATACATGTGAGTGGGATGTGTGTTATGTGAGTTTGACATTATATTATGTTGTTAATTGCTTCAATGGGTGAAGAAATATATGAATGCTACTTGGGATTGGATAATGGGAATCATGACTTTAGGGTTTGGGTGTTGTGGTTTAAACCTACCGTAAAAAGGGTGAGGTAATGCAAGGTTCACAGATTTCATGCTTGAAAATGAATTGTTAATTCACTGTTGAATGTGATTGGAACTACATGTTACTACTAACACTTGAATTGGGGGATTATGTTGCATGATCACAAGGGGATGGAATGTATTGCTTTAATTTTTACATGTGATGGTTGTATCTCTGAAATGGTGTTTTTATGCAGGAAATATGTGGAACCGTCTCAGAAAAGGCAAAGGAAAGCAACTGGAACAAGGGTCAAGCTCAAGGCAGAAAACAATTGCCAAAAAGAGGAAAACCTCATTGGTTGATGAGAGTGATAGTGATGAGGAACAAACTCCTCAAATGAGTGCTAGGGAACGAAGACAAATGGAAGCTGAAGTTGAACATATCCCAAAGCCCACATGGCAAAGGGATGAACAATTGTCCACATTACCCGAAGTATGGCAAGAAGACCTTTATTATGAAAAGATGGCCAAATTGAAACGAAAGGAGGATGCAATGGTTACCGAGAGAGCCGTACTAATGTCAGAATGCACTGCTTTGGGTGTAGTTGAATGCTTTCAAAGGTTGGGTTGGGAAGCGGCATTAACATTCCGAGATGAAGAAGGTCAAGATAGGATCCCCATGAAAGCCATCATTGGTTGGATGGCTACACTAAGAAAAGAGTTGGGCTCAAATCCTCCCTCAACAACGAAGCTTATAGGAACGGTTGGAGGAGTGGAAGTGGTGATGTCATTTGCAACTATTCGTCGGGTTGTGCCATTTGATTCCTTACCTGCTGGGAGCTATGTTTATCCACCCGATAAACAAATGTTTGATAACAAACCGAGTGGCCCAGAACATATTGCCATTCTTCAACAACTGTTTAGACAGGGGTCCACAAGTGACATGCAGCGAAGAGATCTGAATATCTTGCCTAAGATTCTAGCCATCATTGCGGGTTCGAGTGTTATCCCCAGGATGGGGGACAAGATGAAGGTGCGTCACTATGATCTTAGGGTGCTGAGGGCATTATTCACGGGGCAAGAAGTAATTTCTTTGAGACATCTTGTGATGTTAAATGTCTGGGCCAACAGAGAAAGTCGGGAAAGGAAGATGGTACCACATTGCAGATTAATCACTGCACTAATGCGACAACAGGGGGCACTCCACGAGGAAACACCTTGTTTTCAAAGAATGCACAAGCCATTTACTCTGAGCAGGTTGGATAAGAACGATTGGGAATATACCACCACCGACCGATATTACATTTTGAGGGACAAAGCCACAAACCAAAAGTTGAAAGGGCTTAGAGCAGGAGCGGTGGCTGGTTCGGATGATGAGGACCAAGATGATGAGTCGGATCATGAAGAAGAGGGAGAAGATGATGATGAAGATGATGATGATATGGGAACAGGAGGAGGTGGACATGGCAGTCATAGTGGGCATATGGATGATGATCTGTTGGAGGCTATTGTGCGCTCTATGCAACCAAAGGAATTCCATCAATGGCCTCCGATCGCACAATTGAATTGGGACAGAAATTCTCGGGAGTATGAGCTTAACCGGAGACATCGCGAGAGGCAGGAATCGATTGCCCGCAGCAATACTTACTTTGCCCAACAAGAGATCAATGCCAGGTATATGGATAATGAACAGATTCGTCATTATGGGGATTATTGTGCAGGTCGTCCTTATCGAGCACATCCGCAACCTGTTGATTGGAGCACCGCGCGGGAGGTAGATCGATCTGTGGCACACTACCCATACCCGCAGACACATTCATCATCATGGGTACCGGTGCCACCACAAGCAGGACAGAGTGGATCATCTGACCCTTTCAACCTTGGGTCATTACAGAGTGAAGCGGAAGCATTGTATCAGCAATGGTTTGGAGATCCGGTCCCGAGACCTAACTATGACCTGGATGACTATCGCACTCACTGATTTTGCATAAGATCAGGTCCATGTGCTCTTTTAATGTATTTGTACTGTTGAATTCTTCGTGTCTTTGTTGGGTTGTTTGTGTTGCTCTTGAACTTATCGTGGTTGGACATGTTTAATTGGTAATGTTAAGTTCATGTTTAGTTTAGATGACTCTTAACATTGAGGGCAATGTTAAATTAAGTGTGGGGATGATGGGTGGTATAAAAAAAAATTGAAAATTTTGAAGTTTTGTGAAACCTTCAACTGAGCTCAAATAGCTTGAAAATCAGAATTTTCAATGTAAATCATCAACTTTTGACCCGTTAATGTATTGGATTTTTGATTCCTTGTCATAACTTGTTCTTTAAGTTGCATGATAGTGGTTGTGGCAAGTTTTTCTTAAAAATCATCAAGGGAACAATGACTAGTTAGGGGTGACATGCTATATTGTGAGTAACATGAATGTTGTGTGTCGTTAACCTTGTATCCACCATTTTTGTGAGAGTTGAGCCTTAATTGTAACACACTTATGTAATTCATTGTTTTGAGTGATACCAAAGTGGTTGTCAAAGTTAGAACTTGTGTTGCAATACATGTTGAGATCGTATGCGAATACTTGCACAAAATGAAAGAGGCATTAGGATAAGCCCTTGTTTTAGCCTTATTTCCTTGTTTGTTTGTGTTACCAAACCTTGAAAATCTCCCTAGTTTCCCCGTTGAGCCAATTGCCTATTCATTTGTTAACCCCACTGCACTAACCAAATGTCTTGCAAACCGGGTTAGTGTAAACCATATAGGGAATCCAAGTTGAGTGTGTTATTGAATTGTTAAAAAAAATGCTGAATATTAAGTCAAAATGACCTTAGTATAAAGCGGGAAAAAAAAGTCTTTATAGTATGATGTCAAATGGTGTTTGTTGTTTGGATTAATAAGTTTGGATTTCCCTTAGTCTTTCGTCACTGTCAAATCCCTTAACCTACCCGTAACCCTTGCCTGTCATTACAACCCGTCAAGCCCTTTTGATTGTGCATAGTTTTCAGCAAGTCGATGGAAATTTGATTACAGCACAAGCCTATGATGATGATTAATCACTTTCGGTTTGAGAGTACATATATACACTAGTGCATCATTACTAGTCCATAAATAAACCGAGTGGAGAGAACCTTGTGAGTGGTACATGGCATTTATGTGAATAACTTGAGGCATGTTAGGTCTAATTAGAAGTTATTCCCTGTTTTACTTGAAAAATCAATTTTACTTGTCATGATGTAAAACTATGTATTGTTGTAAGTCTTGTGAATGGGTTATGACTTGGAACCGGATTTGAGGATTGGCGGGGAAATTGGGAAATGTATTTGATCATGATGATTGGATAGTTTTGATGATCTTTGCTTGAGGGCAAGCAAAGAACAAGTGTGGGGATGTGATCACAATGTAAATAATTGCTTTAATCAATGTGTAAATACGTGATATTAGTGAATTTTGGCCAGAAACACGTTTACTTTGAGTATGTTTATGAATTTCAGGTTTGAAGAGTTTAAAGATGTGTTCGGGAGCAAATTGGAGGGTTGGAAGAGGCGTCGAGTGCTAAGGAGTACAATAACATGGTTTTCGGGAAGTCAAAACTTCGGGAGCACATAACTGGAGCTAGGAGAAGAGTTACGGGGCCCATAATATATGAAAACTGAGTTTCTCGACGAGAGGAAGCCATAGGTGAGGACACTTTGGGCCTGTGATACGCCCAACCCGGCGTTTCATACGGCCAACGTACCATACGCCCAGTTTTGAGCGTTGGCAGAATCTGGGCAGCGTAGGGCATAAGTTTGGACGTACCATATGTCCAGGCCCGGCGTATGATGCGCCCAAAGTCGGAAAAATTGATTTTTCAGCAGATTCTTCCCATATTTAAGGAGATATTCTAGGGTTTCGAAAAAAACTCTTTTCTGGACGAATTGGGGGCGAAAAAATGACGAATTTGGGCAGCAAAACTCCTCCAAATCCATCCGTGATCATAGGAAACATCATCCGAATCAAGAATCAACAAGTGCTAATGAAGATGCGTGGCTAGTTTCCTTTCGTAATCGCTTCCGGGTAATTAGGGTTGTCAGTTAAACATTGCTTGACGGTTGAATTTAGGTTTTTGATTGTAAACTTGATAGGATTTCTATTTGGTTGATTTAAACAATTGATTTATGTTTTTGTATTGATACGTTACCATCAGTGACTCGGTTTTCTTGCATCGTTTACTCATTGGTAATTATGTAATGCTTTGCATATGTCTATTGGTGTTTGTGTGAATGAGCAAATCTTAAACGTTCGTTCCATTATCATCACTTCAAGTGAATTGATTAGTTCAATCGATTTTACATGATTTTGACCTAGGTTTAACTTACATTCATTGTGGAACTTACAACCTAAAAAACCGGAAGTGATTACCTTTTTCATTAATTGTTTTCAAATCAAATTTAAAGTTTGTTTCTTTTAAACCATTCTCTTAATTCAATTTGAAGCAAAGTTTTCATTTTTCTTAAATTAATTAGTTTATAGTCAAGATTAGCACTTTCCACTGATTCCCTGTGGATACGATACCTTACTTACCCTTACTAGTTAAAGATAGCTAAGACACGGGTTTTAGACTCATCTTTTGATTGACCGTTCGACATCGATCAGATACTACGATCCGTGGAGTGTGTCAGTTCATCTTACCAAAACTAGACTGTTCCTGTTTGCCTCCGCAGGTCATCGCTGAACACGCATTCACATCAAAATTACACTCTTTATGACCTCCAGTCAACATTGGTGCCGAGTGGGGTTAGTCAAACCCAGTAGTACTACGTAATTACGACTCGTTTGTTACACAACTAACGGTAAGGATAAGTGAGGACTTTTAGCGATACTAGTTACACTCGAAAATGGTTTCATAACATACCAGTCATATATCTAAAATAGTTGCAATGTAATTCTCACCCCAATAGTTTATCAAAACAGTTAATGAGTAAAAGTGGGGCTGTAAACTCACCTGAGTTTGAGTAGAGATACCGTACAGGAATCGTGTAGCTCGCCGGCTAATGTTTACCTATATCACATAGGTGTTGTAAGTTCGTGTTTACATACATGTGGGCCTCACAGGACCGTGTTCGTATTTAACAACACCAAGTTGTTAAGTGGGTCACGTTGACCGTGTTTGACCTAACGACCCGTTGGTGACAGTTTTGGATCAAGTGTGTGTGTAACGTGCGGTTTAGTGTCGTGTGGAGTGTGCGGATACCAATAATCACTTTCGTGAGGAAACTTACTATTTATAGTAAGTTTCTATTTTAGGAAAGTTTCCATATTTGGCAAATCAAGCGATAAATCATATTCCGATTATTCTGACATGCATAATTATCCTAAATGAGCATGTTAACACATAGCATGTCACCATGTGGGATCACACAAGTTATTTTCATCGTGTTTGCACATTAAAGTTTCCTAAAATGGAAAGTTCCATTTGTAGCATACGTGTCATCGTAAACCATCTAGTTTAGCATACCATCATCATATTAAAGCATTTTTAACCACTTAATATGCATAAATCATACATCATGATTATCAATTTGTTTTTCAAAAAAATAAAGTTACTATAAATAATAACTTTATAGTTTTTGCATAAAGATGACCACCTAAACATTCCTAATCCATTTTTATGTCACCAATCACCAAAATAAACCATTTAACATCATCTAAACATATTAACGTAACCCAAATCAACATTTAGCATTATTTCATCAACAAAAGTTACTAAAATAACAACTATGCCAAAATGACTATAAGCATCATAAAAATCCATTTCAACAAGATCTAATCACACAATAACCTTCTAACATCATCCATACTCACATTTGAATATCCAAAAACATCTCAAATACCTTAGATCATACATGCATGCAATGATTTCGTCATTGTATATACAAATAATGCATTTTAACAACACACCTCATCATGGATCATCATATAACATTGTTAAATCATCATAGATCATCAAATATCATCTAAAAATCATTAAACCCATATTCAAATATCAAGAATTTCGTGTGTGTGAAGCTCATGCACTTGTACGTGTGTGTGAGCTTGCGTGTGTGTGTAATGGTGTTTTTAGACTACAAAGGTGCTAGAACTACCTTCTAATGCTTCAAGATTGTGGAAATGATATCACGAACAACCTATAATACTTCTGGACAACAGGTTTGTGCAGAGAGATGATGGTGGTGGTGGTCTTCAATCTACAACCTTCTTCTCCTTCAAGTTCTTGGTGGTTCTCAAGCTTCCAAGCTTCAATGGAGGTCTTCAAAGGCTTCCCAAGGGTCAAATCAAAGTGTTTCAGAGAGGAATGGTCGAGAGTTGGCGTGTAGAACCGGAGAAATGATGAAGGGTGGTGTTAATAGGCATGGTGGTCTTGATTTTATAAATATTTGTCGTCTGGACTCCGTCGCGTACCGCGGTGGATGGTTAAAATAAGCTTCGCGTAGCGCGACGGTTTTCGGGAGTCAAACCCCCGCGATGCCTGTCGCGTACCGCTATAAGTCCTCCTGTTGGTCCCTAGAGTACCGCGACGGGTTCCGGAGAAGCCCAATATTGTTGTTTCGAGCCGATTTTCGCATATTTTTCGATTACGATTCTCGTCTCTCGACATTTGAACATTGTTCCCAATATTTTAGGTTTCCTAGAACCTAAGTGTAGTGAAAGTGTACTGTGGTTTCATCAACGATCGTTATTCAAGACACGTGCGTTGCGTTTTGCGATAATTCCATGAATTATCGGTGCGTTTGGTCTGTCGTGCCACTTGTCACACTGAATAGTAATTATTCTAGTGCCACGTATGCAACAGTATATATATTATTAGTTTAAAATAAAGAAATTTCTGACCTGGAAATTCCGAGGTGTCACACCCGTTAAGGGAAAATAATGCATAAACTATGTTTGGGGTGCATTTGTATGTTTGAATTCATTATATTATGATCCAAACATGATTATAACCCATAACATATGTTTGTGGATGATGGGATTGAGTTTTGGAAGGGTCATAGCGTTAATTGCTTGATTTTGGGATTTTGACCCGTTTAAGTGAATTTATTCACAAATTGATTGAATTAGTATCCAATTGGGTTTGGATATGTTGTAACATGAATTTGAGGAGTTGTTACTCCATATAATATGTATTGATAACTTGTGGTGTAATTCCGGGTGGTTTGGATAGGTCGGAAATGGTTAAAAAGGTCATAAACGCGAAAAAAATGGATTTCCTGCACACAGGTTACAGTAAGCTTACGGATGAGGAGTAGGCTTACGGCAGCGACGTTCTGTGAGGATTGTCGTAAGCCTACGGCCAGACCGTAAGCTTACGGCTCGGGCAAATCTAGATTTGTCCGTTTTGACATTTTAAACGCGTTTTAAGGCCTAGAACCCTTCTGATTCGAACCCTAACTTATATTTGGATAACCTTACTTAGTTCTTATGAACTAATGGTAAAATTACATGTGGTGTTTGCAGGTCGGAAGTAGATGTTGCGTTAAAGCTAATGATCGGGCGTGTAAGTTGAATGTTCAAACGTTTTGGTAAATTTTGGTTGTTGGGTTTTCATACAAACTATTGTATGATAACATTTGAATGTATTTAGTAACTAATCAAGTTCATATTACTTAAGAAATGATTTTTGTCGCTTCCGCATAAAAAGTTGATTAAGTTTTGAGTTAAAACTTAACTGTGACCTAAATTTGACACGTGTAAGTGTGTATGGATTTTGGGTGTTACAAATAGTTGCTATAGACTAACATAATAAAATAATTAGGACGACTATAGCGACGACTTGGCGTCGCAATAGGCTGCCATTGTCAAAATTTGGTCAAAGCCCAAAAATCTATAGACATATCATCGATACAGACATTTCAATAGGCAACAAAAATTTGATCAAAGCCCACTATTATTTGTTGGCTCTGTTGCGACGACTAATCGTCGCTTTTGCCTTAAAAAGTCAAAAAAATCTTTTCAACCTATAGAGGACAATTGTCGTTGTTAGAAAAGGATGTATAGGAACGACAGATTGTCGTCCCTATGGGGTAGTCACCTTAGATCCAGATTCTTGTAGTGATTGTCGCTATAGAACAGTAGTCTTGTAGTGATACACATAACACATATATATGTTCAAAATCATTTATTTAAGGTATATAAACATTATTACTATACTATAGTTCTTTAATTTATATTCTTGCTTATATGGCATATTTCAATCACTTATATTACCACCAAAGACCCTATAACTGAAGCTACTTCCCCCAACATGTTTAAAACATTCATTCCATCACATCATTCACTTTATCTAACATTTGGTAATTGGTAAACATCCAAGAAGAAAAAAACGAATATAGTGTTTTTATAATAATAGATGAATAATATAATAAAAGAAATAGAAGCAATATATAGTTATGTTGATAAATATAAAACACAAACAAAATGTCGAATACAAACTAGTCTAATAACTTTAACAATAGTCACTTGATTATAATGCAATCGGCTTTCAGTTGATGTCACGAAAAATTGCACAACTAAAACGTGATATTATATGAAGATTATATATATATATATATATTGGTTTTAGGTGTGATTTCGCGAGATATTATAATACCAAAGTCGTATTTGAGAGGGCGCATGTCTCGCTTTAAAAAAGGGACCCAAATTTCATGTCCTTGTGCTAGATCAGTAGGTAACAAGTTGTTTTCTAAACCTTATGACCGTACAATTAAAGGATTCCAAAGTCTGGTGCCCCAATTATGAACCTTCCCCTTCCATTTTTCATGTTTTTCTTTTAATTTGCTAACTACATTATTGTATTATTTTCTGCATATTGATTCAACTCTAAGCATTTATTCATTAATTATATACAATCATCTATTTTGAAGTATCGGGTTGGTTGCTATTGCACCAACCAATTCTATTTTTAGCTTTTAACTTTGTAGATAGCCTAAAACCCCGTGTATTACACAGTTTGGATAATTAAAAAAAATATATTTATTAATATAAAATAATAATAAAATTATATTTTAAGATAAAGTATAATAGAAATATTTTTATAATTATAAGTTATAATAAATTAGTAAAATATTAGAATAAAAAGATTTATATTTTTTAATATTTAATTATATAATTTAATTACTAAAAAAATATTAATATATATTAGAGGAGAGAGGCAAGTAAAACTTTTTCAGATTGCACCAGAACGCAACATGTGTCCCCTAAAAATACTCATTTATTATAATAGATAGATTATTTTTCTTTAATAATTTTTATTCGTTAATTTAAAAATAACAATAATAATATATAGTGGGTTATACTTGCTGAAGGTACTATACAAATTTTGTGAGGAATGAGACTGACACCAAATAAATTACATTCGTAAAACTATATGTGTAACTATTTTTTTGTGTTTTGGTCTCCATAACTAAGACGTCATAACTTCATGTATCTATTTTTTGTCCTTAACCATGTTAGTGTGACTAACGTGATGTCACTCTCGACTTTTCTTGTATATTTTTTCTGGGAAATTACTTGTTTTAAAATTTTATACCGTAGCATATGTGGGCTTAATAGTGTTGTTTTTTACATTTTAATCTGCATAACCAAACCGTCACGAGTTCATATTTTTACTTAATTGTACCGTCATGCCGCACACGTAGGTTTTAAGTGCAACACCAACCCACAACTGCGCATGGGTCACTTTGCTCGTTCATATAAATTATCATATTCTCCTTCTTGCTTTTCTAGTATATATTACTGATCATCTCTCTTTCGGGCTTCTGATATGAGTTTATCTGTGAACGTAAATGGTCAATCTAAGGTGCCACCAGGCTTCAGGTTCCACCCTACTGAAGAAGAGCTTCTTCATTACTACTTAAGGAAGAAAGTTGCAAGCGAAAGGATCGATCTTGATGTTATACGCGATATTGATCTTAACAAGCTTGAACCATGGGACATCAAAGGTGAGTGATGGTTCATAAATATCTTAAGCATGGTAACTTAATAATTCTTTTCATATGTACGTACGTTTTGCGATATATTGATCATACGTTTGTGGTTGTTTAGAAAAGTGTACAATTGGATCAACCCCACAAAACGATTGGTATTTCTTTAGCCACAAAGACAAAAAGTACCCGACCGGAACGCGTACAAATCGTGCAACAGCTGCTGGATTTTGGAAAGCCACGGGTCGAGATAAGGTCATATACAGTAGCTTGAGACGAATTGGTATGAGGAAGACACTTGTGTTCTATAAAGGAAGAGCACCTCATGGACAGAAATCAGACTGGATTATGCATGAATATAGACTCGATGACAACACGATTACCTCCCAAGATTCTGGCTCGGTGAGTTATTTACTTATTTTTATATAAATTGATACCATTTATTCGTTTTTTTAACCTTTAAATCCCTTTCTTGATAGGGTTCTAACTCGTGTGATCTGACCCAAGAAGACGGGTGGGTTGTTTGTCGTGTTTTTAAGAAGAAAAACTACCATAAATCGGTTGAGAGCCCCCAAAGGTCACCATCTGCGCCTTCCACTGATTCAATAGCTCAAATGAAATATTTAAACAAAGACGAAGGTGTTGACGATCAGCTTCTTGCGTACATCAACGGAACATCCTGCAAGCAAGAAACCGATTCACTAGCCAACGTCATCACCACCACCCATGATTATGATCCTTTGCAACAACTCATCAACCCTATAAACGACAGATTCTTACACCTCCCGAGGCTCCACAGTGGTTCCAGTGACTTGATCAGCTTAGCCACCTTTGATCAAGATTCAATCTTTAAGGCCCATAACTCCATGACCCACTCTGGAAACCATGAACATCTCGAAAACTGGTCTGATGTGGATCGGCTCGTGGCCTCCCAGCTCAATTGTCAACCGTTTATACCATCGACTTGTTATGGTGAACCGAATGATCACATGTGTTTCCCATATGATCAACATGAAAATCATGAACCACCACAACCATCATCCATGGCTGAACCCAAAGAAGCAGCTAATTATATGAGCGAGATAGACATATGGAGCTTTGCACAATCTTCATCACCGTCTGATCAATTTTACCTTTTATCGGTATAATTCGCATATATAATGGTATTGTTATTTTATTCCACTTTCTTGATATACTTCTTTACCCAAAATTTTTAGTGCAAGGAAAATATATACGAATTATAAGCTGTTGCATATACTTGTACATATGTACAAAGAGGACACGAAATATATAATTGGTTTGAATATAACTTGGGTACATGTTTACGTAGGTACGTAGCAGGTTGTTGATGTTGGTGTGAAATCAAAAGGTTAATTAATTATGATTTGTATCGTTTTTTATGGACACATAAGTAAAAGAAAACATTCTTGATGTGTACCTTTCTTACCCCTTTATTAGATGTTTTTGTTTTTAGTGGGATAATTATTCTTCTAAACGTGATTTAATTAGTTTTTAAGATCTTAAGTATCTTTTTAAAAGTTGCTTCTTAATCTTTTAATATGATACAAAGATATAAGGTTAATATTTTCTTGTCTAAGGTCGTCAGTATCACGTGCTAATTAACGCCTTTGTTTTGTTCGATCATTTTGGTCAAGTTTAATTAATTTGGTGGTGGTAACCATCACTGTTCTAAAAATTGACACAAAGATGCGAATTTGTTTTCATCATAATTAATTCGTATATTTATACGTACTCTTTGTATTATGTATCTATATATGTTCCTAAAGCCATCCCCAATATATAAACGTCTCTGAGGGTCGTTTAGGGGCGGTTGCCTCGTTCTGCACCATTGAAGAACATGCATGCTTTTTAGGAGCCGTTGTTTATTGAAAGCTGATTGCATGTATTCTGTGCATGGGAGACCCTCGGAAAGGGCAAACCCAACCCCCGTCCAGGGCCCATTTATCGCAAGGGCACAAAAATTTTAAAAAAAGTTTTTAGATTTTATATATTTACTTATATCTCCAAATACAAAACCGAAAAAACACAAGTTTATAATTCATTATGGGCCTTTTTTTCTCGGTACGTCCGGGACACTTGAATTCTCAGGGTCGCCCATGATTATGTGAAATAAAGTTTAATTAAGGAGTCTGCCGCATGTTGGATGCACGTGCAGTTGAGCAATATTTTCGCTAGTTTTTTTGAATAAAGTCTCGATCCACCGGCTACTTTGATAGGGTAGTTCGAATCCTATGGTTTTTCAGTTGTTGGATCGTTATCTTGTTTATCTATTCAAGCATCCATGTAGTCTCTGCTCATGTATATATATATATATGCAATTCTCGTTATTAAATTAGAGTGATTAAGTATTCTAGCTATGTGTTTCTTGATGATTCTCTTTAATTTATTGTGTGTTAAGTTCTAATACCAACACTCGTATCAGGGCTTGTGAGTGTGATCATCAAAACCTGTGAGTACAAACGAACATTAATTCACTACAAGGAAAAAGGAAAAAGATTTGAGACGTAAATTTTCATTGAAAACACGTCGCAATTCACAATTTGCAACGTAATTCTAAGAAAAACAGTTTGTTGAAATAACCCTCATTGGAAATGAGGTTGCGACACAATTCCAACGCAAATTGTGACGAATTTCCGACAAAAGTAAAAAACAAAGGTGAACGCCACCATTAAGCGCCCCTTAACGACCGGTCTCATGGCCAAAATGAGAGAAATGCGACAAAAGTAGAATGCTGGGAATTCTAACTCTTTATTTAGTCACAAAAAAAATTAATTATATGTATAATAGTATTGCGACACAATTCCAATACAAAACATGTTTTATGTTATACTTTTTAAATATTGCAACACAATTCCAACACAAGCCGTAATTTTATTGTAACATAATTGCTAACTCTTGCAACAAATTTCCGACACAATAACTCAAATCATTCGGATCCAATAACGACACAATAATCCAGATTATAGCAAGGCATTTTCAACACAATATTAAAGATTATTGAAAACAGTTCTGATGCAAGAATCTATATCATCTTGTGATGCATTTCCATCAAAAGAATGAAGATTATTGCATTGAGTATTTGACAAAATCATTTTTTCAAAAAAAAAAACATAATAATTCGTAATTTCTTCAAATAAAATTGCCAAATTAATTCATAAAACCTGTTATGAAAGCTCAATCATAATTCACACACAAAACAATTTTACAAATCAAACTTATAAACTACAAATATAATAATATTGATATCGATACTATGAATAATAATGAAAAAAAAATGAACAAAATAGGAATTTTTAACACATTTGCCACATAATATATAATTAATCATTTTGTGTCGAAAATAAGTCACTAATTTGTGACGCATTTGTGGCAATTATTAAGGTCCTTTTTAGAAACAAAAATTAATAATTCTTTTAGAAGAAACTTTGTAAAAAAACAAAAAAAAATTATAAAAAAAATTATGCAAGATATTTAAAAAAACAATTTTTTTGAACTAAATGTTTTAAAAACTAACGCTTTTAAAAACAAAAGTTTACAATATTTTATTATTACTTTATTGCATAAATGACTTACTTATATGTTACCGTAAAAATATTTTATCTCTAATTTTAATTTTATATTATCTCAATGTTTTTTGTTAAATACTTGGGTTTTACCCGTCGTATTACTACGGTAACCCCACATTCAATAGGATAAAATTTTCAAATGTCAAAATTCGGATCAAATTAAATGCCGTCACTCTATCGTAAAACATAAATTGTAAAACACTAAAGCTTTAATATAATCATGACTGTTATCTGATAATGTAAGGACGTGTTAAAAGCACATGAACATTAAAAATATGTGAATAAAGCGGGAGAAAGATTTAAGAATAAGAATTTAAAGTTTAGGTCCAAAGTAAAAGTTTGAAAATTAATTCAAAGTTTAAGAAAGAATTGAGAAACTTTGATTGTGAGAATTTATTGAGGCATAATTTTAGAATTAAATAAAAAATTGTTATTATTGCCTACTCGATCTCACATTATTCTGAATATCTGAACACAACGTTTGTCTTTTGCATAAATAGTAATATATTGTTTGTGAAGTAATTACGATAGAAATGATATAAACGATACATATAGTCGATAATATATGGACACGTTATAGGCTTGTGAATAACGCGCAAAATTTATGCGGCTGTTTGGGTCCGAAATTTATATATTTGTTCGTGAAATAATTGCGATCAAATTGATATAATTATAACTATTATCCGATAATGTAAGAACGCATTAAAAGCATGTGAAAATTAAAAATATAAAAGTAAAGTGAGAGAGGGATTCACAAATAAGAGTTTAAAGTTTAGGGTGTAAACTCACACTTCTAAATTAATTCAAGATCCTTTTTTTTTTTTGTCCTGAGAAGCAACAAAAACTCACGGTCACGGGTGGAGGCTGTGGAGCACACCAATGGGTCATGCGGATCCAATCTCCGGGGCAAGCTCCAAGTTGTACTTTATAATATATATATATATATATATTAATTTAGTGCTTTTTAACTCAAACATCTTATCTTATCTTATCTTAATATACTAATAAACAAAAATGTTTTTTGCCACATGTCATGTTTTTACACCCAATTGCCACATATCAACTTTTTATCAAATTCATTTAATTATCTCTTGTTAAATACTCATAATACTAATAACTAATAATATTATTTATCTTTTAACTAGAAAACATATAAGAAAATTTTATAAAATGTAAACAAAAATTAATATTAACTTTTTAAAATAACAAATG
This sequence comes from Mikania micrantha, assembly GCA_009363875.1. Taxonomy (NCBI): domain Eukaryota; kingdom Viridiplantae; phylum Streptophyta; class Magnoliopsida; order Asterales; family Asteraceae; genus Mikania; species Mikania micrantha. The sequence continues at coordinate 11,861,053 of CM018693.1, read as the reverse complement.
TTTTATTTTCTAGAAAATCAAAGTTATATAGAAAAAAATTATTTAAAAATGCTTTTTTTATAAAAAATAAAATAAAGTATAAACCGGTGTTTAAAACAATAAGTTTTTCTATAAACCGATGACATTTTTTAAATTTATTTAAAAAACTAAGTAAAAAATGATTGAAAAAGTTAACTTTTGGTACTTTTATTGAACGTTATATCTAACTTGAGTCGTAAAAATTAAATAATTAAATAAATTATATTTTTTTACTAACCTGATTTATAAAAGTTAGTCTTTGATATAATACAAACTGAAGCTTTATTATCAATTTGTTTAAAGATAATAATTATTACAAATCAAAAATATCATATATCATTTGTATAGTTATCAAAGTTTTTAATTGATTTTTTATGACTTGAAGTATTCATTAGTATGTAAATTAATCATTTCTCTTAAAATATCGTTTTATAAATTTTTAAATTTTCATTAGTAACTATTTAATATTTTATATTCAACTCGTGTAATACACGGGGTAATACTCTAGTGTGTAATAAACACATATAATTTGGCATAGGTTATTGTAAGATGTAATATTATTCAAAATATATCGAATAATAATGATTAATTAGTTTTCGTATTTTATCATTATTGGATGGTTATATCAATCCACGCATGATTTTCTTAATAATTGGTACGGATGAGGTGATCGGAAATATAATATATTAATATTAACATACGCTATAAATTTTGTTTAGAAAAAACAATCCTTCTCACTCTTTAAACCTACACCGTTGTATACACCGAGTTGATGTTAGAAATAGTAACGTGATTTGGAGACCTGCTATCTCAATCTTCTTTACCACCTGAGACCTCTAGGTGTTCCTATTTGTCTTTGATGCCCCTTCATTGTTTCCTCATAAGTCTAAGTATCTATCTCTCCCTTCACATCCCTCTTGATTTGTGTTGGACTAATCTTGTAAATATTTGATAGTTAACGGGGTTAAAATATATATCCGTCTTGTCCTAGCCATTCCTCCTCTTCTTTTGTGCTAGGTCTCTAAAGATGTAAATCCATAAAAATAATAATAATACTAGTAAAAGAAATAAAAGAATCAGATCATTGCCATTATAAAATCGGTTAAAGGTGGGGAACACGAACAAATCCTTACCAATCATAAAAGAGAAAAAGTTAGTTATGAAGGACCATGTACAAACAATTAGCCTACTAAGAACAACATAATTCATGTGGAGTCTACAAAACCTAAGAAATACTTATAAAAATAAAGAAAACCAATAAGCAAAAGGACGAAATCGCAAGAAAAACACAAAGAGATTATTATACCTCACACACCCACACACACACAAAGAAATATCATCATCGCTGAGGCGGTGACTATGCTCATTCAGGACGGTGAGATAAAGATTGGATAATCGGGCTTTGAGATAAGAATCCGATTATTACATCTTCAGTTTCTGATGAGTTTGTCTTCAATTCGATTTTCAGTTGTCAGAGGCATCTTGTTAACATATACATCAAACTTGAACCCTCACTTTTCTTTTGACTTAAACACTAACACTTTAGCTTGGTTAGAGCTAATTTGTAACATGATACGATAAATTGTGACAATAATACTAATTATTCATAAAAATATCACATTAATAACCACACATTATTCTATCATGGTGACACTATTCTATTCAACCAATTCTAATCAAATCAATCTAATTCTTCATCTTTTATTTATAGCTCTTTAATCACACTTTTCACATGTTTCCCTGATTTCGATAAACACATACTACGTTATAAGAAGAAAAACACAACTTAACACATGGTCAGTCAAAGAATGCTAAGTAATAAATAATAGCAATATAAAAATTAATACGATAAGTATATGATGAGTTCAATGTATGTTATACCCATGTGATGAGACGATAACTCGTAACAATAATGAAACAATGTGTGGATTAGTTGTAGTTCTAATGCACAGTATGTGAATGAGAATGTGGGCACCCACATCTATTCATTCAACATTAACAATGATAATAATTACTTACTATTGATAAATACACCATTCTATCACAATAATCAATAGTGTAACAATTTAGCACAATAAAAATCTATAAATGTAGCAACTTAACACTAACAATAAACAATACAGAAACCATGTGGACTAATTGCTTCGTCACATAATGAGCAAGTCAATGGCGCCTCAATTGACGCACTATGTCTATGTAGAAATGCTGAAGTATTAAAGTCAAATAAATGATATAGCAATGTTCATTGTCAATAAGTTTCCATAAACTTAATTAATGTCCAATATTTTATTAGAAACAAACAATTATAATGAGTATAAACAAATGTATTATATCATATGCATAATATATTTTTAATAAATACAACTCAATGCAATTTGACAGTAGTCAATGAAAAGATTTAGCAAAGGTCAATGACGATACAAGACATAAAATGATTTAGCAATGGTCAATACAAATTAAAATTGCTATCCTTGTTATACTTATTTAATCTAATCAATGAATAATTTTAAAATAAAATTAACTTAACAATTAAGATTTTATCAATACGTCATGAGAAAAATAACTCCATGATTATATCATTACCTAGTCTATTCGCATAAAAAAAGCCAATAAAACAACTTGCTGGTTGGATTGATTTTGTAGAGAAAAAAATTACGAATGTTTGTATTTTTTTTTATTTTTCACAATAATATATAAAACCAGTTTTGTACTTGTCCCGTGACTAGATACATTAATACAATAACAACATCACATTGACATTTAGTTCCAATGTAATTTGGATCACCAAAGCAACTTGAGCTCGTAGTTATTTCCATGCCACCCAAAAAATCCAAGGAAGTAAAATTCGATTTAAATTTTGAAATAATGGTAATTAAACTATTAAAAACATATAACATGTTAGTTTAACTTTAAATACATAAAAAACATAGAAATTATGTTCACAAATTATAAATTGTCATAACAAAAAAACATAAAAAATGTTTAAAATGTTTGAATTATTTATCAACATCATTGTCCGGCCCCGGTTCGGTGTCTTCATCCCCGTGGTTTTCCCGAAGTCGACTCCGAGTGCTCTTATAGGACCCATCTAGGCATCTAGCTACGAAAGACTTGAGTCCCGCGGCTCCCGCCCAGCCCACGACTAACCAACTGGATAAGACCGCCCACATCCGTGAAGCCGTTGGGCTCTCCCCACGGCGGGGTCCAGTGGGAACACCACCCCGTAGGCCAACGGTGCCCACCCAAGCAGCCTCGACGGCCCCCGCTCCCCGTTACCAATCCTTCCATTTCATCGGTTGGTTCAAAAGTTGTGGGCCCCCAATGCTTTTAACGGCTACATTTTAAAAAATAATAATAATAATAAAATCAATCTTTATATAAACCTCTCATTTTCAACCATTTTACACACTCATTTTCATTCAAACTTTCTTAATTTTTATAAAATTTATTTTTTTTATAAAAATGTCATCATCCTCTCCGGTGTTCTCATCATCCTCTTCATCTTCTGATAGCAAGTGTATTGATCTTTTTATCTCGTCGTTGTCTACGATGGCTCAAGAAAACACTTCTCAGATTCCTTGGCCTATCATTTGAAGAATTCAAATTAATCGAGACAGGAAAGCGGGGCATTATCTTTTGATGCGTCATTATTTTGGAAACGAACCGTTGTATAATGAGATGTTGTTCAAGAGGCATTTCCGGATGCAACGACTTTTATTTGAACGTATCGTGAACGACCTGAAGGTTGCGGATACTTATTTTCAATTGAGATGGGATGCTCGCGGCAAGCGAGGATTTACACCTTTACAAAATTGTACATCGGCTATTCGACAATTGGCATACAGGAGTACGACAGACATAATGGACGACTATTTACAGATGTCAGACAGCACTTCCAGAGAATGCCTTTATAATTTCTGTAAGAATATCTGTCGACTCTATGGTCCTAAATATTTGCGCAAACCAAATTATAATGATGTTATGAATTTGTATGAACACCATGAAAATTATCATGAATTTGCTGACGGGATTTACCCAGAATGGTCTGTTTTTATGCAAACAATAACATGTCCAACAACTTTTAAACGGAAAAGGTTTCAAGTAGCTCAAGAGGGTGCAAGAAAGGATATTGAGCGGGCTTTTGGTGTTTTTAAAAAAAGATTTCAAATTATAAAAAATTCGGCTAGAGCATGGCATCCCAAAAAAATTAGATCCGTTATGTATGCCTGTATCATAATACACAATATGATACTTGAATGTGAGGGAAAGTCGATTAGCCCGTTTGTACCGGATGAAGACGAACCGCCATCTCCTTTTGACATTGATGACCCGCGCAGAGATAACCAAATTTTGGCGTTGCGAAACAAAAGCATTCACGAGTCGTTAAAAGCCAATTTGGTCGAACATATGGAAAGGGTTCGCACCGATATTGTTGTTCGTAGCATCTAAGGCGACTAGTAGATTTTTAATATGTTTTTGTTTTTTTAATGTAATGTGTGTTTTTTTGTAAATATTGAATTATTTTAAATTAGAGTAATGTTTTTTATTTATTTTTAATTGTTGATGATGTGGAATAATGGGGAAGGGTTTCAGTAGGGTGACCATTGTGGGTGTTTAAGGTTTTCAGTGGGGTGATAACGTGACAGGAAATTTCAGTGAGGAAAGGTTTTCAGTAGGGTGACCGCTGTGAATAGTCTAATGCATGCCAACCAAGATCGGATATAGCTGGTGTGCGTTGAGTGATGACGTAATGAAAATATTTTTTTTTTATAGAACCACAAAAAGTACCCAAAAAAAATTATAAACTTAACATCTAAGGAAGCGGTGTACTGATTAAAATGAAGAAAAACAAACTAAAATTCTTAAGTTAAATTCTCGTTTAGGGTGATTTTTATTGAAGGTCGCTGACCCGGTTGCTTATGGTTACGATTTACACATTTCTTGTAGTTAGTCAGATATTGAAGGAGAACACAAATGTTTATCACATAAATAAATTCTAATGGTCATTAATAAAAATATCATAAACTTATAGACTTATAGTTTAGCATTATTTGACGTACAAAACAAGCACAAAATTCATAAATAATATTCTAAATAGTTTACGGGCAAATACTTAAATTCATTATTTAAAGACAGGAAAATGAGGTCGTACGTTGATCACATGCAAATTTGTTGGTCCTACATGCATGAAATTATGATACTTTAAAAAGCATTGACAATATATGTTTGTTGATTTTGAAAGCGTTAAGCTACTGTTGTTTTTACAGTACGTTGGAAAACAACCACCACAACTGTGTACGTAAATTTTTTTTTAACGGCAGTTAAACTAACTCAACGTGCTATCTTCAGTTTCCTGACGAGTGATAGCCAAGATCGGATTACTCCAATCTCCGGTGTGGGTTAGTGTGCCCCCCAGATGCGCGGAAACCGGATTGAATCCGTAAACCCTCGCCCCCCATTAGGTTCAAACCCGGGATAAAGCCCAGATTCGTTCCATCACCTGGATATCCATTAAATGTGCTCAGAGATGATCGAACCCCTGACCTTCCATTTGGAAAGCAGGATCCTTGCCACTTGAGCTACATTTGCTGGATAACTGTGTACGTAAATAAAATGGCCAAATGGGAGTAAGAGACTAATAATAAATCTGAAGTCCTAAATAAACATTTAATTAAACTAACGAATTTTTTTTTGTTTTGAGGGTTGCAAGAGGGATAGTTTTGTGGATTTTAAGCTGCTCCTTTAAGAAACAATTAAGTGGGTTTCTTTTTATTAATTATATATATATATACACATACACACGCATATATGAAGAAATCATAAGCATGCAAAAATAAATTCAATCGAAGTTTGTTTGGATCGGTTTTCGAGTTTTTGAAAATCCTTCTTAGTCTTTTTAGGCAAAATAGACTTTTTAGGAAAATCTTCCCTATATATATATATATAGATAGAGAGAGAGAGAAATGATCAAATGTTAACCCATGTTTATTGCGTTAACTGAATAACTACATCTTATTACTTTGGGCTCACATTAAAGTAAATCTAAAGGTGTATGTTTTTTTCTTTTTTAATTAATGTAGGGTCGACTTACATTAATAAAAAAAGAAGAAAAATCTAAACCATTAGATTCACTTTAATGTGAGCTCAAAGGTAATAAGATTTAGTTATTCGGTTAACGCAATAAGGAATGGTTAACATTTGAACCATCCTATATATATATATATATATATATATATATATATATATTGGATTGAGAGTTAAATATAACCTAAATTATTTGTAATAACTCATTATCTATCATGAAATGATTAATTTAAAAAGTAGTGAATAAGATCACAACACGTGTCATTACTCTTTTTTTAATGTGACAGGATATTTAAGATATTATTTACATATTAAATATATAGATTAATTTAAATTTAATATGATGATGATATAATCTTTTTTTAACATTCATAACATTTTTATATTATATAATTTTTTATATTTTTTTAAAAAAAATTGCAACATAATAGTCGTTTTATTTTTTCTTTAATCCGTTATAATCTCGACTAATTTTTTAATTTTTTTCACTTGTAATGTAACAAGTATAAACAGATATACATTATTTTGAATTTTTTTGAGACAAAAGTATATTACGTCATTGCACAAAACGTGTAAAAAAATCAAAAAAATCCGGTTCTAAAAAAATCCAGTACAAAGAATCAATAATCTAATAAAAAATCAATAATCCAGTAAAAAAATAAAATTCTATACAAAAAAAAAACAAAAATACAATTTATAAAACTAAAAATTAGTGCAAAAAAATATAGTAAAATAATACAAAAATTTAAGAATTTTGGAAAAAAAAAATACAAAACAATATAAAAAATAAAATGTTAATCTAAAATTATTATTCATTTCTTTTTCATTATGTCACGTGTTGAACTTATATATGTTCTAATTATTCTTTGGCAAAAAATCTTTTTTTTTTATTTGATCCTATATATAGATATAACTTTATAGAATTGTGATTTTCATTACTGTTTTAATTTAATATTTTTTTGAACGGCGAATGTCTCAATCGTGTGAGGCCACTGTTTTCAGGCCATGTCACTAAAATCTAGTTGTCTGGGTCTCGCATGAGCCACCACAACCACCCCATAAGTAAACCCTACTGAGAAAACCACTGACCCCCTCAGATCTCTTTTTCGCTGCCGGAGAGATTTGAACTCAAGACCTTCTATATAGAAAAATCTCATTGTACCATTGAAGTACAGCCTCATTAATGAGAAAGATTTTTTTAAATAATTTATTTTGTTTAAAAAGGGTAATAGAGATTTTGGAAAAGCTAGAAAACTAATTCAAATAAATTTCGATAGAATTCATTTTTGAGTTATTAAAACCGACTTGTTAAACCTTATATCATAAAAATATACCTTTAAAATAAACTAAATTTTAAAAAACAAACCATAAACATAAAGATAAAAAAAAAAAAAAGAAAAAGAAAAAAGCTAAATAGCAAACCTTAAAAATGTAAACTATAAAACTAATTGTTAATTTAAAACTTAAAACCAAATATTATATGTTTGATAAAACAATTTAAATATCAACAAAATTAATTTAATCAAAGTTTGTTTGAGTCGATTTAAAGGTTTTAAAAATCTTTTTAATCTTGTTAAGCAAAATAGACTTCTTATTTAGTTTTTTTTCATATGCTAGTTTTTTATTATTAAACATGCTAAACAAGTATAATGTATAAAATTAGCACGTTAACTTTAAGTTGATAAACTAAAATAGAACAAAAGGATTTTGAATAACTTATTTGTAACAGTTTTAAAGATTGCTTATATTTTTATAAAGTTTCCCCGTTTCGTTATAAAATGGAAATGCTAAATACATCTCTTTTAACTATCAGCAGGTGTTGCAAAGTAAAACAGCAATACAAAAAGCATTCAAGCTTAATCATACAACCAACGAATTACTAGCTCATAAACCTTCGACTTTATTAAAAGATTGTCATCCTAAAAAGAAAAATTTTCAAGAAAGTAGAACCCAAAAGGATCAACTACAAATCGGACAACGAACAAGCCCATTTTCATTACAATCTGTACATTTCACAGTCACCGTTTTCCCCAATTGATGTCCATCAATTTCATTCTTCAAGACCAACACCATTTTGCAACTTCCATTGCAACCAACACATGGCAAGAATCTTGCACCTCCACAAGTCTCACACACATAACCCGGTTTTGATTTCGGCAAACCTTCAAGCAACTGATCCAAATACCCCTCTTCTACAATCTTCAAAACCTCATCGGATCCACCCACATATCTCCCCTTCACAAACAATCTAGGCGGGACAAAATCTTGCTTATCTTTCCCCTTCATCAGCTCCCAAAGTTCGTCCCTAAAACCGCGATCCATTGATACATCTCGCTCGCAGAAGAACACCCCAAATCGCTCAAGAACCACCCTGACAGCATTACAAGCCTCAAATGTCTTCCGTACACCTCTTAACGTCGTTGTGTAGATCACCACCTTGTTTTCCCCCTCCGGTGGGCAGAGTTCTTCGAACCGATCTAAGAAAACCGGTTTAGAAACCAAAGATTTGTTAAAGATCGGATTTTTATGATTAGGGTTTGAGTTTTCTTGATCTTTATCAAGAATGGCGTATCTAAAAGGGGATGGTTTTGAGGGTTGTGGGGAAAAACGGAAGCTTTCTGGGGTGGAATCAAGACCGGCCATAAGCTCCCATGAGTTGATGACTTCCGGTTGTGGTTCGGGGGTATTGGGTGCGGAGAAGACCGAGCCAAGGGTGAACCGCGGTGGAGGGGTGGGGGGTACGGTGGACGGAGAGGATGATGGGTCTAGGGTTAAAAGGCCGTAGGTGGTGGATGTGAGGGAGACGATGTGGTGGCTTAAGGCGGAGCTGCCGATTTGTGTGAAATCGTCATCTTGGTTAAGCAAGTGAGATGAAACACAACCCATTGAAGACAAGGATCGGATTTTAGTGCAAGATTAATGGCGATGTGGAAGAGAAAATGCAGTTTGGGGGTAGAAAGGGTTGATCGTGAAGGTGTTTATTGAATTCGATTTCAAATCTGGTTTCGTGCTCGGTTTTAGCGCCTGAGTTTTAGTTGATTTTGAACGCAGCTGGAGGATGGCAACAGTAAAATGGAAGTGTTTGTGCTGTCAAAATTCTTATGTCGGCTTTTGGGCCACCGGCCCCTCACATTTTAATTTTATGACGCTGTGATAGTGTTATCAAATAAGGGGAGACATAGCCTATTAAGACATGAAACATGACACGAACACAACCCATTTAAAACATGTAAACATGAAATAACTTGCTAACAGTTAAAACTATAAATGATCCGTTTTAAAACCCGTTAAAGTTATGTTAAGAAACTCAAGAAAGAACTAGGGTTAAATAATTAGAAATTTTTAAAAGGTAATCGGTTACCACCTATTTTATTATATAACTTTTTTTAAATTTTAAATTATAAACATGCATTAACATATATTGACAAGTCTTAACGAGTTTTAACAAATTTTAATGGGTCATAATATGTCTTAAACGAGTCTTAACAAGTTTTTACTTGTTTAGACACGAAAATAAACAGGTCTTAATGTGTTAACATGTTTTATACACGAAACATGTTAAAGTCGTGTCGCAGCTTTTCATGTTAACGTGTTTGTGTCTGAAATTGACAACCTTGGTTGTTTTTACCAGGAGGTATACGTGCTCGATTTATTGTTTAAACATTTTATTTGACTCAGTTTAAATGGATTTGAAAATTTTTTAGCTCAACTAAAACCGAATCAAACTGTATTGAAAATCTAGTCATCTGAACCGAATTAATTCGGTTCGGTTTTGGTTAAATTCGAATTCAACCAATTATACCGAACCGAATAAATCGAATTCAACCTTATTTATTATTAATAAGAGTAATGAATTTATTTATAAATTCGGTTTAATTGGTTACTCACTTACTCGAATAAACCGAATTCAAAAAATATATGGAACCGATAACAGACCAAAAACCAAATTCGGATTCGGATACAATAAGGAACCAAACCGAAAGCCAAATTCCTAATTCGGTTCAGTTTTTTTCAGTTACAGATATGGTTCGGTTTTTAGTTCTTAACGGTTTTTGGTTTTTTTAAACACCACTAGTTTTTACTTCGAGTTGGAGGCCTCAAAATGACTATTAAAAATTATAAACGAAGCCCGAGCTTCACGTTGGTGATGTCGGTTAAAAAAAACGAAAAACTTGCAAAGCAATAGATAAAAAGCTTGAAGAAAAAAAACGCACATAACAAGAGTCGAATTTAAGACATGTTAAGAAAAGGAAAGCTTATAGGATGCGTCGTTACAAGTTTGCTAAAGTTTTTTGGTTTTGCTCCAACGACACAAAAATATTAACAATCCTTTCCTAAAAAATTATGAAACATAGGATTCATATCTATGACCAGCAGTGTCGAAGCGCTGGGACGAAACCACTATTTTTAACTAAAAATAACATTTCGACAGAAAAGTTAATACTAAGGACGGAAAAAGAGGGGGTGGTCCGCCCCCACTCCCCCGGCGGTCGCCCTCTCCGCCCTAATAAAGTTACGCCCTTGAATTGACTAGTGAACTAGTTTCAACAATAACATCAATGTTATGGAACAATCATCTCTTTTTGATGATATGATAAATATAACATCATGTAATATTATCTAAGGACGGAAAAAGAGGGGGTGGTCCGCTATTTTTAACTAAAAATAACATTTCGACAGAAAAGTTAATACTAAGGACGGAAAAAGAGGGGGTGGTCCGCCCCCACTCCCCCGGCGGTCGCCCTCTCCGCCCTAATAAAGTTACGCCCTTGAATTGACTAGTGAACTAGTTTCAACAATAACATCAATGTTATGGAACAATCATCTCTTTTTGATGATATGATAAATATAACATCATGTAATATTATCTTATAGATAGGATCACTATTGTAAAAGTCGGCCTCCAAGGCCGAGTACTCTCCGAGTACTCGCTCCAAGGGGTTGTTCCAAGGCCGAGTACTTCCTGAATATTACCCGAGTACTCCCGCCTAGGGCCGAGTACTCTCCGATTACTCACTCCAAGGATCTGTTCCGACTAGGAGCGTCTAGCAATTTTTGCAACCATGGATAGGATATATCTCGAATATTCTACGATCTTAATACAAGCAGCCTCTTTACCCCAATTTAAAGTAGGGAGAAGATATGTCTTTATCTTTCCCCCCAAGACCTCACAAAGTGAGATTTCACCGGACATGTTTGTTTATTCTACAATCCTAAATCATCTTACTAGTCTCGAGAGAGTGAGCGTATAAAATACAAAAAAAAAATTAAGATGTAGCAAGAAAGATTATTTAACAAGCTTTTGGTGTTTTGAAGTCTTAGTGGCATAAACATTCTCACACCTTGATGGTTAAAAAAAATTTACAACGTACACATGCTTTATTTTGCATCATATGCTAGTAGATAATGATAGAAAATCGATTTGTCATTTTGATGAATCTCCAATGGATCTGGCATTCATAGTTTGTAGAGATTATTGAGGATAAAAGACGGCCCGTTTTAAGATACGTAAATGAGAAGTCCATCAACAATTTCAATGAGTTTGTTTCAGTAAATAAGTAAGAAAGTGGTCAAGTTTTGATCAAAATGGAACGGGCCAAACGTGGGTGCAAACAAAATTGGTTTTAATGCATCCACCTTTTGGGTGTTTATGTGTCTGACCGTTCATGCAACAAAAGCTTTAATTAATGTTTAACTATAATAATAATAATTATAGCATGTGTGTGTATAAAAAAAAAGAATAAAAAAAATAAGAAAATTTTTTTAGTCGAGGATCTCTTACGAAGCAGCCTTTCTATCTCATTAAGATAGAGGTAAGGTATGTCTTTATCTCTCCCCTCAGACCCCATAAGATAGGAGTACACTGGCTACGTGTTGTTGTTGTAAAAGAAATTTAAAAGGTTACCTGGATATCAGATGCATGTGTAAGACTATTGAGTCATGCTTGCGGGCCATAGTACTGTCAACCAGACACTAACCTTAAATTTTAACACGAATGCCAACCTTAGCTTGAAACTGAAAATCGCATAAGACATATGAATCCAAACACTTTCACATGTTTGTGGATTATTTATTTATTTATGATATTTATACTTATGATTATATAAAATAAACAATATATAAATGCATATAGAAGTATGATATTTTATTTTAATTTTCTTTTAGTTAAAATTATATTATTATATAATCAACTAAGTTAATTTATGACATAAAACCCATTCAAAAGTAATTAAAAAAATATATGAAAATGAGTCATACATGTCAAGTCATGAACCTTTCTAAGTTAACATAAAGGTTTAGAGGTTTAATCCAAAATTGATCCGAACCCATTATATATATATAGACAGCGGTCTTCTCAACCAACTTTTTGATTGATCTTGACCGTATAAAATAGCTGAAATTTAATCTGGACCGTTTAAAATGAGCAGTTGAGAGGTTTTGGAGCAGTTACTGATGGTTCCCCAATCCCCACCCTCAATCCATGGTTATCGGCTTTTCCCCTTTCGTCTCCGCACGTCGCCTCTACCTCCCCCACACACCCATGCCCAAATACAACAGAAAATACAATTTCCATTTTAATCTGTTGTCTGGTCCCCGGGGTCAAACACGAAGAGTCGAAGACAACTGCGATGCTACCACCAACCCTTATTTCGACTGGTTCAAAAGATCAGCAACCATCACCGCCAGAGCTTAGTACAACGTGCAACTCGACTGCCTTTTCAAACCAACAACTTTGGTACGACACGCCTCTCGGCCTCTGTGTTCCTAAATAGTTTCATTAGGGCATCGGCAACAACCTTTTCATCTTCGAAATCGTCCACCGGTGACAGACATATATATCCAGGGCAACATCACAGGAGGGCCCGGAGGATAGGCGAGAGTTGTTAACAAAAAAATCAAGTCGAAGAAATCTACGGCATCGGCACATGAGGTTTAATTTATGTACGACAACTATCCTTCTTTAGCAAACTAATTTCGTGTTTCCCATTTTACTATGCCTACTTTTGAATTCACCCTCATCTCTGTTTCATCATTACAAGTCAGGCATCCAAAATTATTCACATGAACTTAATTTTTTTTCGCTCCTCCCTTTTCTTGTAACGGCCTGTCTACATTGATCATGGTGTGTCAAATCATTCATAAATTCTAGATTTATTGATAATATTGAGTGCTAAGATACACCATTTCGGTTAAACTCTATGAAGTTTTTAAATAATCATGATAGTTTTGTGGCAGGTTTATCTCAATAATATATACAAATTACATTCATCAGAGTAGATCACTTTTTTTAAGTGATTAAATAACAACTTTTTGAAGTGATAAAAACAAAGAAACAACATGATAAAAATATTAAATTGCAAGAAATTGAGGTTGTGAGGATTTTTTGGGATGTTTTGATGGATGTTATTCAGCTGTCAGGGAGGAATCAACAATAGAATGTTAATCTGGCTCTCGGACAGTTAATTCTAATACGATCTTACTTTAATAAATATGCATTAACGTTTGTTGGTTTGAGTTTGATTTTTTTGTTTGTGTAGGTGGTGAAATAATGACTTAAGTTATTGAACACATTCTTTTCACAAGTGGAAACCTAGAACCTTAACTGGTTTACAAAGTATAAAATTAGCAACAGTAACAATTTTTTTTATCAACTTTGCTTTTATTGTTTAGTTAATGTGTATTTACCCTTATATGCCTATTTATTCATTTAAAATTAAATGTTTTTATTTACTCTTATCTAAATAACATATACACATTACATTCATTAGTGTAGATTAATTTTTTACCTGATAGAAACAGAAGAACTGCATGATAAAGATGTTAAACTATCATAAATTAAGGTTTTTGCATATTCACTGAGATGTTTTGATGGATGTTGCTCAATGGTCAGAGAATAATCAACAATATAATAATGTTAACTTAACTCTTCAACATGTAATTTTAGCAATATATCTTTGCTGAATATATTTTCATGAACTTTTTTGTTGGTTTTAATTTGGTCATTGGCGAAGGAAAATTATTTCGCCCCCCCTGGGATTATGGCAAGCTTCGCCACTGAATTTGGTCATTTGCTTGTGCATGTTAAAACATGGGTGAAGTTATTAATCACATTCTATGCAAGTTAAAAGCTTGAGCTTGAACTTTTTTACCAAGACGAAAAGGAGCAACATGAACAATTTTTTTATCAACTATGCTTTTATTGTTTAGTGAATGTGGATTTATCAATTATCATTATATGGCAATTTATTCTTTTAAATTAAATAGTTATACTTTAATCTTATGCAAATACTAAAATGTAAGAAATACTATTGTGTTATTATGACATAAAACTACCCGGCCACCGGACGGGTATAAAACTAGTTTATACTAATTCAAGGCAGCTTAATATACAACCCAAAGACATAAACAACACAAGATAAGAAAGATGACCATTTTCTTGATGAAACATGGAACCAGGATGGAAATATTTGTTGAAAAAGATAAAATTGAGTTTTTGATGATAAAAAGATCAATTCTTAGGTTCTGGTTCTGTGAATTATGCAATAAACACTTGAAAACAAAGTAACAATAGATTACAACGTAAGTTTACTGTTTACCAGGCCAATATATGCTTCAAGACATGATTACTTGTATTATGAATAGAACAAAAAACATGACAAATGGAGACCAACATGTCCCTAAGCTTGGTGCATATACCCAGGACATTACTTACAAAACTGTATCACTGTTACACATACACCACAGACAAGAATAGTATAAAAATGAATTGAACAATCAATTAAAATTTTCATTAGTATGGCTCCTACCTCACAAACCTGTAACCAAAGATTTATCACAGTTCAAATTCATCTTCAAGTTTCAACTGCTCAGATGCAGCTTCTTCATCATCATCATCAACCGCAAGATACGGATTATGTGCTTCTGGCTTGAAATTATACCCGGTAAACACATAGAACGCAAGAGTTGCCAACTCAGCAGCCACAACACTAGTCCATAGATATTTATATGAAGTAATGGTCTCCAATGCATAAACCACAACCCTTGTGAAGTAAATGTAGCATATAACCACAACATAATATTGTCTAAAGAGTGTCAATTTCATCAAATTAACAGCTGCTTTCCCATCTGTTCTAGCAGCCTCTCTCAGATTCTTGATCGACCACACAATCGGGAACAGAATCGCACAACAGCAGATCACATCAACCAACAAAAACACCTGCTTCCAAGTCACCCAATCTTGCCCATACGGCCCTGATTCATCAATAACCACCTGAGCAATGTTAGCAACCACTTGAAGCGGGATCACAATCATCAAAACCTTCTTTTCTTTATCTTGAAGATACGGTTTCAAGAACGACCATCCAGTCCCAATCAACACAATCAATGTAAACAGTGTAATCCCTTTCAAGAAACTAAAAATGTAAAACAAAACATCCCACCCATGGGCGGTACCGGTTCGTTTGATGTAAGATTTATCCTCAGCTTCGCATAACAAGTTTAGGGCTTTCAGGATCACAACAGCAAGCATAAAGAAATGAATTCCAAAAACTGTCAATCGCTTTTTGTACAACAAGTAAATCCAAGTTCCTGCCAATGTAAAGTAAATGAGAGAGAACAAGAAATAAACCCTAGGGAGAATGGTGATTCCGGCAGAGAGGTAATCGCGTGTTTTCGATTTCCCCTCGAGATTGTACATGGCGGATCGAACGTTCATTGAAACCTTGAGCTGAGGGAGACAATTAGCGAACACAAGAGTGTATTGATCGGCATCGGATTGAGGATAATAGTGATCGAAACGTGTGGCACCTTTGGATAGAGAATTGAAACTGTAAACTTGCTTGATGATGTTTGATTGAAGCGCACAAGCGATTTCGCCATCTTCGATCTGTTGCAGCACCTGAAGCCATGAATCACGCGTGCAGAAGAAGAACCCTAATTTGGAGAGATCGAGGTCTGTTGAAGAGAATGATAATTTGGAGACGTTGAGCTCGAGTCGACCGTTGTGAGTGAAACCGAATTCGTCGAATGGGATAATGGGACGGGGGTCAGATCGGATCTCAGTGAAACGAATTTCAGCGGTGGTGGTGGAGATGAAGGCGAGGACGACGACGACTAAGAAGAGGGCGGTGACGGTGGCGGTGGAAGACATTGATCGGAGATCTGAATAAGGACGCACAGATCTGTGGCAATTGTGCTTCTGGTTTCTTTGAAGTAGAAAATGACGGTTTAACAACAAAATAATAATAATTTATTTCGTTTTGGATCTGAATGCGAACGTCAGTAGAGGGCGTCGCTCGTGTTGCAAAGCGCGTGCGGTTTGTCTTTCTATACTGGTTTTGTAATAATTAATTAAAGTTATTAAACTAAAAAAATATTGCATGGGTAGGTAAGCTTTCCTTTTTTTTTTTGAAAGCTGAAAATATCATTACATAAGATTACTAGGAGACAGAATTTTCAAAACCGGATTGGACTGGTCGGACCGAGAATTAAGGGTCGACTGACCCAAAAATAACATGAGAACCATCTTCAGGAAAAACGGCCGGTTGAGCTGGTTCACCGGTCGGACCGATTTAAAGCTTGTTTTACTAAAATCAAAATAATTAAACACTAAAATCAAACCTTTTATTTTTTTTAACATGATTATGTTTTTTTGAATGTGTATAATTCTATAATTTTTTTGGAATTTTTTATATATTTATTATGTCATCAGGTTCTTTAATCTGGTCCAACCGATCCGACGAGTAACCACTAAGGCATCCGATTCGATGTTTGGTTAGATTCTGAAAACATGTGGGAGATAACGCCGGATAATAATTAGAATTAAAGATCCCAATATTTACGAGTTTAGGTATAATTATTAAACCAAACAAAATTTTTATCATAACCAAACTGTTAAAATTAAAAACTTAACTAAACAAATTGTTATGGATGGTTTGGTTTTACTATTTGGGTTTTTTGTTTTTGGGATTTTGAGCATGTTTAAATAATAACCGAATTAAACCAAACTATTTTGGATTTAAGACGAGTTGATTATAACAAGCCTAATTATTATTTTTATCACGCATAATAAATCATGAGCCCAATTTATATATTTACATACAAATAAACACACACACATATACATACATATGTGTGTGTGTAAATACGTGTACATATATGTACATATGGGGTGTTCAGAAAATCCGAAATCCGAATCGTATCCAAAACCCGAAAAAACCAATCCGAATTAAAGATTCGGATATCCGGATAGATTTGGATCGAATATCCGTTTTCCGAATTCGGATCGGATATCGGATATCCAAAATCCTCTTTATTCGGATCGGATATCCGAATTGAATCCCAATAACCCGAATTCAATCCCAATAACCCGGATATCGTTATTCGAGTTGCTAGGATTATTCGGATGAAAAAATAAGTTTATTCGGGTTTTTCGGATACATTCGGATCGGATAGAAAATTTTCGAATTCGGATTTGGTCTGGTTTCGGATAAGGTCTTAAAATTTTCAAATCCGAATAAACCGAATAAACCGTTATCCGATCCGATGAACACCCCTATATGTACACACATGCTGTCTGCTCCGGCTTTTTGATGACGACAGTAAACCAAATCATTCTACGATTTCAAACTTTTGAAACCGACTGTCAAATGCTTGGGAAAACCCGACCACAAAACCGAACCGATAATCGGTTTGGGTAGTTTCACAGTTTAAAACTGTATCATAAACTCCCCTAGTTAGAATATTCGGTTCAGGTGTACAGGTATAAGCATGTTATAAAGTTAGTTTAAAAAGTATTTTGTATGTATAAGTCGTGTATAGGGGCTAGTTCATACTCGGTTCAGGTGTACTGGTATTTTGTCATCGGTTATTGAGTCCAATCCAACCTATTACCAGTAAGACAATCGATTAAACGTCAGATCCGGTTATAAAAACATTGCTATTGATCGCACCTTAATTATTTGTTAAGCAATCTTAACGATGTTTAACATAATAGTTTTATATACTATGCAAACAATTACACATAAGAAGTTGTATAAGGCTCAAACCGACCCAATACAACTAGTTCAGTAATTTTTACAAGTTTACCCCAGCAACTCAAACCCATGGCGGTCAATAAACTGACCCCTTCTTATGCCACCTATACATCTGTCATAGTATTTAACTTTCATCTTTAAGAATTGTAGCTACAAAGCCTACAATTCAAAAATGGAGCCATATACAAAAATCAAGGAAGTAAGGAACTGTATAATTTGTGTCAATATACATGAAAGTGTAATCAGGCTTGTAGTTTGGGGCAGATGATGGAGTTGGGATTTGCTATAGAACCTGCAAGTAAACAAATTATAAGTAACTTTCAGCGTTACGTGTCATATTTTTATAAACATAAGATTTCTTTATTCTGTTGTTCTTAGTTCATTAATTGCTTTATAATCTATATCTTTCATATGTAATATTTAATTTTTTTAGTTGGACTCTTTATTTCTTATTTCAACTAGTTAGTATTTAAATATTTTTTATAATATATCAGTTAGAAGATTTCAGCATATGGCAATCGAACTTACAAACATCAACAAAACATGGTTGTTTGGCCACAGGATCCTCTTCAAATGGAGGTGGAGGTTGGCCGTACACCATTTCACAACTCATATCTTCAAAATCTGTTTAAAAACAAGATTATTGTTATTAATTTGAGATTGGTAATTAAAAGAAAAAATCATATACAAATGTTTAAGCTTTCCTATTATATATTATTTTGCATTTGAATTAGGGAAGATACTTGGAATCATAGTCAAGGGAAGACCGAACTCGTTGGTAAAGAAGTCTTGAGTTGGAATCTTGCACATATTCACACACATTCCTACGCACCCGCTATTCTCCAAGTACCTATACTCAAAAAATGGAACACATTATTTTTCAAATATGATTTCAAAATAGCATCATTTAACTTAACATATAACTTAAGTTTATAGAGTTAGGAATTAGAAGTGGTAATTTGTAACACTGTTTGAAACTAATTAGGATTTTTATTAGTTAGTATAACTCATTTAATAAACGAGTCATGCTTCAATTGACCTTTCTAACATGCTTTATTAAGACCAAGCAAAGTGCATACGGCGTTGTAATAATTGGACTAAATAACAACGAATACAATGATTTTGTGGAAATCTTCGCGTCTCTATTTTATATAATTAACTCAACTAAGAACTTGAACCAACAATCACATAAATCCTTCCAATTTAGTTATACTAAAACTATGACTTGCTAACAAAGGTATACCAATTAAACTCAAACTAAAATACTTACTTCATACACACCCTAAAACTAACAAACTATTAAAAATAAACTTATACTTATCAAATACCTATTCAAACATATTTTAGTCAACTAACGATTTCAACCCTTTAATTCTTGCAACTTATCAAAATTAACCATTCATTCTCCTCTTAGTCTTGAAATTGACCCCTTGTCTTTTCAAAACAATGCCAGATTGTTTCTATAGAGCTAAGTTTGCTACCACTTCCTCTGTTTGGTACGATTTAGTTGCATAATGTTGAAACTCATTGCAACTTAAACATCTTATTTTACTTTTATCCCAATTCCTGTTTCTCCTTCCACAACATTCACAAATGACCTCATCTATCTTTGAACCCTCTTGTCCATTAAATTTAATAAATACTATTTTGCTTTGATATTTATGACCTGTCTCGTCTTGCAATTTTATCTGCTCTTCATATGCTTTCAGCATACATATCGTTTTCTCGAATGACATGCTTTTGAAATATGAATGTTATTCAATAGAGCCAACAATCTGTAGATACTTACTTGGTACCAAATCTAACGACTTCCAAACGATCACTACATCATCAAGACTTGATCCAAAACTATAAATTTTGAAACAAATATAATTAACTTTCTAGTGAGAACAGGAAGGTTGGGTGGAAAAGGGGATCAACGGGGAGTTAATTAGGCTAACTATAATCAACTTGTTTATAATTAAACTTACTAAGGAAAGTATTGTATATAACCCACCAACGAATTTATGACCCCTTAAGAGCTATAACCCATTAACATATTTATAACTTTATTCAGCCCATTAACAAACCATAAACGACCTATCTATTAATCTGACTGACTATATATATATATATTTTTAACAGCAAACGCCCAGTCACTCGGGATCATCTTGACATATAGATCGCCCTTCTGCCCGAAGAATAGAGCGTTATAAGAGAAGTCAAGAGGCTACCACTAGGCTAGAAGCCGTTTTGTTTGAGAATGTTTAGTTATGATTGATTTATTTGAGACAAGTAAACACACACCAAGTGGTGTTTAGGTTTATCAATCTATTTTTTACCGTTTCTTTAAGGTTATTTTTTCTGTTTCATAACATGAATCGACTAAACTCACCTGCATTTCTTGATATGAACTCCACTCTTTTGCTTTACCCCATTTACTTCTACTTCTATAACCTATTTATAAACGTGACCAAGAAAACAATGTATTGTAACGGTTAGAATCATTGAGCTGAGTATACCAATAAATATGTCAAACTGGGAATTATATAAAATCTTTAAAGTACCTCAGAAGGACCAACTAACCAATGAAAAAATGGGACTGTCAATGCTGCATTGAACTCTGCTGCCCATTTTGTAGGTGGAAACAACTTCTTAAACTGTAACAAAACAAGCAGTAAAACATAAGCCAGTAAGGACACGACACGTGTACAACGTTAATAACTAGAGCTACAAAATACGAACCTGTTCCGGGGCTCCAGGAGGAAGCATAGATAACAGAACCTCCCTAACAACTTCTTGCTGTTGTATCCGGTTTCTTCCTTGCATTACACTTCTTGAAACATCAACAAAACTATCATAGTCATAATCGAACAATCCTTTCTTCTTACCATCGGTTTCTTTGTCGGATTTCCCGGAATACTTTTCCATTTTCCGGGCGAATAAACTCATGAACACCTTCTCGAACACGCCATCGTTGTATTTTGTCTTCTGACCCATCGGGGCTGGTTGCCCCGATGGCTCTGCTATCCCACACCGAATGAAACTGCCGCCTGGCTTGTAAATGTGATGTTTTGATGGCGCACATCGATGGTGAAGATTAGCATTTGGAGATTGAAAACCTTGGTAGCTTAGAACCACCATGAATTCGGTAATCTGTAAGTTCAAGAAAGCCTAAAACACATCATTTCGATAGAGTTATTCCTGATGTTAATGAAATAGGAACAAAACAGGATTGTGTCAATTTTGGCCACACGTATAATGTTTAAACTGTTATCCTTTATCTAGTTTGAATTACGAAAGTGACCCTGGTTGTTTAAAGTTAGGAAGAAGAAACTCATGGTCTGTACGAGGGTTAGATTGACAATTGGTTGAGTAACTGAAGGCTTGCTGGTGGGCCCAAATTGGAAACTCTGGAGGAGCCCAAAATTGGGAGGCTGAAAATATGCCACGCATGAATCAACATGTGACTCAAACACAATCGATAAATCGACAATAAGAAACACGATAGGACGTGAAGCCCAAGTATGAAGTCGTGTATTTTGGGCTGATACACCAAGGAAGAACCCATGATACCAACTGTATGCAGTTGTTGTTGTAATGATAAACTATAAGCCTATAAGGTATCTAAAGCCCAATTGATACTAATTGTATGTAAAAAAGCCCAATTTTTATTTGTATTATCCATCTTTCTCTAGAAATTTGGTTTCTGATAACTTGTTTATATGTGTGCAAAACTAACCAAACTGCATATTTGTAGAGTTTAATTATATAAAAAGTAAATTACAGTTTTAGCTTATGTGATTTAACTGTTTTAACTATTTCAACCCAAGATGAAATATTTTATTAATGAAGCCCCTGTGTTTTAAATAACTAACAGTTTTAACCCCAACCATAACTATTCTAACGGAATTACAAGAGAGAGTTGGGGGACAAAACCGTTTAGTTAGTTATACTTGAGGGCCAAATCGTTAGTTGTATTGATAAAAGATTCTATAGTGAGTTGAAATTGTTAAAACACTTACAATCACATGAGCCAAAACTATAATTTATTCTTATATAAAATTTTCAATGTTATATTGTTATGTTAATAGATGCCATCTCTAATTGAAACTCAGGTTTAACATCCCAGCTACGGAAAACATATAGCATTTTGAAATGTACATTTTTGGTCAACCAAGTTCTTATTTCTTTTTCTCTCTGTAGAAAATTATTTTTATATTTAAAGTAAATTATGTAAATTGTTTCTGAACTTATAGTTATGACTTTGGTTTTAAGCGTCATAAAAAACTTCGTACTAATTTTAAAATTTGTAACACAATCACTCCGTGTAATTGATATGTGCTAAAATTGGTAGTCAGATTAATAATATCATGGTCACTTATTCACTAATTAATATTAATAATAATAATAATAACATTCATACCTGAATTTACGTATTATCTTTATAAACTTACTTTTATTTTAGAGTTTTGCTATTTGCACCACCATTTAGCATATTAATTATACACCAACACCAATTTAATTATTAATTGTCATGTCTCATTTATTAACATATAATAATTGATGTCATTAGTTGTTAACATAATACATATATTTATTTCTTGTATTAGTAAAACTAAAAATAATATGTATTTTTATATATAACATATTAATAACAATATATATATATATATATATATATATATATGACATTATATATAAATATCTTTGATAACATAAACAAAAATATATATGACATAATTCAAAACTAACCACTGTCTTCAATATGTATAAAATTTTAATCATGTTTACAAGGGTTGAGTTGTTTATATAATTTTAAACGATGTAAATACATATCTTGTCATCCAACTACTGACGCACGGTACTTTATGACGGATCCAGTATGCTGAAATGCAAGGCATATGAATTACAACTAATAGCTGTCGGAAGCAACTTGAATTCGGGACCACTATTCGAAATCTTAGTGAAACACTGGATTTGTTATCTCATGTCTGCTTTTCGTGAAAAAATACCAATTGAAGTGGAGGGTTTTTTCAAACAACAAGGGGCTGGGTCAACTATTCAATCAAATGATATTGAGCATGTTTCATATCTCTTCTCGAGAAACAAGTGGGCTATTTCTTTGCAAAATTGTGCTCAATTTCATATGTGGCAATTCCGCCAAGATCTCTTCGTTAGTTGTGAGAAGAATCCGGATTTTTTGAGGAACGTATCGAGAGAGAAAAAGTGGAAATTATTTCAATGATTTATACATGGATACACAATTACATTTAATATCTTCCATCGTAAGTTTCCAGGAAAAAAAAAGGACAAAAGGGGAGATAAAGACCCTATAAAAAAAAAGGGAGTCATCAACAAAACAAAATATACGACGAACAGCAGACCATCAACAAAATATAAAATTAGAGTAGCAACCATTAACAAAATCATCATTAGCAGATATAGGGTTTTACCACATTACCACAAAGTCATTAACAAAATCATCTTGAGGTCTCATGTTTTTAAATCATGACTCTTATGGGTTTTACCACATTAGTAGTTTTCCTTCTATATTGGTGAGATATAGGTGATGTGGTTAATAAACGAGCTTTCTTTCAAGAACGTGTCAGCTAATTGACTGTTAGTTAAAAAAAAAAGAGTTCTTTAGTGGTTGAGGGCATATAAGATTAGTAGCTCTATTACTTCAGGTAATTGGTTTTGGTTTTCCTTCGAATCAACAATAATCGGCTAAATATTGAAGGCTTGATTGATCTTGTTTTGTTTTCGGTGTTTGTTTTTTTTTTTTCCAACAACTTCAATTTCTAAAACTAAAAAGCTAACTTAAAAAATAATAAAAGGAGTTAATTATATAGATAGTCGCTATGATTTGGATGTTTTGCACAAAAATTATGAAGTCCAGGTTTATCCTTTTAGTATTGTAACAAATTTATGTATTAAGCCTAACCTTTTTTTTTTAATTTTTCTGTTAAGTACCAATGATCCTTAGCTCAAATGGTTGAGAAGAGGTACCATGTGCCTTTAATATTGGAAAGATCACGGGTTCAAGTCCTGACATGAACAAAATAGGGGTTTCATACTAGGCTAAGGAGTTTTCTCTCACCTATGGTGGGTTTCCTCCTATTGAGTGTGGATATGATCGGGTGGGATTATGACCCGTCACTTATCCAAATTGAAAAAAGAAATTTCTGTTAAGTTATGAAGAATTGGTCAAAGTACCTTTTGTTTTTTGGAATAGTCAAAGCCAAAAGCATATTGTATATTGATAGTCATTAATAGATTACATATTAAAAGATATATTGTTCTAAGAGTTAATATTAATTTAAATGATTAAAGAATAATATTAATAATTTTTTTTTGAATGGCTTGAGTGGCAATAGAGTGGGCAATGACATTTCCATCGTAGCCACCCCAGCCACAACAGATAAGCGGGAACCGGCACACTGTCGTAAACTCTCTCCCCTACTCAGGTTCGAACCCCTGACCTTTATGAGGTGCAGCTTCTCCCCTTCATTGCATGTGATTGAAAGTGTCACCCGAAGGATTCGAACTCAAGACCTCCACATTGGGAGGCCTGAGCTCTTACCAACTGAGCTCCACCAACAACCACAATAATAATATTAATAATTAACCTACCATTCAACACTTAAGGTTAATTCTTATTTATTTAGACATAAGGTTAATTCTTAACCATTAAGAAACTATAAAACATCAAAAGATATAATTTAATGACTATTAAGAGACTATTAAACAACTCTTAGCCTTAATACTCACACTTATTACAAAATTAAGAGCACAAACTTTAAAAGAAAAAATTAGTTTTAAACATTAATACAAAAGTATATCAAAAATAAAATAAAAATTAATAAGCATGCCACCTCTTTTTAAATTATTAAATTTAATTTTACTGAAAGTTTATGTTCTAATTATATATATTTGTTAGAATTTTTTTTACGAAATCCGATTTTTTTCCTTTTTCAACAAACCGTTAAGAGATCTTATGGATTACATCAATAATACTATTTATTTTATGAAACTCTGTACAACCATTACAATTTGTTTAATTTAGACATAAATTGTTGGTTTTATATTGTATTTTAATAGGTTTTGATAAAATTTATCTTAAAACGTATAATAGGAAAAAATACGTTTCTTCGTACATTCGGTATTTGAAAAACGTTACGTTGTTGAGAAAAAAATTATTAAATTAAATTTGAATCAAGTACTGTTTTAGACATGTTACACCATCTTGATTTTGAATGAAATATATGTTAAAACAGGCTAGAAATAAATACGTTGTAACAGTATACTCGAATTTTTAGAAAAAATTATGTTGTGAGAAAAAGTTTAAAAAATCTAATAGATATTTTAGTTTATTCGTGTTGAATTTAAATAAAATTTACATAAAATAGATACAAATAAATGTGTTATCAGAGTGCATTTTGAATTTCAGTATTCAACTGTGTTTTTTTAGCATATACTCATATTCAAAACTAGTTTATGGCTCATATACGTCCACCTGAAAGGAGATCAGGGTTATATGGATGAACCTTTTTTCTTGACTTTTAAAATTTTTTAGACGTCATATTTTACTCATTTGACACATTTAGGCATTTAGCTCTTTAAATTGAAAATTTTAACCTAATTATTATTTTTAATTTAATATTAAAATTAAACTAAAAGAATTAGGCCACGAGCTGATTTGAACTTTCTATGAGTTAAAATAGTTATATATATATATATATAATGGGGAAAGTGATTATGGAGCTGTTAAGCACCTAACTTAAGTGTGAAACCCATCAAAACGACGTAGTTTTGATTAAATCTCATTAATTATGGTAATTTTTTTGTTCATATTTTCACTCCATAAATTTTGCACCTACCATAATTAATGATATTTAATCAAAACTACGTCGGTTTGATAGGTTTTACACCTAAATTAGGTGCTTAACAACCCCATATTCACTTTCCCATATATAATTTGCATATTTTTCTTTTAAAATTTAGTTTTCTTCTAATGAAATTGTTTGATTCAATTTAGTTTGTAAAACTATTTATAAGAACTTAGATTTATAAATTAAACTCGCCTTACTATACAAAATAAAAATAATTTTATCTGTAAATCAAATTCACGAAAAAACAACTATGAAATAAAAGGGTAAAATTCATTTAATCATTTACTTCAAACAACAAATTGTGTATATAAGTTTTGAAAAATTAGTTACAATAATTAATTAATTATAAATACATATGTATTACAAACTATGATATTTGATTAATCCATATTAAACAGATTAAGTTAATCCTCTAAATAAAATATATCAATCCTAACTAACAAAAAATACAATGTATAAAAATTCCATGTTTTGTAACATTTTTTACTTTTATGAAGATTCTAAAACATTAAAAAAAAAGTTTGATTTTGGTTATAGTTATTAGTTATGACTCCAAATCAAACCTAACAAAAACAAACCGTGCACACCTCTAATTTCATCAACTTAAATATTATGTTTCTCGATCGTTGTATCGCGTGAGAACCTAATAGTTATAGTTATATGTAATATATGTATAATTATTTGTATTTTACAATATTTTCTCACCATTTTGTGGAAGGCTTTGCCCCACTAGTTTTGTGGATGTTAGTCGTCGCTGCACATGAGGTAGATAAGACAAGCTAAATTAAGTTTCATTGACATTTGACATTCCTTACATGCAATTATTAAAATTTTGAAGTCATTCGGTTTGAGTATTGAATTTCAGTGCATTTAGTTTTCGCCACCCAAACAAATAAGAGACAAGCCTTATAAATACATATGCAAGCATATATGCACTAATTTATCTGTAAATTTATCAAACTTATATCCTTAAACTAGAACAAACTAATCTATTTTATATTTGAGTTTGTATCATATTTTTTTTAACAGAAAATGTTATCTTTTCCTAAACTACTCCAAATTAATTAAACCATGTATGTGTTAAATCCATGACATCTTATTCTAAGAGACGAAGCCTCTACCAAGTGGGCTAGTCCCTCATTGGCGAGTTTGAATCATATATCATTATTAAATAAACTAGCTCAATATTGACACAAAATTATCCAAAATATATACGTTTAAAGAAATTTAAATATCTATTAATTTTACACTCGTTTATATTTGTTATAGAGTATTATGAGCTAAGTATGTGATTTAATTTTTAGATGGTGATGAGATAGTTCTCAAATTCTTATACTCTGTTTTAAGGTGAGTTTTTCTTCATAGGTTGCAATATATAAACTTTATATTAAGATTTTTGAGTCTCATTATATATATAGGGGATAATAAAAAAATTAAAAACTCATTTAAGTTGAGAAAACTCGTGAAAACCCGGTGTAACATTAATTTTTTATTTAATTTGGATATATAATATATGTTGTTTTTAAAAAACTTATGTGTTTGTGACATATATGTTACAGAATTACGTTTTTACATTTTGTCATAATAAAAACAAATACACAACACATGTGTAAAAAACACATATAACTTTTTTATTTTTTATTTTCTTATAACAACATATATTTACATTACCTAATCATACGAAAAAAAAATGAATGTTACATCAGGTTTTCTCGGGTTTTCCAACTCAATTGTGAGTTTTCCATTTATCATTCCCTTATATATAACCCAATCTTAAACAGTTAACTCTTAAAATCCATCAACCACCTATTTTAAATCTTGAAAATAAATGTGTGATACATATTAAAATTGAAAAAAAAAGATTTGAATAAAAACATCAATTTTAATATGATTTAATGTGAGACAAATTTATTTTCAAGAATAATACGAATAGTCAGGATATGATTTAGGAATTACATCTCTAAGATTGAATTAACATAGGATAGTAGTATTCAATCCCTAAACATACATTTTATGTCTTTTTAGTCTTGTTCTATGTTTTTTTTCTATTTAGATGACTTTTTTTATATATTTCTGTTTTATTAACACTATGTTTATCGTTTTATTTACATTCTAGAATATGGATGTTTTTTTACAATGAGATACAATTTTATGATTTATTAAAGTGACTTTCACGTTTACAATAAAGTATGCTTTAAAGTTTATAAAAATGTAACACTCGTTCTGACATAGATTTTTAATCTTTATTTTTATATTTAGGATCGTGGCTTTAACACAACACACGAGATGAGTGTTTAACTAGCTAGTTACAAGTAATGAAGTACAGATAAACTTGAAGACTTCAAAGTGGATCTCAACACAAAACCATATATGGTTGACCGTTGATTTAACAAAGTCTACCCATTAAGTGAAAAAACCTTTTGAATTTTTTTTCCATGGACCAAAACTAATATGCCATTTATAATTTTTTTTCCTTTATGTAAGAAGTTTAATTTGCTGTCGAATACTCAAATCTCACACTACACAGCACAAAGCATAATTTTTTACTAAAAAGAATTTTGTTAATTCCGACTTTATGTTTCTTCCTTTTGACTAATAAAAACGAACGACTAAACGAACACAAAAAAATTCTTATATAGTTTCAAATAATATTTTAATCTTATAATGTCATGTATGATTAATGTTTTAGCAACTATGATATTAATCGTGTGTTACGGCAGTGATACGGACATGTTAAAGTACGTTAACATAATCGTATGAGGTGTCTTGAATATGAATATATACCAAAACATAGATAAAAAAAACCATATCACAAGTGAATATTTGAAGATCAAGAAAAAACTTGTGTTGTAGTAAAAACAAACATCAACAAACAAAAAAGCATGTTTAAAGAAACAAGTAAAAGTATATGTTATTTTACCCTACTCGGTTTCAACTAAAACATTCGTTAGCATGTTAACCGACTCGGTTAAGAATGTAAAATATACCAAAACATAAATAAAAATAAGCATGTCGCAACGGCATATTTGGAATGTATGAAAACAATATATTTTAAAAGTTACAATAGAATACAAAATATGTGTAAAATTAATTATCACTATTAACATAATAATAAAAAAAGAATAAAGTAACTATAAAAAAGAATATGTGTGCACCTTTGAGATGCAACCAAAAGAAATCACATGGGAAGTAAAAGTTAGCATCCTATAATTGTAACAAGAAAACATATTTATAGAAATAAGTAAAAGTATATATTATTTTACCCTGCGCACTTTCAACTAAAACAATCGTCAACACGTTGACCGATCCAGTTAAGATTGCAATTTATATCAAAAGATGAATAAAGATAAGCACGTCACACCTACACATTTGGAGTATATAAAAGCAATATATTTTAAATGTTACAATAAAAAATATGAGTAAAATTATTTTTGAATATTAAAATAATAAAAAAAAGAATAAAATAATTATAAAAAAAGATATGTGTGCCTTTGACACACAACCAAAAGAGAAAATCAGCAATGTTTACTTAGATTTCAATTATCAATATAATCTTTAATTAATAAGCTTATTTACAAGTTTTGCTTAGCTTTCAACAATTTCATTACTTGCTTGAATTTAACAAAATTGAACCATAACCGGTGATTAACCGACCAACTGGTTATGGTCATAGATTCAACGTTAACCGAAATATCAATTTTGGTTACAGAATGACCATAACCGCATTGAACTGCATCGTATTCACCTCTAATGGGGAGATTCAAACTTGGGTGGGTGAGTGGGGTTGGGTGAAATGAGGAAGAGATGCCATTGAATTGAAACAAGCCTATTGTTGATGTTTAGGTTAATAACTTTGATGTGTTCAAATGAATAGATTTGTGTAGGGGAATGTTACTTTAAAAAGTTCATTTTAGTTATTCACCTCTAATGGAGAGATTCAAACTTGGGTGGGTGAGTGGGGTTGGGTGAAATGAGGAAGAGATGCCATTGAATTGAAACAAGCCTATTGTTGATGTTTAGGTTAATAACTTTGATGTGTTCAAATGAATAGATTTGTGTAGGGGAGTGTTCCTTTAAAAAGTTCATTTTAGTTAATAAGGACAAAAGATTTTTTTAAAACTTGGAAACCGACCCCAATAAAATTCAATTGAACTAATTTTTGCATCATTGAAACCGCATGTTGAACCTTTAACCTCAAAACTTAAACCATAAACAATAAACCTCTAACATTAAAATCACAACTTTAAAATAAACGTTAAACATAAGGATAAAAGCCTAAAAGCTAAAAAACAAGTCATAGAACCTAAAGTCTAAACTAGTTGTTAAAGCTAAAACCAAAAATCTATAATTGTATGGTTATATAAGACGGTCTCACTGTCGTCAAAATTTGTTCAATCGAAGTTTGTTTGAGTCGGTTTTGAAGGTTTTGAAAATCTTTTAGCCTTCTTAATCAAAATAAATTTTTTATTTTATCTTTACCCTATATATATATATATAGAGAGAGAGAGAGAGAGAGAACTCATAAATTAAACCAACCCTAAGTTGTAAAAACTATGAAAACAAAGAAAAAGTTCATGTAAAAAAGTTTTTTTACAGATTTGTAACATTATTTGGCATAATTTATTAAAAAAACAAAAACGCACCAAGGGATATTTAAAAAATATATATTTTGTAACACCATGTAACACATGCCCATATATTACGTATGTGTTACATGGTGTTATAAAATATTTTTTTTAATATTGACTCTGTGCTTTTTTTTTCTATAAGAATTGACAGTGATGTTACAAAACTGTAAAAAAATCAAAAAAAATTCGCATGTTACATGAATGTTTCTAGCTATAGCTCTCACAACTAAAGACGATTTTCAAAATATCTTTAATATATATATATACATATATATAGGGAATAGATAATTTGAAAACCACTTCTTAGTGCGAAAACCTTGAAAATATTTTATAAAACCACGTTTTTTTTTTTGAAAATTTTTTTACAGGTTTGTAACACTATTGAACACATTTTTATAAAAAAATAAAAAAAGCGCCGACCATATATTTTTAAAAAAAATATTTTATAAAACCATGTAAAACATACGTAACTCTTCGTAACTATTGAACAGTTACATGGAACGATCATACTCTGGTGCGATGTTGCAAACGATGAACCTTGTGTGTGAGTACACACAAGCACACATAATGATCAGACATCGCACTAGCACGCACAATTTGAATTCACAAGTAGTTTCCTAACTACTTCTAACATTTAACAATTTTCGGGATGAAAATTCCTTCAACAAGGGGATGATGTGACAATCCGGCATTTCGGATTAACACCGTTAACCAAAAGTTAACAGAAACAATAAGAAATCATACGAAATTAAACTACAAGGGTTAAAATTAAACAAAACAAGTTTTATAACACTCAAATCAAAAAGATTAAACATGTAATTAGTAGAAATAATCAATTTAAAATTCGAAATTTGCATAGGCAAGCAGTTATAAACGAATTAAAACAACCTTAATCATCAAATTAATGATTATTATCAGTTATAGACAGTTATGGTGTCATTAACATTCGAATTTAATGTAATTAACAACTAAAATGTCGAAACCGAAGTCGTGGGCTATAAAACCCATGCAATTCGATCAAAATTTGGACACTTGAACATACATACACACTAGTCGGCCCCTTTAGTACTTGTTACACACAACAATTCGATTCCAGAGGCTCAGGATTGAAGAATTTGATCGGGAGAGGCCGAAATCAAGGCATAAAGTCGATCTTCATCAATATAATATCAAAACAGGTAAAAATTTATACCTACAACACCTAAAAGTGCCGACTAAGAGTAACCCTATATCAATTGGGGCTTGTAACATCGAATTGAACAAGTTCAAACAATTAGGGTTCATATTAGAACCGAATTGGGGGTTTTGATCGAAATGGGTTTAAAAACCAAATTAAATGGCACCTGTAGTTTCAGAAGGTCCCGATTAAGGATAACCCTATGCTAATTTTGTGAAACATAAACGAATTATATGAATTCACATTCTAGGGTTTTTGAACAAGAACGATTTGGGGATTTCGATTCTAACGAGTTTAAAAATCAAATTAATACTTACAGATAGATTCGAAATCATTCATTCAATGAAAACCATATGGCAATTGTATTAAACAACAACGAATTTTACGATTTCCTATTCTAGGGTTCTTAATTAAAATTGTTTTGGGGGTTTTGATTCAAACGCGTTTTATAATCGAATTAAATACCACAGATAGGTTCGAAATCAATAGTCTAATGAAAACCGTATGTTGTTTCTGATTAACATACGCGAATTGAAACAATTTTGAATGGTGATTAACATAATCACGTTCGAAACTATGTTAATCACGAATTGGAACTTTTTGTTTATTGAAAATCAAATTAAATCCATCTCTGAACTCGTTTGGACCTATGGAAACAAAGCCCTAAGGTTTTAGGGTTGATTGAGTTCGAATAAAGGGTCAATTGAACCTAAATGGATTCGGTTAAAGATAAACAAAGGGGATCTGCCTTGTTTATGTTTAAAGCAATTGAAATTCAATCTTAAAACAAAAGCATAACCATATCAGTTGGTTGGGTGCGTGGGTTTGGGGTTAGGGGTCACGAGTTCGATCCTATGGCCCATCGGTTTTGAATCAAAAACATATTTTTAGTGTTTTAACCATCACTCACTCATTCTAACTCCGATTTAGCCCGTTCAAATTGCGTTGGAACCAAAATGGAATTACGAACATGATGAAATGATAAAATTCACATTTTAAACCGGAAACACAAACGTGTATAATTACACGTATTTAAACATAATCGTATACGTTCACACGATTTGAACAAACGAATTAACAGGCATGTACACTTTTTATGTGCGTTTCAAACAAACTAACATATGTGTGTTGACACATATGTGAATACAAACACGATTGGACATTACGAATAACACAACGTTATTGTAATGACACAGATTATTCGTAGAAGATTATCTGCGCGATTTTCAAGCACTTGATCATTCGATTCGCATTCTCAGGTGCGTACACGGCCTCTTTTCCTATTTTACTGTTTTGGGGGGGAAAACATGTGCAAACAAAGCTTTTAAATACATAGCACTTGCATGAGTTAGCTATTTACAATAAATGCGAACATAGCATTACAAGTCCTTACATATCGAACCGTTTAGTTTGCCGTAGTGCAAAGTGTGGTAGTTGGAAATAGATCTATTAGGTTTGACAAACCTCACTTGGTAGATTGTAGGTCTACGCAAGTGTTTGACTAGCCAATTCACATTACTATTGTTTGTGCTAGACAATAGTGGAAAGGCAAATTACATTCTAACAGTCAGCTTCGGTGTCGACCGCTTATGTAAATAGTACAAATGACTAGCTATCATGACTATGCTTGTGTGATTATGTTATCTGCAAACATTTTGTTTCAAACAGTTGTTTCAAACATTTATGATTAAACAAACCTGTGTATGCACCAACCTTTGTGTTGACTTGATTTACATGTTTTCTCAGGACGCTAAGGTACACGAACAAGCAAGCATGGACTAGGAGAGATCAAGTCTCATGCATATGTTACATTACATTTGTTTTTGGATTTGAATATTTAATTTGGATTTGAATATTTAAGATTTTGAATTGTAATTTACAGTTTTCAAACCGTTACGTTTGTTATTGTTTTATAAACGCTTCCGCAACGTTAGAACTTTGATATTACATTTTGAGACCAAAGTTATGTTTGAAAAGCATATAGAGTTCTTCGTTATGTCTAATGATCTGCATTCCTGGTTTGTCACGTCCCAAACGGTATGATTCCGTTAGTTGAAATTTGGGGGTGTGGCAGATTGGTATCAGAGCCATAGGTTATAGTGAACTAGGTTTGCATTAGTAGACTTAGACTATAACTGTTAGACATTAGACACTTGTTTACACAACTGCTTTTGCCTGGTATTTACATATGGTCTTATGTAACAGATATGGCAGCACCATCACCACCGCACGTGATCGTACTTGATGACAAGGAGCCGATAGCTCCAGCATTTCAGGATCATGTGGAGGATCCGGAGGAGGATCCCGTGGAGGACTCAGACGAGGATCTGGAGGAGGCTCCTGAAGAGACGATCCACAGGAGGACCCACAGGAGGATCCTGTTGAGGAGTCTTCCGACCGTATGCCACCTAGATTTCGTGCCTCTAAGAGGCCACGGTTCGAGTCTGATGATATCGCCCGACTGACCTGGGAGTCAAAGTGGGCTAATGATAGGATCGAGCACCTCGCGCAAGAGCTCAGAGATGCGAACGCTCGATATGCGGAGCTTCGTAGTGTAGTCCAGGGGATGGAGTCTCACATGGTGCATCTGACTACACGAGTGCAGGAGGAGGAGCACCGAGCTGACATCGCTGAGGGGAGGTTGATTGCGTTGGAGGAGCAGTTTGTATCTGACGCAGAGGAGGAAGAGGAAGAGGAGGAGATACCAGTACAAGATGTTGATTCTGATGATGATTCTACTATTGAGGATGGCTGATTTTTTTTATTTTAAACCTAGAAGGGGCGGGTTGTGTCCCTGTATTAGATGTTTGAAAATATATGTTTTGATTTTGAAAGTATTGTAACCAATTCAGATTATTATCTATTGAAAAACTATTACTTATTGCTAACAGTTGTCTTCAATCATACAGTTACATGTTTGTTGTTTGTTGTATTGTTTACACATTTCACATTGGATTTTGGTAACACTCTAACATTTATTCTAATTAGGAAGATAATGGCAGGTGAAAACGTCAATATGACAGTTGCAGAACTCAATGAGCTGATCAACAACAGGATCACGGAGGCAATCGCGAACTACACCCAGACACACACGACAGGACCACATGGTCCAGCAGGGGGATTAGTAAACCCACCAGTATGCACATTCAAAACGTTTCTGGATTGCAAGCCTCACAATTTCAAAGGGTCGGAAGGGGCTATTAGACTCCTACGATGGATTGAAAAGGCGGAATCAGTGTTCGAAATGTGCAACTGTCCTGAAGAAAACAAAGTCAAATATGCTACAGGTACGTTGGACGGTCCAGCGTTGACCTGGTGGAAATCTAATGTTCAGACTTTGGGATTGGGAGAAGCAAATGCCTTAACCTGGAATGGGTTCAAGACATTACTGCAGGAAGAATATTGTCCTCGCAGTGAAATGCAAAAGCTGGAGGAGGAATATTGGCATCTGAAAATGGAGGGGTCTAACATCGAGGAGTACACTACTCGGTCACACGAATTAGCCAGACTTCTACCTCACATGGCTACTCCACCAAGCAAGTGGATCGAGAGGTACATTGGGGGATTGGTACCCCAGATCCAGGGACTAGTCACTTCTGCAAATCCCACCACTATTCAACAAGCTGTTCGGTTGGCGCATCAACTGACCGATCAGGCAGTATTACAGGGAACTCTGCCTAATCGAACATCAGCTACTAAGGTGGGAGATCATAAGCGGAAGTGGGAAGGTAGCAACTCCAAGAATTTCAGCCAACAGTCATTTCAGCAGAACCGCAGGCAGGATTCGAACAACACTTATCACAATTCAAACAGTGGTCAGTAGTCATCTGGGGGTATATTGGTAAATACCCAAAGTGCAACAAGTGTGGATTCCATCATGTCGGGAATCAGTGTGATAAGTACCGGTGCCAAAGGTGCGGTAAAGCGGGTCATGCAGCTAAGGACTGCCGTGGGGAACTGCAAAACAACCCCAACAATCAGAACAACAATCAGAACAACACTCAAAAGGGGTGTTATGAGTGTGGCAAGCCGGGGCATTTCAAGAAGGATTGTCCACAACTCAAGAAGGGCGGGACTAATGATGCAAATGGCAACGGTAATGGCACCAATAACAACAACAATAACAACAACAATGGTGCTAGGGGCAGGGCGTTTGTGATTGGAGGACGTCAAGCACGGGAGGATCCCAACATTGTTACGGGTATGTTCCTCTTGAATTATCACTATGCCTCTATGCTATTTGATACTGGTGCAGATCGGAGTTTTGTATCTAGTTCATTTTCTAAGTTGCTAAATGTTAGTCCTACTGCCTTAGAAAACCCATACACTGTAGAACTAGATGATGGCAAGTTAATTGTAATAGAACAAATCCTTAAGGGATGTATGCTTGATTTGATGGGTCAAACATTGGAAATTGATCTTATGCCTATCACTTTAGGCAGTTTTGATGTAGTCATTGGCATGGACTGGTTGTCCAAACACCAGGCTGAAATAGTATGCCATGAAAAGATCGTTCGTATACCTCTTTCACACGGAGAGACACTGTATGTACAAGGTGAGAAGAGCAGTTTGCCACTACGTCTCATATCTTGTATGAATGCACATAAATGTCTGCGTAAAGGCCATACAGCAGTTATAGCACTTATAACTAAGAAGCCGGTAGCTGAGAAGAAGATCGAAGACATCCCAGTAGTTTGTGAATTTCCTGAAGTATTTCCAGAAGACTTACCGGGATTACCGCCTATCAGACAAGTGGAATTTCGAATCGACCTTACACCAGACGCAGCACCGATAGCTAGGGCGCCTTATCGACTTGCACTATCTGAGATGCAAGAGTTATCTACACAACTGCAAGAGTTGTTGGATAAGGGTTTTATACGACCTAGTTTTTCACCTTGGGGAGCTCCAGTCTTATTTGTTAAGAAAAAGGACGGGACTTTCCGTATGTGTATCGATTACCGGGAACTTAACAAGGTTACCATCAAAAACCGGTATCCGTTAGTTGCAAGGTTTGAGTTACTACTCGAAGATTGATCTCAGATCGGGTTACCATCAACTCAGAGTCCAAGAAGAAGATATTCCGAAGACAGCATTCAGAACGCGCTATGGCCATTATGAGTTTTTGGTCATGCCGTTTGGGTTGACGAACGCTCCAGCAGTATTCATGGATCTCATGAATCGGGTTTGCAAACCTTATCTGGATAAGTTTTTCATTGTTTTCATTGATGACATTCTCATATATTCTCAGTCTGAGGAGGAGCATGCTGAACATCTTCGATTGCTGTTGGAATTACTGAAACAAGAACAATTGTACGCTAAGTTTTCGAAATGTGACTTCTGGATACGAGAAGTTCAATTCTTGGGTCATATAGTCAATGAAAAAGGCATACATGTTGATCCAGCTAAAATTGAAGCGATTAAGAATTGGGAAGCGCCAAAGACCCCTACCGAGGTACGACAATTCCTTGGTTTGGCGGGTTACTACCGACTATTCATTGAGGGTTTCTCAAAGATCGCTCAACCACTTACATCTCTTACGCACAAGGGGACGAAGTATAACTGGACGGATCAACAGGAAGCTGCATTCCAGCTATTGAAACAAAAACTCTGCAGTGCACCGATTCTGTCCATACCGGAAGGGACGGAAGACTTTGTGGTGTATTGTGATGCATCTGTGCGGGGTTTGGGATGTGTGTTGATGCAACGTGATAAAGTGATTGCTTACGCTTCAAGACAACTTCGACCACACGAAAAGAATTACACAACTCATGACTTGGAATTAGAAGCAGTGGTATTTGCTTTGAAAATCTAGAGACACTATTTATATGGAACCAAGTGTACCATTTACACTGATCATAAGAGTTTGCAACATATCTTTGATCAGAAGGAACTCAATATGAGACAGCGACGATGGGTCGAGTTGTTGAACGACTATGAATGCGCAATCAAGTATCATCCGGGAAAAGCTAATGTGGTAGCTGATGCTCTAAGCAGAAAAGACACAACATCAACAAGGCGGGTTCGCGCACTTATGATGACGATACATACTGACTTACCTGACAAGGTACGCAGTGCTCAGCTTGAAGCTTTAGAAAAGGATAACTTGGAACAGGAATCCTTACGAGGAATGGAAAAACAATTGGATGTCATGCGTGATGGAACTCGTTGTTTCATTAACCGACTTTGGATACCCTTACACGGTGGTTTAAGGGAACTCGTGATGGATGAAGCGCACAAATCCAGATATTCAGTCCATCCGGGATCAGACAAGATGTATCATGACTTGAAGGCACTGTATTGGTGGCCTCATATGAAAGCCGACATTGCTAAGTACGTTAGCAAATGTTTGACCTGTTCGAAAGTCAAAGTTGAATATCAGAAACCATCTGGTTTGTTGCAACAGCTAGAAATACCGATGTGGAAATGGGAACAGATTTCGATGGATTTCATTACTAAGTTACCCCGTACGCCAAGTGGTTGTGATACGATATGGGTAATTGTCGATCGTTTAACGAAATCTGCACATTTCTTAGCAATCAAGGAAACCGACAAAATGGAGAAATTAACTCGTATTTACATCAAGGAAGTGGTAGCACGACATGGCGTACCAATTTCCATTATATCAGATCGGGATGCCAGATTCACTTCAAACTTTTGGAAATCTCTCCATAAATCCTTGGGAACTTGTTTAGACATGAGTACTGCTTATCATCCGCAAACCGACGGTCAGAGTGAACGTACGATTCAGACGCTCGAGGACATGTTACGAGCTTGTATCATTGATTTTGGTGATAGCTGGGAAAACCATTTACCGTTAGTGGAATTCTCTTACAACAACAGTTATCATACAAGTATTAAGGCAGCACCGTTTGAAGCATTGTATGGTCGTAAATGTCGTTCACCAGTTTACTGGCCTGAAAGGTGACAGTCAGATTACAGGTCCTGAACTAGTGCACGAAACGACAGAGAAGATAGTTCAAATCCGGAACCGTATGGCAGCGGCCCGGGATCGACAAAAGAGTTACACTGACAAACGTCGTAAGCCATTGGAATTTCAAGTAGGAGACCGAGTTCTTCTAAAGGTATCACCTTGGAAAGGTGTGATACGATTCGGTAAGCGCGGAAAGCTTAGCCCACATTACGTAGGACCTTTTGAGATCCTGAAAAGGATTGGTCCGGTTGCGTATCAACTCCAACTACCGGATGAACTCAGTGGAGTTCATGATGTGTTTCACGTTTCGAATTTAAAGAAATGTCTTTCTGATGAGACATTGGTTGTACCACTTGAGGAAATACAAGTGGACGAACAGTTACGGTTCATTGAAGAACCAGCTGAGATCATGGACCGAGAGGTCAAACAGCTCAAACAAAGCAAAATTCCGATAGTCAAAGTTCGGTGGAATTCAAGGCGTGGACCTGAATTCACATGGGAAAAGGAAGATCAAATGATGAAGAAGTATCCTCATCTGTTCAAAACAACAACTACAAATACTGAGAATGCACGTTAAATTTCGGGACGAAATTTCCTTCAACAAGGGGATGATGTGATACTTCACACATCAACACTTCAGATTTCAAACTGTAAGCACAAACACCTTATGCAATTGGTTTTGTTACAAACATTTGTGCAACATTACATTTTATGTGCTACATTTCATATGTTACATGTTATGGTAGTACATACATGATTAGTTTCAAACAATTACTATGTGCAATGTTACATAGTACAAACAGTTACGAACATTCACTAGGTGCAAGGTTACATAGCACAGTACAGTATGATCAAACACAAACATACACAGTTAGGTGTACTAACTAGTGTGCACGCAAACAGTTACATGGAACGATCATACTCTGGTGTGATGTTGTAAACGATGAACCTTGTGTGTGAGTACACACAAGCACACATAATGATCAGACATCGCACTAGCACGTACAATTTGAATTCACAAGTAGTTTCCTAACTACTTCTAACATTTAACAATTTTCGGGACGAAAATTCCTTCAACAAGGGGATGATGTGACAATCCGGCATTTCGGATTAAGACCGTTAACCAAAAGTTAACAGAAACAATAAGAAATCATACGAAATTAAACTACAAGGGTTAAAATTAAACAAAACAAGTTTTATAACACTCAAATCAAAAAGATTAAACATGTAATTAGTAGAAATAATCAATTTTGACTTTTAAAAGTCAAAATTCGTATGAAAATCAATTTAAAATTCGAAATTTGCATACGCAAGCAGTTATAAACGAATTAAAACAACCTTAATCATCAAATTAATGATTATTATCAGTTATAGACAGTTATGGTGTCATTAACATTCGAATTTAATGTAATTAACAACTAAAATGTCGAAACCGAAGTCGTGGGCTATAAAACCCATGCAATTCGATCAAAATTTGGACACTTGAACATACATACACACTAGTCGGCCCCTTTAGTACTTGTTACACACAACAATTCGATTCCAGAGGCTCAGGATTGAAGAATTTGATCGGGAGAGGCCGAACTCAAGGCATAAAGTCGATCTTCATCAATATAATATCAAAACAGGTAAAAATTTATACCTACAACACCTAAAAGTGCCGACTAAGAGTAACCCTATATCAATTGGGGCTTGTAACATCGAATTGAACAAGTTCAAACAATTAGTGTTCATATTAGAACCGAATTGGGGGTTTTGATCGAAATGGGTTTAAAAACCAAATTAAATGGCACCTGTAGTTTCAGAAGGTCCCGATTAAGGATAACCCTATGCTAATTTTGTGAAACAAAAACAAATTATATGAATTCACATTCTAGGGTTTTTGAACAAGAACGATTTGGGGATTTCGATTCTAACGAGTTTAAAAATCAAATTAATACTTACAGATAGATTCGAAATCATTCATTCAATGAACACCATATGGCAATTGTATTAAACAACAACGAATTTTACGATTTCCTATTCTAGGGTTCTTAATTAAAATCGTTTTGGGGTTTTTGATTCAAACACGTTTTATAGTCGAATTAAATACCACAGATAGGTTCGAAATCAATAGTCTAATGAAAACCGTATGTTGTTTATGATTAACATACGCGCATTGAAACAATTTTGAATGGTGATTAACATAATCACGTTCGAAACTATGTTAATCACGAATTCGAACTTTTTGTTTATTGAAAATCAAATTAAATCCATCTCTGAACTCGTTTGGACCTATGGAAACAAAGCCCTAAGGTTTTAGGGTTGATTGAGTTCGAATCAAGGGTCAATTGAACCTAAATGGATTCGGTTAAAGATAAACATAGGAGATCTGCCTTGTTTATGTTTAAAGCAATTGAAATTCAATCTTAAAACAAAAGCATAACCAGATCAGTTGGTTGGGTGCGTGGGTTTGGGGTTAGGAGTCACGGGTTCGATCCTATGGCCCATCGGTTTTGAATCAAAAACATATTTTTAGTGTTTTAACCATAACTCACTCATTCTAACTCCGATTTAACCCGTTCAAATTGCGTTGGTACCAAAATGGAATTATGAACATGATGAAATGATAAAATTCACATTTTAAACCGGAAACACAAACGTGTATAATTACATGTTGTAACGATTGGTTTTAACGGTCACGTATGTGTCAATAAATAAATGTTATGATATTTTAAATTATGTTGTGATAATAATATAATAACATTTGGGTATTATAGTTAACTAGTAACTAACTTGATTAGGTTGGTTAAATAAGTTAACTAGTTTAAAGTTTGAAGGGTTAAACTTGCCAAAATGGCAAAATGGGTTAATAAGGGAGATAAGACCCTTGATTTGGTCAAAATTCAGAAAATTCATGTGTGTGTGTGTGTGTTCTACGACCCAGAGAAGAGAAGAAGAGGAGTTCTCAAAACCTAGCATCTAAATCCATTGATTTCATGGTGTAAATTCGAGATTGAAGCTTCTAAACCCATCTACTAGTGATTCTAACATCTTGTAAGTAACTTTTAATCTCTTAATTGATGTTGATTAGAAGTTCTTGAGATGAACAAAGTTAGGGTTTGTTTCTAATCTTGAAATTGGTTGTTTAAATGGGTTAGAAACCATGAATAGATGCTTATTAAGTGTTTGAGACAATCAAACTACTAGTTATTGTGTGTGATTGCATAAAGTTATGAACTTTGATGTTAATGAACCATGAATGGGGTTGATTAGTAAGTAAATATGCTGAATAAACATGTCTATAAGTTATGCACATAAGATGCTTGGTGAAATGCTTGAACCAAAAGAGAATTAGATGCTGAATAAAAAAAAATATATGTTGGTGTACTGTTATTCAAAAATTCGTATAAAATCATAGAAAAATCATTAGAAAATGAGCCTTATATGGTTAAAAAGATATTTGAAAGGGCTACAATCCATCTTTAGACATTAAAAGCTGAAAACAAACTTAAGATGGATTAAAATAGCAATTACAGCAGCAACATGGAAAATTCAGCAAGCTGAATTGGAAAAAAATGAAGGTGCAGGTCTGATTTTGTAAATTGTGTATAAAATCAACCGTGTATCCTTTTGAGGCGTATTTTATATGACTGGAAAGGTATAAGAGTCTACTACAAACCATATTTGAACATGAAGAGCTAAATCATATTGTAAATGTGTCAAAAATGTTGATTTCAGCAGCAACACAGAAAGTTGCTGCACAAAAAAAAAAATGAGATTTGAAAGTCAATGTTTTCAACATAAACATGTGATTATAAGTAGTAACTTGACTTCTAAACACTATATAGTGATAATTGAGATTCAAATTAGTTTGAATCAATATATATATATATGTGTGTGTTGTGTGTATCAAAACTAGTTGTATATATATGTGAATTGCAACTAGGTGTTGGTGGTGGAAGTCAAGGAATAATCCATAGAAGTGGAAAAGAGATTGTAGGAGGTGACCAACCATTTGAACAAGGTAAGTTACCCAACTTACTATGTTTTGTTGACGTGTAAATGTTGTAAATAAGTTTGTGTCAGTTTTTGAATGTGACGGGTTATAAAGGGTTATTTATTGAGTTTTCAAACATACCCTTGTAAAATTTTTTTTGGAACCAAATTCCGCAACGTGTTTATGTCTAAACAAGTGTTTTATGATCCGTGTGGGATCTGGGTGTCACACATGTATTTAAACATAATCGTATACGTTCACACGATTTGAACAAACGAATT
Organism: Mikania micrantha; assembly: GCA_009363875.1. NCBI lineage: Eukaryota > Viridiplantae > Streptophyta > Magnoliopsida > Asterales > Asteraceae > Mikania > Mikania micrantha. The sequence goes on along the minus strand of CM018693.1, from coordinate 11,818,046 downwards.
AACAGGCATGTACACTTTTTATGTGCGTTTCAAACAAACTAACATATGTGTGTTGACACATATGTGAATACAAACACGATTGGACATTACGAATAACACAACGTTATTGTAATGACACAGATTAAGTGGGTTTCTAATATATATATATATATATATATATATATATATATATAGGAGACGGATCCAATACAAAGGATATTTAACGTGAGAAGGATAGGAAGGATTGTGGACCTTTGATCAAATAAATCAATGGTTAATATCTAGTGCTCCCCACTTTTTGTTTAAAACTTCCGAAAATTAAAGATAAAAGGGCAAAAAAGGAATTGCCTGCATTTGTTGACTTTTTTTGTGGGTAAATCAAGTTCCACCATCTTCTTGTAAATCAAATAACTTTTAAACGTTTAATTATTTTTTTAAAAAAATTTTACCATAAAATCGAGAATTTTATTATCTTTAATTTGAGTATAATATTGTTATAGTTTTTTTAAAAAAAATTTACGTGGTCCGTGATTTTTATGCTTTGGTACGTAATTGTTGGTCCGTAATTATCCATTTTGTCCTGATTATATGTATTAAATGACGGTCCGTGATTTTGATATAACGCACTGGTCCGTGATTATGTTTGTTAAACGATGGTCCGTGAATATATATAACGTGGTCCGTGATTTTACACGGACCATTATACCCTTTACCCAGATTACACGTGGCGCGTTCTGGAGGCTTCCTACGCTTCTCACGTTAATTTGCTTTGTATAATAACCGGCCCCTATATATATATATATATATATATATATATATATATATATATAGGGGAAGGATATTTTGGAAACCTACTTGAGATAAAGAAACTTTGAAAACCTTATGTGGACCATAGCTCTTGATTTTTAATGGTGGAGATTAAAGATAATAAAGTTGATTGGATTTTTTGGATTAAAAAAATTGAATATGGTACAAAATAGTACAATAAGTGTAGAATTGAAAATGTGTGTTGTGTACTTGTTTGGCTTTGACATTAAAAAATAAAGAAGCAATAGTACAACTTTCCCCTATTTTCCCCTTTCTCTTTTATTCTCATCAGAATTTTGACAAATAAATATAACTTTTCATCTTTTCTTTATATTATACAAATTGAGTCGTGTTACATCTAATTTACGTTATTTGATTTCAGATAAAACAAAATATTTTCATCTTTAAATATTTCATTCCTTTTATTTTTCAACCTTTAATTTTCCCACCTTTTTTCCCCATTTGTTTTCCCACCTTTTAAAATTCCCCCCTTTCATTTCTTATCAGAAGTTTGCCACATAAATATAATTTTTCATCTTTTCTTTATAGTATACAAATTGCGTCGTGTTACATCTAATTTACATTTTTTGATTTCAGCTAAAAAACAAAAGATTTTCATCTTTAAATATTTCATTCCTTTTATTTTTCCACCTTTTATTTTCTCACCTTTAATTTTCCCACCTTTTTCTCCCATTTGTTTTCCCACCTTTTTAAATTTTTCCGCCTTTCATTTCTTACCAGAAATTTCACATGAAGATAACTTTCCATCTTTTCTTTATAGTATACAAATTGCGTCGTGTTACATCTGATTTACGTTTTTTGATTTCAGCTAAAAAACAAAAGATTTTCATCTTTAAATATTTCATTCCTTTGATTTTTCACCTTTTATTTTCCCACCTTTAATTTTCCCACCTTTGCCCCCCATTTGTTTTCCCATCTTTTTAAATTTTCCCCTTTCATTTTTACCAGAAATTTGCCACATGAATATAACTTTTCATCTTTTCTTTATAGTATACAAATGGCGTCGTGTTACATCTAATTTACGTGTTTTGATTTTAGCTAAAAAACAAAAGATTTTCATCTTTAAATATTTGATACCTTTTATTTTTCCACCTTTTGATTTCCCACCATAAATTTTGTCACATGAAACTTTTTGTCTTTTTTCCTTATAGTATATAACTGTATTTTTGTTACATCAAAATTATGTTTTTTAATTTCAACTCAAAAACAAAAGATTTTAATTTTTAAATATTTCATACCTTTTATTTTTCCCACCTTTTATTTTCCCACATGCTTTTCCCACAATTTGTTTTCTCCAACTTTTTAAATATTCCCCTTTTTTTAAATGGATGCTGGCTTTATATAACTGTCGTATATGTTACATCAATGTGTTATATACATGTAACAGGAACCCTGGCTTTATATAACTGCTGCATATGTTACATCAATGTGTTACGTATATGTAACATTGTGTTACTCCGGTTGAAATCCTAGACGCCAACGCTGTCGAAGCGCCACCAACGACAGCACCAGGAGCCTTGCCTTCACCACCGGCGGTTGGTGAAACGGTGGGAACTCTGGCATCCAGAGAGCTGAATCCGGATTTTTGAGAATCCACCAGATCTTCAGGCAAAAACACCATCGAGGAAGCGACAACGACCTAATTAATTTATCAATAAGTAGGTTGTTATACTCTATTAAAATGGTCTGCGATTTGTTTTAGAAAAGGAAGGTGGAACCACAAACGTCGATGTAGAGAAGGACGACGATGGAAACTTTGTCGGCGATAGAAATCCTAATCAAGGACGAAACAATGATATTTACAACACGTAAGTTGTTATGTTCTATTAACAATTTTTTTAATCGATACCTTTTGATTAAATTTGGGGTTTTTTGGCAAAAACGTTGATCTTTCATTTAGGGATGTGACATCCAATGAGACTACTACCAGTGATATTGTCGGTAATTCGCGACTGCAATGGAGAAACATATACTTTTAGCACAATCATTTTCCGAATTGATCATTTAATACATTTTTGTATTATGTTACATCAAAGTTACATAATTTATAATTATTTTAGTTATGAATTTTTTATTTGTATTATGTTACATCTAAGTTACATGATTCATTATATGGTGATTTTTGTTGGTATTGTATGAAAAAATTGTAACGAGTATTCTCAAAAACAATTAATTCTAAGGTCATAAGATTTTAATTTATATTTATATTTTAAATTAGTGATAAGCATATATGTTACATTTAATGGTTATAAGCATTTATGTAACACATGTAAGCATGTGAAATTTAATACAATAAGTAGGTATGCATCAAAGTGTTAGATATATGTAACAAATATATAATTTAGAATGTCTCTTTGAAATATCTATCTTTTAATATATTTTGTATAATGTTACATCAAAGTTATATCATTGAAAATTATTTCAGCTACGTACTTTTTATTTATATTATGTTACATCGAAATTACATGATGAAACGGTGGGAACTCCGGCGGGAGATGTCGTGATGAGATGAATCGAGACTGATGGTTGTGTGGAGAGGGGGATTCCGACTAATTATGTAACGTGGTTCAATTTTATTAATTTTATATACATAGCCAATTGTTACATTGACGTTACATAAAAATTACATATATGTAATTTTAACATCTATGTAACACATATATATTCCAACAAAAAAATCTGGTTATACTAACTTTACATATGTAATTTGAATGTAAACATAAGCTTAAAAATATTTGAGCAAAAAAAGAAAACAAAAAAAAGAATACAAATTATGAAATATTGACCAAAATATAAAATTTGTAACATAATACTCTAGTTATACTAACTTTACATATGTAACAATAACGTAACATAATTAAATGTTATAGAATGTAACATTAAAAATTTTAAAACAGTATAACAAGTCCGTCAAGATGTAAAATAAACGTAACTTGAGTGTTAGTTTTATAAAATTGGATTATAAGTATCTGATAGTATAAAATATTACTAACCATAAAAAAATTTCGTTTATACATAACAATGTTATGAAATAATATATAATATTTTTATTTAAATATAACGAAATGCGAAATTCGGGTATTTATTATGAAATTATGCGTTTATAAAAAGGAATATTAATTGAGGAGGGAAAAATGGTGTGAAAAATAAAAGAAGGAAAAAATGGGGGGGGGGGGATATTAAAAAAATAATTTTTTTTCAATGTAAATTTGAACACCGTAACTCAATACAAAAAAATGGTGAGAAAACTAAAAGGTGAAAAAAATAAAAAGGTTGGAAATATTTATAAACTAAACTTTTTGTTATTTAGCTTTAAACACCGTAACATTGATGTAACACGACAACAATTATGATGTAACACGACAAATGGTGGGAAAAAATGTGGGAAAAAAAAGGTGGGAAAAATAAAGTGTATGGAATATTTAAAAAGTAAAATCTTTTGTTTTTGAGCTGAAATCAAAAAAACGTAATTTTGATGTAACACGACAGCAGTTATATAGTATAAGGAAAAGACGAAAAGTTTCATGTGGCAAAATTTCTGGTGGGAAATCGAAGGGGGGAAATATTTAAAAAGTTGGCGAAAACAAATGGGGGGAAAATGTGGGAAAAATAAAAGGTATAAATATTTAAAAATTAAAATCTTTTGTTTTTGAGTTGAAATCAAAAAACGCAAGTTTGATGTAACACGACATCAGTTGTATACTATAAGGAAAAGACGAAAATTTCATGTGGCAAAATTTCTGGTGGGAAATTAAAGGGGAGAAATATTGAAAAAGTTGGAGAAACAAATGGGGAAAAAAAGGTGGGAAAAATAAAAGGTGGAAAAATAAAAAGGTGGGAAAAATTAAAAATCGTAATTTTGATGTAACAAGTTATCGGTTGTATATAATAAGGAAAATACAAAAAGATTAATACAACAAAATTTATGGTGGGAAATCAAAGGAGGAATATTTAAAAAGTTGGGGAAAACAAAATGGTAGGAAAAAAATGTGGGAAATTAAAGGTGGGAAAGTAAAAGGTGAAAATAAAAGGTATTAAATATTTAAAAAATGAAAATTTTTAGTTTTTTAGCTGAAATAAAATAACGTAAATTAGATGTAACACCGACGCAAGTTGTATTATGTAAAGAAAAAAAGAAAATATTTATGTGGGGAAAAATCTGGTGAGAAATGGAAGGGGGGAATTTAAAAACAAATTTATTTTGTTTATTATTTTAATTTGATGAGAAAGAAGGTTGTAAATTAATAAAATAGTGAGTGATAGTACAAATGGAGTAAAAGACTATAGTGCCCTTGTGTTTAATAATTTTAGTAAAATGAAATAATGATGTGGCAAATTGTGGACCAAGTATTGAGTTTTTGAATTTTGTACATCTCAAGTGGGTTTCTATAATATATATGCCCTATATATATATATATATTAATGTTATACTTAAATTAGAGATGATAAATTTTTCTATTTTATGATATAACTTAAAAAAATATATATTCAAAAAATATTTTATTCTTAAGAGCCAAGGGGTGCATGTGAAGAGGGAGGAGAATACAAAGCTACCATAGTAGTCATATAGAATTAAAATAAATAGAAAATTAACTAACAAATAAAGGATCTAAACTAAATGCAAGAGTTAACTATATATTTATTTTTTAACAGTCAATTAGCTGGCATATTTTTGAAGTAAAACTCTTACATCAGTAATACAACTTATATTTTATTTATTTAGAAGGAAACTTAACATTGTTGTAAAACACCTCAGAGTCTGGTTACATAATATCAGTCTAACTAAAAATAAATTGCATCAACCTAATTATTAACACATCACACTAATTAAAACTTCATGTTGTTGGCCTCGTGATCTAGTGACATCTAACGATTATTATTATCAAAGTGGTATCTGAGTTTCACAAAATGAAGAATCAGTGGATTTTAAGAGCAGTTACATGTTATGGATGCGTTTGTCGTTCAATATATATAGAAAAAGAAAATTCATTATTAAGTTGTTGTTATTATTATTATTATTTTCTTAACATCAATAAATCATGAGTCTCTCGTTTTATCTCTGTACTAGATTATTAACCTGTGTATTACACGGATTTAATATAAAATATTAAGCAGTTAGTGATGAAAAATTTATCAATTATAAACCGATATTTTGATGTAAAATGATTAATTTACATATTAATAAATATTTTAAGTAATAAAAAATAATTAAAAACTTTAAGTACTATACAAATGATATATGATCTTTTAATATATAACATTGATATCTTTGAAATAACTAACGTTAAAAACTTTAGTTTGTATTATATTAAATACTAATTTTTATAAATCAATAACATAAAATATAACTTTTGTAATTATTAAAGTTGAACGACCCATTTTAAAAAATAGCATTGAACATAATGGAACAAAAATGTAACTTTCTCTATCATTTTTATTACTTCAGTTTTTAAATAAATTAAAAAACATCATTTGTTTGAAAAATCTCATTGTTTAAATACTCCTTTTATAGTATATTTTATTTTAGAAAAAATCATTTTTTAAAATAACTTGTTTTTTACATAAATTTTGTTTTTTTTAAAAATAAAATATATCTTAATATAAACAATTTTGATTAAAAATATTTTGTATTTTGTAAAAAAGATTTAAGTGTGTTTTATAGTAAAAAGATAAATTATATATTAGTTATTAATATTATAATTATTTAATAAGAGAAACAATTTATTTAATAGGAGATCGAAAGAATATAGTTATTTAATATGAAAGAGAATTAAGTATAATAAATAAGAATTTGACAAGTGGCAACAATGATTTAAAAAGATGACAAGTGGCAATATTGGTGTAAGAATTTGACATGTGGCAAGATTGTTACTCTTTTATTATAGAGTATAGATATAGATGATAATAATTTTTTATGCAACATGTTGATCTTTTCGTGACACCTTAGTTTCCTACTTATTAAGAGTAAATTTACCTATTAAACTATTTCTTTAGGAAAACATACTGCTTATAAAAAAATTACTATAAAAAAAAACTCAAACATAAGAGATAATATAAGAGAAGTCAATGATATATTATACTATTGTTAGAGTTGAAGTCTTTACTAGTTATTTTTTTATTGATGGTAAAATATGTGATTTAGTTGCATTTAATGAGTGTATTTATGTGAAATGTGGAGTAAGCTACCATTTCAAGCGCCTTTAATATGTGATGTCCATGCATACTTTTTTCCAACCAATAACTTATATTTTATGTCGCGTCTTATTTCTATAAAACACGATCGAAAGTGATGGCTGAAAAGGCATTTAATTACGATCCCATATCCTCTCATTCACATTACATCTCCCCGAACATTTCATCTAACTATATGCTTATAACATCCAAATATATATCAATTCCAAACTTTATGTATGTAATAAGACATAAGTGGGGTATAAGTAAACGTATCATATATTTATGCTAACATGATGTGATCAATTTTTTTTTTTTATAAATGTCTAGCCCAATATGAATTGAAGAGATTATTTGAAGCTGATAAGACTCTTAAAGCGTGTCTAAATTTATATTTTTGTTTGTGCTAATTATAAATGTCGTTTTCGTAACTTAATTATGGAGGCCAAGATGTAGCAGGAGATGCTTGTCCGTAGACATGGACAAAAAAGTTGGTTAACTGAACCGGGACCGGTTCGAAACCGGTTATTGAACTCGGTTTTTGGCCATTCAAATAATTACGGGTTCCCAACTGATTTTCTCTCTAAAAACAAAGCCTGATTAAGTAAAACCGATAATTATAACACGTTAACTGGTTATGAATTTTGAAAAACAGCCGTTCGTATCCAAAGCTAGACGTTGAAGGATCGTTTAACCATGAGTTACCAGTAAAATACTTTGAGATATAGCCATTTTTAGCCTTTTTAAATAATTTTTTGAACCACTCCAATGTCAATGTATGTATTTATTATTTATGTAATAAATAAAAGATTTTTATTGATCTTTAATTTTTAAATATTTATTAATTTTATTTAACAAATACATTTTTAACCAACTAGATTACATTTATATTTTTGTTTTGCATTTATTATTTGTGTAATTAAAGTACAAGATTAATCTTTTTTAATTATTTTATTAAGTATTTATGATAACAAGGGTTCGAATGGGTAATTTAAATGTTTAATGGGATGTTCTTAAGTGTTTTGATATGATTATTCATTTGAATAAAAGCTACCATGTGTTCATATGAGTTTGCAGGTTAGATGAAGCAAAATGATGATTTTAGAAGGAAATCGGACAGCCGGAAGCAAGAATGAGCATTTTCGGAGGCAAGAAAATGAAGTTGTGGAAACCCAGGCCGTAGCTTATGGTTTACTGGTCGTAGCTTATGGTCTGGGGGTGTACACTGTAAATGGCATCGTAAACCCGAGGCTTTTGGGCGTAAATGGAGTTTTGGAGTTTTGGGGTATTTAAGCTCCCGTTTAACCCTAGTCGAGGGGAATCACTTGGAAACGAAAAATTGGAGTATCTGGGAGCATTTTGGAGCATTCCTAAGCCTTCAATCATCAATCCAATCCTAGGAATCAAGATCTAATCATACAATTCATCAAAAACATTGAAGATTCAACCATGGGAATGTCCGGCTAAGCACTTCGTGATCGTCTCCTGGTGGATAGTTAGGTTTGATAGCTAGGGTTTCTTTTGAATTGTTAAACATTGGTATTGGATTAGTTTTTCATTGATTTACTTTTCTAGTATTGCTTGATTGTGAAACCATAACGGTTGTTAGTTTACTTTGCAATTTCAATCTCAAGTTTATTATTTTTTATTCATTCATTGTTTGAATGGATTGGTAATTACCGTAATTAAGTTTTCAAAGCTCTATAAATCATTGGTTTTGTGAAATCGATAATTAACCAAGTCAACAACATCGGTCTAGCTACCGGTTGTCAATAAGGTCATTAATTGGTTTCCAAATCATAGGTGTGGATCAATTTAAGCATAAATCATGTCTATGTGGTTTCCAATTAACAATTCAAAGTAGACCTAGTTATTTTACTAACTTGAAATCCGGAGTGATCACATTTTTCTTTATTGTTTACAAATCTTTTAAGTAAGTGTTTTAAGTTTATAAATTTGTTTTTGTTTGCAATTCAAAATCCAACATTTCAAAGTTTCATTTTTATTGCAATTAGTAAAGTAAATTGTGTTTGAAAATAGTTTCCACTTGACTTCTCATGGATCGATGCCCAACTTCCCTATCTAATTAGATAGTAGGACATGAGTTTAAAACTCTTATTTTTGATCGGTACTTCGACATCGATCAATTTATTATAATAAAAGAACTTTATTCATTTGAAAAAAAATCTGGTTTTTGTAATGGTTATATCGGCTAACTAATTCGGTTACTTTGGTTATTAAATATAGGCTAAAAATCGGTTTCCATACAAACCATTTTGGGGAAAAACTGTTAAACCCTTCGATCTAAACCGGTTAACTAGTTTGGCTAGTCAACAATCAGCTTCCAACTGATTAATCAGTTTGTGCACCTCTAACCGTTGGTGGTTGAATTGCTCTTACCTTTTCTTTGTCAAACAAATTGAGATGGAGGTTGGAGACAAAATTATTTGCATAGTACTAGATTAATATATTGTGTATATCAGGGGTTAAATAAAAAAAAATAAATCAATAATAAGTAATGACAATTTAAAAATCATAAAACAATTATTTGATATAAAATACAACTAAAATTATGTTTAAATGAATACTTAAAGAATAATATAATAATATTATTTTAAACAACTTATTTTAAACGATTTGGTTTTGGAAAAATAACATTTTTCTACAAAAATATAGGTTAATAACCATGTGATCATGTAATACATAAGTTGAATTAATAAAAAATTAAATAATTATTAATAAGGATGTATAAATATTTTAAGATTAAGTATGATTGAAATTATAGATGAATAAATTATTCGTGAAATAAAAACGCAATATTATTTTTTATTTATTTTTGGTTCTTAAACATTTCGTTAAAAACTGTTCAAACTATTATTTTTTTACATAAATACAGGCCATTATCTCCTATATAACACGAATAGCTATTAACCTCTTGGATTTGAAGTTAGAACAAAAAAAAATTACCCTCACTAACACATCAAAGTTTATACATCATTCATTAAAATTCAGATTTTTCTACAATTTTTCACCAATTCATTCTCTCAAATTATTGTTATAATTTTATCATTATGTTAAAATTCATTCTAAACAAAATATCAGTATTTGATTACCTAATTTCGACTAACCGTATCTAAAAATAATTAATTTATTTCAACTAACCGTGTATAGAAATGTTGTTCAATTTAAACGGACGTGATGAAATATTAGTAAATTTATACGATTCATATTGAATCTTAGATCAATTTAGATTACCGGTACACACACACACATATGAGAATGTTTAAAAGAAAACTCATTATTTTTAAGAAAACTTAGAAAACTCTCCTCAATCAATGAAATAATTTCTTTTATTTTTATTAAATTTTTATTCAAAAGGTTTTTTTTTTGGTAAAAATACATCTTTTATTTTTGGAATTTTTTATTTTAAACCAAGCTTTACTATTATTGACTTTTTTTATCTCTTTCTATCTCACTTTTATCCACGATCATTTCTTGTAGAAAACATCAAGAACCCTAGCATGTTTTATTTCAAGAATATTACAAAGTGATTAAGATTTATTCTTTGTTTGAAGATTCCAATTATACTATCGTATGACATTAAACTCTACTCTCTCGTTTTTGCCTTTTGTTGCACTGAGTTAGCCGGTTCACATGTCGGAGGTCGTCGGTGCTTTAAGCTACATCCGTATCACTTTTGGTTTGTTTGCATTCATATCTCATTGATAACAAATGAACAACTTGTTCACATGATTTGAATGTGTTTATATAAAGTTTCTTTGGTGAATTCAAGGTGTTTATTATCGGAGCTAATCTTGTAATCGATTAAATCTTATCAAACATTGCTGCTACTTGAAGCTTCACCACCTATGTGACCGCCATTGGTGTTTCTATAGAATCAAAATGGAGGATAACCATTTTATATCTTTCATATGATTTCAATCAAATTGACATCTTCGTCGTCCTCATTATCTTAATATAATTGTCATTATTTGCTATAGGTAACAAATAGAACAATTTGTACAGTTTGAATTACATATATCTAATCACTTTTTATCTTTGAAGGTTAAACCATAAAGTTTTAATTTTGAATTTGGTTTATGTTTCCATTATGTGGTTCTAGTTTTCAATTTTGTTTGTATTTGGTTTCGATTTGTTGAACATTTTTAGTATCGATTGTGACTATTGTTTGTATCTGGTTTTTTAATTACTAGGTGTTTGTATCTGGTTGATTTGTTGAACCTTCGAGTTACATGTATGTTTACATATACGTAAACAAATTTACTTAATGCTTACATACATGTAAGCAAGTTTATGTAATCATATGGTAGTATTTGGTTTTTCAATTTTTTTAATCAGATTTTACATAGGTATGATTACACATACCAAGTGACGTGCTTACACAACGTAATCGAGTTTGCGTGTGTGCTTACACATACATAATTATGTTACATATGCACTTATACATTGTGTTCTTCATCATTTTCTTTACACTAGGCAAGATTACATATATGTAATCAGGTTATATATGTATTTATATTGTTTCAATTGGTTTGTTAAATATATGTAATCAGGTTACATACGTGCTTACATTGGTGCTTACATTGTTTAGTTTGATTGATTACATATATGTAATCAAGTATATGTAACACCTAGTAATACTTTTTTAATTTTTTAAACTAAAAACAACATAATAAACTTGTACGAGTAATACTTTCGATTTTTAGTTTTAATTATCGACTTGATATACACAATGTTTCAGTTTTAACTTTAAGAAATTAATATATATATTAAAAAGGAAGTCATAGTTTGTGAGAGGAATACACTATTCCTCTTAATCATGTGTTTTAATGCATTTGGTACAACCTTTTTATGCGTGTGTGTATATGGATCCAATTCACTACATCTATATCATCACCTCCTCAAAGAAATTTTTCTTCCCGGAAATTGCCACATTGCAACCGTCCTCTGCGGTGTTCTTATTTCTCCGATCTCCGGGCACCAAACCCACCGCCTTTAATCTCCATATCCACGAACCACCCTAATTTCATAAATCTTCAGTTTTCCCCAATTATTACAAATCTTTGAAACCCTAAATCATGCTGCTATCACCGGGCCACTCACCCTGCCGGCTTTCATCTCCGTCACCGTCGGTATCAGAATCACCGGCTCATCAAACCCCTGGATCCTCCAATTCGTTAATCACACCAACTTCTACAAACCCTAGAAAACGCAATCTGTCCACCGTGCTCGATGAGGACACTTACGTTGCTGCGATCGAGAAGATTATCCAACGAGACTTCTTCCCTGATGTTCCAAAACTCCGAGACCGGCTTGATTGGTTGGAAGCTACTCGCACCGGTGATTCTGGGGTGGAAAACACAAGAACAAGGTTAACTTTTTTAGGCAACTTTTTTTTATTATGTCTGAATTTTATATTACTTTGTCTGTTGGGATAATTTTTTTATGCATTTTGTCAATTTTGTTGCATATTGAATATGAATTTTGTAAATTGGAAATGCAACAACTTTGTGCTAAAATGCTAATAAATGCAGCTAGACTTTTGATCAGAAACTAGAAAAAGGAAATCTGACACATCATTTGTTGAAATGAGCACATTTGTTGAAATGAGTATTAATATAGCTGTGAATCTTGCTTATTTGGGTTTTGTCTTACAATCTATTTGTTTAACCTATCAAGGTTAGCCTCTAATTAAGTAATGTAGCATGTAACGGACCCGACGCAACGCGCGGGTCCTAGATCCTAGTTAGGATATCAAATGCCATTATTTATTCAATGCTAGATAAATTACACATACGTAACCTGCTATACAATTACATATATGCAATTAGATGAGTTGGTTGAAAAAATTCAATTTTTTTGAATCAAAAAATTTAAATTGCTTAAATTTATATTTTTAATGAAAAAAATATATTTTTGGATTTAGTTTTTTTATATAATTTTAGAGAAAGGAGAGATAAGGATAATTTTAGGAATAATTAAATATAGGAGTGATAATAAAATTGTATGGACTAATCTACCTTATAATCATATAATTAAACTCCTTGATTGCCATTTATGACAATCTTGCTACTGATGATCTCAACCATTTATTATATTAATCAATGATGGATTAAAGGTTTTTTGGTTTTCTTTAAAATGAATGTTTTTTATGGAACACTTCTATATATATTGGGGAAGTATAAATTGGAAACCCCTTTATGTTGAGAAAACTCTAGAAAATCCTATGTAAAAAAAAAGTTTTTTTTATATTTTTTTATAGTTTTGTAACATTATTAGGGTCATTTTTATAAAAAATATAAAAAATCACCAATCAAATGTCTTTTAAAAATATAATTTGTAAACGATGTAACATAGACATAATTCCTTCTTCTAGACATGTATAGCAGTGTTATATCTGTGTTATGTAACAACCGAAAATTTCCGGTAACCGTTTATGTCCAAATTTTATATAAACGTTCGTAAAGTAATTATGATCAAAATGATATAAACGATAAAAATATCTGATAATGTATGGACACGTTATAAAGCCTACTAATAACGTGTAAAAATTTCTGTGACCGTTTGGGTTCAGAATTTTTATGAACGTTCCCGAAGTGATTACGATCACATTAATATAAGCGGGACCATTATACGATAAAGTATGAACAAGATATAAGCTCGTGAATGTTAAAAATATGTGAGCAAAGTAGAAGGGAGCTTTAAAAATAGGACCTCAAAGTTCAAAGGTCCTAAGTGAAACTTCTAATAAATTCATAAGAATCTTGTTGAAATTAAGTCGGCAAGTGAGATGTATATCAAGTTAGTATGACAAAAACGTATTTTTCATTTTCGTTCGAACTTCAAACTGCAAACGACGATATGTATTATGTTAAACCTCCAAATCAGTATGATTAAGCTATAAGATTATCAGATTCAAGTTAGAGATCATCTATACAACTTCGGATCATTAGTTTTCGATCGAAAATCCGTCTGAACAAGTATTGATTCGATTTCTCCTACTAGTTTGCTACTATATGGATTAGATCTAATATTGGGAAGTTATTTAGTGGTTATCACTGTTTATTAAGAACACTAAACAAGAACAAACATGTGGGTTTGTTGACATGATCAAGATCCTCTTAATATGTATGAAATCAGTTAAGAGGATCTTAACGCATGTGAATGGATTAATGAGTTGTATGGGTGTGTATGTGACCATGAGTTTGGTATGATTATATGTTATGCGATCATAAAACCTGTATGAACATTTATATAATCTAAGGGTGTGGGTATGGTTGGAGCTGAGAAAGGAAACAAGTAAAGTTCATGTAATGTTTTAGGCAATTATGAGTAATATGAATGGGTATGAGAATACGCTTATCTAAGCCGATCAAATAAGTAATTTTTAAGCATAACAAGATTGTAGAGATAAAAATGGTCAAAATGAGTGGAAGCGAAATTTTGAAATAAAGCTCCGAATGAAAGTTATGACATGCCGAAGTTTCGAGCGGTAATCGTAAATCTGAGCATCTTCATGATAAGTATTATAAATTTATCTCAAGTTACCACACTCATCCACCCCTTCACCTACTGACTCTCCTACACAACCACCTCCTCCTCCGCCACCACCTGCTTATCAGTTGGATCCTGCTACCGTGGCACTGGCCACCCTCTTGACTAGCCAACTGAGGGATGTGATCCCGGAGATGATGAACAGGATCAACACTAATAACAGCAACAATGTCGCCAACTCATCTGGAGAAGGCAGTGAAAACACCAGAAACCAGCAGGACTATTCCTACAAGAACTTTGTAGGATGCAAGCCACCTACATTCAGTGGCAATGAGGGAGCTGTCGGCTTGATCCAATGGATCGAAAAGATGGAAACAACCCTTGACATTAGTGGTTGCCCTGACCAGCACAGGGTAAGATACGCTGCAGGCTCGTTCGACAAACGAGCTCTGACCTGGTGGAACGCTCAAATGCAGACCAGAGGACGAGATGAGGCATTAGCTATGTCTTGGGAGGAATTCAAGGTTTTGCTGAGGGGCGAGTTTTGCCCAAGGAATGAACTCAAAAAGGTTGAGACTGAACTACTCAACCATGTGATGATTGGTGCTGGGCATCTGACCTACACCACCAGATTTCATGAGCTTGCAACACTGGCACCTGACATAGTGCCAACACTGGAGAAACGAATTGAACGGTACGTCGGTGGACTACCAGCTTGTATCCAAGGACATGTGATTGCTGCCCACCCCACAACCTTGGAGATGGCTGTTACACTATCGGCAACATTAACAGATGTAATGGTCGCCTCGGGGGCACTGAAGGAGAAAACTGAAGTAACAACGACTGAAACATCAGGAAAGTCGGATAAACATCTGGCTAAGAGACAGAAAGTGGTCAAAAACTATGCTACGACCACACCAGCTCTGAGAGCACCACAACCACCACCACTACAAACCAAGAAGCCGTATGCTGGCGCGGATCCTCAATGCAACAACTGTCATTTTCACCTTAATCTTGGAACCCCGTGCAGGCAATGCACAGGGTGCGGGAAATTGGGGCATTGGCTTGATCACTGCAGGAACCCAATTCCCCATGACAGGAACAACCATGCAGCAAGGATGGCTGCTGTTACTGATAACAGGTCTTGCTACACATGTGGCGAACCTGGACACCTCTCAAGGGACTGTCCCAAGAGAATCCCACCAAAGGCACCGGTAGCTAGAGGACGGGCCTTTCAAATTGGAGCGGCTGCGGCTCGCCAAGACACTGACACCAACACTGGTACGCTTTTCATTTCAATCTTTGCAGTGTATTATTTAATACTAGCATAGATTATCGTTGCTTCTTTAGAGTTAGTTTAAAACTTGCTTACGAATGGGGCAACACCTGGATATCTCTTACACTAAATGACACGAACTTATTGTTCACTTACCGTTAGTGAATAAACACATACCATGGGATTCAAAGTGATGGACACGAGTGGTGTCAATACCATCATCGGAACGGATGCTTTGTTCCTAATAGGGATGAAATTATATAATTCGATAAAATCATTGATGTGTTGTAAAACACATCTGTTTTTCTATTCGTTTTTATTTCGTTTCTTTACCAGTTTATTCAGTTTTAGAGTCGATTAATGCTGGTTCTTCACAATTCTGTAATTTCATGCTTACAGGTAATAAACATGTCATTTTGGTGCAAAAGATCAAGAAAACGAGTTTCTGGTTGAACGAGAACGAACCCGAGAACAAAAGAAGATAAAAGCTGGAAAATAGCCCTGTCGCGTATCGCGACAACCCCATGAAACCCTGTCGCGTAGCGCGACAGGTGGAAAATTACGTGTTTGCCCTTTTTAATGATTGCGGGTTTGACCCGACTATTTTGTCGGGTAGCTGGGCTGTCGCGTAGCGCGACGGTTATCAGGATTCCTGTCGCGTAGCGCGACAGGGTTATGTACGCAGAAATTCAAGTTTTAAGTTCCTGAAACGGCTGGAGAGCGGGGAATCGAATTCTGGACAATCAGAGAGACAGCTAGGGGCGATTAGAGGCGATCTGAAGGTTTGGGAAGCATTGGATTGAAGAATCGAGGCATTAGATCGAAGATTTCGGGTGTTCTTCACTCGGTTTACTTTGTTTCTCTTGGTTTCTCTTTGATTCCCATGTTTTCTTACATTAAACAGATTATGGATTGTTTTCATACGATGTTTCTTGGCTAAACTCAGAACTATCTAGGTTAGATGATTATGCATGATTGATTTTGGTTTATTTCGGTGTTGGAACATATTGATGTGATGAATTTATGATTTAAAGATTTGGTTTTGAATATTGGATGTATATGTGTGTCTTTGATTGTTGAATGATTGATATTATGTTCCTCATGTGTCTTGGCGATTGTCTGTCGCAAAATAGGTGCATGCTAGAATCAATTACTGTGTGTTTTTTGATTAGTGGATGAGTTGCTTAGGCCGAGTGATTCATAGGAATGTCTTATCAAGATTTAAACAGTTAAGATGTGCAACTTGCTTCAATAGCCGTGAGGTGAGAAGTTGTCGATGAGTCTTGGATGTTGGATTTCTAGTTAGAGCCTTTGTGAGAAGATCTTTCTAGTATGTCTATCATTTCTTGTTTATCGAGTCCAATAGGAAAACCCAAATTATCCCTAGCATTTAAGTGAACTGTGACTGTCGCGCCGTGAGGTAGAGTGTTTAACAGTTATTTCTTAGGTGTTACTGAGATTATCGTACTGTGAGGTAGATAATCTAGTGGATATTTCATAAATAGTTGGATGACCTGTGAGGGAAATCCATATGTCCGGTGGTTTAACGGCTTTTAGGATTCTTAGTTGACTATCCTTGAGAAGGGTCGAGGGTGCTCTATGTTTCCTTTGAGTTTAGTATTTTAAGATCCCGGTATCACATTAGTTCCATTCCCGATAGAACCTTGTCAAGCATGTATATGATTAAAACCTAGGTAGTGCTTCTTTCCTTCTCTGATTTGTTTCTTTGTTTGCTCGTCTGTTTTAGTTTTAGAATTGTTCATTCTTAGATTGTTAGCAAAACCCCCTTTATTAGTTAATTTAATTTAAGTACAAATTGTGTATAGATAAGTCATAGAGTCTAGTTAGTCCAGTCTGTAGAAGTCTGTGGGTTCGATATCCGGACTTACTTTTGTCTTGCTACATACGATAGGTACACTTGCCTGTCGGTAGCTTAGGTTTTAAAGAGTCTAGATTTATTACTTTGTGTCTAGGTTAGAGTCGGTTTTTAGTTAGTTTATTAGCTAAGCTCCGTCGACATCAATCATTTTCATGTCATTATAGTGAACAACAGAGATGCCTGCATGAATTCCATTTATTGGGAACGAAAACTCACTATTGGGTCCGTCAATGTTGTCCTATCAGACAATATACGAATCCATTCTAACAAGGGGAGAAACGAGAGGTTTCTCCTGACAGAGAATAGTACATGAGCCTAAGAATCATAGTGAACATAATAGAACCTGAAGTTGTTTAACAACTTGGGATACCACCATGGGAGTGTATACAAACAGCTATGGAATGTGATGCCAAGCTACCTTACACTTCCAGTAGACTTGATGTTCTTGAATTGACAGGAATAATGAAATCAAGTCTACTCATTACATAACCATACACAAAGGCCTAGGCTCCCTACGGAGGACTAGGTCACATACAAGCGATGTTCTTTTAAGAAACTTAAACATTTCGGATCGTACGGTCGAGAGACTGAAAACGAATCCGTATCACATGGGACAAACTAGGGGAAACTCCTAAATACAACATCGCACAAGCATGAGAACATTAGAAACACATGATATCAAAACATCTCCACCTATACATAGAGAAAGTAGTACCCGACAACGATGCTTAAATTTCGGGACGAAATTTCTTTAACAAGGGGAGACTGTGACAACTAGTACCAAACCGTCCGGCAAGTCCGTACGGTGTGTGTACTTTCACCATTTACTGTGTGTAAATACAATACGTAAACAGTCGTGTGACAATAGAACTCAGAAAACAAACCAAAGTTGTATGTGTTTAAGTGAAAACTTAACTACAGTAAATACAACGATTCAAGAGAAACAACAGTGTTCAAACGAATGACAGTAACAAATCGGTTGCGATCTGATATCCATAGATGACAGGAATCAGATGACCGACAATTCAATGTGAAAACAATGTGATAACAGAATGTTTAGTTGAGTCCAACAGTGAGGAAACACAGTTCAAATCAGATTTGCAGTGTCGTTTCAGAATAATAAACTGATAGCGTGTTTGCGTGGGTGACGATTCACACAAACATATCTGTGAGTTTAAAGTTCTGAACGATAACTGATAATTAGAAAACCAAATCAGAAAGTGAAACATACGATCGTGTTCGTACAGTTAGCGCTCTGTACGAAAACGCGCGTAAGTGACGTTTTCTGACGAAACGAAACGAAAACACGACACGAGCGATAATAAATTTAATAAAATAAAATGTTTAACATTTTACAATTTTGAAACTCATCAAAATAATTTAAACAATATTCTTTTATTTATTACAATTTAATTACGCGTAAAATCCGGATACGCGACGAAAACGCGAACCGAGCAACCGAAACGAACCCGAACATCACACGTGATATAAAAGCGCTAAATGAGATATTTTTCTCATTTTACACATTTCCATCCTCTCTCCTACTTCAATTCCCGGCCACCACCTCTTCACCACCAAAAACCACCTTCAAACTAGCATATCTCCCTCGTTCGTGGACCAAATCGAGTGATTCTTGAACCCATGCGAAGCCCTTGACGAGCTCTACCTAAAAGTACAACAGATCTGAGCTTTTATCCAGCAAAATTCGAGGTATGAGCAAGGGAAGTTCACGGGAATTAGGGTTTTCTTGCACCATTAGTAGACCAAGCTCCTAACCGGTTAACCCTTCTTCATCTGGAACTTCACGCACGTGGGAAACCCTAACAGCATAACCATAACCATGGGTTTGTGATGGTAATGCCTAGATACAGGTTCGCAAGTGGAAATGGGTGATGAGAGGTTGGCCGAACTCTACTGTGTTGGCTTAACCGAACCTGTGGTGACACAAATGAGCCGAACCCCCTCGGCCAAGGCACCTCAGGCGAACCTATGAAGCTTAACGAACCCATGGGTCTGGGGCGAACCCTAGACGAACGAACCTTCCATTGCCGAGCCTTTCCTCCCCAACCGAACCTTGTGCGTGAAGCTCCATGGCCGAACCTTTCCACCTCTCACGAACCATGTGCCGGAAACCCTGTTCCGAAGAACCTGCATGGCTCGTGAGCAGCGAACCTTTTGCTGCTAAGAAGATGACCGAACCCTTGTGTAACCACCATGACCGAACCCTCTTGCAAACCTCAGCCGGACCTTAGCTTCTGACAAACGAACCCTCAACAACTGCCTGAGTATTTCGAATTCTCCTGTTGGGCCACGACAATCAGATCAGGACCACGGCAAACTTCTAGCTATGATACAGCTTCGGTTCATTTAAAATCCATGCAGCCCGATTCTATATATATGGCCTACAGATATCTTTTGTTGGGCCCAATGTAGTTGTACAGCCACATACTTCACTCGGCCCAAGTAGCCATTTCAGCCCACACCCATTTCTCAACCGGTTTAGGCCTAATAACAGCCCACCCCCACATTCTGCATATTTTTCGGCCCAAACTCCCTTGTTGCGGCCCAATTTCAGTGAAAGCCGGCCCACTACCCAATTCATAATCATCTAGTCGGCCACCATATTTATTCGGCCCATTGGGGCAGCCCACAACCCATACACGGCTGTAACAACTGTGCCGGAACCGTCGCCGGAACGATGAACGGAACAGTAACGGCACAGTAACTCAGGTACAAACTATGCAAACTACTGTTGAACTGTCGGATACGTAATACTAAACAGTAAACTATTATGCTAGTGTTTCTGAAATCTGATTAAACGTAACAGTTTAACAGTCAGAAACACATCAGACAACACGGAACAGTGATACTAATGATGGTTGAGGTACTATGATGTGTAAACGTATGCGAGGTTAAAACAAAACGAAACGATAACGGTTGTTGTTACGGAAGGCTAAACCGACGAGTTATTCGTATAGGTGACGATCTGTACGAATGATTCTGATAGTTTAACGTTCTGAGATAATAACTGAAATGTAGAAAACAAAAGTCGGAAAGCAAAACCATCGTCGTGTTCGTTCGAATGACGATTCGAACGAATACGCGCGATGGTGACGTGTTCTGACGAAACGATAACGAAAACGATAAAAATCACGAACGATCATAAATTCAAAGAAATAAGATATTTCTTATTTTACTATTTTGAAACTCATCATTTAACAAATTAAATTACACTATTTTAATAATTCGCGAACAAATCAGAATAAACGCGTAAAAATACTAAATACGTTAAATAAATTTAATAAACGCTTAAAAATGATAAAATACGAAAAATAATTAAATACGGTGATATTTGTAAATATATTCGTAAGTCTAGAGTGATAAAATAATTCTTTTATAATTAATTCGTAGAATACGCGCGTAAGTTCCGGAAACGCGACGAAAACGCGAACCGAGCAACGAAAACGAACCCGAAACCTTTCGGGGTATAAATACCTTAAGTGAAGGTATTTTCTTCACTTTCTCTTCATCTTTTTCATTTCAAAAACCCTAATCCCGGATCCTATTCCCCACCTCCATTTTTGAAGCTTCAAAACCCCATATCTTGGCCAAATCTTCACCAAATCGTCTCATTCTTGAACCCAAACGAAGATCTCGACCTCTACTACGTGAAAGTACAGCAGATCTAAGCTAAACCCCACAAAATTTCGAGGTATGATGATGTGAAGATTCCGAAAATAGGGTTTTCACAACCCTTTTTGTTTAAACTTCTTAAAACCGGCCGCACCCCCCCCCCATGCATTTCGAGTTATACTCTCCTGAAATCACCTCCTTACTTAATCTACCACCGGAGAAATCAATTGGCCGGGGAGAAACCTTGCTGGGCTGCGACTGGCGAATGAAACCTTCAGTGGGTCGAAAGACTCCATGGCCGAATGGCCATTCAGAACTCCGAAGGAGGCCCAGCTACTTCGGCCGAACCAACCTTCATTCGACCTTTCTCTTTCGGCCGACCCCTTCATTCGCTGGCTAACCTCCTTCGCCCATCAGCCATTCGCCGGCCATCTCATTCGCCACCTTTTCAGTCGCCAACCATCCATTCGCCGCACCACCATGCAACCTCCGAAAGACACTCACCAGTCGGCAACTCACTTACATTCGGTCATGGCTAACCATTCATTCGAACCTGATCTACTCATTCGGACCTACACATTCGCTGGTCAAGCATTCAGTTGAGGATTTCCATGGGTGAATGTTGAGTTGGCTTAGACCTTCCCCACTAAACTGGACTAACTTGCTGGTCATGTTTAAGCGGTTGAGGCCACCACGACTATCAGATGCTAGCTGGCCCAAATACACATCACAGGCCATTATTAATTTGGTTATAAATAACGAGCCCACATAGGATTAGCAACTGGAATCCTTTTTGGGCCCAACAATTTCCTTATGACCCAACAGTAGGTTATATGGCCTAAGGCCACTATCTTAGCCCATGATACTAAGTTCAACCCACACATATTATTTCGGCCCAATGAAATAAAACAGGCCCAATATTCTGGCCCAATCAGTTTAACAATTGGCCCATGGTGATGAAACTAGCTCACACAACACAACGACCCAACTCCACCTTGGTTCGGCTTAATGTTGTATAATTTGACCATGTGGTTACGTTGGCTTATTCATCTTTCGACCGGCACCATGACATTCATACGATCAACCCCATAAATTAAGCCAAGCTTAATTGGTCTAGGCCCGAAAACTCTATTGGCCCAAGTGCATCATTCGGCCCACTAAGGCTAAGTTAGCCCAGTTAGATGGTCCACATAACAATAGGCCACATGATTCAAGAAGTGAGCTACCATTCAAAACAAATTGATAAAAGATGTTATACATGAGAATGTAATAACTAACTACAAAAGTGGCAAAGACCATGTAAAACTATAATGAAGTAAATGATTTCATTAAACACATGTAAGTTTTAAAGTGTAAAATTTGGGTTTATAATTAGAACTTGTTAAAAACCTCAATTTTACTACGCAACATAGTTCATGGTAGCTATATAACAAATTATCCTAAATGAACATTGTAACAACTACAACAAGTACTAAATTTGATTAACAAGAGTAAAGAGGGTAGAAATCACAACTATTGAATCAAGGCCGAATGATGACCAAGGCCAATTAATGATAACCAACTTTATGGTTAACACCTACACACACACGAATAGTTCATGAACTTATACTTACAAGTTCAAACATCTTAAATCAATACAGGAGCGTGAAAACAAAATCAATTACAACAAAGAGCGCGCGCATTCTTGTTTGAGACTAAGTCAATTACCACAACTACAAGGTGAGTTCATTGTCCCTTTTCAAACTATTTTTGGTTTTTAACTCGGGACTGAGAAGCATGTTATACATTTTAAAACAAATGTTTTAAATTTAACAAAATGCTTTTATACTATGAATTATGCCAAGTGCTAAAGGCATAATACTCTATTTTAGACTAAATGCAATTTGATTATGCCAAGTGCTAAAGGCATAATACTCTATGGAAACTAAATGCTATTCGATTATGCCAAGTGCTAAAGGCATAATACTCTATGGAAACTAAATGCTATTCGATTATGCCAAGTGCTAAAGGCATAATACTCTATGGAAACTAAATGCTATTTGATTATGCCAAGTGCTAAAGGCATAAGCTATATGCAAATACTAAAGCTATGTGTTAATACCAAGTGCTAAGGGTATTTACTATCTGATGATGCTATTGTGGATACTAATGCTATAAGTCATGATAAACATTGAGACTACTGGGGAAACTAACTGCTAATGCTACGGGTTATGCTTAATACAAATGCTAGGAGACTATACTAATTGTTAATGCTATGGGTTCATGCTAGAAACTAATGTAAACACTAGATGCTAATGATTCTATAATGCTATGGGGATTCTAAACACAATCATACATACATACACATTGAACTCTTGAATGCTATTGATACTACGGATACTATAAACTCTTGAATGCTATGTGATTGCCATGCTCAAACAACGGTTTGGCCTCTCAGTGCTTGCCTTACCGGTTGTAAAGCTAGTTCTTGTGCACAAGTTACGTAAATGCTGGACTCTTGTATGCTAAAACTATAGGCTATGGAAGAACAATAGTTGGTCTCTCAGTGCTTGCCTTCAGGTGTTCTCCTAGCCGGGACTTGAAGAACAATAGTTGGTCTCTCAGTGCTTGCCTTCATGTGTTCTTCATAGTCTTATCGAGGAAATGGACTGATGGCCTCTCAGTGCTTGCCATGCAGTGTTTCCCACATCTAATTACCTGGGTTGTCGGTAACTAGGACGATATGGTGATCCTTAGTTGACTTTGTGTCGACCTGGAAACCCTCTATCTCCCCCTGAGTTGCTAAACATACCTGGGGCCGGTTTGGATTAACATGGGATTCCTTCGGGCATCTGGTTATCCATACCGGTATCTATCGGATTAAACTCGAGTAAACTATCGGTGATTGGGATAAACATACAAACACAGGTGTTAAACTACGATGGGAAACTATACGGATGGGTAGGTAAAAGGCTTAATTATCATTAATAACAGTGTCATATGCTGATTAGTATGTGGTGGGATAACGTCTGGGCTTGACCCTTTCAGGATTCCCTATATATAAGCATACCGATTGGGGTATTACATGTGGAGTTAATGAGGTTAAGGTTTTACCTACGGGCGTTTTGATAAAACTATTTAAACTTACAAACTACATGAACTCACCAACCATTGTGTTGACTTTGTTTTCTTACATGCTTTCTCAGGTGACGCACAGGTTTAATCATATGCTTTTGGATTGCATGCTAGGCGGCCTAGTTAGAGGACCTAGTGATTTTGGAAAGCACATCTTTTGTAAATCATACGAATCGTTCTTGGATGTCTTGTACAGTTTACAAGATAGAAAACATTGATTCTTTTGTTAGGTTTACCGAGTTAAATTATCAAACATTAACAGTGTAATTTAACTTTGTAATCCTATTCATATGCTTTACTGTGCTTTAGTGATTCTTAACATTGATGCTATGTAACAATCTGATCAACCCGATTATCACACCCGATATCGCGCCCCGGGAACCTTCCGCCCGACGGGGACTCCGATCCAACCCCGCCGGCCCGGGGTGTGACAACGGCCCAATACTAAACTAGTTGGGCCCATGACTAATCTTTAAGCCCATTCTTAATTAGGACCAACCCAACAACAATTGGGTTGACACGCACTATGGGTTGAATTGGGATATTCTATTCGGCCTAGCATACGCATTCGGTCCACGGGATTCCCTTGGAATATAACATACACGTGAAAGGATTTACAAGCATGCGTTAGTCAAAGATAATAACATTTTAATGAATAACACAAAGACAACCCTTAGGTATTATTACCATATAGTTATAAGTGGTTAAACAAGTGTTAGTGCATAATATAAAAAGGGAATTCAAGGCCGAATGATGACCAAGACATACGAGTGTTAGCTAATCTAAAGCTAACACACACACGCACACAAATTACTATAATGAATATTTATGAGTCAAATGCAACATGAAATCAATACAGGAACGTGAACACAACTACAAGAACAAATAAAGAGCGCGTGCATCCTTCATTTAAGCTAAGTCAACCACTTCAAACATAAGGTGAGTTCATATGCCCCTTTTCTAATCTTTACTGATTTCAAAGCTCGGGGCTGAGAAACATGCTAAACTTTTATTTGATTAAAAGTTTCTTTTAACATATTGCTTATATTAGGATTTAGATAATAATAGTTTATCTTTATTATCATTTATCATTACATGCTTGCTTGTCTGATATTATCATACTTGAGACAATTAGGAAGATACATGCCATTATAACTTCCTGACACATGTATGCACTAGAAAAATATAAGTTGTTAAGAATGTATCTTGCAACTGTTTATTATTCTTACACGATAGAACAACGGGGAAAACCATGGGATAACAGGCCAATAACAATTACTAATGACAAGAATGATCATCATGATAAGGTAACTTCATGATATCGAGATCATTCACACATTACTAACATCGTGTATAAGACATGTTCTTATAACACTCTGTTCAAGTTAGTAAGAACACTCAACACCGAGATAACAGTTGAGACAATTACTTGTGATATCGAGGATGATATCGCAAGCACACACTTTTGGTATGGCATTCCCCATACATATGAGACTATAGTGAAACCTATGAAACTATACCGGTAATACCTATAAGACTCAGAGGTTACAGTCTTAGAGTTAGGTTAGATCTGAGTTGTGTGAGACCATGAGATTGTGACTACGTGATTAGGGGTGAGATCCATATGAATTTATGCAATATGAGTCTATATGTGCCTATGTGATGAGACTATGTGATGAGACTTTATGAGACTATATGAGACTATGTGATGAGACTTTATGAGACTACATGAGACTATGTGATGAGACTTTATGATACTATATGAGACTAGGGAATGAGACTATGTGATGAGACTTTATGAGATTATATGAGACTAGAGAATGAGACTATATGTGACTATATGAGACTATATGAAACTACATGAGATTATATGAGACTAGGGAATGAGACTATATGAGACTATTTGATGGGACTATATGAGACTATGTGATGGGACTACATGAGACTATGTAATGAGACTATATGAGACTACGCGATGAGATTAGGTGAAATCATGTGAGGAATAAATGGGTATCCATAGTTGTATTGCAAGTAGTGTGAAACTTGGTGGAGCATGTGGTGGGATGGCGTCTGGGCTTGACCCTTTCGTATGCCCTATATATAAGCATGCTTTATCAGGCGTCACACCATTTGTACATATAACTATGGAGAGGACATTGGGTGAAACAAGTGAATCATTTATTACAAGGATCATGTGAAACATTGTGACTGTGCTTGTGAACATTAAAAGTTTTCAATTACTAAACTTATGAACTCACCAACCTAGTGTTGACTTTGTTTAAATGCATGTTTTCTCAGGTGACGGACAGGTCTAGTTAACCAGCATCATTGATTAAGCTAGAGGACTTTTAGAAGACCTAGCTTACTTTTGGATGCATACATTTTGATGGCATTGTGAATCTATTTTGCATATCTTGTACAGTTACAAGATAGAAACTACACGATTCTTTTGGAATAGATTTACTTAGTTAAATTATGAACACGTACGGTGTAATTTAACTTTGTAATTCTATATTATATGTCATGTTAGCATTTCTCATTATTTATCATGTGCCATGAAAACAATCTGATCATTTGATTATCATTCAAGATATCGCGCCCCGGGAACCTTCCGCCCAACGGGAAAACCCGATCCGTTCCCGCCGGCCTGGGGTGTGACAATGGGTTTGATGTTTTGCCAACCGAGGGGACTCCCGGGACTCGGGGCCTCTCAAGTTGGTATCAGAGCCATAGTTTGAGAGATCCGGTCATCCCTAATGCCTGGACTCAGACTGAAAATGGGATAGAATGATAAGAATGTCAGTCAAGGGTAGCCTGATGCCACGAGCATATAACCTTAGAGCTTTGTTGTGTTTAAGATATAGATTAAAGTAGTATAATGTTGCGAATGATAATGTGTTCATGATTGAGAATGTTTAGAATTTATAAGTGAGGTAAATAGTTAATTACACTTGATCAACGTCATTAACAATTTACAATGCTTATTACGTCCTGAATTATTACCTTGATTGACACGTGATTGTTTGCAATATGTATAGAAAACTAAACTGGTAGGTGAAAGGAGAGGAGGTGGACGTGGTAGAGGACGAGGTCGACCACCTAAAAACAAGAAGGAAACTGAGAAAATACCAATGAATAATGAGGAATCTGAAGTCAACATTGAAGAAGAAAATGAAGAGGAGGAACTTAGGCTTGAGCCGGTGGTGGTAAAGGCGATATCTGTTGAAGTTCGTAAAATTTTAAAAGATATACTTCCTCCAGATAGAACCAAAGCTGAAAAGGAAACTACTAAAGAAGGACCTAATGATGAAGGAGAGAAAGTCAACAGCTCTAACAAAGAGCAAGAAGAAGAAGAGGTATTGATCATCAATGCTAAAGGTAAGGGTTTAGGTACAAAGGACCCAAAGGATGTGACTACAAAGCTTTTAAAGGATGCAATCCTCCACCATTTGATGGTAAGAAAGACGCGGTGGCTACCTGCCATTGGGTTTCGGCTATGGAGGCGGTTATCGCGATCAATGAATGCCGAGAAGATCAAGCTGTGAAATTTGCAGCTCATTCATTTACTGAAGAAGCTCTACATTGGTGGAACACGGTCAAGCAGTCAAAGACCATTGCTAATGTGGAAGGCTTAAGATGGGAAGACTTAAAAGAATTAGTTACGAAACACTTCTGTCCAAAGAATGAAATTGATAAAATCGAGCGGGAATTTCTGACTTTGAAAGCTGGACGTATGAATCATCGGCAATATTCCGATCCGAATTTATCCGAATATCTGAATCTTTGATTCGGATCGGTTTTTTCGGGTTTCTGATACAATTCGGATTTCGGATTTTTTCGGATTTCGGTTTTTTGAACACCCCTAAATCCAAGTAACTTTCTAGAGATAAATTCTATTTTTGTTTGAATCAAATTTTCACTTTAATTTAATTTAAAATTTTGTCATTTAAGTCTTTTAATTTTTAGTTTTTGTTATTTCATTGCAGGTAGAGGTGGCCAAACCGGTTTTTTTTCAAGAACCGGAACCGGTTCCAAACCGGTTCCTTAGACCCATCGGTTCCTCCAAACCAGTTCCAACCAAGACCCGAACCGGTTCCGTACCCGGTTCCACTCACAAAGAACCCTATTCTGTGTACCCGGTTAGGGTAGGGTCCGGTTCCGGTTCCTGTTTAAGAACCGGTTCCGAACTGGTTCCACTTGTTTTTTTTTTACCTCGTTGACCGTTAGATGTGAACAAAATCCTAATAAAACCTTAAACTAATAAAACCTTAAAATAATAATTAGTAAAACCATAAATCCCTAATAAAACATTAAACTAATTAAAACTTAAACTAATAATTACTAAACTCTAATCAAACCTTAAACTAATAATTTATAAATCCTAATAAAACCTTAAACTAATAATTAATAAACCCTAATAAAACCTTAAACTTATTAATAAACCTTAAACAAATAAAACCTTAAACTATTATTTAATTTGATTAGTTTAATGTTTTATTAGGGTTTTATTAATTAATAGTGCTAGGTTTGATTAGTTTAAGGTTTAATTAGGGTTTATTAATTAATTATTAGTTAAATGTTTGATAAGTTTAAGGATTTATTAGGTTTGATTTGTTTAAGGTTTATGTTTGATTTGTTTAAGGTTTTATTAGTGTTTAATTAATTATTAGTTAAAGGTTTGATTAGTTTTTTATTAGGTTTGATTTGTTTAAGGTTTAGGTTTGATTTGTTTAAGGTTTTATTAGGGTTTTATTAATTAAATTGTTTTTTGTATTAAAAGTTTTGAATTGGTTAATAATAACAAATGTTAAAATAAAACATAAATTCATTAATTATTTT
This sequence comes from Mikania micrantha, assembly GCA_009363875.1. Taxonomy (NCBI): domain Eukaryota; kingdom Viridiplantae; phylum Streptophyta; class Magnoliopsida; order Asterales; family Asteraceae; genus Mikania; species Mikania micrantha. The sequence goes on along the minus strand of CM018693.1, from coordinate 11,788,812 downwards.
AAGTAGTTTAAAAACAAAAGAAAAGTTACAAACAACTAATAAAACATTAAAATCAAAGATTTGTGTCGTTTTGTTGCGAACGACCGAAGTTAGCTTCAAATGCGAGTTCTTCGTCGGATAGGTCGGGTGATAAGCCTTCTTCAACTTCTTCGTCATGTACTTTTACTTCAATGGATGTTTCATCTTCGAGGGTTGTTTGATCTTGAATACGATCGATCGAGTCCAAATGATCCTTTAAACATATGCACATTTCTACCAACTCGGGAGTGAGTTTTGTTCTTCTTAATGACAAGACCCTGCCACTAAAAGAAAATGCAGATTCCGAAGCTACCGTGGAAGCTTGGACAGTTAGTAAATCACGGGCCATGGTGGCAAGAATTGGAAACTCGGATTCCTTTGCTTTCCACCAAGCCAAAATATCAAAATTGCGATATGACTCGGCCGTCATATCAGATGAGTAATCCGTACCACTATACCGGGCGAGTTCGCTTGAAGGGGTATTACCCCTTTGACGTTTAGCCGTGACGTTTCGAACCGTGTTCAATAGGTTAACCATTGGATCTCGTGCTCGAGAAGCACTCGAACTTGATGAGGAACCAGGGGTGGGCATATGTATGTTGGAACCATATTTAATCAAATAAAAGTGATACATAGATTGTAAATTATTAGTAAAAACTTTTTTTGCTTCGGTTGAAAAGCTTGGGTATATCTCATGTATGTCAAGAGCGTCATAAATTTCATCTATCAAGCATTCCACCCCCGTAACATTTAAAATTGGGTTTAAAGCGGCCGCGCAAGTAAAAACGGGTGGTAAATCAAGAAAATACTTTAGTTATTTATTTCGCATCGGTAATATCATGTTAGAAAACATTTCATTTTTATTTTCAAAATTTTTAAAGTTTGTAACCATTAAAAATAACTCCGAAAGAACCAAAGAACTAGTCAGGTAATAAGTCCCTGATAGTTTAGTAGTTGATGATTTAAAAACTTCAAGAAATTCAGATAATAATTGGATATTTTCCCAAGAACTATCCAAAAACGCGTCGACCATTCCCGGTCGGAGAGACTATGGTGAAACATTTGCAAAGTATCTTTTTGTCGTAAAGCACTTTCAAGCATTAGGCAAGTGGAATTCCATCTATGAGGTACATCCCAATTTGCAGCCAAAGCAACCCTCCCCGTATCTTTACAAAATTTCCTATATGCCATATGTCGTTTTCTACTCTTTTTAAAAATATCATGTAGCATTTGTCTACAACTATTTATAAATGTTGTAACATCATCAATGCCAATACCGTCTTGCACAATTAAATTTATTATATGTGCAACATATCTTGAGTGAAAAAATACACCATTACATAACGGCAAATATTTTAGTTTTAATTTATCAACCGCCGTCGTATTGTTTGAAGCGTTATCAAATGCCATTGAAAATATTTTTTTTCTAACTTAAACGACGTTATTACATAATCTAAAATTTGAAATAAAAGGTCACCGGTATGTGGATACGGAAAAAGTTCAAAAGCAATGGTGCGTTTCATCATGCATGATGACGGTTCTACCCAATGAGCGGTGACGCAAAGGTAGGATTCGGGTAGATTATGTGGAGCCGACCAAACATCACTAGTTAAGTTAACCCCCGTATTTAAATTTTCAAAATATGCAACTAGTTCTTGTTTGGCATTTTTCCACATCTTTAAACAATAACGTCTAAGAGTTTGTCGACTTACGTGGGTGTAGCGTGGTTGAAGCGTCTCCCGAATCATGTTTGTTAACCGAGGGTTGTCGAAATGGCTAAACGGCAACGCCTCTTGAATCATGAACTTCGTCATTCGATCCCGAACCCGATCAAGGTCATAATTAAATATTCCACCTTGAAAATCCATTTGCGTTTGTTGGGACTCGGGATCCTTTTTCAACGCCTTGCAAAACGGTTTGTTGATGTGTTTCTTCAAATTCGAATTCGATTCTTTCCCTAAATATAATCCACAAAACTTGCAACGAACTTTTATAGAACCATCACTAAGCTCGACCAAATCCCAATTGCACCATATCTCCGGGTTCCGATTGTGTTCAATAACACGAACAAATGATGGTTCAGTGTTGGAACCTTGACCGACCGAAGAATGTGAAGCATCCATGATAACAAAGGGAAATGTATAAAGAGTATTGAGACTTTGAGAGTAGGAAACAAGAAAACGAAAAACCAAAACGAGAGATGGAGACTAAACAAGCACGTATAAAGAGCGTTTTTTGCGTTTTTTCGCGTACGGGATTGCGTTTTGAGTTGTGTGATCACTCCATACCACCCAATACCTATTTATACTAGTTTAGGGTGTTAAAAACGGCTAGATTCGAGCTCCAAACAGTCAAAAAACGGCTAGAAATGGGTCTCCAACGTTCAGATTGGTTATAACGGCTATAACCGGTTCCAAACCGGTTCCAGCCGGGTCCGGGTAGGAACCGGTTCCGGTTCGGGTCCGGGTACTAACCGGTCGAATGGGAAAAGTGTGGAACCGGGTCCTAACTTTCGGGTACTACCGGGTACCAACCGGTTCTTGAGATTACCGGGTAGGAACCGGTTCGGGTCCGGGTCGGGTCCTGGAACTGGGTTGGATGACCACCTCTAATTGCAGGTAGAAAGGAAAAAAAAAAAATCGGTTACAGCCCTAAGTGGAAACTAAGTAGGTCTCTATTATATTGTGACTCGTTTGATTGGACTAAATTAAAGTGTTGATATTTACGATTGTAACTTGTGATCATCTGAGATTAGAGGTGCTTTTTCGATCTGTTCCGGCCATTTATTACTGCAAATATGACCGTCAAAGAACACAGGTAAATTTGGTTCCGTTTGAAAATAAGCGTATAAAATCATTTAATTTTATAATTTATAATAACTTAATTACAAATTTAACTTTCCTAACTAGAAATGACCTAAATTTATTTATCTATTCTAATAAATAAATGTTTTTAAAAAACAAGCATTGTGTCCGTAAATATTTCAAAATTAATTTTACTCCTAAAACCAAATATGATCATACCTACTTAACCTTATATTTTTGTTTTTCTATTAAATGTGAAACATGTGTCAATTTTTGTTTTTTTCGTTTTTCTTGTTTTTTTTTCAATTTGTCGTTTTTCTCTAATTAAATGATAATAGTATTAAAAGAATTTATTATAAATATTTATTATAAATTTAATTATAGATACTTATTAATTGACTATAAATTATTATTTATTTTTTTTATTTAATACATGAGTATTTAATATAGCATAAAATATATTTGTATGATTTAGATGTTTAAAAAAATAAATTCAAATTGATAAATAAACCTAAATATAAGTGATCCCCTGCTCAAGTCATTGAGGACATGTATTATGTGACTTTCAATATTAGGAAGGTCACGTGTTTAAGTCTTGGTATGGAAAAAATAAGGGTTTCATGCTGGGTCAGAAGGTTTTTTCTCACTTATGATAAGTTTCTTTCTATTGGGTGTGGATATGACCAGGTGAGTCTGTAACCTGTCATTGATATAAATTGACATAACAAAAAATAAACCTAAATTACTATATATACAATTTACAAAAGCCATCATTAGTGAACAGTGATACTATTTTTATATTAAATATTAATTTAGTTGTACACAGATAACGATCCTTCAAGTCATAAAGAGCAAATTATTTCTAGAAGTTTGATTTAATTTTAAATTTGCACTTTTGACCCTTGACTTTAAACTCTTATTTTTAATCTCTCTCTCACTTATTCAAATATTTTTAATGTTTACGTGCTTTTAATACGTACTTACATTATCGGATAATAGTCATGATTGTATTAATTTGAACGCAATTACCTCACGAATTCATATATAAATTTCGAACCCAAATAGTCGCATAAATTTTGCGCATTATTCACAAACATATAACATGTCGGTACATTATAATTCATTTGTATTGTTTATATAATATTAATCGTAAAAAGTTTTAGTCGTGTTTTTTGATAGTTTTTTGTTATTTTAGGCAAGATTTTTAGCCACGGATTGTGATGGTTTTTTGACACGTTTTAGGATGCAATTTTTAGCCGCTATTTGTTGATTTTTTTACGCAGTTTGGGCATATTTTTAGCGTGTCAATTTTTTTACGTTGTAAGATATTTGCGATGGTTTGATTTATTTTTACGTTGTTAGATATTTGAGATGGTTTGATTTATTGTTTTAAGATGGATTGACTTTAACCACGTCAGATCACCATTTTAGACTATCTTTATTTTTTTTCCTTTTATTTTTTAAACCTTTGTGCTTTACGATTCGTGTTGCTATCATCGAGATTGACCGTTTTTATTTTTTACTTATTTTGTAACTTTTGTGCTTTACTATTTGCTGTTTCTTTTTTAAACTTTTGTGTGTTTACGATTTATGGTTTTACGACAGCGTAATGATTTTTATCTGGTCCGAGTTCTGATATTTTAGATTATGTTTTATCCTATTTAATGTGGGGTTACCGCCGGAAAAGCGGCGTGTGAGACGGTAACGTTTATGACGGCTACAATTTAGGTTTTACATCGGAATGACAACCGTTGTGATGTGTTTTTATATCTACATTTTGATATACAAATTATGTTTGCGTTCTAATATTCAAAATTATGACAGAATTCCCTCCGCAACACGCGGACGAACCCACTAGTTACGAAAACATTTGGTTAAAACTTCAATCCTGCCACATCACATAGATATCTCAATTATTGAGCTTATAGCCTAGTGGTACTCTTTGACCACCAGCAATGGGAGCTCTTGGGTTCGAGTCTCGTCTGGAGCAAAAAATGTTCTGGGTGAGTTAGGGGGTTTTCTTGGTGTGAGTTTCCTCCTATATGGTGTGACGGTTCCTCAATTCGGCACTCCCAACTCCCGGCTTTAAATGTTTCCGGAGGTTGGTAGCGGTCTGTGGTCGCAGCGCGTAGGTTGTTGGGTCCGATGACTCGTTTAGCTGTTAATAAAAAAAAAGCATAGATATCTGAAACCTCGTGTTCACCGCTCTTGTCGCGTGACTTTTAAAATACAATAAGTTCGATTCCAACAAACAAAAAACATATGGTTTATACAATCAATAATATATTATTTTATGAGACACAATTAACAGATGATTTTCGATACAGTTTAGATTGATTTTTATATATATCATTAAAGTTGTTGGATTGAGTTGCTTATTTTAAAATCAATTTCTGTATGAAAACTGAACATCAAAGGCGAAGTTTTGTTAAGTTTGGACTGTTGAATGTTCAATCTAACTTTTTATTAAAAAAAAAAAAAAAACCATCAATCCTGGAAAAAACTAATAGAAAGATGACAACAAACACAAAAAGCATTACATAATTACATGTATAATATTGAAATTACATTAATTCTTACAAAATAACTTATTTTATTATCATTAAAGTGGTAATCTTTACTCAAATCAAAATAAATGAGTTGCTTTGAATGGACAATTATTGTATAGTGAGTTAAAATGAAAAAACCTTATAACGTGAAATGAGTTGAGATGAATAACTCTTTAATATAATATGGGTCAAAATAAGTATAATAAAAACTATGTGAATGCAATAAATTCAAATGTTTCAAAATGATTAGTAACATATTTGATTTGAAAATCACTAAAAATTATCCGAATAGACAATTTTTTTATTTCCAACACATTTTGAGATAAATCAAATTGAAGGATTTTAAATCAATCCTTTTTTACCCAAACTGATTTTACTTAAAACCTGTTCTGATCTACACCTATCCTGACTCACACACATTCTGACCCGTTATCTAACCCGATTCAACTCACCTATTTTGCCATGCTTAGTTTTCATTTATGATTAATTAGTTCTTGATCAGTTGATCCATAAGCATTCAAGAGAATTAATAGTAATACCTTCAAAAAATTTCTCCACCTTTGCATGCCATTTGGTTTGAGATCGAATTCGTGGGACAAGAAATGAATATAATCTATTGAAACATCTTTTTTTTAAACTTTAATCTTCTTTCAAATTTTATTATTTCGTAGGTACTCCTTTTTGATTAATGCAAAGAGGACAATTGTTTCCTGGATATTGATAAGTCGGTCATCTGTTCAACCATCACCAACAATATTCTTCTTTTCCTTCTTTTTTTTTTTTTTTTCCTAACTCTCTCTCTCTCTTCTTCGCATTGAATCTCCCATTTATCACAAATTCAAAACTTTTACTCACTTAATCCAAAAATAATCCAGCAAATGTAGCTCAAGTAGTAAGGATCCTGCCTTCCAAATGGAAGGTCAGGGGTTCGATCCTCTCTGGGCACATTTAATGGATATCCAGGTGATAGAACGAATATGGGCTTTATCCCGGGTTCGAACCTAATGGGGGGCGAGGGTTTACTGATTCAATCCAGTTCCCGCGCATCTGGGGGGCACACTAACCCATACCGGAGATTGGAGTAATCCGATCTTGGCTATCACTCGCCAGGAAACTGAAGATAGCACGTTGGGTTAGTTTAACTGCCGTTCAAAAAAAACTTAATCCAAAAATAAATAAATAATAAATGATAATAATAATCTTTTACTCAACCCCAAATTAACAGTTTGAGAACCTATAATATATTTGAAGCCATGAAACCTGTTTTATCCACGAGCTCTTTTGTTATATAAATTGATTTGAATGGATACGAATTTTAAAAGTTTAAGATACGTTGAAAAATATGATAATAATAGTTTTTTTTTATCGTCTATGCATATGTACCATATTCACATAAAGACTCATTTTTAATACAAAAATTAGTAGAGAATTAATAAAACAAAATAAAAAAAAGAGAGAGATGAAATAAATCTCTATCTATACTTTATAAAAAATTAAAGTTTACTAGGGCAATTGTCAAGTTTTCAAACCACTTAAACATTATTTTTATTGTCTTTATTTTTTTAAATATTATCATAAAACATTTTCTTTAAATTTTGATATTCAATTCTTCTCTTCTTTCTCCTATTAATTATTATTGATTAAACTTGGTAACCATAAAATAATATCGTAAATTACTTATTTAATTATTTATAAAACACATTATAAAAATATATACGCTATGTTATTTAAAATAAATAAATTTAAAAATTTATTAATCAAATAATTGCTATATATTCAAAGTTTCTCTCTTATATTTAACTAGTATGCACACTAGCTTCTTGAGCAAATCTCAGACCTCTGAGCATACTATAACTCAGCACGCATATATATAATATAATTACATTTGTATAAGAAATATGCCCTTTGATTTTGGTTTTTGATTCTTTGTTAGCAAGCTGTCACATTTACCACAAAAACTCACTTTCAACATTATTATTCATAAACTCATGTGGGTGGTGGTAATGGCGGAGATATTTGCAATAATCTGCAATTTGTGTGTCATGAGGATCACATCAAGATCTGTTATTAACTTCACCGGGAAGTTGATCAATGATATCTTGAGCTTTCTTGTGTTTTCTGTAGTTGACGTTCTTGATATCTTGTTGTGTTATGTTTACAAGATTGTTGATTTCTTCGTGGAGGATGAATGGAAGGCATGTTACTGTTCGTCACCAAAACAAGCCATCATTAACAGTGGCAACATTTTGGTGTCGGAAAACGGGGAGGCGGAGAAGATCGTTTGTCTTACGTCCACCAAGTTACAGCTTGAAGAAATCTCCGATACCCTTTACTCACGGCCGTCCATGGTGGCGGAAGTGTCAAACACCACCGTGAAACGCCGGAATCTGATGGTTCCTTCTGGTGGTAAACCTGGTCGTCAATCATCGTTCATCGTAGAAATGGTTCAAGACAAGATCGGTGGTCATAAGTCGCATTCCGTCCCACGGTGGTCTGATTGCGATTGTGGTACTTGTAACTCCTGGTCAAATTCGTGTAAAGATACTCTCTTTGTTCATACGGATGGACGTAAAGGTGAGTAATTAAATGATTTTGATCTTATTTATTTTTATATATGTATGTATAGTATGTGTGTATGGGTGTATATATATATTTATATAGAAAGATAATTTAAAAATCTCTTCTTAGTGTAAAAAATATGAAAATCACGTAAAAATCATGTAAAAAACGTTTTTTTTTGAATTTTTTACAGGTTTGTAACATTATTTGACACATTTTTATAAAAAAATAAAAAAACACGAAGTGAATTTTTAATTTTTTTTTTTTGTAAACTCACGTAAAATATACGTAACATCTGGCCGCATCGTTACGTATGTTTTATGTGGTTTACAAAATATTAAAAAATTGACTCGGCGTTTTTTATTTTATTTTATTTTATAAAACTATGCCAAATAATTTTACAAAATTTTAAAAAAACTAGAAAAAAAAGTTCTTTAACATGATATTTACGTGGTTTTATAGTTTTCACTTTTCACACGAAGAAATGGTTTTCAAATTATTTTATACCTTGTATGTATGTAATGCGCGCGCACACACATATATGATTAATTTTATTTATCTTTTTACGTTTTGTACCTATGTTTTTTATGGCAGATAATGCTACGGAGAACGTGTTGTTTATTCACGGATTCATATCATCATCTGCATTTTGGACCGAGACATTGTTCCCGAACTTCTCGAGATCTACCAAATCCAAATACAGATTATTCGCGATCGATCTTTTAGGCTTTGGGAAAAGCCCAAAACCACAAGAGTCGCTTTACACGATGAAGGATCATTTGGACATGATCGAAAGGTCGGTTCTTGAACCCAACAAGGTAGAGTCATTTCACATCGTGGCTCATTCTCTGGGCTGCATTCTAGCCCTCGCGCTCGCAGTTAAACACCCCAAGTCAGTAAAGTCCCTAACCTTACTCGCACCGGTAAATAATATAATATTTTTTTAAAGTAACACGTATGTGAAAGACTACTAGTTGAACATTATATTGTTTTAAAATACGCAGCCATATTTCCCGACACCAAAAGGGGAGGAGGCGACACAGTATATGATGCGAAAGGTGGCACCTCGGCAGGTTTGGCCGTTGATCGTTTTCGGGGCGTCGATGGCTTGTTGGTACGAGCATGTTAGCCGGACGATTTGTTTGCTAATCTGCAAGCACCACCGTACGTGGGAATTTCTTGCAAAACTAATCACCAGAAACAGGTGAAAAAAATCTCTACTTATTTATTTATTTATTTATTTATTTTTTTAAATTTGTAGTTGCTCACCGGTCAACGCCATCTTTTAATGCACCGAATTTGGGTTGTCTGTCGTCATTATTCGACGTCATAAATTCATCGGACTGTTTACATGATTAATTAATTACTAGTTTTCAAAAAATAAAATCTGTGATAAACACAATAAATTTTCATCTATTCCTGCCTTCAATTGGCCCTATATTCTGTTGCATCTCATATTATTTTGCGTTTATCAATTTTAAACCCACATGTTATAAAAAAATTTTTTTTTATTCTTTTTTCATTTTAAATTAGTTGTTGATATTAAATAAAAATATTATTTGGTCGATCTACTAATTTTATCCTTGTTATAATTAGAATTAATTAATCTCTTAATGGGAATAATGGATTAAACAAATAGCGACAAATTTGAAATTGTAAAAACTACATCTTCAAGGGCATGCATATCTTTCAAAATTTGGTATCACAAGACAATCTGAAACTATTAAATGCACTTCTATTGAAACGATAATTGAATTGTCTTACAAAATTCGAAACTATTAATTTTATAACATGCATGTTTATAATTATAAATACATTTTAAAACTATTTTTATAACGTCCAATAACAGTCATAAATTGTAATCTTTACTAGTATTTTATAATACAAAATCAAGACGGTTGTGAAACATTTATAATTTTAGTTCTAGTTGTAACATTTTGCATTTTAGTGAGACAATATCTTGTTAACAAACGAAGCATACACCAGAACAGAGTACTCTCACATGGTCACTCCCTCTTATTCGTTAAATATAGATGTTTATGAACAGGCTGTTTATCGATCATCCACTCTAAATATATAATAACACAAAATGTAAATGTATAATTAAGCTAGAAAAAATATATGTTTATTAATTATTATTCGAAAAAAAGATATAAAAAAATATTATTATTTAATTGGATCGCATGACGTTTTGTTTGACCAATTAGTTTAGTCATTTTGGTTGACTTTTTAAAGTTAATAGAGTAAATGCCAACTGCTCACTGCGGTCAATATTTAATAAATTTTGTCTTTTTTTTATTCAAATGTTTTAAAAATAGAATTAGAAGCTGTTTGACAGTAGTTTTCTATGTATAAGATATTTTGATGATTCAACATGTATTTTTAGGATTTTTTTTATCAAAAAACTTGCTGTATGATTTGAATATGATGTTAATAAGCTACCAAACAGTTCAACCTTTGACCGATAAAGACAATATTTTAATGAAACAATTAAGATGTTATCGAACAACCTTTAGTGATATATATGTATATTTAGAATTTCGGTTTGGTTATAAATTAGTGAATTAGATATATGTAAATCACTTAATTTTAAGCACCAATGATCCTTAGCTCAAGTGGTTGAGGGGAGGTACCCTGTGACTTCAATATTGGGAAGGTCATGGGTTCAAGTCTTGGCATGGACAAAATAGGGGTTTCATGCTGGGCTAGGGGGTTTTCTCTCACATATGGTGGGTTTCCTCCTATTGAGTGTGGATATGATCGGGTGGGTCTATGGCCCGTCAGTGATCCAAATTGCCGTTCAAAAAAACTTAATTTTAAGCAAATTGAAAAAAATAAAGTCAAAGCAAAACTGATATAAACCCGATGACGGATCATTGACCGACCAATTAACCGGTCTCTAGACCCTACTATTTAAGTGGGATTTCACTGGGTATGTTTGTTTGTTTGTTTGGTTAAACTGAAGAAACTTTAAAGCCAACACTTCAATAACCACTGGTCTGGTATTTAAAACATTTGCTTTTACTGCATGTTTTTGTTTTTGTATTTGTATTACCTATTTACCTGTACCTTGACATTTCACAAATGTAAATAATAAATATAAAAAACATGAGATAATCAAATTAAAACAAGATTTTGCACAAAAACACAAGAACACCAATTTTTATACCGGAATTGTCCTTTTGTGATGTATTTATGTTTTTTTGTACTATATAATATTTTTTGTAATATTTTGATAACACAACAAACTAGATCTCTAAAAGCAGTAGGGTGGCATAATGAGGCAGACACAACACACGAAATCGGTAGACCACGTACACGAAACGAAAAATTATCGTGTCTGTTTTTTCAAACAGGAACACGAACCGTTTAAAACACGTCAGCACGAAAATTATAACATGTTAAGGAACTCGTTAAGAAACTATAGTTAGAAAATTAGAAATTTTAGAAGGTAATTAGTTATCCACCTATTTTATTATATTATATATTTTAAATTTTAAATTATAAAAAGGTCTTAACGGATCTTAATGGGTTTTTACTTGTTTAGACACTAAAATAAACATTTCTTAACGTGTCGACCTGTTTTATACACGAAACATGTTAAGAATAAACACAAAATATTTTAAGGTCGTGTCGTCTTGTGTCATGTTAACGTGTCGTGTCTGAAATTGTTAGCCTTAAAAAACACATTAAAGTATTAGACTATTAAAAAAATGCATGACTTTGTGACTTGACACAATAATATGGTGTTTATTTAATTATCTCCTTTGAGTTGTTGTGGTTGGGCCGTGGGCCCGGGGCTAGTGTATGGTCCAGTGTTTATAATCTTGATTTTTGCCGTCATAAATAGAAAAGAATTTGTCTAATTTGAGTGAGTTAATTCGTTCATGGGAGTTGATAACTTCCCCTATGGTTTGGTTCGGAGTTTTGGTGTAATTTCAATTTCTTTAACAATATGTAATTGCATGTTTTTTAGTATATCCCATCTGCGTTCTAAAAAAAATAAATATATGTAAAGTTAATTAAACATAAATAAGTGTAGAATTGGTTCATCAAAGTCATTTTTTCTAAGTGGCTTTGAAAAATAAAAAAGAGTGTCCCTGTAGTTCTCATTTTGCATGGGGTCAGGGGAGAGACTGGACACAATATGATATATACGATCTTACTTTACATATTTGTAAAAGAAGTTGTTTCCTACTTTTTGAATTTACAATAAATAAATTACTAAATAGTTTTGGTAAATATGATGAAACTTGATTAATGATTACTGAAATATATGTAAATTTTATTTTAAAACTTTATAATATTCGTACCATGAGAATGTTTAATTTAATTTATAGTTTTAATTAGTGTATTGAGGGTTTCTTTGTATTATTAACTAGATTAGTATCCCGTGTATTACACGGGTTGAATAAAAATTAATAAGTATTCAATAATATAAATTTAACAATTGTAAATAATATTTTGACTTAAAAGATGATCAACATTACATAAAAAATAAAATAATAATATTGTATTTTAAAAAATTACTTTTTTAAAGTTTGGTTTTTTTTAAACATTTTATTTTAAAAAGTTGTTTATAAAAAATGTCATTTTTTACAACATTATAGGATGTTATCTATTATTATATAAGTTGATAAACAAAAAAATAAATAGTTAATAATAATGACTTCTAAATTATAAAAAGATTTTATGAGTTATAAATTTTTAGAAAAGTTTCATATTTTATAATAACTTGATTTTTTAAAATTGTGTTTTTTAATATTAAAACATTTTTTGTTATATTAAGAAATATTTTTTAAGTATAAAAGATATATATATATATATATATATATATATATATAATTAATATTTAATACTATTAAGCGATATATTTTTTTAATATTAATAACTTTTTTAATTAAAAAAAGGATATATAATTATATAATTAGTATTTATTAAACTTGTGTATTTACTAGGAGAGAGAAGCGGGAAAAATAGTGTGAGAATATCATAGATTTGTGACAAGTGTCCCCCAACTATTTTGATTTATTAAGTATAATAGAAATAGATTTTGAAAACAAGGACATAGACTATGAATCATAGAGGGTATTTGGTTTACATGTACAAGTTTAAACCTTAAAATCATGTTTTCTGACTATACATAAAGATCTATACCATAAGTGAATATGAAAATTTATTATCCATAACTTAATGATTTGCATCTATCAATTAAATGATATGATTTTATGTTTGTTTACTTACTTCTTCTGTTATTTTCTACTTTATTTTATCACCCATTTTAAATTCCAATAAAAAAAAAAGGAATGATGCTTTAACTGGAAACGTATCAGATTGAATTATGAGATTGTATCATGCCATCAAATACAAGAGATTATGTTACTGTTTTCCTCACCTCATATTTATATTTTTCTAAGGTTAGTAATTACAAAAATATTAGATAAGTTCACAACTTAATATATAAAGAAATAACTATATAATTTTTTTTTAACATTTAGTAAATACTTAATACATATAGTTGAGCATACCTTAAGCCGTTTGCTATGTTTCTATTTTGAAAACACGTATATCATTATAAACAAAATTGCTTCGTTAACTTCTTTACATGTTTTATGATATTTACACAGGATAAGGACGTACTTGATTCAAGTCTTTTGTTGCCATACACATAATGCTGCTTGGCATACACTTCACAATGTTATTTGTGGGACTGCTGCGAAAATCGAAGGTTACTTAGACATGGTTCAAAACCACCTAAATTGTAGTGTGAATGTGTTTCATGGTCAAGATGATGAGCTCATTCCAGTAGAATGTAGCGCTAATGTCAAGACTAAAGTCCCTCGAGCAAATGTTAGGATTGTTGAGAAGAAAGATCATATAACCATCGTTGTTGGACGGCAAAAAGCCTTTGCAAGAGAACTTGAACATATATGGAAGAGTGCGAAAACCTGTTAAGCACTCAACTTGATGGCATTTCGCATAACCTCATAACTTAAATATTTCTGTCTCCATTATTTTTCTTCTTAATTATAAAAATAATCGATCATGTGTCAATTCCATTTAAATCAAGGAAATGGATGAATATATTAATACTAATAGTACATAGTTTCTTAGGTTTTCTGGCTTGTTATCTCGTGTATGGATATCTTATTTTTCTTTTCCAGTAAAGTTTTTCAATTTCACATTTATAAAGGTTTATAAACACAAACATATACACTCACAGAATTGTGTGCAACTAATATCACATTACTTGTCAACGTTTTATATATGTATTATTTTGTTTGGAGTGTAAGTTTCACCACGTACTATTAATATTGTTCAGTGTTGTAAAAATCGGCCTAGGCGGCCGCCTAGGTGCTAGGCGGCTTAATCAGATTTTTTATTTATTTATTTTTTTTTGACTTTTTTGACTTTTTTTGACTTAGCATAAGGTTAATATAGTCTTACATTCTTACCTAAGCACTATTTCATCTGTTTTTTATTTGTTTATTTATTTAAATCACTCAAATGGGTACGTTGTTGAACAGGGACTATGGAGTACATTAGGGACTCTTCAAATGAGATTGTAGGTTTATTTTAACCGGCCTATTGGATAATCTTGCATTTCTGAAAAACTAAAATATATGTTAAATCGATTTTTCAAATAATGGTACTTAATTAATAGAAAAGGCTTTTCTTTACATCAAAAGATGAGACACTCCAATTTTTGGTACCAATTATATTGTCTAGTGTTTAATAGATGTAAATGTTGTGACATGTAATGGGCACAACCATATGCATGGGGCTTCTTCAATACTTCCCTTTTATATTCTTTCTACCTTCCATTAATGTTCTTCCATGCCACTTTCCAGATTCATATCTCCTTTGGGGCTAAAAGTAGGCATCATATATACGGCAAGAATTATACTATATATTAAAATGTATGAAAAGGAATAGGATAGTCTCTACTTTTTGAAATTTGGCAACATACAATTAAAAGTGATAAGATAGTTTTTTTCTTTTTTTTTGAAGTTTGGCAACAACAATGATCAAATGAGCAACATAGAAAATGTGGATGAGCTAATAACGTACACCCATACCTGTTTCATAAATATTTTATATATTCAGCATCATTTATATATTATATTATTTAGGTGATAGAGATACAACAACGACACGTGTCCAGTGAAATCTCACTTCGTTACGCTTGTTACAAGCCTTACACTCTTTACTTTTGATTCTTCTTAATATCAATGGCTTACTCTACATCATTCATTAGTCAAGGTTGCAACACAATGCATTCAGTTGTTCGTGTTCTTACGTATAGTAGGAACATGAAAATTTGGTGCAATTGGGGGTTTTGAATTAAATGAGTGACATGTCTCAAAAGGCTCATTGCAAATTTTGTGCTTAACTTTTAGTAAATAAGCAGTGTTGTATAAATTGGTAAGCGCTAGTCGGACAGTATTGTATTAACGATGCTTTGATTATACACTAAAATGAGATATGAAATAACCGTTCATTGGTAATTGGTATGACACATGGCGGACCTATGTTGTATAGGTCGGGGCAACCGAGTCCTATTGAATACCAACTCGTTGATTGAACTTGTATCATGAATTTTCTTTTGTCCTCGTATGATTTTGGAGTAATTAAATAGAATCTTACTATACTAATAAAAGAAAATAAATTTTGCCACTTGTTATAATATTAGAACACTAATGCCAAATGTCAATTTCCTATTAAATTCATTTAATTCTCTCCTATTAAATAATTATGTTCTCTTTATAATTAAATAATTATAATACTACTAACTAATAATATTATTTATCTTTTTATTTCAAAAACATTTAAAAAAGTTATAAGATATGAAAATTTTTAATATTAATTTTTTTTGAAATAAGAAAAAAATTATTTTTAGAATATCAAAGTTATATAAGAAACAATTTTTCTATAAAAATGATTTTTTTTGTATAAAAAATAAAATAAACTATAACCCAAAGTTTTAAACAATAAGATATTTATAATCCAATGTCATTTTTTTGATTTATTTAAAAAAACAAAGTAAAAAAGTGATAGACAAAGTTACGCTTTTTGTCCTTTTATTTAACACTATTTTTTAATTCAGTCGTTTAAATTTTAATAATTACATAAATTATATTATACCTTATTTATTTATAAAAGTTAGCCTTTTATAGAACACATGATTAAGTTTATTATCAGTTATTTTAAATATATAATTGTTACAAATCAAAAGATTACATATCGTTTGTATAGTTATTAAAGGTTTTAATTATTTTTTTATTAGTTAAAGTATTCATTAACATGTAAATTAATCATTTTATCTTAATATATCCTTTTACAATTTTTAAATTTTTATTACTAATTATTTAATATTTTATATCAAATCCGTGTAATACACGGGGTAATAACCTAGTATAATTTAAAACACTAAAATTGAAATTGGTGTAATTGTTATTGAAGGAATGAAGGTTCATTTTTCTTAAAATAGGTCTAGGGTTCAAATTCAAGGAGATTGTTTTTATTTTAATTCTAGACTATTTCCATGTTTAACTACGGAATTATCATTACCCTTATTTGAAAGGATTTTGGCATTTGTTATATAAAAAGAATTTTTTTGCAAATGTTTTGGTTGAACAAGTGATATAATATTTTCAAAAAATAAAAACTCATAATGAATAACTTTAAATGTAAGAGTTTTTTTATTCATGTCTATTGGCATTATGCTTTTATTGCTTGATTTTAAATGAGAATATATTTCAATTATGATATCTTATGTTACTATATTTAATATGATTCCATCCGACCTGATCTAATGACCGGACACGTTTTTGTAACATTGAATTAGTAGAAATGTCAAATGTGAAGACCGAGAAAAAAGAGACCCCTTGTGAAAAAAAATATCTGGTCGATCACTGGTTAGTCAAGCCGTAGATGATTCAAATGTATCGGAAAGAACCTATCATGAAACCTATTAGTAGCTAAGCAATCAACTATTTAAAATGATGCTCAGCAGCCCAGGTGAGGCGGTTTTTTGGTATCCGGTATCTCTCTAATCACAAGCCCACGATTCCAGAAGAGGGTTAAGCCCACAATTCCACAAGGCACAAGCCCACAATTCCAGAAGACGCTTAAGCCCACAAGTCCACAAGACACTTAAGCCCGCTATTTCCAACAACCTTGAACAAATTGGGTTGCAACTTGCAAGTTACATGAACTGTTGCTGACTTGCTGTCGCATGTATTTGGTTACAAAAAACTCCGAACCATTTGGGCCCGCAAAAGTAAAGTTCGCCCAAAACAAAATATATCATAACAAACTAACTAATATATAAAAGAGAATATTTAATTTAATACTAATCAAGTTTTTTTGGTATTCTACTAAAGTTCGCTCAAAGTTTTTTGTTTTTCTTAAGTCATTCAACTTTTATTAAGTGTTTCAATCATATATAATTTTTTTAAAGAGGTTTATATTTTTTAAAATTAATTGAGACAAATGAAACAAATAAATCTTTATTAATAAAAAATGTAAAAAAAATTATAATTAACTTGAAATAAGTTGTAATTGAAAAGAAAACAAATTCTTGAATTAACAACAAATTAAGTTATTGTTAAAATTAAGTCAAATTGAAAAAAAAAACAATTAAGTACTTATAAATATTTTTATATGTTTCATATACCTCTTGGTTAATTTTAAAAAAAATAAATATTTATAAGAAATTAAATATGATTGAAACACCTAGTGACAGTTGAATGAGAAAAATTAAATATTTATAAAAAGTTAAATATGATTGGAACACCAAGGTGATGTTGTTTAAAAATATGGAATAAAACAACGAAAGAATTGATTTTATTTTTGGAAAATTTAAATAACAATGCAACTTTACTAGTGACATACTCAATAGGACTTAAAGATGATTTCTGTTGTTTATTATTATTTTGAATATTAATATAAGCAATTAGAAAATAAAATAAAATCTATAACCGGTTCCAGACCCGAATCAAACCAAACCAGTAGGCAGGAGATTCAAAAAGGAAAATAGAACTGATTTCTCCCCCTAAACTTGTTCTGTTGTATCCAATGACAAAAAAAACTGGTTGCAAACCTGGAACTGGTTTCGGCTCAAAAACTTGTTTGTGCACCTCTATTGATTGTGTACATTTTTGAATTTTGATATATAATTACTACTTTTTTATATAGTTAATAAATTAAATATTATTATAGAATTATTAACTATATAGTACTTGAATAATTTATTAGAAACGTCGTTACTATAGAAACCAAAATCCTTTTTTTTATATGTATGAAAAAATTCATTGAACAAATTTTGAAACATTAAAAGCTGTAAACTTGTTTTGTATACGTGTACATGTGAAGAATTAAAAAAACAAAAAAAAATGTATTAGTAACATGACATCCTAAATATTAATGAGTATTGACTTGGATAATGTTTTGAAGTAAATTTTTACAAATAAAACGATCAGGGGATCAAACCAGCTAAGCACACGAGGGTGTTTACGAATTTATCAGGTTCTTGTTTATCTGAGAAGTATGATTTCATGACGGTCAATGAATCGACAAATAAATGATATCTTATAATGAATAAAAGGTGAGGATAGTTTCTACAATTATCAAATTAGTTTTTCAAATGGAATTAACTTTAAAGGTATAAAAAATTTTCAAGCACATGCCAATCTCAATAGCATAATCATTAAAAAATTACACTTGATTTCTCACATAATGATAATAGCAAAAAGTGTGGAAATATACAAGCAAAATCCAATATAAAAATGCGCAAATCTTTGATAATTATGCTACTAAGATTACAATTGTAGATAAATACTAAAATTGATATTTTTAATCGTAGATTAGTATTTGTCAATAAGTTTTTGAATTAATAAAATTCAATTTTCTTAAAAGATTATATTCGTATTACAAGGAATCTTCACACAAGATGGTCGAGCTGACCCAAAGGATCAAGAAATTAAGACTTCATCCCTCGCTCTTTTCGCATTCCAATTTGAAACTCTCATGTTACTGTGAACATATCTGCATACCAACCAAGACAAAAACCTTCATGATTGATGAAAGATAGGTGTCAGGCTCATAAGTTTATCATGTGAAAAAGAAAAGAAGATGAAAACTCATCATCAAGGCAGTTTTCTTTTTAGTTCTACTATAGAAGAACTTATCTGCTTAATCCTTGCCGAAGGAAAAGAAGAGTAAGCTAATAGTATTTTTGGGAAAGAAGATAATGACACATTAGCATTTCGAAAAGAAAAAAAAAGGTTTGACTTTCTAAATATATCAACATTTTCAAAAGCGGATCGTTTAGACAAGTAAATAAATAAATAAATAATAAATCCGGATTGCTTTATATAATATAAAATTATTTTTTTCAAAGTAATAATAGTTCGCCTAACCTTCATCAAGTAAGTATTCATATGCATATATGATGATATTGTTGAATCTAAGATATATTCTTATGTGTTTTCCCATTAACGGAATATAACGTTAGGAGTTGAAAATGTGCTTATTGACTAACTGGAAGAGAATAAAATCATAATATGAAAGTCTAGCTTCAAAAAAAACGTGAGCTGGTGTGCATGATATATCCAAAGTCCATATCAATCACTTTCAACCCGTGAAAAATATGGAATTGGGGACCCAAATAATGTTTTAAGACTATGGCAAGATCAACGGAATCGATACAAACCTACGGAATCAGAAAATTGGTTAATTTTTTGATATGATTTACGTGCAAATGTTACTCCGCAATTGGCAATTAAGATTTGTGTAAAACTAGTTCTTTTGCTCTGTGTATTGTGACACTATCATACGATGGCATTAACATAGTACATAACTACATATCGTATTTGTGAACTTACTAACAAACTAGCTTGTTAATTCTAAAGAGTAATGACCGAAAGAAAAACCAAAAAAGTTAATTGCTACGTAAAAACCAAAAAAATGTTAAAAAAAGAAGAAGAAAGAAAGAAAGCTACGTCAATCAAACACATGACTTCTTAACTCAAAAACAAAGTATTCTTACCAGCTAAACTAGTACACCATTTGATTAAAGTGAAGGAAACAAAGGTACAAAATCAGACACCACAAACGTCCCAAAAAAACAAAACAAAAAGAGGGAAAAAAAGTTGGACGCAAGAATTGAATATGTGTCCTTGTAAAGAAAAACAAAGATAACAACCAGTTGGACCGTAACACATTTAATAAAATTTATGGACATAAAACTACTACGGTATATATAAACATGGCAAAAAAATGGTCGGAGAGCAAGGGCATTGAATCTATGACATCCCAAATCAAACAAGACGTTGTTACCAACTGGACCAGTATACACTTGATCAAAATTATTGAAAGCAAATAATAACATCAAAACACGATTGACTTAATTATTTCATCACTGCAAATTTAAATATTCATCAAACAAATTGGGAGACGTGGAATTAATACATAATTTTTTGAGTTTATTATAGTTCTTAAGGGAGAACAATGGGTTCCATGAGGCAACATCTTATGGAAGGGTCTAGAGGCAGTGTCCGTAGCTTTGAGGGACGGTAGCTCTCTTGTTGGGGTCCAAGAGAAAGAGCCTCTATCTAATGTATATTATATTATAATGATAATGACGATGACAATGATAATGGTTGTTCCTTCGTCAAAATTTCATTAAAAATTCAATTTATGAAATTTCAAATGTAAATTTGGTGTTAAAATGTGAGCAGTCTTAGAGAATTTAAAATGTTGGTTTATTAACTACGAAAGTCTAAAGGGGGGTTTTGTAGTCCCAACCCATTTCATATAAATTATTTTGGTCATTGTTTTTCATTCTAATTTGAAATCATCATCACACAAACATTCCTTTTCTGTGTCTCAAAAATTTAAATCTTCCCTAATTCGTTAGTTTGTGAGAACCATCTAATTTTTTTTTTTTAATCTGAGAGTGAAAGCCATGATTCTAAGGTTTGCCAGGACACCATTTATGAATTCGTAACAAAGATTGTAACAATTTGTTATTGAAGATGACGAGCGACAATCATTAAAAGAGATAACGAGAAGGGCAAGACTCCGATGCTGAATGATGATTATGTACTTTCTTCAATTCTCACCACTCTGAAAGAAACGTGTTGACCATTCTCATGCAAGAAATGCCGTGAGATTTGGGAAAATTCCCAATCTAGCCACCTTTACTGTCCACTCTCATCATATGCGCTGCCGCCCGTAGATAAACGGGCGCCGTCTGTCTTTTTGCTCAATCAAGTCACTCAATGTAGCCATTATGGGCGCCCACGCCCGTAAAAAAAAGGAGCCGTCCGTATATTTGAAAAGTGAATTAAATAAATTGTCTGAAATAATGCCTTAACGGGCGCCGTGCCCACGGTGGGTCTTGACCACAGGCGGCGCGCCTGTGGTTTAAAAAGTTTATGGGCGGTCCAACCGTAACCGTTTAAATTGGTGGGTAGGTGGGTTAAAAGTTTATGGGCGGGGCGCCTGTGGTTTAGAGAATTTATGGACGGTCCTACCGTAACCGTGTAAATTGGTAGGTGGGTTAAAAGTTTATAGGCAGGGCGCCTGTGGTTTAAAGAGTTTATGGACGGTCCGACCGTAACCGTGTAAATTGGTAGGTAGGTGGGTTAAAAGTTTATGGGCGGGGCGCCCGTATAGAGGTATGGGACGCCCCTTGCTAGGTTCGGGCGACCATGGAATCAGTATGGGACAAAAAGTATGTGACACCAATGAAAAAAATTTAAAAAATTCGTTACGAACATGACGCCTGTGACACGGTTGTCAGAGCGGGCCCGACGCCCGTGACCGGATTTTCAAATATACGGGCGGGTCCATTTTTTTAATGACGTGGGCGCCCATAACAGCCACGTGGAGTGAATTGATTGGGCAAAAAAATGAGCGGCGTCTGTCTATCTACGGGCGGCGGCACATATGGTGGGAGTGCACATATTGACATTTTGAGAATAAGTTTAGTAACCACAAGATGGTTGATTGAGACTATGATCATTAGGAAAACATAGTAATTAATGTGTTCATATGAACCTAATGAATTATGAATTATGAATGCTAGGAACAATTATTTGGAACAAGTGTGTTTCTATAGCCTTTATAAAATCCTGTCTTTTCAATAATATTAGATTTTTTTAACGGCTAAATTTTTGGATAACTGACGGATTAGTTATTATCGTGTCATCAGCAGTATCACACTATCACCGATCATATCCACAACCAAATCACCAATTTTGGAGGTAACTCAATACTTCGAGAAAACCCCTTGTGAGATTCAAACCAAGGATTATTTGGTTCTTATACCTTATCCTACTATCAAAATACCGCTAGACTCTAATACATTTGGTTAAATAACAATAGGGAGGATTTCACTTCTCAATGCTTCCAAGTGAACTAAAAATATACTCTTGGAAATGTGTATATTTGATCACAAGATTCCATCTTTTTTTTTCCTTTATTAGTATTATATATTATAGTACTAATTTAGGAATTTATAGGTAAATAAAATTTATGCAGAAAATATTGATACAAGTGGCATGCAATTGATGTAAGAGCTTTGTTAAGACTGAAGAGCTTATTTTTCTGTCCTCTTTTTCAGTTTTTTTTTCCTAAGGTTATATAATACTATTATGAGATATTTTGCGAATCACATAAGTCTCATGAATATTTTTAGTATACGATAAAATTTTAAATTAATATAAGTGTATTACATACTTTTATCATTTGTTTAGGTTACATTGTCGATTTTATAAAGTTTTAGTTGATCGGGTATTTATCTTATGTGATATGGAGTTACCGTTTGATTTGAATTTTTTTGTAAGACAATCATAAGCTTAAATACGTTCGTAGTTACAAATGAAACCTTTTTCAATACATTTTTCTTAATTATGAATATATTATTCTAAATAATTTTTTAAATTATATAAAATCATTATCAGTGTGTATTTAAATATTAGTTAAAAGAAAAAGAAAATATTTAATGATATTTAAATATTAAAAAGTCCGCGTTTAAACTTTGAAATTATCTGCTAATAATTAAATATTGATTCATGAATATTGACATTTTAAATAGTAACAACGTAAATAGATTATTAGTTAGGCAACTTTATAATCTAAAAGTTTATACAAAATTAGATAATAACATGTAGTTTACATTGTAGAATATTCTCAATAGTTTTTTTTCCTTCACATTTCTTCTAAATTCCACAAGTTATTTACCAAGACACTTATAAAGAAATACACTTATAAAAAACTCTTAATCAATAAAAATATGTTAATACTAATATAAAAGGGTAAACAAAGAAAGTGAGAAGATTGAAAGCAACACTACTGCATAAGAAGGGATTTGCTGCCAGAATTACGGTAGCAAAATGGTGGCAATTGCCATTTTAAGACCAGTTTGCTACCATAAAGATGGTGAGGAAAACCATGGTGGCAAATGACTTATTGCTACCGTTTTGCTACCACATTATTTTTTGCTCAAAAATATTGCAATGATATTGTGACCATATTTGTTACTATCATTTTGATACCATATTGTCGTTATACCTACATTTTGCCACCATTTTTGTGTTTTATTACAACCTTTTTGCCACCAAAACCATACATAGTTGCGTTTTTATAAAACCTGCTAAAACCTACTGTGATCATTTCATTCCCACATTGAAGAACATAGATTTACTTAAATTTCAAATAACCAAACATAACAAGAATTTCAACATAAAATCTTAAGTTATAGAAACAAATTACACATCAAACATAATAAAAACAATCCAAACATAATAAAAGTCTAAACAATTAAACTAAAAGTGTTTTATAGTCTATTTCCAGACCAAGGTTCAACATATCTTCAAATTTTGACATCCGATTACTCATAGTTTCTTTCTCTTCCTTATGTTTTTCCTTTTAAGCCTCTAACTCTGCAATAATTTCATTTAATCTTTCTTTTTCTTCTTCTTTTTCCTTCAAAATTTCCTATATAATCTCATTCAATTTTTCATTCTACAAAACCAATAAAAATTTATAGTGGGTCAAGTTCAGTTTAACTTACAAATAAAATTCATAATGGGTCAAGTTCAGTTTATTTTACAAATAAAATTCATAATGGGTCAAGTTCATTTTGTGAGCGTGACGTTGGTAATGACATTGGTTCGGATCTAATTTGACTACTTAAGTTACAAAACTAATTAAATAATAGCACCCAATCGTTGTTTCATATGGAATCAAACTCTAACTTATTGTTAAAATTAACATACCTCAGGGTTCTGTCTACCATGTGCGTTCGAGTCATTAACACAACTTAATCCATACACTTTTCTTTTATTATTGCCAGCGGCAGCTCCTGACCACAAAACTTCATCAAATTTGGGATGGTTGCTACGTTCATCCCCATACTTCTCCACAAGATATCCATCATATTTAACCTATTAAAATAAACACATAATTACATTATTTAAATTTCATTGTCTCCTTAATATGTTGCTTCAATAACATATTATAACATGTTGTATGGATTTATTAACAAAGTCAACTTACCCAAGTCTCGTTTGCCCTCTCGTCAACCCATACAAGATTCTCTTCTTCGATGTTCTCTTCAGAATCAGCATCTGAAACATGCAAACTACTA
Organism: Mikania micrantha; assembly: GCA_009363875.1. Taxonomy (NCBI): domain Eukaryota; kingdom Viridiplantae; phylum Streptophyta; class Magnoliopsida; order Asterales; family Asteraceae; genus Mikania; species Mikania micrantha. The sequence continues at coordinate 11,764,222 of CM018693.1, read as the reverse complement.
GAACTCAGGTCTTTATCCAATGGTTTGCTTCCTTTCCTGCAATGTGACTGCTTCCACATCTCATGAGGTTGAAGTTCACGTCCGAGTATCTTTGCCTAATATAGCTAGAATTTAATATTAATAAAAAAAATGATAATGTTGATATGGTATGCATGCATGCATGCATGCATGCATGCATGCATGCATGCATGCATGCATGCATGCATGCATGCATACATACATACATACATACAAAGGATGATTAACATTTTTACCGCTTTTCTTTTTGCAGTCATATAACTTTGAGATCCAAGTGTAAGTTTGCCCCCAATTGATTTACTTTTAATATCAGTACTTCTTTGAGATTTTGCTTTCCATTCAGGTGTATTCCAAATCCATCACTATCAATCTTTTCAAATATCCACTTCCGATCAGCAGTGGCGGAGCTTGAAAAAAAGCTCGGAGGGGACCGAAGGATTTTTAGGAAGAAAACGGAAGGAGCCGAAGGATTTTTAGGAAGAAAAAGGAGGAGGCCGAGGGATTTTTAGGAAGGAAATGAGAGGAACCGAAGGATTTTTCGACGAAATACTACTAAATCGACTCTTCTGACCGAAAAAACAGGGGGGCCGGGGCCCCCTCGGGCCCTCAATAAGAACCGCCCCTGCCGATCAGTATACCACACCATTACTATATCACTTTTCTTTCAAGAAATGGCCTAAAAAGATGGTATTATGAGTCAATGTAAATATATCACTAAGTAGTATGGTACAACATGCTAACGCAAAGGACCACTAATTTTTATAATCATATAATTATAATCATCTTGAGTTTTGGAATGATAAACTTGGGTCAAATGCACTTGCAGAATAGTTTATACCATGTGATCATATATAGAGCATATTAAAATTACTTGAATAAGTTGATGTGATTTACTGACCAAAATGTAGTTTGAGTTCCGAGAGCGATTTTCCAGCAATGTAATCAACTACTTGACTGACCGCTTTGCCAAGTGCAAATTTTGCAAAAAATTCTTCAGATGTTGGTGTCACAATACACACATATATACACACGTAGAAATAATTTATTAAGATGGCAATTTTTACCCAAATCAAAGGAAATGGGTTGGTTTGGGTAAACAATTGTGGTATAATGGGTTGAAATGAGTAACATCATAATATTGAATAGGTTGAGATGGCTAACACTTAAGCACAATACGGGTCAAGATGGGTAACCAAAAAACTATGTAAATGCAATGTATTCAAACATTTAAGAATGATTAATTACATATTTGATGAGAAAATCACTAAAAATTATCCTAATGGACTATTTGTTTACTTATAACACATTTTAACTTAAACTAAATTGATGTTTTTATGAACAATCTATTTAGACCCGAACTGATTATATAATTTAGTAATTTTTTTTGTAGAATGTTACCACTTTGTTGGAATCAAGCTTCATAACATAAACTTTTATTAATTCATTTATTGTGTAATTTTTTAAATAAAACATACATGTATCAATTCGTTTATAAGTGAAAGGGTCCACTTTTATAGTTTAAAAGCTGTGTTGATAATTCTAATGCATGATTATTTTGGTGTTTTGTTGGTTTTTATATGTATGGTGAATTACAGCTTCCAACAACATAAATCTCATCGAATTATACTCTCGCTATAAAGCATCTTGCTATTGATCTTGTTATTGTTACCCTCACCCTCACCCTTATCATAATTATCATTATTATTAAGTTTAAAAGTTAAATATACATTTTAGATGAAGTTTGTTAAAATTTCAATCTAGTTACAATGCAAACTTGACATTTTTGGGTCATTAAGCTAAAAGTAGTGACTAAGTCATTGCTTTATACTTGGTCTATACCATTCTGTTAATGAGCCTCTGTATACCATTCTGTTAGCTACAAGTATTTTGAGACACTCCTTTGTTAATTTCCCTTTCAAACAAGTTAACAGATACTCATTTAGACTTACCTTTTCACTGTCCAGCAAATTCAGCCTACTGGTTGAGGTTTCACCTTGTGACCGAGAGGTCATGGGTTCAAACCCTGCCAAGGGCGATTTAAAGGACATCCAGGTGAGGGAAGGAATCTTGAGCTTAATCTCGGGTTCTTGACCAATGGGGGGCGAGGGTTTACCCATTCCAAGGGGTTCCTGCGCATCTGGTGTGGCCACGTCTTACCTCTACTCGGTGGACCCTGTTAAGACAAAATACGTGGTATGTAGGATCGTCGCCGTTCAAAAAAGGCTCACCTTTTCACTAATATTGTTATTGAATGTATTTAGTTTATCATTAACAGCATCATAGTTTGTACTGCTTGCTATTTTCAATCTCAAAATTTATAATTTTGATAACAGTAGATGCGGATGCAGTGAACCATATACGCAAATTAAACAAGAACCTAAATTCATAAAACTGTTTTATATGGATTTAATGATTATGCAGTCTAACTGAAACAGTTTGTCAGGTAAGTTTAAAATTTTCAAACTTCAAAAGACATGATCATAACAGTTCTTGCATATTATAATCTTAACACAATTCTTCGAAGATCAACTATGTTTGTTCTTGCAGATGAATATCTTCAAACTTAACTTCTTTGTTGAGTTAACTTTGATGACATGATGTCTTCAATTTCAAGAAAATATCATCAAAACTTCAAGTTCAGGACACTAGTAGTTTTCATAAAAATATGATAAATGCATATATTATCGTCAAATAGTCTTTCGAACACAGAAAAATCTTAGATCTATGCTTGAATATCTTCGAAACTTATTATTTCAAGTTCATCTGGAAGATTGCTTAAAATCAACACACAAACATCATTGATTCTTTAACTGAGTGAACATAAACTAGAATCTTCAATGAAATTAGCAGATTTGGGGTTTGTTTAGAGAGTATGGACTCGCACACAACGAAATCACGAAATAACGACACAATGAAATTAGAAAATAAATGTGGTGTTCGAGAGAAGTACCTGCGCAACACTATCGGCTTCCTCCAATCGTTCGCATACCACGATGCAACGAAATCCCCACTCGTACACAACGAAATCACGAAAACACAGATATGGAGTACTCGATGATCACGTACTGCGTAACGATATCGACTTCCTCCAATCGTTCGTATATCGCTACAACGATCGTTTACCACGGCGAGGATGCAATGGATTCACAAAGGCGACGAGTTTTTTTTCTTCTTTTTTTACCACAGTATTTCAACTACTAAACTTAGTGGGAATTCCAAAAGCAACCCAGAGCTCATTTGGGAGCGTAGGGACATCACGCCAAACAAAGTCTTCCCCCAATTATTACAAAGAAAGTTGTAACCGATAGTAACTTTTAAATTTCGGGACGAAATTTCTTTAACGAAGGGAGACTGTAACATCTGTGCCGGAATCGTTGCCGGAACAGTAATCGCTACAGTAACTCAGGTACACATTACGTGAAACTATGTTTATGCTATTGATACTTAATGCTTCACACTAAACTATTATGTGTTTGTTCTGAAGTCTGGCATAAACCTTACGGTTTAACAGTCAGAAACGCATCGGACAATACTGAACAGATACACACGCTTGATTTGATGCTATTATGTATAAACGTATGTGAGACTAAACAAAACAAGACCCTAACGGTTGTTGCTACGGAATGCTAAACCGACGAATTATTCGTATAGGTGACGATCTGAACGAATGATTCTGAGAGTTTAACGTTCTGAAATAATGACTGGAAAGTAGAAAACAAAATCAGAAAGTGAAACGTACGATCGTGTTCGTACAGTCAGCGCTCTGTACGAAAACGCGCGTAAGTGACGTTTTCTGACGAAACGGAAACGAAAATGAAACGAACGATAATAAAATTAAGAAAATATAATATTTTAATGTTTTACAATTTTGAAACTCATCGAAAATTAAATAAAGAAACTATTGTTATTTAAAATCGGTAGAAACGCGCGTTATGTTTCTGAAACGTAACGAGAACGCGAACCGAGCTACAAAAACGAACCCGAACTCACTCGGGGTATAAATACTCTACAAGAGTTGATCTTCTTCATTTCATCCTCCCTACTCTCTCTCTAAAACCCTAAATCCGGCCATATACTCTCTCTCTACCTTCTCTCTACTATAACTCTCTCAAAACTTAACCAAATCACCTCATTCTTGAGCCAAATCGGAGCCACAAACGTTCTCTACACAAAAGTACAGCCGATCTAAGGTAAAACTTGCTAGAACTCGAAGTAGGAGGCTGTGAATATTCCGAAAAATAGGGTTTTCGGCACCCTTGTTTGAACACAAACCCTAGTCGGCCATGTAGCCTTTTTCTTTGAGTCCCACACCCGAAAACACATCATGGTCTAACACCCTGTTTGCTTGTCACCATCTGGGTCGAGATCCTTAGATCGACCTGATACGGTCGAATGAGAAACCCATGTTTGGCCGAATGGCCTGTGCCTATGGCCGAAGGAGCCACCTCAAACCAACCGGCCGAATGGCCTATTCGACCACTCACACTCGCCGAACCATGGCTGCCATTCGACCAACCCCATTCGCCTCTCATGCTCCACTTTCATTCGGCGGCCACCACCATTTTCAATCGGCCGAACCACTTGCCTCCCATTCGACCATCAGTCTTCATCCAGCCCAAGGACTGTTACGATGGCCCAAACACAGTTCATAGGCCCAGCACATTAATCCAACATCAGCCTTGACCATTACAAGGTTTCAGGCCCAAATCGGTCTAGGCCCAACAGTAAACTAACACCCATTGTTTTAGCCCAAGAGTTTGACCCTCCTAGTCATCTCGGCCCAACCACATCAAGCAGGCCCAACGACACCTCCTGGGCCAGCAACACCCCAATTGGATTAACCCAACAGTTTGGCCCAAGGCTTGCTATTCTGGCCCAATATCAGTATCTCAGGCCCACAGCTTGATAGTTAGCCCAGAAACTTGTTTCGGCCCATGGCCATCTAGGCGGCCCACATAGCCCATGCGGCCCAACCCCTTCACTTTGGCCCAATGTGGCCCATGTACTCAACCCACCTTTACATTTGGGCCCAATATACAATTGGCCCACTTGATTCAAGAGGTGAATTCACACCTCAAACTAATTGGGTTAAAGATGCAATGCATGGGATTTGGATAACTTATTACAAAGGTGGCAAAGATCATATGAAACTATAATGAAGCAAATAATTTCAATAAGCATATGTAAGGTTTTAAAGAGTAAAATTTGGTTTTATACTTAGAACTTGTTGAAAACTCAAATTTTACAACGCGACATAGTTCATGATCGCTATATAACAAATCATTTCAAGTGAACATTAAGACAACTACAATATGTACTAAACTTAACTTAACGAGGTTAAGTGGGAGTATAAACCACAACCTTGAGTCAAGGCTGAATAAAGACCAAGACCGAGACTCCCGGGTAATAACCAAGTTAGGGTTAACACATACACACACATGAAACCCTACAACTCATACTTACAAGTGCAAACAATGTGAAATCAATACAGGATCATGAAAACTACTACAAATCTAACAAAGGGCACGTGCATACTTGTTTTAGGACTTAGTCAACCACTTCGAACACAAGGTGAGTTCATCTGTCCCTTTTCCTAACTATTTTGATTTTACCTCGGGACTGAGAAGCATGTTATACATTTTAAACACATGATTTATAAAATGCTTTTACACTTATTCTTGATGATTATGCGGTAAACTATATGCATGAACTACATACTCGATGATAAGGCTTGATCACTAACACTAAATGTTAATGCTAAATGCTAATACTAAACGCTAAATGCTAATGCTATATGCTAATATTAAACGCTAATGCTACAAGCTAATACTAACACTAAATGCTAATGCTAAATGCTAATACTAAACACTAATGCTAATGCTATATGCTAATATTAAACGCTAATGCTACAAGCTAATACTAAACGCTAATGCTAATGCTATATGCTAATATTAAACGCTAATGCTACAAGCTAATACTATATGCTAATGCTAATGCTAAATGCTAACACTAAATGCTAATGCTAAATGCTAATACTAAACGCTAATGCTAATGCTATATGCTAATATTAAACGCTAATGCTACAAGCTAATACTATATGATAATGCTAATGCTAAATGCTAACCCTAAATTCTAATGCTAAATGCTAATACTAAACGCTAATGCTAATGCTATATGCTAATACTAAACGCTAATGCTATATGCTAATATTAAATGTTAATGCTACAAGCTAATACTATAAGCTAATGCGATATGCGAATGCCAATTGCTTATGCTACAATGCTGATACTACAATGCTAATGCTAATGCAAATTGCTAAATGCTAATGCAAATTGCTAAATGTTAATGCTATATGCTAATACTAAATGCTAAAGCTAACACTATATGCTAAAGCTACGGATGCTATGAACACTTGTATGCTTATATGCTTGCCATGCTAAAACAACGGTTTGGCCTCTCAGTGCTTGCCTTACCGGTTGTGAAACTATCTGAATACTAAAACTATCAACTATGGTAGAACATACCAAATTGGTCTCTCAGTGCTTGCCATGGGGTGTTCTTCATAGTTGGGACTTGAAGGAACAGACCGTCGGCCTCTCAGTGCTTGCCATAGGGTGACCTTCATAGTCATGACTTGAGGAGTAGACTGATGGCCTCTCAGTGCTTGCCATATAGTGATTCCTCAATGTTCACTCATGCTATAAACTTAAACTTAATGCTAAAAGCTATTGGCTATTTAGAATGGACCAACTGGCCTCTCAGTGCTTGCCAAGGGGTGTTCAGGTAGCTATGACTATTGTAGATCATGTTGTTTGGCCTCTCAGTGCTTGCCAAAAGGGTGTTCTACATAGTCGGGATTATGAGGAGTAGACTGATGGCCTCTCAGTGCTTGCCATACAGTGATTCCTCATTTTCCACTCATGTTGTAAACTTAACGAAATGCTAAAGCTATAAAAGAAATGGATGGTAGGTAAGACGCTTAATTATCATTAACAGCAATGTCCTATGCAACTTAGTATGTGGTTGGGACGGCGTCTGGGCGGGTCGTAGGCTCGACTCAGGGGTATGCCCTATATATAAGCATACCGAGTTGGATGATACAGGTGGTGTTAATGAGGTTAAGGTTTTACCGAAGAGGTTTGCAAAAGCTATTTTACAAATATTAAAACTACATGAACTCACCAACCATTGTGTTGATTTTGTTTTCTTACATGCTTTCTCAGGTGATGCACAGGTATAGACTCAGACTTCAGGAATGCATACTAGGATACTCAGATAGAGGACCTAGTAGACTTTTGGAAAGCACATGTTTTGTTTCAGAAGCAAATCACTTTTGATATCTTGTACAGATACAAGATAGATACATTTGATCCTTTTAATAGGTTTATTTAGTTAAATTACTGAACATTGTCAAATGTAATTTAACTTTGTAATCCTAGTTTGATGCTATTGTGCTTTAGTTATTCTGAACATTGATGCTATGTAAAACAATCTGATCATCACGATTATCACTCACGATATCGCGCCTCGAGAACCTTCCGCCCAACGGGGACTTCGATCCAACCCCGCCGGCTCGGGGTGTGACAGATTGGTATCAGAGCTCAAGGTTATAGAGAATAATAGGTCATTTACTTAAAATGGTTTGACCTAGACTATAACTTAGGGACCCTCATATAGAGAACATAGGATCTAAGCTTGCATTGTGTCTTTTACATTCAGTCTTTATACTAACCGATGTCCTTTCGGGTAGAAGCAGAATGTCACCAAGAAGACAACCATCACCACCTCCTCCTTCACAGGAGGTGAGCCCAGCAGTTGATGCACTCGCAACTCTGATCACTGAAGAGTTGATGGCGGTTCTCCCTGGAATAATCACCCGGATCAGAAACAGTGAGGTGTTTGCTAGGAGCTTCTCACTAATTTCTACAGAGAAGAAGAAACTGGAGAAAGGGGAAACCAACAACAAACCTAAACTTCATTATGCGAAAAGACGAAAAAGAACTGTGAACTACACTGATGCTACACCCATTAGTCAAATCCTGCCTGGTTCGACTACAAGAGTGAGTGTTCAAAGTGAGGGAAAAACCCCTCACTGTCCAGTTTGTCGTAACTACCATCGAGCTGAACTCCCATGTGTGCAATGCACACGCTGTGGGAAGACGGGTCACTGGGTGCAACAGTGTGGGTCATCGGTAGCCTACATTTCCCCTCAATATGTTGGTAAGCACCCTGAATGTGACGTATGTGGATATCACCATAGTAAAGAGAAACCTTGCAAACACTGTCTGAACTGTGGGAGATACGGACACTGGATTCAAGAGTGTCGGGCTATTCTAACTGGGAAGCAGGGACTGAAAGCAAGCACCTCTACTTCATCTCGACGCAACAAAAATTGCTACATCTGCGGAATGCTCGGACATTTCGCAATGAACTGCCCTAGGAGAATGCCTCCAGCAGATACAACAGCCACTGAGGAACTGCTTGCGTTACCAGCTCCTGGGATACACTCGGAGTCCGATGATCCCATAGGTATGCAAATTTCACCATATTACGACGAATTATTTATTGATGTGTTAAGTAGAAACGCATGTTCTATGGTGATTTTAGAAACAATAAATCTCAGGTAAATGTAAGCAAACTCGGTGCCGATAAGATAATCGGAATAGTAACCTAAGAAATTCTTAGGTCAAATAAATGTTAAACGATTAAGTAAAAGATAGGGTAATTATTGATTATAGTTTAACTACTGTAACTAGAAAATGGACCTTATCCATTTAGAACACTAAAAGCTGTGGAAAGTCAAAATGCTAAAACTAGTGTGTAAGCTGCCGCTTTTCACCTAGACCATATAGAACTCGAGTTACTTAATTTGGAGAACTTTAGTTCTAGGATGTTAAGGAAAGGATGAATGTTAAGACTATGCTGAAATCATGGTTAAACTAAATAAGTAGACCGGGAGAATCAGTTGCGAATACAAGACAAAGATATGCCAAAGATGGGTACTGGTATGTGATATGCTTTAACCTATAAGTGCTTGTTTCATTTTGATACTAGTATGCACCAATAATTTATCTTGTTCCTATTAGTATAACCACGTAGGTATTCCATGGAAGCCTAGAAAATTCTGTCATGTGGTAGAAACCATGAAGGAATCCTTAGTTAATGTATACAACATACATAGGAAACCACATCTAACACTAAAGTGGTGTAACAATTGATGCTCATAGCATCAATTAGTTTTAAACAATAAGATGTTAAAATTATGCAAAGATTACGCAAAGCAATAAGACGAGCAAAACTCTGAGGCAATACTTGACGAATTATACTTAAGGCAATGACACCGGGAGACGAAAACAAGATACATCTGACTCATGATGAATAAGTCTACATAAAAGACTCATCATACGTGGGACCAGATGGTATAAATGACATAGAACTAAGCATGATGCGACTTAGAAGATAGATCACAAGAAATGAGTGGCTGATTAACTCTTGATCAAATCGATCAAGGTGATGTGAAAAGCCGACACATACATTTCATAGACAAATCAATAGGAACTACGGAAATGTGAAGTCAAGCACTGAACGAAACCGTATTTCAACTACTAAACTTAGTGGGAATTCCAAAAGCAACCCAGAGCTCATTTGGGAGTGTAGGGACATCACGCCAAACAAAGTCTTCCCCCAATTATTACAAAGAAAGTTTGTAACCGATAGTAACTTTTAAATTTCGGGACGAAATTTCTTTAACGAGGGGAGACTGTAACATCTGTGCTGGAATCGTTGCCGGAACAGTAATCGCTACAGTAACTCAGGTACACATTACGTGAAACTATGTTTATGCTATTGATACTTAATGCTTCACACTAAACTATTATGCGTTTGTTCTGAAATCTGGCATAAACCTTACGGTTTAACAGTCCGAAACGCATCGGACAATACTGAACAGATACACACGCTTGATTTGATGCTATTATGTATAAACGTATGTGAGACTAAACAAAACAAGACCCTAACGGTTGTTGCTACGGAATGCTAAATCGACGAATTATTCGTATAGGTGACGATCTGAACGAATGATTCTGAGAGTTTAACGTTCTGAAATAATGACTGGAAAGTAGAAAACAAAATCAGAAAGTGAAACGTACGATCGTGTTCGTACAGTCAGCGCTCTGTACGAAAACGCGCGTAAGTGACGTTTTCTGACGAAACGGAAACGAAAACGAAACGACGGAAACGAAAACGAAACGAACGATAATAAAATTAAGAAAATATAATATTTTAATGTTTTACAATTTTGAAACTCATCAAAAATTAAATAAAGAAACTATTGTTATTTAAAATCCGTAGAAACGCGCGTTATGTTTCCGAAACGTAACGAGAACGCGAACCGAGCTACAAGAAATGGAGTAGACTGATGGCCTCTCAGTGCTTGCCAAAAGGGTGTTCTACATAGTCGGGATTCTGAGGAGTAGACTGATGGCCTCTCAGTGTTTGCCATACAGTGATTCCTCATTTTCCACTCATGTTGTAAACTTAACGAAGTGCTAAAGCTATAAAAGAAATGGATGGTAGGTAAGACACTTAATTATCATTAACAGCAATGTCCTATGCGACTTAGTATTTGGTGGGACGGCGTCTGGGCGGGTCGTAGGCTCGACTCAGGGGTATGCCCTATATATAAGCATACCGAGTTGGATGATACAGGTGGTGTTAATGAGGTTAAGGTTTTACCGAAGAGGTTTGCAAAAGCTATTTTACAAATACTAAAACTACATGAACTCACCAACCATTGTGTTGATTTTGTTTTCTTACATGCTTTCTCAGGTGATGCACAGGTATAGACTCAGACTTCAGGAATGCATACTAGGATACTCAGATAGAGGACATAGTAGACTTTTGGAAAGCACAGATTTTGTTTCAGAAGCAAATCACTTTTGATATCTTGTACATATACAAGATAGATACATTTGATCCTTTTAATAGGTTTATTTAGTTAAATTACTGAACATTGTCAAATGTAATTTAACTTTGTAATCCTAGTTTGATGCTATTGTGCTTTAGTTATTCTGAACATTGATGCTATGTAAAACAATCTGATCATCACGATTATCACTCATGATATCGCGCTTCGAGAACCTTCCGCCCGACAGGGACTTCGATCCAACCCCGCCGGCTCGGGGTGTGACACCCGCCATGTCCATCACAAGACAATGGCAAAGTGTTGGTCAATATTGCACTGTTCCGACCTCCAGTCGGGTGTAGTGGGGCTTGTCAGGCCCAAATAGTACTATTCAAGATTACCACGCTAGGCGCTATGCGCTATTAACGGTCCGAGGAGTATCGCGATGACTTTTAGTTGTGATTGGGGTCCACACATATACATATAATGATAAAGCATGTCCTTATGTAAATAAAATGAGTTGTTGTTCAAAAACAGTTGTAATGCAATGTTTTCTCCCCCAAAGGTAGAAAATGTAAAAAGGGGCCGTGAACTCTCTTGATTAGCAGTTCCGGTATATGTGTTTTCGCGTCTTGCGAAAGCTAGCACCAGCTAGTATGCACCTATAACCATATAGGTGTGAGTATGTGTTTTGTGGGGTGTTGTAATCCATACAACTCCAAGTGTCGATGTGCTCAACCGAATGTGTGTGTGTTGACTTGTGTTGACTCGACGAATCGTTGGTGACACGTTTGTCGTGTTAAGTTGTCTTAATGCAAGTAAGACATCAAAATGCATCCTATGACTCAACTCATATTGCTTTCACAAAAATCAAGTTTTGAAAACCCTAATGTTCTCGTTTCGGGAAACTTTCTATATTTAGAAAGTTTCTATATTTTGAAAGTACGGTTATGAAATCCCATTTAATAAAATCAATACACTAGTATGTTTGTAAAAACATATGTAAACATTTTGAAATATGTTGTTTGTGCATAAATTACCATTTATGCCATTTACCCAAATAAAGTTTCCTTATTTGGAAAGTATCCGTTTAAAAACTCGTTTTCACAAATCCAAGTTCCCAATATGCTTAGAAATCATTTTTAAACATATTTCAAGAATCAAAGTTCATCAAAACATTCGTAAACATCAAAAGCTCTCTTTTGATTTACAAAAGTTTCCATAAATAGTAAATTTATACAAAATCATGTTTTTGACAAAATCAAATACCCAAATGTGTTTCTAAACACTCCAATATACATTTGACAACATCTAGACATGTCTAACATGTCTAGATCATCACAAATCTATGACTTTCAACATAAAAGTTTCCTTTTTATGGCAAGTGTACCAAAATCATCATCAAATCATCAATAACTCAAGCAAATTCAAATCTAACATTCCTAGACTCTAAAATCAGTAAATCTATATCAAAATACACAAGATCACCAACAAATTTCGTGCACAAGAGCCACATGGAGTTGCATGTGGGTGGATGTTCATGCATGTGGGTTTTTACCCATTGCATGTTCGATCTAACACTAAATAAACTCGTAAAACTACCTTAGATGCGTAGATTCAGTAGGAACGATGGCTGATGATGAAGAACCAGTAGTTGATGATCGTTTTTAGCTTCCTTGCTCCACTTCCAATCTCCAAGGACTCCAAATTCACCAACAATGAAGGAGATGGCTTCAAGAGAGTTTCCAGGGGGTTGGGGCTTAGTTTCAGTGAGTTTTGGTCGAGTATGGGGTGTAAAGACTCGGAGAAATGAAGAAGAACCGAGTGAAACGAGTTTGGGGTTGGTTTTATGAAGATTTTGATCTGCATGGTCTTCGCGTACCGCGAAGGCCGATTAGAATCTTCTTTGCGTACCGCGATGGGATTCGAGAGTCTTGACTCCCGGTTTGCTTCGCGTACCGTGATGCCTTTTGCCAAAGAACTTTCGCGTACCGCGACAAAATTCGGGATCCTGAGTCCCCGCTACTGCTTCGCGTATCGCCGAGCCCTTCGCCAAGAAGGAGCTTTCGCGTACCGCGATGGGTCCACTTTCTTGTTTTTCGATTTCGATGATTCAATTTCGCTCGTGATCGATTCCCAACGTTTATCCTAAACACTTGAAATTGCCGGGTGTCACATCATTGGTTACACTTTAATGAATACCGGGTGAGGGAGGAAACTTGAGCTTAATCTCAGATTATGAACTAATAGGGGGCGATAGTTTACCTATTCCACAAGGTTCTCGCGCATCAAGGGTACGGTCTCACGATCGGCGATCGAGGAATCGATGTTAATTACCAACCTTTAGGATAACTGAAGGTAACACGATGAGACCTATATTGTTGAAAAAAAAATCAATTAAAGAAAGGGGGATGGATGGAGGTGGTTGATGTTGTTGTTACATCTATGGCTGGTAGTAGGGCTGTAGGCGAGACGGGCCAAGCTGGAATTTCCATCGAGCCAAAAATTCAAGCTCGGGCTCATAAAAATCTCGAGCCAGCTTACGAGGTGGCTCGTTTTGTTTTCCTCCACTTTATTTATATAAATATGTGTATAAGATATTGAATTTATGTGTGTATATATATATATATATAATATGTATGTGTGTAATAATGTAATATAATATACATGTGTGTATATTATTTTATTACTTAAAGTATTAAGTTTTTCAAAATTTTAATCATATTTTATTTTAAAAAATTGACTTATATTATAAAGATTTTTATTAATGACTATATTTTTTTGTATTTAACCCGTGTAATACACGGGATGCTAACGTAGTTTAATATATATATATATATATATATATATATATATATATTAAAAATTGAGCCAAGCCAACGAGTCGAGCCACGAACCGAGCCGAGCCTTTTTCAAACCCGACTCGGCTCGTTTTTAATGAGTTTTTTTCGAGCCGAGCCTTTTTCAAACCAAGCCTTTTACGAGCTTTTTTCAAGCGAGGTTTCAAACTAGCTGATAGCTTTTTGAACAGTCCTATGTGGTAGTGGTAGAGGGAGAGGTGGAGACAGTGGAATTGAAGTAGATAAAGCCATAAAGGGTAAGATGGACGTGGGTCCTACAATTTGATAACACTGCAATAAATGTTATTTTAAAGATTAATGTCGAAAATTAAATCATCAACTTTATTGACTATTATTAATGTTATAATTTTACAAATAGTTTGAAATAACAACGTAATTTCTTGAAGTTTCAAACCAACATTACAAAATTGTTAAAGTATATATAGAGCTCAACTATGCAATTAACTCAAAAAAAAAATCTAGATAAATAAACCGTTAAAATATATAGTTTTTTTTGAATGGCGAAGGTCTCAATCGTGTGAGTCCACTGTTTCCAGGCCATGTCACTAAGGTCTAGTTACCTAGACATCTCATGAGCCACCACAACAACACAGAAGTAAACCTCACTTAGGGGCTGTTTGTTTTTTGAAAAAACGTCTGCGAAGGTCTGCGAAACCTCTTATGTCTGCACCTCGCAGACCAAGGAAAGATGTAGGGTGTTTGTTTTCTCGCAGACATTTCATTAAAAAACGTCTGCGAGACCTCTTTTCCTTGCAGACATGGTTTAACATCTTTTTAAACCTCTTCTAGGTTTTCAAACCTCTTCAAGCTTTTCAAAACACGCTGCCACCAACAACCGCTTGATCCACCACCGGCGCTCCACCAACAGCCGCCTGGTCCACCACCGGTGCTCCACCAACAGTCGCCTGGTCCACCACCGGCGGCCTGCTCCCCCGTTGCTCCACCACTGGCTGCGTGCTCCATCGCGCTCCACCACCAACGGCCACCTCCACCGGCGACCTGCTCCACCTGCGCGCGCTCCTCCACCGGCGACGTGCTCCACGTCGCACCTCCTTCTCACATGGTGGACGATCTGTGGAGGATCTGAACGGCCGCACCTCCTTCTCGAACGCGCTCCCAACTTTTACGATCGTCTCCTTCTCGAACTCGTTTCCCAACTTTTCCGGTCGCCTCCTTCTCACATGGTGGAGGATCTGTGGTGGTGGAGGTTCTGATCGGAGGAGCGTGGTGGAGGAGCCGTGGAGGATCTGATCGGAGCAAGGTTGGGTGAAGGATTGGGCAGATGTGGTTGAAGAGGTTAGAAGGAGAAAAAATCAAACAATCTTTTTAAACATACAAAAGAGGTTTAGTCCACCTCTTCTACAAAAGATGTTTGCAGACGTGGTCCGCAGACTGCAGATGTTTTACCTCTTAAAAAACAAACACCACCTTAGAAAACCTCTTGACCCCTCAGATCCCTTTTTCGCTGCGGAAGGTATTTGAACCCAAGATCTCCCATATGGAATAATCTCAGGGTACCATTGAGGCACTGCCTTATTCGTATATAGTTTTTCTCATCCTTAAAAAAATTGAATAAACCATTTAAAATTATTTTGTTTGATCTTGATATTTTATTGAACATTTAAAAAAAAATACAATTTTATTTTCTATTAACAATGCTTTTTTTCTGTAACATTCTTCAAATTACTTGAACATCTTTGTATAGAAAGATACATCTTAAAGAAATGAAAAACTAAAACCGTTCTACTTTTTAAAGAAATTTAAATATATTGATTAAATAAGAAAATTTTCATATTTAAAAAATGTTTTAAGGAAAATTTAAAAAGATATTTATAAAAAACTAAAAAAATATTAATATAAACTTTTTATATAATATGTCAATTAAAAAAATTGTTCATTTTGTATTTATAAACTTTTACTAGCTTTTTAAAATAATAATCTTAGAGACTAGAAAAAAAAAATGTCTTTGATATAGCTATTTAAATAAATATTTTTTAAATTGTCTGTTTCAATAAATAAGTTTTTAATTTCTCATGTCTAGAGGTGGACAAAAAACTGGAACTAAAACCGACAACCCAAACTAGAACATGTGGATACATCTGGTTTCGGGTTCTCAGAGTAATCGTAGCCGAAACCAAAACCGCAACCGGTGAACAAAACCCAAACATAAACCGGCTAGTAATCAATTAGAACTGGTCGAAACTCGAAACAGTCTGAACCAGTTTAGAAACTGAAACGAGTTTCAAACAAAATCTCTTTACCACCTCTACTCACGTCCTTTTCTAAAAAAGAAAAATGAAAACCTCCAATGAGGACTTCCCTACATACCATAGGTTGTAGTGGGTCATTTGTTGCTTTTGTCTACTTCTTATAATTAAAAAGTACTTAAAAAACATTAACACTCATAAACATCTTTATTACGTGTACTTTTGAGCCGAGTAGTTGTAACTTGTAAGAAGCAACCTTTTTTATTTTTATTTTTATTTTTATTTTTAGGTAGTTGGGGTTAGGTGTGTTTTTATTCCTCCCACTTAATCCCACTCAAAGTAAAATTTTAACTAAGTATGTTTGATGTTATATCTTTATTATCTATATACTATACATAGGTTAAATCAATCACATCATAAATACATTATTTTTGTTCATACATATTTTAAAATAAAAATATTAAAATATAGTGTTATTGATACACCAATGTAATAATAACTTAACCTATTTTAATTTTTAAATCATAATATGTGTGTTTTAATTAAATCAGTCAAGTATTCGTCCACTTTCCACATACAAAGATCATTGCTCCACATAAATTTATTATTTGATTTGTTTATTGCGTTCATTTTATATATCTGATCAAACATACCAGTAAAATTTAAATATAAAAGTTCTATATAAGTCTTTGTCTTAAACAAAATTGTTTTTGTTTGAATCACAGTTTTTTTTTACATCTGTGTGCTTCTTTCTGAGCATGATAAGATGGGTCACCATGTTAGTAAGTGTTCCCCTGGATGATTGGGTACGTGATTCCAGATGTTTGAACCTTTGTCATTAAAAAAAAACTACCAACAAGACAGTGCCTCAATAGTACCCTAAGATTTTTCAAAATGGGAGGTCTTGGGTCCAAAACTCTCTCGCGACGAAATATGGGTCTGAGGAGGGTCAGGGGTTTTCCCAGTAGGGTTTTCCTCCTGAGGTGGTTGTGGTGGCTCATGGGAGGTCCAGGTAACTAGACCTTGGTGACATGGCCTGGAAACAGTGGGCTCACACAATTGAGACCTCGCCGTTCAAAAAAAATTTAAAAAAAAAATCTAGCAACCACTCTAGAAACTATATGATCTAAGCTACGACTTGTATAATCGGATGAATCGTGGTCAAATGATACATCATAGGATGCCCGACATATACAATTGCAATAGCGGTGTGTATGTTAATTTAATTTATACGTCGTATGACCTATAAAACTATAAAAATACTTTTTGTAAAAGCACGTAAATGTATTATTTAAATAAATTATTGTTTTTAAGTACCCTTGCACATTGTCAATGTCTTAAGTGAAGCTACGCATATTATACAATAACTAGTGTCTATGATGTCAATTTTGTTGTAAAAAAAAATAAAAATATTCTTATATCTGACTCATGAATTGCCTTGGCGTTGTGATGACCGGTTTGGAGTAAAATCTACATCTAAATGTAGGTGAAAATTATCACGTTAAAACAATATAGTCAAATTTAAAAAAAAAAAAGTTATGTTTTTGTTAAAAAAAACTTATAAATTAGATAAATGTGGGTTTTAGTGTCACGCCTTGTGCTAATTCGGCTTTGAATAAATGTATCCTGAAGCGTAGATATAAATACGTTCATCGCAATGGTATGTTAGGAACTTTTAATAACCTTATGTTGTTTAGGGGTGTTCAAAATAATCCGTATCCGAATCCAAAATCGAAATATCCGAAAATATGTATCCGAAATATCCGAAAATTCGGATTCGGATACAGATAGTAGTTTTGAAAAATTTCGGATAGTTCGGATATCCGAACTATCAGAAATAGTTATTTTTTTGGATATTTTTCGGATATTTTTTGGATACTTTTATGATATTTTTCAGATTTTCGGATATCCGGATGTATGTTTTTTAATTTTTTTTAGATTTCGGATATCCGAATTTGAACACCCCTACTCGCGGCTCACTCGAAAAAGGCTTGGCCCGAAAAAGGCTCGTTAAAAACGAGCCAAGCCGGAGCCAGGGTTGGCTCGGCTCGTGGCTCGACTCGTTGGCTTGACTCGTTGGCTCGGCTCGATTTTTAATATATATATATATTAAATTACACACACACACACATATATATTATATTACACACATACATATATTATACATAATATATATATTTATATATATTCAATATCTTATACACATATTTATATAAATAAAGTAGAGGGAAAAAAACGAGCCACCTCCTAGTAAGCTGGCTCGTGGCTCGAGATTTTTAAGAGCCCGAGCTCAAATTTTTGGCTCGAAAGAAATTCCGGCTCGGCTCGGCTACAACACTACTACCAGCCATAGATGTAACAACAACATCAACCACCTCCATCCACCCCCTTTCTTTGATTGATTTTTTATTCAACGATATGATATAGGTCACATCGTGCTACCTTCAGTTATCCTGAAGGTTGGTAACTAACATTGATTCCTCGATCACCGATCGTGAAACCGTACCCCTAATGCTCGAGAACCTTGTAGAATAGGTAAACTATCGCCCCCTATTAGTTCATAATCCGAGATTAAGCTCAACTTTCCTCCCTCATCTGGTATTCATTAAAGTGTAACCAATGAAACTTGAACCTTGATCTCCAAAAAGAAATAGACAAGTCTTAACTACTAAGTTAACTTTGTTAGATTTATGATTGATTTTTGAATCAAAATCAATCTTTCTAACTTTCAACTTTCTAGCATCCCTCTCATGAAGGCAAAAAAGACATCGAAACCATCATCAACGATCTTCCACAAGAACATCATCATCAATCTGACAGACGAAATACATCTAAACCAATCACCAATTCCATCCCCATCAACCTGACTCACGTCATACATCATCATACTTGTAATATTTAATAGGTAATCTTAAGTTTTAATAGTTATACGATAACATTGAAAGATAACCTTATAACTCTTATAGAATTATTTACACATAACACATCATAAGCATTAAATACATTCTTGATTAGACGATTAGTGGTTG
Organism: Mikania micrantha; assembly: GCA_009363875.1. NCBI lineage: Eukaryota > Viridiplantae > Streptophyta > Magnoliopsida > Asterales > Asteraceae > Mikania > Mikania micrantha. Next base: position 11,745,204 of record CM018693.1, on the reverse strand, counting down.
TTCAATTATATATATGAAATAGGAACTCATTTTGGATTCACAAGTCTCAAATTTGTATTAAAAGTTTATTGATAGAAAAATTATTTAATAAAGTAGACAATTTAAAATATATTTATTGAAATGATTTTTTTTTTGTTTAAAGCATGATATTTACTCATTTTATTAAAAAAAAAAAGTTGCTTTCAATCTTCTTTCTTTGTTTACCCTTTTATATTAGTATTAACATAATTTTATTGATTAAGAGTTTTTTATAAGTGTATTTCTTTATAAGTGTCTTGGTAAATAACTTGTGGAATTTAGAAGAAATGTGAAGGAAAAAAACTATTGAGAATATTCTGCAATGTAAACTACATGTTTTTATCTAATTTTGTATAAACTTTTAGATTATAAAGTTTCCTGACTAATAATTTATTTACGTTGTAACTATTTAAAATGTCAATATTCATGAATCAATATTTAATTATTAGCAGATAATTTCAAAGTTTAAACGCTGACTTTTTAATATTTAAATATCATTAAATATTTTCTTTTTTTAATTGATATTTAAATACACACTGATAATGATTTTATATAATTTAAAAAATTATTAAGAATAATATATTCATAATTATGAAAAATGTATTGAAAAAGGTTTCATTTGTAACTACGAGCGTATTTAATGATTGTCTTACGAAAAAAATTCAAATCAAACGGTAACTCTATCACATAAGATAAATACCCGATCAACTAAAACTTTATAAAATCGACAATGTAACCTAAACAATTGATAAAAGCATATGTAACACACTTATATTCAATTAAAATTTTATCGTATACTAAAAATATTCATGAGACTTATGTGATTCGCAAAATATCTCATATAATAGTATTATATAACCTTAGGAAAAAAAACTGAAAAAGAGGGCAGAAAAAGAAGCTCTTAAGTCTTAACAAAGCTCTTACATCCATTACATGCCACTTGTATCAATATTTTCTGCATAAATTTTATTTTACCTATAAATTCCTAAATTAATACTATAATATATAATACTAATAAAGGAAAAAAAAAGATGGAATCTTGTGATCAAATATACACATTTCCAAGAGTATATTTTTAGTTCACTTAGAAGCATTGAGAAGTGAAATCCTATTGTTATTGAACCAAATATATTACAGTCTAACGGTATTTTGGTGATGGGATAAGGTAGAAGAACCAAATGATCATGGGTTCGAATCTCACAAGGGAGTTTTCTCAGAGTATTGAGTTTCCTCCAAAATTGGTGATTTGGTTGTGGATATGATCGGTGATAGTGTGATACTGCTGATGACACGATGATACTTTACTAATCCGTCAGTTATTCAAAAATTTAGCAGTTAAAAAAATCTAATATTATTGAAAAGACAGGATTTTATAAAGGCTTTAGAAACGCACATGTTCCAAATAATTGTTCCTAGCATTCATAATTCATTAGGTTCATATGAACACATTAATTACTATGTTTTCCTAATGATCATAGTCTCAATCAACCATCTTGTGGTTATTAAAAATATTCACAAATCTCACGGCATTTCTTGCGTGGGAGTGGTCAGCACGTTTCTTTCAGAGTGGTGAGAATTACATGAATAACTTATTGTGTAATATGCGTAGCTTCACTTATAAATATTTTATAGTTTACGCATGCGTTTTGGTCTTCATTACATGAATATAGTTTATAAAATAAGATAGAGATATATTAAAATGGGTTTTAATTGTAAAAAAAGTAATAAGGATTGAGGAATTGATATAACATGTATTCGTCATTGTGTTTTACGTTTTAACTCATTTTGTATTATTTCGTCATTGTTATTTATAAGTTAAATAAATTGTGTTTATTTAATTTTTATGTTTTACGTATTAGAAGTACACAATTGTATTATTTCATTATTATGTTTTTTAGAATTTATAATTTGGAAAACCACATATTATCTTAATTGTTTGAAAAATAAATTTTCGTTGTGTTCTTCGTTTTAGATAATTTGGTTTTATTTTTGTGATTGTTTTTCTATGTATTAGATAGATTTGTTGTTACTCTCATTGAAATTTACATATAAAAAGTGCACAATGTGTTGTTTCATTATTTTGTTTTTTAAAACTCATTACTTTAAAAAAATAGTAACACACAATGACGAAAAAAAAAGAAATAATGACGAGCAGAAAAATACCATTGAAGAGTGTTAATAACAATAAAATAATTAAATATGTACAAAGCCATAATTGTGACACCCTAGTCACTTTCATGTCACTTCCGGACATTTTACACCAATATTTAACAAACTACATTTAGGTCCCAGTAAAAACTTTCGTGTTTTACACACCTGTAAACATACTATTTATTAACATCTGTTAAAACAAAGTTTACGTATTTTACATACTCCACAAAAACATATATTACACAAAAGTTTCACAACTGTGTGGTTATTAAAATTTAAAACCATCATACGAGCCTTTACGTTCGATTCCCGATCACCATCATCACTCACCCAGCTCCTTAGTACCTGTAAACACCACATTTAAAATCACCATTAGTTCGTTAGAACTAAGTAAGATTACCCTACTATTTCACCAAGTGTATTCCATAATACCATATGGATACACTAATGAGGTTCCAAATAAAATTTGGTAACAATATTCAACCACATACAAAACGATTTACTAACGGGTCGTTTTTACCCAAAACCTCGATAAATCTCCCATTCATGCACAATCATTATAATTTAACATAACACATATATGCGCACACAAAACTCCAGTTAAGCATCATATTTCCCAAAAGTCAAAATTGAACAATTTGACTCTTGAATTTTGAATGTCTACACCCTTGTAGGTCATCTTTTGTTCACACACCTTGTGAATCTGTTTCATTGGAAGTGCAAGTCTTATGTTCACACACCTTGTAAATCAAGGCATGCACATAACCAATTTAATGCCTACACAGTTGTAGATCACCTTTTTGTGCACACACCTTGTGAATCAATTACATTAGAATTGCAAGTCTTATGTTCATACGCCTTGTGAATCAAAGCATGCACATTACCAATTCACCGTTTGTTCACACACCTTGTGAACCAATTACATTGGAATTGCAAGTCTTATGTTCACACACCTTGTGAATCAAAGCATGCATATTTCCAATTTAACATCTACACATTTGTAGATCACCACTTGTTCACACACCTTGTGAATCTTTCAACCACAATAACCACAACCATTTATATCAAATTCAATCAACTCAACGAATCATGAATATATGCTAAATGCACAAATACTTGTAGTGTGGACTCGCCCAGTCCTTCAACTACAAGTTCAATCAAATAGATAACTTACCTTGATTTGGAGAGCTATCAACAATCTCCAATTCTTTCCCAGGCCTTCTAGAACTAGATTCACCTCCTCTTCCTATTATATATTTACATATAACAAGATTTAACAACATGACACACAACTTGTGGTATTTATGTAATCTAGTTCATTTGATCTGTTTTACTTTTCATATTCAATCAAAACCATACTGAGGCTTTTTATGAAACAACTCATATGCAGAAACTAATCTACACATGTTCTTAGTCATATTCAAGTTATCAAAATTTCATACTTTGTGATTTGTCTCTTGACTTCCACCACCAACACCTAGTTGCAAATCACACGTATACAACTAGTTTCAATACACCTAACACCCATACATACTGATTCAAACTTATTTGAATCTCATTCATTACTATGTGGTAGTTAGAAGTCAAGTTGTCACCTATAATTAGCATATTTATGCCAAAATCATTAACTTTCAAATCACAACATTTAATCAAGCATTTGAATCGAATTGATCATTACAAAGAATGATCCAACTCCATCATAATCATGATTTTATCATCCTACTAGTTATCATACTCAATAATATGGATTTCATGACAACCGGACATTATAACGGATCAAAACCAAGATTTCACAGTTAAACTGTCGAGTTCTTTGTTTCTAATTATTCCTAGCCGTCATCTAGGCAATAATCAACACCCATAACTATTATAATACCATATCTAATCCATATACTATCAAATCAGTAAGAGAGATCGAATCGTTACCCTTTTGAACGGATTTTTCGGATGAAAACGATGATTAGGAGTTGTAGAAACGATCGCTAGCTCGATCCGTATGTTTGGATGGCTTCAAAACACTGATTAGATGGTAGAAAATCACCCTAAATCGTCTGGAAATCGAGTATATTTCAACCAGAATGAGTTCTGATCGAGCAAATCAGATTTTTATGTCATCTGGGTCCGTCGCGTACCGCCAAGGATGGAAAAAGGGTCCTTGGCGTACCTCCACCGCCTTAGTCAGATTCCGATTTTGTTTTCGCGATTCCGAGAGCATACGAACTCCGTTTTACGCGCCGTTTTCGCCCTCGTTCACGATTTTTCGAGCTCTTTCCAATGGTTATAATTTCAAGACCTGAAGAGTTCAATATATCTGATCTCTTATTTAACACTATATTCGACTCAGTGTATTTTGAAATCGGAGCCTCGTTTCGTGATATAAAAAAATGCTTGTGACCGTCTAAAACCGGTCGTTACAATAATGGCATGTCACCTTTGATGGAACAAAGCATTAAATGCTTGGAAAAGAACATTTAATGCTAGATATGGAGCATTTAATGCTAAGATTGCATGAGGCCAAAGGAACAATGGTCGGAACAAAGGAAACCATAGGCCTATCCTCGGTCCGATGGGTAGAAACCAATCGGAAAAGAAGAAAAGACATCCATCATCGAAGAAGGATGGGACGCAGGGAGAAAGGCACGTCCGGAAGCTGTATAAAGAGAAACAGATTTAGAAGGAAAGCAGCTTTCAATGAACCATCACCTACCTCTCAAAGAAAGCATTAAGTGAAGTGTAAGGAAGAGGGAGGGGTCTGTTGTAATAGGAAAATCTGTAGGGACATTCCCCACTTAGCATTGATAACATTCTCATTGTTGTATCTGTGCCTATTTCTCCTTGTGTAGTTTCTTGAAGGTCACGGATTTAACATTTGGCGCTATCCGTGTGACACGTCGTCTCATCTTTTTTTGCTAAGAAGGGAACCCATGGGAGATCCTGCTCAGACTCCCGCTGACGCAAATGCAAGTGCGGCCAAACCACGTAGGGACGAGACACCTGTCTCTGCACATCCCTACCTTTCCGGCATAACAAATTTGGACGCCCCGGTCATCACGGAGGACTCAGATGAAGAAGAAGCTAGGAGGTTATAGATTACACCCAAGTTCGTACGCAACCACAGGGCGGCACTAAAGACCCAACTTGAAGAAATAGAGAAAGCAGAGAAGTTAAAGGACGTCCAAACTCGGTTGACATTCGTCAAAGACAGCCCCAGAGTCCCAACAAAAGAAGCGACGCCCATGATGAGTTGTTAACCAGACTACTAGAGGCCATTCGGAGTAGGAAAGAGCCAGTGAGGAAAGAGCCAGACGAACCAGTTCGAGTGGAAAACAACGAAAACCAAGACTCCCTGCTACAACCGTACCACCCCACCAACTTCACCGATATGTCGAAATTCACGAAAAGGATCACTAAGGCCCCACTCCCTGAAAAACTCAAAGTCCAGTTAAATGTTGGAAAGTATGACGGCTCAAGCGACCCAGACAACCACCTGCATGTGTTCGCGGGTGCGGGCAAGGTGTGACATCCGTCAATTTTCAAATTTGATTTATTAACACCGTTAGTGTATTTAACGTTGACTATGACAGAATTATTCAAAAATGTAATAATTAAATGTTTATTCTCGTTTAAAGTTTAGCAACATTTAAAATGTATAGTCTTGCAATTAGTAATTCTCGTAATTACGTTACCACATTTGCTTAACTATCCGAAACGAACTTTGTTGATAAATCAGTACATGAATTAATCACCATACCAAATTTGAAATGAAATAATAATTCATAAGTAATTAATTTGAATTAACAAATAAAAACATAAAGTCACAATTTTACGCATTAAGGTTCCAGACAACCGAAAGTATCTGTGTTCAGCCGAATAAGACAGACACAATATATCATATATCATTTAATATTATTTTTAGTTGCTAAAATTTAAGTATTTTAGTAAGTTTTAATATCTTAATAAATTTACGAATAAAAAAATCGTTTATAAAATAATTACCCGATCCAAGATTCAAATACTGTAATACTCAGAATATACCTGTTTTTAATCTGTAAATAATCACCATAATACCCTACTAATACAATTTAACCTACATAAGACAAGTGTAGTACACATGTCTTGCAAATTCATGTGAAGATAAATGAATAAGTCAAAACAAATCTTTTCAAAGTTGATCAAGATGCTTGGTGACCTTACCAAGGCCATGCAACCATCATGTTACCCACTCCAACACTCAATCTCACCCTTTTTCTCTCTTATGGTCGTCCCCCACCCCTCTCCCTACCACAATCCCATTTTCAAATTCTTTCATTCCATTCTCCTCAAGCCCTTGAAAGTTTTGGTGAGTTTTGAAGTTTGGTGCAAGAACAAGGATTGAAAGGAGCTCAAGAAGGGAATAAAGGCTTGTTCTTTCTCACCATTTGTGTTACTCTTAATCCTATTCAGCTCCATTAAAGGTAAAACACTCAAGCTCTTTGTTTTTCATAAGTTTCACCTAGCTACACACACAAACATACATTCTGCAAATTCTGACAGAATGTTGTCACGATTTTAATAAGTCATAAAATGGTAATAACAACTTCAAACTGAATAAACTGAGATTCCATGACTAAGTTCATTGGGTTAGTTTTCCATGCACTACTTATTCAGCTTTTAACTCGACCAAATGATACTCCAAACAGCCTTCATAAGATTAGTGTGCAGATTTGTACCCCCTGACTTGCGCAGCTGTTTTGACTTACTTAAGATTCGAATTGTGAAAACTTTTCTAAATAAAAGTTGTTCATAATATATTAAAATAGTAGACTGGAAAGTTTCATAATCTAACTCAAAGTTTTACTATGTCAAAAATTAATCCGAACTCACTGGACTTGATTTGTCAAAACAGAAACTTTAAGCACTTATACTTGTGTGACTATTTTGACCAATTTACAAGCAAAATCACAAAAAGTTTTCTAAATGAAAGTTGTTCAAAACACCTTAAAATAATAGACTGTAAAGTTTCATAATTTTATTCCAATGACATCTATTTTTAAAGTTCATCCGAACAAGCCGGACATAATCTGTCCAAAAGCAGTTTTATAAACTTAAACATTTTTACATAAATATTAATTATTTTCACATATATAAATGTGTATATATTTCATATACACACTTGAATGATGTGATATATGTATATACTTGTAAATATATATTTATATATGTTAATATAATTTATGAGTTTTGAAGTTGCTAAGCAAAATGGTAATTTTCCCAAAGTGCGTCGTTATAATGACGAAATTTTTATAAAATCCGACACTTAGTAATTTCAAGGCATTATAAAATAATATTTCAAGTATAAGTTAAGACGTAATTATTTTATTAAAATCTCGACAAATAGAACACAAACACAACTACATAAACTATAGCAAGTATACTAACTCAAACGAAACTCATTATGTTATAGGAACCGAGCAAGTCTTCGTATAAACGACAATCAAGAAGTCAATCATCAATCATACTATGTGAGTATTCGTAGCCCTTTTCATTTCAAAGTATTGGGTGCAACATGTATACGCTATTCAATTTCAAATTCTATTTCACAAGACTTGCGGATTCAAACTCTATGTCTATGTGTATGATACTATGTCATATGTGTTAAACTATGATTCTATGTGCGTGATATTCGAAGTCTAATTCTACTATGATCACTAACTCTATGAGCCAATGGTAACAATAATAGATCTATTGGGTGACGCTCATCCATCGTTTTGACCCTAATGAGGGCCTTTGGATGATTGAAACCAATTCAAGCTAATCGTGACTTTCGAGTCGAGTGTCAAGTCAACAAAAGTCTGATCATACATACGTTTATACATACATGCTTGGAATCTACCTTGACATACGAATCGCAAAAGTCTCAATTTTATTACATACAGTTTAAACCTATGTCTACTCACCAACGTTTTAGTTGACTCTATTTTTATACATGTTGCAGGAAATGTCGTTTGAGTATTGTCAAGTTGATGCTACACGTAGGATTCTATGGACCTAGTGTAGTAAATAAAAACAATGTTTAATTTATCTTTTGTTATGTTGAAAACTACTTGATTTGAGCATGTATTGAATTTGGTATGATTAAATTATGAAACTTAATTAGTGTCACGTGTTATGAACAGTCGCGTCCCGCCCCGACATTATTCCGCCGTCGGTTGGGGTGTGACACAAGGTAGGGAGGTGGAACCTCCCAACATGGTGTCATATGTTGGTTCAGACTCTCACCGGTGCAGCACGTCTGTGGTTTGATAGTCTACCGCCAGGAAGCATAGACAGTTATGAAGAACTCAGAGACAAGTTCTTGAAGCAGTTTAACCAAAAGAAAAAAGCCATTAAAAACCCCAATGAAATACTCCACATACGGCGCAGGGACGATGAGAAGGTGGAGCAATTCATGGAGAGATTCATCACGGAAAGCATGCAGATACAAGGAGTCCCTGAGGTGATGAAAATCAGTAGTTTCATTAACGGAGTTAGACAACCTCATTTGTGTTAAAAGTTAGGGGAGGATTTCCTTACAACCTTCGACAGCCTAATGGACAAAGTGCGAGCTTTTGTAAGGGGGAAAGACACAAGCCTCAGAGCTAGAGAATGGGACCAAAGGAAGGGACAGGTCCCAACAGAGCAAGAGAAGGAAGCGAGGGTCCAGCAAAATCAACCTCATACTTCGCCAGAGGGAGACCCCAAACTGACAGAGGAAAATCGTCATTTACCCCGTACAGACCTCTACAGAAATCGTACCCCGAGAAATTTACCCCTCTTACCAAGTCGCCTAATGAAATACAAGGAACTGAAGAGGCAAAAAGTTTTTTCCAAAAACTATAACCCTTGCTGAACGCGTCCCGCCCCAACCCAAATGAATGCTGTGAATTTCACAAGTGCCACAGCCACAAAACGGACGACTGCATACACCTGCGTAAGGAAATTGAAGCAGCAGTAAAGTTAGGGAAGTTGTTGCACCTAGTCAAAGAAATTGGTGCGGCCACCGCCAAAGGAAAGGAACCGGTAAGGAGGGAAGAAACCGAAAATCGCAGGTCATATGTGGATATGATCAGAAGATATCCAAACGAAGGAAACAAGGATAATAAGCGAACAAAGACGTCAAAAGATGAACCCCCTCCCTGGTTGGGATTTTCAATCACCTTCCCTCCCTTGAAACATTGGGAAGTACAAGAAGCACCCCTCAACATAGCAGCAGATATTGCAGGCCATCACGTAGCCCGCATCCATGTCGACAGGGGAAGCGGATCCAAAATCATGTATGAACATTGCTTCCGAAGACTAGATTCCAACGTCCAAAGCCTCTGGCGGGAAGATAGCTCCATGATGATGGGATTCTCGGGAAAAACCGCTCAATCACGGGGAAAAATAAACTTACCTTTCACCGTTGGAGAAGGAGGCACTCGGAGGATGATTTACCTTACATTTTACATCATACGAGCGCCATCTAAATACAACACGATCTTGGGAAGACCAGGCATCAAAGCACTCCGAGCAATGGTGTCCACTGCACATGGAGCCATGAAGTTCCCTACGTCAGGGGGAATCACAACTGTAAGTTCCTCATTTGAAATAGTTGCGTCTCTAGCCTGAAATACAGTCCCTAAATCATCAGAAGTGGAAGAATGGATCTTAAATGATGAATACACAGACACCACAGTCAAAGTGGGATCCCACCTAAGTAATAAATGTAAAACAACGTTAAAAGAGTTGCTCATTCAGCACTGTGACATTTTTGCATGGGTACCCCGAGACATGTGGGGAATTCCTAGAAGTCAAGCAGAACACAGAATCGACGCCAGTGCAAGCTGCAAACCAGTAAAACAGAAAAGGCGCAACATGGGAGCAGAAAGAGGAAAGGCAGTAGTCGAGGAGACGAGGAAATTGTTATCAGCAGGAATCGTGCGGGATGTTTAGTTCCCCGCCTGGATATCAAACCCAGTGATGGTAAGGAAGTCTGATGGCAAGTGGCGCATGTGCATTGATTTCAAAGATCTTAATAAAGCAACTCCCAAAGATTGTTACCCCCTGCCAGAGATGTACGCGAAAATAAACTCCCTACATGAATAACCCATATGGTGCTTCCTGGATGCTTACAAGGGGTATCACCAGATACAAATGGTGATTGAAGATGAAGAAAAAACCGCATTTTATACTGATGAAGGTACATATTGCTATACCAAAATGTCCTTTGGGCTGAAAAATGCAGGTGATAGGCAGAAATCTCGAAGTTTACGTCGATGATCTTGTGGTCAAAAGCAAAACAGAAAGCGGCATGTTGGAAGATATTGAGGAAACTCTGAACACCCTAAGAAGCGCACAAATGAAACTCAACCCATAGAAATGTTCTTTCGGAGTCCAGGAAGGAAAATTTCTGGGAATCATAGTCACCAAAGACAGCATACGAGCAAACCCATGTAACGTCCAAGCGATTGTGGACATGGATTCGCCAAAATTGCTAAAAGAGGTACATCGGTTAAACGGGAGACTAATCGCCCTAAGCAGGTTTTTGTCCAGGATAGCAGAAAGGTCCTTACCGTTCATCACCAGTCTGAAAAAGTGCTTGAAGAAGAACCAATTTGCATGGACTCAGGAGGCTGAGCTTTCCTTCTAGCAAATCAAGCAACATCTAAGCAAGCTCCCATCTCTTACCACTCCAGTACCCAGAGAAACCATCATTGTATACTTGTCCGCATCCGAAAAATCCATCAGTACAGTTCTAATGGTAGAACGGGTATTGAGGCAAATACCCATCTACTTCATCAGCCGCACCTTGATAGGAGGAGAGGAAATGTACACCAACATGGAGAAAGCAGCATTAGCCTTGGTATATGCCTCTAGACGGTTGAGGAGGTATTTCCAAGCTCATTCGATACAAGTATTCACGAACCTCCCAATACAACAGGTGCTGCGGCGTCCAGAAATATCGGGAAGGTTGGCTAAATGGGCAATAGAGTTGGGAGATCTTGAAATCAGTTACTTACCAAGAACGGCCTATAAAGGGCAGGTTCTCGTTGACTTTCTTACGGAGGCCCCAGTCGACGAAACCACCACGGAAGGAATAACTGCAAAAGACACTGCCACCGAAGTATGGCAACTGCACACGGAAGGATCTTCCACTAGTGAAGGCAATGGAGCAGGTTTCATCCTTACAACACCAGAAGGCATCGAGCTAGCATATGCCATCCGCCTGGACTTCCCAAACACCAACAACGAAGCCAGGTATGAGGCGCTGTTAGCAGGATTGAGAATGGCTTCTACCGTAAAGGTAAAACAGCTGGAAGTTCACGTGGATTCCATGCTAGTGGTCAATCAGATGAATGGTTTATACGAAGCAAAAGAAGATGTCATGAAGCAATACCTCCAACAAGAAACCAAAGATACCAAGGCGTTCAAGTCATGCAGAATCTCCCACATCAGTAGAAGCATGAACAAGAAAGCAGACGCCCTTAGTAAACTTGCCTCTGCAGCACTCAACAATGCTGACACTCAGGTCCGTGTAGAAGTCCTAACAAAACCATCGTTAGTTCGGATAGTAACGGAAATACAAGAAATCAATTCCTCAGGGTGTTGGATGAAACCAATTAAAACGTTTTTGCAAAATGATAAACTCCCCGAAGGATGAGAAGAAGCACGACGTCTACGGCTCAAATCCCTACAGTACGAATTAATGGAGGGACATCTCTACCGCAAGTCATACTTAGGCCCATCTCTGAAGTGTGTCGACTTAGATGAAGCGGTATATATCATACGGGAAATACACGAAGGCATCTGTGGACTCCACGAAGGGCCAAAGTCCGTGGCAGCAAAGGCAATGAAAGCGGGATTTTACTGGCCGGGTATGTATAAAACTGCCTTGGAGATCATTAGTAAGTGTGACAACTGCCAAGTCCATGCACCGGTACCCAAACATCCGCAACATAACATGGTACCTGTAAACTTCGCCTGGCCGTTGTTGGGCCATTCCCAGAAGCCGTGGGAAAAGTCAAATTCTTGGTGGTTGCAATTGATTATTACACCAAATGGGTGGAAGCAAAGCCGTTAGCAAAGATCACCGCACAAGCGGTCAAACGTTTTGTAAGGGAGAATATTGTATGCCGCTTCGGAATCCCGGGGGTGATAGTAAGTGACAACGGTAAACAGTTTGATAGCAGTCCCTTTCGAGGATGGTGCTCTAAACTCCACATACAACAAATCTTCACATCAGTCGCTCACCCACAGGCCAATGGGCAAATGGAAAGAGCAAATAGGAGCATCGCTGAAGGCATTAAGGCATGGTTGGGAAGACAGAAAGGAGCTTGGCTAGAAGAACTACCCCCCGTCTTGTGGGCGCACCGCACCATGCACAAGACAGGAATAGGGGAAACACCTTTCAGTCTCACTTACGGCACTGAGGCAATGATCCTAGTCGAAATCGGATCCCCAACACAACGGACACGGCTCACTGAAGAAGGAAACAATGAAGATCTCCGAGTCAACTTAAACCTGCTCGAAGAAAGGAGGTATCAAGCCGCCATACAAGAAGTCAAATACAAAAAAACAATACAGAAGTACTATAATGCTCGAGTTAAGAAGAAGGAACTCAAGCCAGGCGACTTAGTCCTGCGCTCAAACGAGGATAGTTGTAAGGAAGCCAAAGAGAAATTGGGAGTCCGATGGGAAGGACCCTACAAGATCGTATGGAGCAACTCGAATGGGTCTCACAAACTCACTGACATCGATGGTCACGAGCTTCCAAGGACATGGAATGCCATGCAACTTAAAAAATACCATATGTAATCTGGTGTAACCCTTTGTAAGATCTAGTAATGGTCTCTTTTGTATCAATTATTAGTGGCACGACAAGCCGCAACTTTTGTCAACATATTGATAAAGTAATCAAATTCCCTACAAAATCAAAGGCAAATATACAATTTCGCGCGCGCCTATTACAAGTCATCAATAAATGACACAAAAAAACACAACTGTATTATACAAAACCCCACATGCATGTACATATAATGAACATTCAAGAGTGACGAAGGGAGCACGAACGCGCAACCCTCCATCACACACTCCCCACAAGTATGGCAAACTAACATACACAAAGGGACAACTGTCACACCCCGAGCCGGCGGGGTAGGATCGAAGTCCCCGTCGGGCGGAAGGTTCTCGGGGCGCGATATCATGAGTGATAATCGTGATGATCAGATTGTTTACATAGCATCAATGTTAAGAATAACTAAAGAACAATCAAACATTAAACTAAGATTACAAAGTTAAATTACAATATCAATGTTCAGTAATTTAACTAAGTAAACTTAACAAAAGAATCAAGTGTTTTCTATCTTGTAATCTGTACAAGACATTCAAAAGTGATTCGTATGAACAACAAAATATGTGCTTCCAAAATCAACTAGGTCCTCTATCTAGGCCGCCTAGCATGCAATCCAAAGCCTTAGCTTAACCCTGTTCATCACCTGAGAAAGCATGTAAGAAAACAAAGTCAACACAATGATTGGTGAGTTCAAAAAGTTTATAAGTTTAAAAATAGCTTTAACAAACCTCTTCCGGCAAAACCTTAACCTCATTAACTCCACATGTAATATCAAAATCGGTGTGCTTATATATAGGGCATACCCCTGAGTCGAGCCTACAACCCGCCCAGACGCCGTCCCACCACATACTAATCCGCATATGACACTGTTGTTAATAATAATTAAGCATTTTACCTACCGTTCAACCCATTTCCTCATCATCGATTTAGTTTTCTGTTTCAAAGTTTACAAGTCTATAGCATTCATAAGTATTAGCTTCAAAGTAAGTTTAACAAGCATCATAGATTCACACGCACCATAGTTTAGCTTTCACTAATCTCATGCGTGAGTACAAGCCCTGCTATAGCAGAAGTTTAGCAATTACGTAGCTCACAGCTAGATACAAGCCCTGCTCTAGCAGAAGTTTAGCCATTACGTATCTCATGAATTAGTTAAGCTTAGTCTAGCAATTACGTGTCTCCTATACAAGATACAAGCCCTGCTGTAGCAGAAGTTTAGCAATTACGTATCTCATACATAGACACAAGCCATGCATACACAAACAATCGAGCAATTACATATCTCATATAAGCAGACAAAAGCCCTGCTATAGCAGAAGTTTAGCAATTACATGTCTCTTATATAGATAACAGCTTAGCCTCGTCATGGTTTAGCTTTCAAGTATCTCAATACATAGGTACAAGCCCTGCTATAACAGAAGTTTAGCAATTACGTAGCCCATGATTAGATACATAGTATTTCGCGCGCAATCATAGTTTTAAGCATATAGATTCAAGCATTCATATTTAGTTTCTCGCATAAGCATCAAGTCTCAAGTTTAAGCATTTAGTTTCTAACATAAGTATCAAGCCTCAAGTTTAAGCCTTTAGTTTCTATCATAAGCATCAAGCCTCAAGTTTAAGCATTTAGTTTCTCGCATAAGCATCAAGTCTCAAGTTTAAGCATTTAGTTTCTCGCATAAGCATCAAGTCTCAAGTTTAAGCATTTAGTTTCTCGCATAAGCATCAAGTCTCAAGTTTAAGCATTTAGTTTCTCGCATAAGCATCAAGCCTCAATGTAAGCATCATGTTTAAGTTTAAAAGCATTAAATAACATTTCAATAATTTCTTAAAATGTATAACATGCTTCTCAGTCTCGAAGTAAAACAAATAAGTTTGAAAAGGGACAGATGAACTCACCTTGTGTCCGTAGTGGTTGACTAAGTATAACAAGAATACGCGCGCTCGTTATTTGTACTTGTGGTGATGTTTACAATCCTGTATTGATTTCATATAGTTTGTAACTTATACGTATTTGTTGTAGTGACTTGTGTGCGTGTACGTGTTAGCCCTAGAGTTGGCTAACACTTGTGAGTCTCGGTATTAATTCGGCCCCATTTATTTGTTAAAAAAATTTAGTGACTACTAGCCTGATTGGGTTAGTGTTAACTTTGTTGTTTTTATGAATCCTCAACCAACTTTGTAGTATTTTTAAGAATTTCCATGCATATTATAAACCGAACTAGTTTTAAAGTTTGTTCACTTAACCTATGAGGACCGAATCATGCATTGGGCCGATGAAGCCCCAAGTGGGCCGGCTAGATATAGTGGGCCGAATAACAACGGTTGGGCCAAGGTAAAAATGGGTTTGGGCCGGTTACATGCTATTGGTCTAATCAAGTGGGGTTAGTGATGTTGGGCTGAAGTAATCATCCTGGGCTGAAACAATTCCACATGGGCCGAATAAGGTCTATTCATGGGCCAAAGAAATTAACACGGGCCGAGCTCCCTGTTGGGTTGTCTAGGTGGGCCTACAAGTCCAAAAGTTTGAGGCTTAATCAATTGGATTTGGACTATGCATATGCCGACTTCATGGTTCTAACCCTCCATCAGCGAACCTAGTAATCTGTCGACCTAGGGTTCGGCTGTAGCCCATCCAACGAACCTTAGGGTACGTGAGGGTTAAGGTTCGGATCTAATAGGTTCGTCCCTTCTCCGGTTCGCTCCTGCGTTGGTTCGGCTTGTGGTTCGTGGCTTTGCATGGTTCGTGTAACATCTGTGCCGGAATCGTTACTGGAACAGTAATCTGTACAGTAACTTGTACAGTAACTCAGGTACAAACTAGGAGAAACACTTAGAAGCTATTACCATGTGATGCTAAACATAAACTAGTACACGATGTTTCTGAAAATCCTGATTTAAACCTCATGGTTTAAACAGTCAGAAACACATCAGACAGCAATGAACAGATGCATACATGCTTGAATTGTTACTATTATGTATAAACGTATGTGAGGATAATCAGAACAAAACTATAACAGTTGCTGTTACAGAATGCTAAACCGACGAATTATTCGTATAGATGACGATCTGTATGCATAAATTTGATGGTTTAGTGATCTGAAATGATGACTGAAAAGTAGAAAACAAAATCAGAAAGTGAAACGTACGATCGTGTTCGTACAGTTAGCGCTCTGTACGAAAACGCGCGTAAGTGACGTTTTCTGACGAAACGAAAACGAGTACGATTCGAACGATAATAAATTTAAGGAAATATAATATTTCCTGTTTTACAATTTTGAAACTCATCAGAAAGAAATTTAAAAGAAACTATTTTAATTAAAATACTTCAACTTCGCGAAAGAAATAACGAAATGCGTAAAAATAATAAACTACGATAAATAATTCAAGAAATATGATATTTAATATATTTACTAGAAATAACCACTTTCCAAACGTTTAAAATAAAGTCTTTTATTTAAATTACAAAAACACGCGCGTTACGATCCGGAAACGCGACGAAAACGTGAACCGAGCAACCGAAACGAACCCGAATACACTCGGGGTATTTAAACACCAGAAGATGACATTCTTTCATTTTTCATGATCTCTCTCTCTCTCTCTCTAAACTCTCTTTCCCATCCATCCTTCTCTCTCTAAAGATCACACCTTCAAACCTCCATAACTCACTCGTTTGGAGACGAAATTGGGAGTTCTTGGTGTCCACACGAAGCTACAAACGTTCTCTACCGTAAAGTACAACTGATTTGGGTGCTGGTCCAACCGATTTAGAGGTAATGGAGCTTGAATACCTTGTAAAACGAGGGTTTTTTTCTAGATCTTGGTCGACACACACACCTAACCGGTTAACCACCTTATTAATTCGAACCACACGTCACAAGGAGCCTTATTCGCATAGCCATTGTCATGAGAACGACCTGCCATAACCTGGAATTCGAGATGAAGGTGGTTGGTTACAGGTTCACCAAGGAGCTGAACAAGGGGGGCTGCCGAACCTGCAACTCTCGAGCATGATGGCCACAAACCCTGCTGTCCCGAACCCTGCTGCGCCTACCTACCACCGAACCTCTTAAATATGCTGGTCGAACCCTATTTTCTTTACAGGCGAACCTACCTCATCAGCCGCACCTTATGAGGCCCGAACCCTAGTGTTCCCGAACCATGCATGCAAACCTCACTAGAGCCGAACCTTATTGCATGGGCGAACCTCCCATGCGAAGCAAAGATCGGCCGAACCTACATTCATGAACCAACGACCGAACCCTACGCTACGAACCCAGATTCATTGGCCGAACCTTCACCGGACCTTCCACTACTACCAGCCGAACCCTTGACTGCTATCACTCGCCGAACCCAGCAGCCGAAGCCTTACCTGCGAACCTTCCATACGGACGGACCTATGTTTCATCAATGGACGGCAAGGGTGACGAACCCTAAGGTTCGTAGGGTTGTATTTGGCAGAACCTAGTCACCATTGTGACTAAAGGTTCGCTGGAAAGTTGCGATGTGATGACCGGCCAAGCCTTCCAACTCGTTCGACCCAAACAACTATTTCGGGCCATCTCCTTACTATTGGGTCTTGACTAACAAAATTAGATAGTAGTATATGGGGCCAAGAGGGAGGAAATTCGGCCCAATCTTTGGCCCAACGCCTTTTGCTTTAAGCCCAGTTTCTATTTGGCTAGGAGGCTTTCGGCTCAACTTTAGGCCCAACATCAGGCTGGTGTGGCCCACGTCTCGGCCCACAACCTACGGTTTCGATCCACATACACTAGGTTTAAGTAGCATCCGGCCCAATAGGTTGTCTAGGCCCAAGAGTGGAACAAAGTCACATCGCTTCAATTGGCCCATTAACATACGAGTTGGTCCAAGTGATCGGCCCAATGCACTAGGTCAGTCCAAGGATTTGTGACTTGGTCCACATGTTAAGTCCAATTGTTGCACTTGGAATCACTAGGCCCAACACTCATTCGGCCCAATTGACCCATTCGGCCAAGCTAATGTCTTGGTCCACACAAGTTGCCGCGTACTAAAGATGTAAACATATTTTAAGGGAAAGTGAAGGATGGAGTATCATACAATTCATAAAATTTAAGCAACAAGTTTAAACGAAATGTAACTTAGTTAATTTTGACTAAGTGACAACCAATTCATGATTAACCAAGATAACGTGTCAATCTTTAAACTATAAACCTAAAACTATATTCATGAGATTAGGGCCGAATAAAGACCGAGACCCACGAGTGTTAGCCGATTTTAAGGCTAACACATACACGAACACGAACTATTACAATTTGTACTTATAAGCTACAAACACTGTGAAATCAATACAGGATCTTGAACACAACAAATACTACAACGAGCGTGCGCATTCTTGTTTTTACATAGTGATGTGTTGTAAAACACATCTGTTTTTCTAGTTGTTTTTTAATTCGGTTGGTACAGTTTTAGTCAATTTTAGAGTCGATAGATGCTGGTTCTTCACATTTCTATAATTTAATGTTTGCAGGTTATAAACACATCATTTTGGCATAAAAGATCAAGAAAACGAGTGTCCGGGTGAACGAGAACAATTACGCAACAAAGAAAACAAGAATTCTGGATTCTCAACTCCTCGCGCTACGCGAGGAACAAATGAAACCCTGTCGCGCTACGCGACAGGTGGGAAATGACAATTTTACCCCTTACTTAATGATGCCGGTTGACCCGACTATTTTGTCGGGTAGTGGAACCCGTCGCGCTACGCGACGGGTGTGGATGTACATGTCGCGCTACGCGACAGGGTTAAAATCTCAGAAAATCAAGTTTATGATTTGGAAAACGGCTAGAGGCGGGGATATTCGTTTTTGGGACGATCAGAGACTACATTGGAGGCGACCAAAGAGTTCTGGAAGGCAAGTGAGGCAAGATCCATCATCGGGAGGCCCTAGGATTGCAAATCGAAGGGTGTAATCGCGATCGGTTCTTATTCTTGTTTTGTTTTCCATTCGTATGATGTTTTACTATGGTTTATACAGTAGATCTTTCTGTTTATTCATGATTACTATTGGCTAGACCTTTTAAACTACCTAGGGTTTTATAACTATGCATGTTTGATTGTAGTAACGATTGATTGTGGAACAAGTTTGGATTTTTAATGGTTTATGATTTGGTTTTTGAATTATTGAATGTGGATGAATGTTTATGATGTTTGTGATCTAATTATTATGTCCTCGTATGCTTTGGCGGATGTCTTTCGTGTAACGAGCATATGCTAGATCATTTACTTGGTGTTCTTGATTTGTAGATGTGTTACTAGACGTAGTAATTCATAGGAATAATAATCGGATCATAAATGATTTTAAATGTTTAACCAAAGTCAATAGCTGTGAAGTGAGGATTTGTTAACATATCTTGCATGTTTGAATGCTAGTTAAAGTCTTTGTGAAAAGACTGAGATTAGGTTATTGAAACATAGTATTGTATGTTAAGTTCAAGATGGATTTCCTTATTGTCCTTTACATGTGATATGTTGAAACTATTATTACCGTGAGGAATATGGTTTTTAGGACATACCATTAATGGGTTGGTTAACTTGTGAGAGTAATTAACATAAATCGGTGTTTAAAATACTTGTAGGCATTTTAGTTGAAATCTTTATAAAGGGTTAAAGAATCTCTAATCTGTTAATGAGTTAATATTCAAAGATCCCGGTTCCCTGACTAGTTCCATAATCAATCTAAACATTTCAAACATGTATAAAGTAAACCCTAGGTAGTCATTTCATCATTCGTGAATTCTAGTTGTATTTGCCATTATTTAAGTCTTGAGTCGATTGTTCTAAATTGTTAATTTTAGTTTAAGTAGTTAATCATAAAACCCCCCTTTTAAACATCTAATTTAATTTAAGTTCTTTGTATAGATAAGTCATTGAGTCTAGTTGTTGCAGTCTGTAGAAGTCTGTGGGTTCGATATCCGGACTTACTTTTGTCTTGCTACTTACGATAGGTACACTTGCCTGTCAGTAGCTTAGGTTTTAGCGAGTCTAGAGTATTACTTAGTGTCTAGGATAGTATTGGTTTTTATTAGTTTTAATTAAGCTACTTTACACACATCAAGTTTTTGGCGCCGTTGCCGGGGACTTCTTAGTCGATTGTGTATTTTAGTCTTGTGTCTTATCTGTGCATAGTTATTTTTTATTTTTAGTATTATTTTATTTTGCTTATATCTGTTTTTTAATTTCTTTTTGTTTTATTTGCAGGTTTGGTAGTGTATGCCACACCTACGTTCACAAGGACCGCCGCCTGAGCTTTCTTTACCATTAAGGAGCGATTCGCGGGACTTCTCTGAGGGTTCTACGAGCGAGGTAAGTGTTTCCACTCCCGTTTCTGCAGAGTTTTCTGATCACACACCACCATTTTCTTCGAGTTCTTCCACCCATTCTAGTCCACACTTTCATTTCATTCCACCCATGGCTGAGCGTCGTACAGTTCATCAGCAGGCCACTGCTGGGTTCACGGGACTTAACAATCCCATCACTGTGCCGAATATCACAAATGAAAATTCGTGGCAGATTCCTTCATACATCATGACAGCCATTAATAACACCCAGTTTAATGGCCGGGATGATGAGGATGCACCAGCCCATATAGCTCGTCTTACTCGCATCTGTGGTACCTTCAATCTTCAAGGTGCTACTGAGGATGCTATCTTTCTGCAGCTATTTCCTTTCTCTCTTGCGGGTAGGGCTGCCACTTGGCTCGATTCGCATGCTCCTGGATCTTTCACGACTTGGGGCAGTCTTAGGGATGCGTTCCTTAAGAAATACTTTCCACCTGCCAAGGCAGCTCGCCTTCGTGATGAGATCCACTCTTTCCGTATGGCCCCTGATGAGCCATACTATCTTGCTTGGGAGAGATTTCAGAATCTGCTTAGCAGATGTTCTCAGCATGGTCTATCTGACTGGGCCCTTGTAGAGAAATTCTACAATGGTCTAACTTATGAGACCAGAGCTCGTTTTGACACTTCTGCGGGTGGTCATCTTATGGGAAAGAGGGATGTAGCTGAGTGTACTGATATGTTTGAAAGTTTTGCTCAGGCTGAGTATGAGCAGAGATCAGCTAATAGGAATTCAAATCCTATTTCTAGTTCCTCCTCTTCTACGAGAGGAGTTCACCACGTTAATGTGGATACTAGTGTAGCAGCTGCTCTTGAGGCTTTATCTAAGGATGTAAAGGAGTTAAAGATGAAGGTAGACAGGTGCGAGATATGTAGGGGTGGCCACGCCACATCGGAGTGTTTAGTAGTCAATCAGGAGCAGGTTGATTATCTTGGGGGTCAAGGTAGGGGAAACTCAAACTCGTTCAATAATTCATATAATCAAAATTGGAGGAACCACCCTAACTTCAATTGGCGCTCTTCCGGTCATCCCCCTGGTTTCCAATCTGGGCCATCTAATAACCAGGGGCAGGGTCATTCATCGGGTAGTCATCCAGGTCATACATCGGGAGGGGGTAGTAGTAGTGGTGTTGGTGGTTCTGGAGGGAGTATGAGTAAGATTGAGGAGTTACTCACTCAGTTGGTTGCAAAGGATGCCAATACTCAGAAAACACTTGCTGAGCATGACATCCTTCTAAAAAACCAACAATCTGCTTTCCTTGATCTTCAAAGATCAGTTGGTGATATTGCCAAGCGTTTAGATGAGAGGCCTCAAGGTCAGTTTTCAGGTAATACTCAGGCCAATCCGAACGCTCATGTTAAGGCAGTGACTACGAGGAGTGGAAGAGGGAGTGTGAGTGTGGAGCCACCGGTTGAAGTAGAAGAAGAGGAACCGGTGGATGAAGAGATTGAGATGGAGACTCCTGGGGGGGTACACATGAGGCCAGTCCCAGCAAGTACAGTACCGATCAGTGAGTCTCCCATAGTGATCCCGGTTGAGAAGAAACCGGTAGAGGTTAGGCCGAGTCCTCAGATTGATCATTCACGATTACCATATCCTGCTCGCTTAGCTCACCAAAAGCATGCTAAGGAGTATGGACATTTTCTTGACATGTTTAAACAATTGAAGATCAATCTTCCATTCATTGAGGCTCTTCAGCATATGCCCAAATATGCTAAGTTCCTTAAAGATTTGTTGAAGAGGAAGGATAGGCTTGGGGAACTTTCTAATGTTCCATTGAGTGGGGGGTGTTCTGCGGTGATTCTGAACAAGCTACCGGAGAAATTGACAGATCCTGGGATCTTTACAATCCCATGTTTGTTTGGTAGTGACACTCAGAGACACGCGTTGGCAGATTCAGGTGCTAGCATCAATTTGATGCCCTATTCTTTATATGAGAAGCTAGCACTTGGTGAACTTTCGCCCACGCGCATGACATTGTCCCTTGCTGACCGCACGGTCAAATGTCCACGGGGTATTGTTGAGAACTTGTTGGTGAAGGTAGATAAATTCGTTTTCCCTGTGGACTTTGTGATTCTTGACATGGAGGCCGACGAGACTGTGCCTATCATTCTGGGCCGTCCTTTTTTGAGGACCGCTAAGGCCATCATTGATGTGTTTGATGGGAAACTCACTCTTAGAGTGGGTGATGAGACTGTCACATTCGAGGTTGTGAAGTCGATGAGGCATCCCAGTGATCATGATGACTTTAGTGACCCATGTCATTCTGTTTACTTCATAAATTCTTTCATGTCACATGTGGATAGGTGTCTTGAGTACGTGTGCGGTGCTGATTTGGTAGTTGAGAGAAGTGAAGAGGAGTGTGAGAGTATGGATGAGGGAGTTGGTGTCATTTCTGAAGTTTTAGAGATTGATGAGTTGAGGGAGGAGAGTAAGAAACCCTCTGTTGAGTCACCACCCACCCTAGAGCTTAAGGTATTACCTTCACACTTAGAGTATGCATTTCTAGGAGAGAATTCCACTTTACCTGTTGTCATATCATCTAGGTTAAGTGAGGAGGAGAAGAAGAGATTGTTAGGTGTACTGAGGATGTATAAGGGGGCTATTGCTTGGAGACTCTCCGATATCCAAGGAATTAGTCCTGCTTATTGTACACACAGGATACTCATGGAGGATGAGTACAAGCCGGTAGTTCAACCTCAGAGGCGTTTAAATCCAAATATGCAAGAGGTTGTGAAGAAGGAAGTGCTGAAGTTGATGGATGCAGGCCTGATTTATCCCATCTCGGATTCATCATGGGTGAGCCCTACTCAGGTTGTCCCTAAAAAGGGAGGGATGACAGTCATCACAAACGAGAAGAATGAGCTCATTCCATCTCGCACGGTCACAGGGTGGCGAGTATGCATCGATTATAGGAAACTTAACGATGCCACCCGGAAGGATCACTTTCCCCTTCCTTTCATTGATCAGATGCTTGAGAGATTGGCGGGACAGCAGTTTTACTGCTTCTTAGATGGTTTTTCAGGGTACTTCCAGATCCCCATTGCACCGGAGGATCAGGAAAAGACCACATTCACGTGCCCTTATGGCACCTATGCTTACCGTCGCATGCCATTTGGGTTATGCAATGCTCCTGCCACATTTCAAAGGTGCATGGTAGCCATCTTCCAGGATATGATTGAATCATCCATGGAGGTGTTTATGGATGACTTCTCAGTTTATGGTGATTCTTTTGATGTCTGCTTGGAGAATCTTGAGAAGATGTTGAAAAGGTGTGTAGAGACTAAGCTGATGCTCAATTGGGAGAAGTGTCACTTCATGGTGACCGAAGGAATAGTGTTAGGTCATAAGATTTCGAGAGCGGGTATTGAGGTCGATAAGGCGAAGATAGAGACCATAAGTAAACTCCCACCACCTTCTAGTGTCAAAGCCATTAGGAGTTTCCTTGGTCATGCGGGTTTTTATAGGCGGTTTATAAAGGATTTTTCCAAAATCACTAGGCCTATGACCCATCTTTTAGAAAAAGATACCCCATTTTTGTTTGATGAGGAATGCATGAAGGCATTCAAATTCTTGAAGGAGAGGCTTGTGAGTGCTCCTATCTTAGTAGCCCCCGATTGGAGTTTGCCCTTTGAACTCATGTGTGATGCTAGTGACCAAGCCGTCGGGGCGGTCTTAGGGCAAAGGAGAGATAAACATTTTCACCCAATATACTATGCTAGCAAAACTCTCAATGATGCTCAAGAGAACTACACTACCACCGAGAAGGAGCTTCTTGCGGTAGTGTTTGCTTTTGACAAATTCCGGTCATACTTAGTGCTTTCAAAGACCACCGTTTTCACGGATCACTCGGCCTTGAGGTTTCTTTTTACAAAGAAAGATGCGAAACCTCGCCTCATTAGGTGGATCTTATTATTATCGGAATTTGACATTGAGATCAAAGACAAGAAAGGGGCTGAAAATGTTGCGGCCGATCATCTCTCCCGATTGGAAGACCCGGAGAGAAGTGAGATTCGTGAGGAGGAGATTGGTGATAGGTTCCCTCACGAGATGATCGACTTTGTAGAGGCGGAGAAACAAGGAATGCCATGGTTCACCGACTTGGCAAATTTTCTTGCTCATGGAGTGGTAATTGAAGGAATGACCTCTCAACAAAAGAGGAAATTCTTTAGAGATGCGGGTAAGTATGTTTGGGATGACCCGTATCTCTATCGTGTTGGAGGAGATAGGATCCTTAGGAGGTGCGTTAGTAGGAAGGAAGGCCTAGACATTTTAAGACATTGCCATGAAGGCTTGACGGGTGGACATCATGGACATCACTCCACCGCCCAAAAGGTTTTCGATTGTGGGTTTTATTGGCCTTCGGTGGTGAAGGATGCACTTGAGTTTGTTAAGAAGTGCGATTCTTGTCAACGCACCGGCAACATCTCATCTAGGGATGAAATGCCTCAAAACCCCATTCAAGTGTTGGAGGTTTTTGATGTTTGGGGCATTGATTTTGTTGGACCTTTTCCTTTGTCCAAAGGGAATAGGTATATACTCGTGGCCATAGATTATGTCTCAAAGTGGGTTGAGGCTCAAGCCTTGCCTACAAATGATGCCCGAGTAGTTCTCAAGTTCTTAAAGAAGTTGTTTAGCCGGTTTGGAACTCCTAGAGCTTTAATAAGTGACCGTGGCACGCATTTTTGTAACACCATGTTAGAAAAGGCATTGCAACACTACGGTGTCACTCATCGTTTAGCGACTGCTTACCATCCTCAAACAAGCGGTCAAGTGGAGAATGCAAACCGAGGAGTGAAACGAATACTTGAGAAGACGGTAGGGAAGAGTCGGAAGGATTGGTCCGACAAGTTAGACGATGCATTGTGGGCATTTAGAACGGCTTACAAGACACCTTTAGGAACCACACCATACATGGTCGTCTATGGCAAAGCATGCCATCTTCCCGTTGAGTTAGAACATAGAGCTCTTTGGGCTCTCAAGACGGTGAACCTTGATCTTACCGAGGCGGGTAGGAAAAGGTATTTTCAAATTCATGAGCTAGAAGCCCTTCGTGATGCGGTTTATTCACGATCATTGAGCATTAAAGAGAAAACCAAGTCATTGCATGATAGGAAGTTGAAGGGTTTGAAAGAATTCAAGAAGGGAGATCGGGTTTTGCTTTACAACTCCCGATTGAAATTGTTTGGAGGAAAGTTGAAGTCCAAGTGGACGGGTCCATATGTGGTTGAAGAAGTGTTTCCATATGGAACCGTTGAACTACAAAATGAAGTTGATGGGAACACTTGGAAAGTGAACGGTCATAGATTGAAACATTACATCGGAGGACCAATATATGAGAATGAGGAGGGGGAAGAGATCCTCCTAGAGAAACCCGAATGAGAGCAAGGGTTCTTGGGCAAAACCCAAGTGTATAGTATGTAAATTTCAAGTTTTAGAGTTTTTAATGCATTTCTTAGGGGTTTTTCGTATTTTTCTTCGTTTTTCGTTGTTTTTGTTTTTGTTTTTTTTTGTGTTTTCTTAAGTTTTGCAGGTTTTTAAGCATGTGGATGCAAGAAAGATGGAATAGAGGCACCAGGTATGTATTCTTTACTTAGAATTTATTCTTGATGTTTAGGAATGAAAAAGAGGTGAAAATTTGGCTAAGGCATGGAATCCTGGAAAACTTTCTGTAAAAAATGCCACGTTGCGCTACGCGACAACATAGGGATGACCTGTCGCGCTACGCGAGAACTATGGTCAACAGAGCGGGTCAACATTTTGTCGCGCTACGCGACACATGTTGAGACAGTTGTCGCGCTACGCGACGAATAAACAGACGGGTAAAAAACCTTTTTGTTTCAAGCCCTAATTCATTTCACCCAAAATCACCCACCTCCACACCACCACCGGCGATTCAACCCACAACCACCCTCAGCCGATTACCCACCATCATCATCCGCCGGAGATTCACCCACCACCGATCATCACCATCACAACTTGCTGCTGTCGCACCACCAACCGTCGACTACCAACCCTCTTCATCGCCAACACTACCGACTACCACCGAGCACCACCAACCCCTGTTGCCGCCGCCCATACCACCACCGGTAACCACCACTGATCACCATTTTAGAGTTGGAGCACAAGGGCACCCAAATTTTCATCACTTCTTTCCTTCTTTCACGTGTTTCTAGTCATCTTTGAGGTAATGTGGCACTTTAAATTTCATCGTTCGTGCATTGGATGTATTTTTGATACTTTTTAGCTTAGTTTGGTTGATAAAGTTTAGTTCAGTATAATGTTCATGGCTGGATTTGGTTTATTGGGTTTTAGTTTTGTTAAGACATTCGTGATTTGGTTTATTGGATATTAGTTTGGTTTGTTGATTTTCAAATGGGATTGATGCAAATGACCTTCAATTGATAATTTTGCTTGATTGGAAGTTGGTATTTTGGTCATGGTTATCACTGTTTTGGTCATTTCTTTAGTTGACAATGAAAAATGGTTGGAATGATTCTTTAAATTGCTCTTGTGTTCGTCTTTGCTGTAATTTTAAATGATAATGTCCATCGAAGGTTGTTTGTGACAAACTTTGTTTCTGGGATTGTTTATTGGAAATCTTTGGATATTGAACTTGTAACCGCGAATGAAATGCTATACGGTAACATGTTCGTTGGTTTTATGCTAACACTGCAGTTTCTCTTTTATCTAATTTTGTTTTTCAGATATGTCTGGAGCTGAGTCTTCCAGAGCTGCAGGGAAAAGACGGAGAGGGCCAGTACCAAGGCCTAGGGGAGAACCAGGCTCTCCGGTTCAGTTTCAGAGGGACGAGCGTACCATTAGCTACGCCGATGTGGAGAGGGTGCCGAGCATTAGACCTAGGAGGATTAGGGAGCATACTTTGCTTAGTTTCGATTTAGGGACCTTTGAGAGTCAGCGACTTGATAGGTTTGTATCTTTAGAGCTTCTTCACCATAGGAATATAGATTGGGAGTTGCTAGATCAGTTGGGTCAGAGAGACAGGATAGAGAGACTTCTAGGGCCTCGGTGGACTACCGTTCTAGCTTGTGACTGGCCTCAGTACAAGGAGCTGGCCCTAGAGTTTCATTCGACTTTTATGTATGATGACTCTGAGTTCGATTCGATGGATGCAGTTTCTTTTGCTCTAGGGAGACGAGTTTATGAGATGTCCATTCCACAGTTCGCTGTGGCTACTGGATTCTATACTGAGGAGGAGGTGATGGCACCTAGGTTCTCTACTTGTCTTAGAGGCGCCTCTAAGAAAAGTAGAGAGTGTTGTTTATCTGAGGCAGATCTCAGCGACTTCTGGGCGACTATAGCAGATTCACCATTTTCCACCAGCATGGTGGAATCTGAGATTAGGGATCCAGTTCTGAGATATATTCATAGAGTTTTAGCTTGCACGGTGATTGGCAGGTATTCAGGAGAGGAGAAGGTGAACTGGATGGATTTGTTTTGTTTGTATTGCATGGTGAGGGGCAGGGAGGCCAATGTGGCGTGTGTGATGGCGCAGTCGTTTGCTCGAGGTAGGCGAGGAGGTGGTAGGGCGAGGCTGGACATGGGACCGTATATATATAGGATTGCTGAGTTTTTGGGAGTTTTTGATCGATACAGATTGGATTTGATGACGGTGGGACCGGTCACTACACAGATCACGTTGAGGGATTTGCGCCGGGCAGGCATTTGTGAGTTAGATGATCCTCCTAGGTGGGCAGCTCATGTTGAGGGACCACAGGTGATGCCACCACCAGGTTCTGCGGCAGCTGACGTTGTGAGGGGTTCAGTTCCCACTCATCGTCAGCGGCCTATATTTCGGAGGGATCAGCCGCCCAGGCAGTATCCACTTAGGGAGCCCATTCCTGATCCTCTTACTTTAGAGTCTCTGTGTGCCAGGATTGATGGTTATCATGAGCAGCACAGAGAGTGGTTTTTGGCAGGACAGAGGAGACAGGAGGACGCGATGCGTTATTTGATGACTTCCCTGCACATCGAGATCCCTGAGTTCTACAGAGCACCTGATCAGCAGGATGAGCCAGGAGGAGATGCTGCAGATGACTAGTGTGGGGATGTCTATGGGTTTTTTATTTTGGATATGTATTGTCATGATCATCTTGTATATGTGATATTTTGTATCTGTGGTTGTATTTGGACATGATCTTGATTATGATATTATTATGTTTTGGATGTATTGATGGTTGTTTGATCTTTGTGTTGTTCAGATCTTATTGTTTGTGTATGGCATGCGAAGCAAATTGTAGCTTGTGGAGATTATTGGAAAGACTGGCACTCGACAGTCTTCTTTACAAGACTGGCACTCGACAGTCTTCTTTTGTAACCAGCTAAGTCATTTTTATTTATTCATTTCTTTTTGTTTTCTCTTTTCTCTACATTGAGGACAATGTCCAGTTTAAGTGTGGGGATGAGTACTTGTTTTAATTTTGTTTAGTTAGTGTAATCGAGTCGAATTTTTTTTATTTTATTTTTATTTATTGTGTATTTTACATCTTTAGCTTAGATCTTTCTTGTTCCTGGTTAAGTTGGTTGCAAAAGCGTGATGGGAAATGATAAGAAAGTTTGGTTTTATGGGATCCTTCATAGTTAACCGGTTGGTTTGGGTTATATGTTTTGGTTATGGGATGTGTAAGTAGGCTCAACTGATTCTAACTGTCCTTTAAGATTGGTATAATTGAACTTAAATACATGATTTTTATGGGAAACATCTTGGGGGTTTGGAATTGATGAAATTGATTTCTAGCTAGAAATGAATCTTTGCATAATAACAAATGAGAGTTTTGAAAATCTGATTTTTGCATTGGCACATAAGTACTCTTTTTATGAGAATAAATCCGAGTCTTATGGCGCCTCCATTTCACCAAATAAGCTGAGTAAAAAGAAAGAAAATGAAATAAAAGAAGTTGGATATAAAACTTATGTGTCACACGCCGGGTTGCAGCCTGGTTGAAACACCACTAGGTTAAATTCAATGGATTGAAAAATAAAAGAAAAATGCTCACGCTTTCATCTGCTTCCATTATAAAAATCTGATTTGAAAAATTTCTTGTTTGTTTATATATAAGGGTGACTTGAAAGCTAGAATCCAGGATTGATTTAATTTTAAATTTCCTAAGTATGGGTCTAATGAAATGAAATGTAGAATATAAACATAATGGACCATGAATAAGGGACTGGGAAAATCAGTATGGGTTTAGTAGGATAACAATACTTGCAATCTTTTCCATGGCATTTAATTTTGAATTAATGAGTTTAATTGTGTGGAAACCGCTATACCTAGCTATGATCCCAAATTTTTGCATAAGCCTTTTTCAGGGACGAAAAAGAAATAAGTGTGGGGATGTGATGTGTTGTAAAACACATCTGTTTTTCTAGTTGTTTTTTAATTCGGTTGGTACAGTTTTAGTCAATTTTAGAGTCGATAGATGCTGGTTCTTCACATTTCTATAATTTAATGTTTGCAGGTTATAAACACATCATTTTGGCATAAAAGATCAAGAAAACGAGTGTCCGGGTGAACGAGAACAATTACGCAACAAAGAAAACAAGAATTCTGGATTCTCAACTCCTCGCGCTACGCGAGGAACAAATGAAACCCTGTCGCGCTACGCGACAGGTGGGAAATGACAATTTTACCCCTTACTTAATGATGCCGGTTGACCCGACTATTTTGTCGGGTAGTGGAACCCGTCGCGCTACGCGACGGGTGTGGATGTACATGTCGCGCTACGCGACAGGGTTAAAATCTCAGAAAATCAAGTTTATGATTTGGAAAACGGCTAGAGGCGGGGATATTCGTTTTTGGGACGATCAGAGACTACATTGGAGGCGACCAAAGAGTTCTGGAAGGCAAGTGAGGCAAGATCCATCATCGGGAGGCCCTAGGATTGCAAATCGAAGGGTGTAATCGCGATCGGTTCTTATTCTTGTTTTGTTTTCCATTCGTATGATGTTTTACTATGGTTTATACAGTAGATCTTTCTGTTTATTCATGATTACTATTGGCTAGACCTTTTAAACTACCTAGGGTTTTATAACTATGCATGTTTGATTGTAGTAACGATTGATTGTGGAACAAGTTTGGATTTTTAATGGTTTATGATTTGGTTTTTGAATTCTTGAATGTGGATGAATGTTTATGATGTTTGTGATCTAATTATTATGTCCTCGTATGCTTTGGCGGATGTCTTTCGTGTAACGAGCATATGCTAGATCATTTACTTGGTGTTCTTGATTTGTAGATGTGTTACTAGACGTAGTAATTCATAGGAATAATAATCGGATCATAAATGATTTTAAATGTTTAACCAAAGTCAATAGCTGTGAAGTGAGGATTTGTTAACATATCTTGCATGTTTGAATGCTAGTTAAAGTCTTTGTGAAAAGACTGAGATTAGGTTATTGAAACATAGTATTGTATGTTAAGTTCAAGATGGATTTCCTTATTGTCCTTTACATGTGATATGTTGAAACTATTATTACCGTGAGGAATATGGTTTTTAGGACATACCATTAATGGGTTGGTTAACTTGTGAGAGTAATTAACATAAATCGGTGTTTAAAATACTTGTAGGCATTTTAGTTGAAATCTTTATAAAGGGTTAAAGAATCTCTAATCTGTTAATGAGTTAATATTCAAAGATCCCGGTTCCCTGACTAGTTCCATAATCAATCTAAACATTTCAAACATGTATAAAGTAAACCCTAGGTAGTCATTTCATCATTCGTGAATTCTAGTTGTATTTGCCATTATTTAAGTCTTGAGTCGATTGTTC
This sequence comes from Mikania micrantha, assembly GCA_009363875.1. NCBI lineage: Eukaryota > Viridiplantae > Streptophyta > Magnoliopsida > Asterales > Asteraceae > Mikania > Mikania micrantha. Next base: position 11,714,018 of record CM018693.1, on the reverse strand, counting down.
TAAATTGTTAATTTTAGTTTAAGTAGTTAATCATAAAACCCCCCTTTTAAACATCTAATTTAATTTAAGTTCTTTGTATAGATAAGTCATTGAGTCTAGTTGTTGCAGTCTGTAGAAGTCTGTGGGTTCGATATCCGGACTTACTTTTGTCTTGCTACTTACGATAGGTACACTTGCCTGTCAGTAGCTTAGGTTTTAGCGAGTCTAGAGTATTACTTAGTGTCTAGGATAGTATTGGTTTTTATTAGTTTTAATTAAGCTACTTTACACACATCACATAGTCAACCACTTCAAACACCAGGTGAGTTCATTTGTCCCTTTTCAAACCATTTGTTTTAACTCGGGACTGAGAAGCGTGTTATTCATTTTAAACAATTATTGAAATGTTTATTAAATGCTTTTACACTATTGATAATGCTTTTACTAATGCTTGAACTTGAAACGTTTATTTGGAAACTAAAGACTAAGGCTATAGTGTAAATAGTTAATGCTATTTACCCTATACTTATTTACATTATACGTACACTTTGTGCTCAAACTGGAAACTTAGAATTAGATGCTTGATGCTCATGTCACAAACTAGAAGCTTAAACCATATGCTTGAGGCTTATGCTATAGACTTGAAGTCTAAACCTTATGCTAGACGCTTATGATATAAACTTGATACTTAAACTTTGAGTTAAATACTTATGCTATAAGCTATGTGCTTAAACTATACATTTGATGTTTAAATTATAAATTCTATGTTTAAACTACATACTCATTGTTAAGGCTTTGAAAATACTTATACTAAACACTAATACTCTATATAATTATGTCAGAAAGTTAATGTTCTACACTCATAGCAAAGTGTTAAATTGTTTTACACTTACAATTATTTGCTTAAACTTAACTTGAAAACTTATACGCTTAGAAATACTTATATGCGTGAGATACTTGAAATACTTGAATGCTTGATATACTTGAAATGCTTGGAAACACGTGAATGCTTGATACACTTGGAATGCTTGAAACACATGAATGCGTGATATACTTGGGATGCTTAAACAAAAGACTGATTGACCGCCGCGTGTTGATCTGTGTGTCAACCCCTACTAGTCATCAGTGAAACTATGTGAATGCGTTAAACTTGTATGCTTAAGCTATAGGACATTGTAAGACAGACTGTTGGCCGCCGCGTGTTGACCTAGGTGTCAACCCCTACTAGTCATCAGTGTTCTTCTTTGTCAGAGTCATGTAAGACAGACTGATTGGCCGCCGCGTGTTGACCTAGGTGTCAACCCCTACTAGTCATTCAGTGTTCTTCTTGATTCATCCATGGTTATGACAAGTGACTAGAATGATTTGGGTTCTTCTAGTTGACTTTGTGTCAACTTGAAGGTTTCTCTATCATAACACGTCACGAGTCATATTTAGGACCATTATGGATGGATGCTGACTTCCCTAGGGTGTTCAGCTGTCCAAAATGGTGCCTCTTAAACTCAATACTTATATGTTATGGAAATCAAGGTAGTGGAGTGAAACGCTTAATTATCATTACCAACAATATGTTAAGCAGCCCGGTATGTGGTGGGACGGTGGCTGGGGCTTGTCCCCTACATATGCCCTATATATAAGCATACTCGGTTGGATAGCATAGGTGGTTGTTAGTGAGGTTAAGGTTGTCATTTCGGGGAAAACAAAGTAAACATTTACAGGGAAATCAAACGCTAAGAATCATATGTCAGGAAATCAAGGTAGTGGAATGAAATGCTTAATTATCATTAACAACAATATGTTAAGCAGCCCGGTATGTGGTGGGATGGTGGCTGGGGCTTGTCCCCTACATATGCCCTATATATAAGCATACTTGGTTGGATAACATAGGTGGTTGTTAGTGAGGTTAAGGTTGTCATTCAGGGATTCAAGGTAAACAATTACAGGTAAACGAATTCAACGAATCGAATGTTACGGAGTCGAAGATGTAGGATGAAACGCTTAATTATCATCAGGAACAATATATCATGTGGTTTGGTATGTGGTGGGACGGTGGCTGGGGCTTGTCCCCTACATATGCCCTATATATAAGCATACTGAAACAGATGGTATAGGTGGTTAATGGTGAGGTTAAGGTTGTCATTCAAAGGATTTTTCAAACTATTTTTACCTAAACTACATGAACTCACCAACCATTGTGTTGACTTTGTTTTCTTACATGCTTTCTCAGGTGACGCACAGGATTAAGCTAAGATTCAGGATTGCATGCTAGGATGCCCAGATATAGATCCTAGTTGACTTTTGAAGAAGCACATCTTTTGAGATCAATATGAATCTCTTTTGATATCTTGTATAGATACAAGATAGATATATTTGATTCTTTTGGATAGGTTTACTTAGTTCAATTACCAAACCTTGACATTTGTAATTTAACTTTGTAATCCTAGTTAATGTGTTATTGTGCTTAATTATTCTTAACATTGATGCTATGTAAACAATCTGATCATCACGATTATCATTCACGATATCGCGCTCCGACCTTCCGCCCGACGGGGACTTCGATCCAACCCCGCCGGGTCGGGGTGTGACAGTTCGGCCAACAAGTGACTAATAAGTTCGGCTGAGGATGCCTAGACCCAAGGTTCGGCCAATCTTAGACCTTAGGTTCGCTTCTAAAAGGGTTCGGTGAGGTGACACAGGTTCGGTGATGACTTGATGGTTCGACTACAGGTTGTTTGGTATTGAGGGTTCGTCCCAGTGATTCATGCATGCTGGGTTCATGGTTCATGGATGGTTCACCCACGCTTAGGTTCGTGAGAGTAGAGGGTTCGGCCAAAGCTTCCGAGATGATGATGAAGGTTCGGTTACAGGTAGAAGGTTCGGCTCTTGCAGGTTCGGTGGCCACCAAGGTTCGGCCACATGCTTTCCCACGAACCTGCACTTCGGTTGACGATCATCATCACCATTCTCGAACCTTGTTGTTGTTGGGTTGTTTCCAGAGCGATTCACGAGTAGATGGGTTCCAAAAAGGGAGTGGGGTTCGAAGAGTATAGACCATATTCGACCGAGTGTGTGAGTGAATCAAGTAACACCTGAGAAAACCCTAATTTCCAGAAGTTTTATGGTTCATTACCTCGAAAAAGACTGGTCAAAACACTAGATCGATTGTACTTCTTGATAGAGGGAGTCGAGATCTTCGTTTAGGCTCCAAGAACACACGATTTGGCCCAAGATTGATCAAGTTATGGAGGTTTTTAGATGGTGAACTTTAGTGAGAGAGAGATGAACGGGAGTGAGAGTGTAGAGAGAGAGAGAGAAACATGAAAAGTGAATTAAATGAAGCCATTTAGGGTTTAAATACCCCGTGGGTGTCCGGGTTCGTTTCGGTTGCTCGGTTCGTATTTTCGTCGCGTTTCCGGCACTTTACGCGCGTTTCTCGTAAATTAAATAAAAGAGTTTATTTTTAACTATTTGGATGGTATTTATTTCTAGTAATTATTTTAAATATCGTTTTATTAAATTATTTATCGAATTATATTATCGTTGCGCGTTTCATTAACTTGTTCGCGAATTATTAAAATAGTTTCGTTTAAATTTATTTATGATGAGTTTCAAAATTGTAAAACAGAAAATATTATATTTTCTTAATTTTTTTGATCGTTCGTATCGTTTTCGTTTCGTCAGAACGCGTCACCATCACGCGTATTCGTTCGAATCGTCATTCGAACGAACACGACGATGGTTTGGCTTTCCAACTTTTGTTTTCTACTTTTCAGTCATTATTTCAGAACGTTAAACTCTCAGAATCATTCGTACAGATCGTCACCTATGCGAATAATTCGTCTGTTTAGCATTCTGGAACAACAACCGTTATAGTTTGGTTTTGTTTAACCTCACATACGTTTATACACAATAGCATCAAATCAAGTATCTGTGTTTCAATACTGTGTTGTCTGATATATTTCTGACTGTTAAACCCTAAGGTGTTAGTCAGATTTCATACAATCGCATAATAGTTTCGTTTCAAGTATAATGTATCAATAGCATAAACATAATTTCACGTAATGTGTACCTGAGTTACTGTACGAGTTACTGTTACGATCACTGTTCCGGCACGCGTCCGGCACTGATGTTACAACAACTGGCCTTTTAAAGGGGCTCCCACATATTATCATAAGATGTTTAAAACAAGGCATCATCCATAGACATGCATACCCAACCAACAAGTCATTATAGTTAAAGTAGCCAATATTTACAAACAACCAAAAGTAATTGTCAAGGACACAAAACAACTTCTCTAAGGCCCAGGCGTGTTTGAATCTACCACAGAGGTAAGGGCTGAAATTCATCAAGAGACATGTGGGGTGACGCAACAAGTTGAGTAAGGATGGAAGGAGTGGCAGCGACCAGCGCCAAGGTGGAATCTGTCATCCACTGCTGCATGGTGGGATCAAAACAAGGGGACTCTTCGAGAGCAACACCCTGAGCAGAATATTTGTAACCAGATCGAAGGCCATTTTGATACCCAACAGCCATGTAGGAGGAGTTGACGTTTCCCAGCAAGCAAACGTATTCGTTAATCTCACGAATACGTTCGAATACATGCTGACACCCCTGTGCCACTAACCACTCTCGACCACGCACCAGAACCTTGTTGGACGCCCCCAAATGATGTACCTCAGCCCGCATCTTTCGCACCTCCCGCACCTCCTCCTGCAATGTGGCAACCTCCACGCGGAAGGACTGCAAATCCTCTTGGGTTGTATCGAGATCAACATGCTTCTCATCCAAGAACTCGTGGGCCATCTCCACCTTGCCCTCCAACACCTTCTATTGCTCCTGCACATGTCAACCAAAAACAAAGAAATAAACAACTGAGTAACAGAAAAAGACAGAAGCGTAGGAGCTTAAGTAAGAGTTACAACCATAAACAAAGACACGAGATACACTTCAAGGTAGCCAAAGATTCTACCTAATAACGCTCGTTATCTACCATAATGCTGTCATTCACAATTTGTTGGCATTCGAGCTCATGAGCATAACGTTCAACCTCTTCATCCAAAGAACGGACACGCTCCTCTGACGCTTTCAACTTCCCCACAACTAAAGCCAACTCATCCTTGTAACCCTCCACCCCTGCACGCACCGACTCTAAACGCAATATATCTCCCAACATTTGTTTCTTCTCTTCCAACGTCTTAATGAGCTCATCCTCCAAACTAGCAATTTTTTTGCTGGAATCGCATGCTGACATCTGACCTATGATGCAGACGGTTGATAGCCTCCATACCTTGCGTGAAACAATTCTTCAAAGACGCTGCTAATTCCCGGCCCAAGATAACTATGTCCATGTCTTTCACCTCAGACACATCTTTCCCCATTTCAGTGTCCAACAACAATTTAGGACTAGGCTCAACGGAAGACCCTACATTCCTTTCGCAAAGAGGAGTAACCGCACTCATACCCAACACCACCTTCGGGCCAGAAACGGTCTCCACAGGCACATCTCCCGGCACCGAGTCTAATGGGGTCACTTCCCTCCGCTTTTCCTGAGGGGATCCTTCCCCGGATACCTTATCAGCCCCCTCCTCTTGAATAACAACCATGGACGCTTTCCTTTTCGAAGGAACTAAAGGCAATTCAGTAGAAGAAGTCTCCGCCGTGTGCTTCGTTTGTGCATGACTTCGCAGGAGAAAACGCAGGGGCACACGTTGGCTACTGGCTTTCGAGGACTCACCAACAACAACAGCCTTACCTTTTAACATCTTGGACAGCGGGGTAGCATCGTCATCGGTACTAGACACATCCTCTAATAACGAATGCTCCGGAGAAGGAATGACCACATTCTCCTACGACAAAGGAATTGGAATATCCCCATCTACATCAACGAATTCCATGGCACGGCTGGCTTTTTGTAAAATCTTCAGCAAATTCATTTATGCAAAAAACAAGTCACAAACAAGGAAGCCAATGAGACACGCAAACCAACAAACAAACAGGGTCAATAGGGACCACTACCACTCAATCAGCAGAAACTAATGCATGCAATGCATTATGAAAGTAAATGAAAATTGACGATCAAAGAATAACCTTCCCCGTTCTCCATCACAGCGGGGCGACAGCCAGGCTTGTTCCACATGTCACTCATACCCGCCATAACTAGCAAGGGTTCCGGAAACCCAAGCGCATGAGATGGATTACGCACCAACAACTTGTATAACCGTTTATCACAGTCCAAAAGTGGAGGGGCCGGATCCTCAATCACGCGCTTGATATCGCGGCACGGCAATGGCCGCAGAAGAAAACGATCGGACATGAAAAAGAATAGTGTCTTCCACTCACGTAGGCAGTGTAATAACTTCGTAACACACGGCGGAAATACCGGCATCCGACGTTTTTCTAAAGTAAACCAATCCCCATCTACTCGAAAACGATAGAATCGGCGAAACAAAGCCACATTCGCCATCCTGCCAAAAGATCGATACGCGATTTCAAAATGGACGACGCGAAGAAACCCTAAGGGATGGATTTGGGAAAAATGCACGCGATACCACTCCAACACAGAGTACAAGAACGACGATAATGGCCCGTCACCTTTGATGGAACAAAGCATTAAATGCTTGGCAAAGAACATTTAATGATGGATATGGAGCATTTAATGCTAAGATTGCATGAGGCCAAAGGAACAATGGTCGGAACAAAGGAAACCGCAGGCCTATCCCCAGTCCGATGGGTAGAAACCAATTGGAAAAGAAGAAAAGACATCCATCATCGAAGAAGGATGGGACGTAGGGAGAAAGGCACGTCCGGAAGCTGTATAAAGAGAAACAGATTTAGAAGGAAAGCGACATTCAATGAACCATCACCTACCTCTCAAAGAAAGCATTAAGTGAAGTGTAAGAAAGAGGGAGGGGTCTCTTCTAATAGGAAAATCTGTAGAGACATTCCCCACTTAGCATTGATAACATTCTCATTGTTGTATCTGTGCCCATTTCTCCTTGTGTAGTCTTTTGAAGGTCACGGATTTAACAACCATGACAAGAAAAAAATACACAATGACACATTAAAATTTCAAGACGTTGGAAAACAAATTTTTTTCAAATACATTTTATTTTCAATTTGTGGTTTTATAAAAATATATTTAATAAATAATAAATATGTGTTTTTACTTTTATATGAAGGATATTTGTAAATTGTAATTTTATATAGATCACACATGTTTGAATGCAGAATCAATCACATAATATTGACACAATCCTAAAACCATCAAAACTTCTCTCACAGTCAATACAAAAAAACATCTTATTAAAAATTTTATTAGTCATAAAACCACAAATGTAAATAGCTTAATCACACAAACAGTTATAAATTAATCAACTATTTAAACTATAAAAAAACATGTGTTTTATTAATTCAAGAAATCTAAAAACAAATCTATAAAATACAAGTGATAAAAAATAAAGAAAAGTAAAAAAAAAAAAGGAAGAAAAAAAAACTTTTTGAAATTATAAAATTTATCCTTTAGTCGAAATATTAATTCATCTTTAAATTAAAATAAAAGTTAACACTAGTTAGACTGCCCGCAATGCTAAATGTTGCATTTACTGCATGCATCCTAGTTATCACTGTACATAAGCTTTTTACCCATCATTTTCATATGTATTCTTTCTCATCTTTTTAACTCCAATTCATTTTTCTCACATGCATCATCCCTTTTTCACATCATTTCCACCCTCTCTCTCTATACTTGGTTGCACTTACGGAAGTGCAAAGTGGGAGAAGTGCGGGACGCTCCATTGCATCCGTTAGAGTGGCAGCCCATCACCGGCCCATAAGGGCGCATTGGAGACCGTCTTATATATGAAAGGAAATAAAGCATGTAAAAATTTCAAATAAAAAAATATAAAACTTTAATATTGTAATCAAAGGACAAAACCCACAATTTAATAAATAACTAAGTATAATGATAACTAATGAAAGGAATCCGTAAATTACTCGATCATTTATGACAAAGTTTGCTTGTTTGTAGTAAATTATGGTTTTGGTCTTTATGGTTTAAATGTTTTAACTATTTCGACCGAAAATATAATCTTCTATCAATTCAGCCCATGTGGTTTAGATAATTATCGGTTTGGCCCCTCCAACTTAACTATTATAACAGTTTTGGCACAAAATCTAACTATGATTGGGGCCAAAAACGTTAGTTATCTAAACTATAGAGGCTAAATTGATATAATATTCTATTTTTGGTCAAAATAGTTAAAACACTTACATCACGGGGACCAAAACCGTAATTTACTCTTTTTTTTTAATAGCAACAAAAGTATTTTTGATGAATTAATGGGTAGTAGGGGACTAGCAAACCCGTTTTGCACCAAAACACAATGACTACACGACATAGTGCAAGCCTAAATACCAAATATACACTTAGAACAAATAGATGGATTATTTGTTTTAATCGCAATATACTCTTGCTTTCTATCCACGAGAATGCTTGGGCGTTAACTTCCAATATAGGTGAGTATGTACTATAACTATAATGGAAAAAAATCGATAATCGCCCCGTACCATAACCGAATTTAATCGAAATTGGCTTTAACTGACGGTTATGGTTAAGCTGAACTATTAACCGACCCATTTGGTTATGAAAATGGTTAAGCCAAGTCATAAACTAACTTTAACCAAAATGAACCAATTATTGTATATTTCTTTTTTCTATTTTTTTTAGCATTTCTATGTTTGTTTGTGTTTTATTTAATAAGTTATGATCCAAGTCAAGTGTATAATGCGTGACAAATTTTTTATTGGATGGAGATATTATGGGGGTGTGACGCTAAATATTAGGAGATGAGCTAAGGTTCACGTGTTTTTTATTATTAGTCCACTAATTTTCAGTCACTCCAAACTCCTAATATAATATATTTCCAATTCACAAGTTTATTTACAAGTTTTTCTTAATTTTTCAATAATTACATTATTAACCGAATTTAAATGAAACCGAATCATAACAAATGAATAACCTATTAATGGTTAACTTACAAATTGGTTTTAATTATGTATATGAATTTAAAATTAACAGAATTATCGGTTTTGGTTATGAAAATGATCATAACACATTGAATCAAACCATGTTTACCTCTAACATCCAATAAGTTAACACATTGAATCAAACCATATATGTTTACCACTAACATCCAATAAGTTATTAACCGATTACTTTTTATTTATTTATTTTAATTTTTTGTGAAAATGTCCAGTCATTTTCAAACATTCCATAAAAACCACACGATAGAATGCATGATTAAAATCAGAAAATGTAATTCCAATTTTGGGTTGTCTAAGACAATGGACATTAAATGGGTCCCACTCTTGATACATCCAAGCCCTAGCTAGCTTCCACCATGAGACCCTTCTCTAGACCTCTTGTGCCACTTGCGACAAATTTAGTTGAGAATGTGCCCCATTGACCAGGCCCCCCAAATCCAATAATTAGCATTTGCGTTTTCAAACTCATAGCCACCGGTACACATCCTAAAATGAGCGGGTTGAGTGACGTCTAATTGGTTAAAACAGATTCAGGTTATGACAAATTTTTGATCAAGATGTATTTTAACCAAAATCATATTGTGTTAAAATGAGTCATTTTTCAAAAACATCAATTCAGTTCAACTTAAAATGAGTTATTTTTAAAAAATATCAGTTCAGTTAAACTTAAATTAGTAGTAACTGAACAAATAATTTATCGGAACAATTTTTAGTAATTTTGTCGCCAAATATATTATTTTACATTCTTACTCGTTTGAATACATTATATTCATATATTTTTAGATTATTCATCTTGACACGTCTTATGTTAAGGTGATTTTCATCTCAACTAGGGGTGTTCATCGGTTCGGTTAACGGTTTGCGGTTTATTCGGTTCTGTTTAATCAGTTTTTAAAAAATTTTAACCCTAACCATTAACCGAACCGAACCGAATTCAGGAAATGATTATCCGAACCGAATTCAATTCGGTTTCGGTTATAACCAAACAAACCGAATTCAACCGAACAAACCGATTAAAACCAAATAAACCGGTTAAAAACCGAATAAACCGAACCAAATAAACCGAATTTAACCTTATATTATTAATAAAAATAATAAATTTAATTATGAATTTGGTTTAGTCGGTTAACCAAATAAACCGAATTCAAAAAAAATCTAAAACCGTTAACCAAACCGAAAACCGAATTCGGTTCGGTTGTTTTCGGTTACGGATACGGTTCGTTTATCGGTTTTAAACGGTTTTCGGTTTTTCTGAACACCCCTAATCTCAACTCATTTCATGTTATAGTGTTATTTATTTAAACACAAAATACAATAATTATTCATTTAAATCAACAAATTTATTTGGTTTTATATCAAGATTGTGGCGTAGCAAAGACCTTCGAATAAGAACAGGGGCTCCTAACTCCGAATCAAGGGAGTGGAGGTGATCCAGGCGAACTCAGAAAGTCATTCAAAATCAACCCCTAAAAGAGAAATCAGTATAAAAGCCACTCATTTGGTCACATTAATAGAACCACTACCTTTTTCTTTCTAATATTACATAACATAAATAGAATCTATATTTGTACAACATAATAAAATAAGTTTAGGGTTCAGCCCCTCTCCAATAGCACGAAAGAACCCTTTTCATTAGAAAAGCTTCAATTCGAAGGTGAGCCATATAGAGCATTACTATAAGATACAAAATTTCCTATGATAAAACATGATAAGAAACACGTCTTACATCCCAAGTGAATGAACGAGTTTGTTAAGGGTATATAATTTTATGTTGATTAAAATTAACGATACAAGTTATTAGATATTGTACCAATGAGGCAGTGCCTCAATGATACCCCAAGATTCTTCCAAATGGAAGGTCTTCGGTTCAAATCCCTCCCCCAGTTAAATAGGGGTCTGAGAAGGGTCACGAGGTTTTCCCATTAGGGTTTCCTCCTGGGGTGGTTCTGCCAGAGTATATACTCAATAGTTAATTAGTGATATAACCATAACTATTGCCAGCTACCCTTACGTTCTAAATATAAGTACGTTTAATTAAATATTTTAGAGAACCATGTCATTGATAAAATCTTTCTGTAACTTAAATTTATTTTTTTTAATATCTTAATATATAGTCAGAAAAACTTTTTATTAATCTAACTTAAGCATTACTCCTTTATAATCAACCAAATATAAAACAACTATTAATAAACTCCATACCAAGTATATATGTGTTACAGTTCAATTAATTAATATAACATAAAGTTACATAAGAAACGCCAATTATCTTTTATTATCTTTTATGTATAACACTTAATTGTCTGTGTAACACAAAACTACGTAACTTTATGTCTTTATTTTATCAACTGCATGAATCCAAACGTAAAACCGGGTTTGACCATCGAAAGCTCTAAAAAAAACAGTCATTAAACTGTCTTTACTAGGATTTGAACCCGTAACTAAAGTTATAGTTAGATTATTTGGTTTGGGAATAACCGGTCAGTTAACCGGTCAATGTTCTCGAACACTTAATTTTACCAAACCCCCACACACATACACTTGAATAATTTTGAACTACAAGCGTTTTCATCAATTGATGTTTATATGGCATCCGATACGAGATTTTGTAAGGACTACGTTATTTCAAGCAATTATGAATTATGTTTTATTCAACAAAAAAATAGATGTCCGCCACTCATGATGGTGAAGTCGAATATCTTCGATCTATTATTTGGATTTATAACACGTGCCCTGTTGCATATGATAGATTTGACTCGTGACTCGTGACTCAAGTTCATCTGTATGCACGTTTTTTACAAGGATAAATTAAGAAAATAAGAATCAGCAAATAGATATTTTATTTAAATGGCCAAGAATTATAGCATGTGACCAGAACAGACCAATAAGAGGATTGTATTTATCACTCCGTTGCTTAAACCACCTAGTTTTAAGAGACAGAGGTGCACAAATCGGGTTTTTTTGAAACTGGTTTCAGTTTCAATCGGTTTCAGTTCCGGTCAACAAAGTCAAGACCCGGTTCAACTTATGGGTCTTGACCGGTTCCAACCGGTTTTTGGCCGGTTCCGGTTCGGGGTTTTTAAGGGTGCAGTAACCAGTTCCGATGTTTCCGATTTCGGTTCTAATTTGTCTAAAAAAAGGGGACCCGTTTGTACCCGTCGGTTCGGATATGATTGGTTTCGGTTCGAGTTGTTGGTTCCGGTTTTTGTCCACCTCTACACAAAGATATGAAAAAAATAAACGATTGAATGTCAACTTTCTTGACATTAAAACACCTAAACGAGCCAGCAAGATGCAAAAAACTCTCATAATATATCAAAATCATTAGCTAAGCATTCAAAATCCTTAAAAACGTCAACTAAACCTTTCATGTGAAAGATTAAGCTTCAGAACTACTAATTGTGCCTGACACGTGACAAACTAAGCCTTTTTGTAAAAAAAAAAAATTTGCTTAAGCTTTACTTTCATATTGGTTTTTGTGGCTCAACTATGTAAAGAGAGACGCTTATTTATTCACCAGCTAGCTAAAATTTAACATAAATTTTGGTAAAGTAAACAATAAAAACATTTATTCCTGCAATTGTTCAATTTCATAATGTTTTTTAACTTTCTCAATATCAATTCCAGCAATGAATAAAACAAGAATTATTAATTGCAGCATGTCATTCAAAATAGACGTTACAGAAAGGACCCCACTGGTGGCCCTTTAGGTGTTTAACTTCTGTCTGAAGATAATATGTTTCTAGCCTATTTGTTACCCTTTTAACTTTCTTATGGAAGATCATACGTTCGAATTTGGGCCGAAATGTATTTTTTAAGTCAAGGTTATGAGGTATGCATAGTTGTGAGATCGACTTTTTTTTAAGCTGGGCTCGAGCCTACACCTCATAGCAACAAATCTAATGTGACAATTGAAATCTATCTTTCCAAACCCATAAAAAAACTTGCATGGAACGTACTCGGCATGCAATTTATTGGGAACATTGAATTTGCTATTCTATTGCGTCTTTAGGTTAATAACGCGAAAGAGAAGTTTGTCGGAAAGCTTTAATCCTGAATTTGTGGGAAAGCTTCAAAATCATTTCTTGTTTAAAAGAAAAACTAAATAATAATGGAACTAGAACAAAAATAACTGAGAAAAATAATAGCCAAAATAACAAAATCATTTAAAAAACTGGTTGGTTTATGATTTTTTTATAACCAATTAATTATATATAAACCAAAGGGCTTCTAGTCTAGTGGTAGCCCCTTGACTTCTCTTATGAGAGGTCTTGGGTTGGAGTCTCACATTGAGCAAATATTGCTCAGGGTTGAGCCAAGGGGTTTTCTTAGATGTATGTTTCCTCCTGGACAGGTGGATCAGGTCACCACGCTCTGTTATTCGGGCGGAATGGTGATCTATTTGGCAAGGTGATCCCAGGTGACCGGACATTTGCAGTTCAAAAAAAATAATTATATATATAGAGAGAAAAGAATGCTCATATCAAAACTCTCATTTTAAAGAAAATTCAACCAATCAAATATTTTTTTATTTTTTAATTTTTATACAAAAGGTTATTTTGGTAAATTGATGTTTATTTATAGAATTTATTATCTAACAATTTCTCATCTTTTCTCTCTAAATCTCTCGAAGTATCCTAAATGTTCTTCTCTTTGATTTTTCCGGTTCTTCATTTGAATCTCTTTGCAGGCTAGGTTTTTCCCATCTCGTTTGTGTTATAATTTAATTCTTAGAATTATTCAATTGAAGATTTGATTTAAATCTACAACTGATTGGATTCAAAATCATTTGTGATCATCATGGATGTCTCGAGTAGTAGGGGGTGTAAACGAACAGTGCCAATCTCGAGTTTGTTAAGGCTCGAACTTGGCTCATTTAAACTAAATAGGCTCGAGCTTGAGCTCGAGCTCGAGCTCGGCCTTAATTTTAAGAGCTTTATTTATAAGGCTCGAGCTAAGCTCATTAGAAAATTTTTAGGCTCAAGCTTGGCTCGTTTATTTTTTAATTACTAATTTAATATAAATTTATAATTATACTTTCCAAATTTAACATAAAATATGAATTTAAATATATTTATCAAAATTTTATATATAAAAATAAATAATTTTACAAATATACACTTACATAATAAATACAATTTATATAAGTAAAAAGTTCGTTTAGCCTTGCGAGCCGTTTCGAGCTCGATAACTAACCGGACCACACTTTGGGGTTCAGGCTCGGGCTCGTTTAAGCTCAGCTCATTTGACGTTTTTACCGATCCGATTCCGAGTATTTAACGGGACGGTTTGGTTCGTTTACACCTATAATCTCAAGTTCACTATTTTCATTAGAAAATATCCAAAATATGCCTTGCTGATATTGAACATGATGATATTCGATTTCACTTACGAAAGCAATGTTTTTACAATATGTTTAACACGGTTATGTATATGTTGTAGGAGCACCGTTCACAGATTAAAATAAATATTTTTATTAATTTATTATTTTAGATTATAAAATGAAAATATCATTACAATGATAACATAAGATAAAAACAATAACAAGAATTGATGATATTTAGTACTTGTTGCTTATTCCATATTACAAATTAAAAGAATTGATGATATTTTATATGACTTATAATATAACTAGATTAGCTGATTAAAAATTAATGGTTGTACTAAAGCATAACCCTTTTTTCATGCTAATTGATAGGCATGTAAACGAACTGAACAATTCATGAACTGTTCGGTGGAAAGTTAGTTTAATTATATGAATGAACATGAACACACCTAGTGTTCAATTATTTATGTTCATGAACTGTTCGGTTATGTTCGTTAATATTCGTTTAACTATCTAATTTTTGAATGATATTTATTTATGTTTAAAATACATGTCGCTTGTGTTCATTTGTGTCTGTTCAATTGTGTTTGTTTATGTATATTAATTTGTGTTCGTTTATATTTGTTCAATTGTGCTCGTTTACACTTGTTCATTTATGCTCAATTATGTTTGTTCATTTATTTTGGTTCGTTTGTGTTCATGGATAGTTCATTTAATTTTCTAACGAACGAAAACAAACGAACATGAACACATTCATTTTCTTAATAAACGAACACGAACACAAAATTCATGTTCGTTAAGGTGTTAGTGTTTGTGTTCGGTTAAATTTAAATGAAATGTGTTCGTGTTCGTTCGGTTAGTTTACAGGCATACTAATCGACCAATTTATAACTGATTGGTTAAGAAAAGCTTAAATTGACATGAAGTTTTTCTTAGTTTATGCTATTTAGAGATTTTCATCATTAGATGAAAATTACAGACGACATTGGAAAGAAACTAATTAATAATGGATAACTAATCCAAGTACATTTTGTTAAGAACAGCAAGTCTCAAGGTCTCTTCTTGATCAGCTGTGAATCCATTTGGAACCTTGAGAATAACATCTTGTACCATCAAATCCTTCACACTCGACATACTCGCATACTGAACTCTTAATTCAAGGCTTCTAAGTGCATCCATCAGTTTTGCTGCCGGATAGTTAACATCTGCTGATTGAACCCTAACCATCACTTCCGTTCCTAGTGATTTCACCTCAACATCAATCTGACCAACTTCAACCTGATTATTTGTTGGATGACCGTTGAAAGAAAGTCTTGAATTATCGATATTGCTATAATCATAATCTTTAGAGTTCAGTTGGGTCATCTTGTTCCTTGAACTTATTGGTGATGATTCTGATCCTGCTGATTTTTCTAACGTTTCGATTCTTGATTTAAGTTCTTTGATATAAGTAACTGCATCTGCTAATAGAGAAGCTTTGTCCATTTTCGAAACGTATGGAACCACACTTCTGAGTGCATAGAACCGGTGGTTTAGCTTTTCTCTTCTTTGCCGCTCGGCCTCCACATGGTACCCATGGGTCATTACTTCAGTCGAGGCGGCAACCACTCCCTTTGCTCGTCTCCCCCTCCTCTTAGGTGGGTTTGTAATGGTGTTCGTTGATGGCGATGAACTATTGATTTCAAATGGATCTGAATCAGATGATGACATCTTCATCTTCTTGGTGCTCATCACTTCTTCCTGTCCTTCTTCAATATTTGCTTGATTCTGAGGGCCTGAAAATTGATCAATATACAGAAATTAATTAGCTTATTGTTGATATCAGGTAGTTTTTGCTTGCTATATATATATTGTACGTATTCTTTTTTTTGGATAAAGATAAATCTTACTCTACCCAAACCCTACTCTTTGAGTGATGTTTTATTAGATATGTTTTAATAATCATCTTATTCTGATGTTTAAGCTAAACTAATATGGGTTTCGATTACAAAATCCAAAAAAAAAAAAGATGATACCTTGATTAGGGATTTCACCTTCAACACCAAGATTAGCAAGGTTGACATTGAAGAAGCTGCTATCAGTATCAAAAACGGATTTTGTTAACTGAATTAGACCAGCATCTTGTTTTACAAGATCACAAGAACCCAATTCAACAACACCATTAGATGTTGGAATACAAACCAAAGACTTAATTCCATGAACTCTAACTTCTTCAGTTCTTTTGGTGTTGTAATTCTTCAGGTCCATGTCACCAGCCAACCACAGGCATGATCCCGAGCTATAACTTTGGCCCACAACATCATACCCAGCCAAAAACCCCATCCCAACCGAAGACATAATCAACCACTGCGCATTGCAAACTTCTTCACATCCAAACATCGGGTTCATGTGTTCATTACTTGAAGGTATCCAATCGACGTCGTTGCCACGGAAATAATCATCAGCCCACAAAAGAACAAGACGTCCGTTTATGTCTTTAGAGGCTTGCCAGAATATGGCGTAAAGCCACCTCTCCGGTCGGTTTTGGAGGATAAATTTGAGACGGGTTTGAAGCGAAGATTGGGGCATGGTGACTGGACTCCGGTACGTGCTGTCTTGTACGATGAACTCGATCTGTTGACAGTTGAGTTATTCAAGAAACTCGAGTTTTTGGTTAATTATTAAAAGCTGTTTTGACAAGTTGCAACGTTCTATATGACATATAATTCACATTATTTATACTATGAGCACGAGAATAGTATTCTTAATTTAGTTTGTCATATTTAAGTTTTTTAAAATATGTAAATTCCTAATTTAAAATGTAATAAATAACTATTTTTTTCCCTGGTGACGCCATCTCATTTGTTCAGTTTCATTTGAGTATGATGCTTACTATTTCTCCGTACATCAAGTCTGTTTAGATTCAATGGATCACATGTTGCTTAAATTTGGAGATTATGCGATCTTTGCCCTTTCCTTTTCTCTGCCCCATTTTCCTTCTTTTTAAATTTGGATTTGGATATTATGCAATATCTGTCACATTAGATAAAAATAGTTGATGAGTTTGCAGCTCAACTAATATCCTCTTAACAATTCATGTAGATAGTCGTTGGTTTGAATCTTTGTAATGATAGGACAGAGGTTTTCAGTCTGTTTCATGTAAATAGTCCTTTTGGTTTGAATCTTTCTCATGATAGGACAGAGGTTTTCCATCTAGTTTTCCCCTGAAATGGTCTCGGATTTGAGTATGATCTTGAACGTTAACTAATTGAGTTAGTTGAAATCATGTCATCCGAGAGTATTTGAGTAAGAGTAGGGGACCAAACACCATTAAAAAAATTTAAATAAAAGAGCCACTAAATTATTTTAGAAATTTATTATTTTCAGAATGTAGAGGCGGCTGCCTTGAAGTTTTTCAATTTTATGTCATGATCCATCCACATACGGAAATCGTATTCGGAATTTTGCAACCGATCGATACAAAAAATATTCATATATATAATTTTTATTTTTTTTTTAATTTTTTTGTTTTATCGAAGGAAAAGAAAAATTATATGTTAGACGTTAATTGATTGAAGGTTCGTAGCTGATTTCCAACATATTACCCTAACCCACGTATGCTTAAAACTCGTATAAACTTTTCATTGTTAAGAGAATTGCCTCCACCGACCGATCATTGACTACATTTTAAACATTTTATATTCTCTTTTATTGAATTTCTTTTGTTCCAACGGAGATCACTCGATGTTCATTGACCAATCTATGTGAATCTATTATACGTTTATATAATGGTCTAGGCAAATCTATAGTGATCTAGGCGAATCCATGTAGCTTTCACTTCTCTGGGTGTGAAACGACTTTATTATTGGTCAAGGAATGTATAAATATAGGGATGTTTGTATACATAACTCACTAAATATACAATAACCGACATAACTTGTCAAGATTAAGCCAAATCTTTAATTTTTTAACATCATTGTAAACACATTAAAAACTTACAACGATGTTAACTCTCAAACGGTGATGAATTTACGCAAACTCATAAAGTAAGAAAGTGTTCAAAATGTGTTTACAATGATGTTAAAAAACAAATTCGAAGATTTGGTTTGATCTTGACGGATTATTTCGGGTTATTGCATATTTAGTGATATACACACAGGGTAAGGATCCGTTATTAATCCATCTTAATTGCAGAAACCCGATTGACTCCGACAAGATCAACCCAAATTTTTGGATTTTTTTTTCACGACCTTTATTATACATGTACAAGACTATGTTGTTTTTATTTGTTTGTGTAAATTCATCATCATTTTATATTTTAAAGCAAGTGTAACTTTGCGTTACGCTGCAAATATTTATTTCTTATTGCGACCAGCCCAAACAGTGATAAATTTGTACAAACCTATAAAATAACTTGTACATATATAATAAAGATAATGAAAAAATACAAAGATTTTGGTTGATCTTGTCGAAGTTAATCAGGAATTCAAGATTCCGCAATTTAGGTGGTTATTAATTATAGGATCCAAATCTTCTCTCTGTGTGTGTATATATATAGTTTAGTCAATGCAAATATAAATATATTTTATTTGTAATTCAATTGTGATAATTGATCCATGCATGTTGACATATTTTGTCTAAAGAGCATTAGCATTGTATTTTTGTATAATCATAAAGCTACAAGCAGGTGTAATGTTTCATATTATGTTAAAGTCACTCATATTAATATGACATGATGCTTTTGGGTTGCAAATGAATCATATTAGTTTCTTATAAATAGTATAATTCAAGCATTTTTAAATGGAACCATGACTTAGCTAAATGTCACACATCTTAGAAGGCTATACTGTTTTTTATTAGGTCATGTTATGTCTTGTTAAATTATAATGTGTCACATATATCTTAATAAGTGTTATTCGACCTTAGAAGTTATAATTCTCAATAAAGCGCAAAGCATCTTAATATGCATATTACGTCTTCAACAATTTAATTGATCACGTATAATCACGTTCAACCAAGTATAACCATGTTAATGGTACATGATTACTTTTGATTGATTATATCTGTGTTTGATGAATATGTCTAATTTAACAATTGATACTTTTTTTCAAAGATATAAATCATTTTATAGTTTTATCACAACAATATTAAATGTATTTAACATGATAAAATCTTTTGCTTTGTGAAAGCTACAGAACATCAAATAATTTTGGTAACACTTCTACTACCTTCAGATCATTAGTTCTCTAAGTTGGAAATCCTACCTTGCGAATAACCGACCTTGCGTGAGTATAGAGTGGGTAAAGAGAGTAGATATAATATGGGTAAAAATGAGTGCCGGAAATTGTGAATATGAGAGAGTTTGAAGTGTGACAAAATAAGTACCTTAGATGACTATATATAAGATGGTTATAGCAGTGCTGTAAATCAGCCTATTGGGTTGATTAATCGGTAGCTGGCTAGGCAACGATTGTATTTTAGGTAGTCAGTCAAAAAATCGGTAATTAGTTAAAGTCGGCTAGACGGAAAAACCAACAGGAAATCGACTGGAATCTGTTAAAATTCCGGTGAATTTTTCTGACAACTTTTGGAATTCCGGTAAGATTTCTGGCGACTATTGATATTACGGCAAAAACTCCGGTGAGTTTATAAAAATCCAGCATTTTTTTTGGTAAAACTAAGTATGCATATCCATATATTTATATAGGAAAATGATGAAAACTAGGCAAAAATAATGTAAAAAAACGTTTGTTTTTTTTTTAATTTTTTTACAGGTTTGTAACACTATTGACACATTTTTATAAAAAAAATCAAAAAGCGCCAACCAGATATTTTAAAAAAAAAATATATGTTATAAAACTATGTAAAACATACGTAAAAAAATTTCGTCATATCTGACGCAGCGTTACGTATGTTTTACATGGATTTATAAAATATTTTTTAAAAATATTTGGTCGGCGCTTTTTTAATTTTTTTTTATAAAAATATGCCTAATAATGTTACATACTTGTAAAAAAATTTCAAAAAAATACGTTTTTTTACATGATTTTTGCCTAGTTTCACACTAAAATGTGGTTTTCATTTTATTAATTCCCTATATATATATATATATATGTAATTAAACATTTCTATATAAAATATATAAAAACTTTGGATGTATATATAATTTTAAAAATTATATATAATTTTGATTAATGTCGACTTAACCAAATTAATCTCTAGTCTCTTTCCACTGCCCGACTAGCGATTTTTACAACACGGGCTGTGGTCACTGTAGCGATTTTTGCAATTGCCCCAACTCAGACAAGTACCGTGTCACGTGTTATGCTCCGGCTACGTTGATGAAATTGCAGTTTGACGAACCGCTATACCAAGGGCTGTGGTCACTCTAAAGTGAAGTATCCTGACACACATCATATTCCCAACACATGTCGATACAATAGAAGATTGCTTGAGGGATTTGTAGTGGACCGTTTGGGGAATAATAGTGGTATGCTATTATTCTGAAAATCAAAATTTTCACTTTCTGCCCTTGGCTTTTAGTTTGTATATAAATACAACCCTGCTAGTTTGTTTATTTTTTTACAAATTCAGGGTTGGATTTTTGACGATGCTACATACAAATAATTTAACTAAATATTTATTTAATTATTGTTAACATGTATATTCATGATATTTCAATTTAGCTTTGTTGTCACTTACTTTATAATTTTCTTGTTGTTTATTTTTTAATGTTTTAATTTATGCTAACTTTATATATATATTTCGGCATAAAACCATTCTTAAGATTCATCGCAAAAATATGAATTTCAAAATTCCATTCACACTTAGATCAATTTTTCTTAAAGGTCACCGACCTGGTTATTTTTGATCGCGCTTTACCTGTTCCTCTCGGTTAGACAGATATTTGGGGGACCGGTGGTTTATCATGTAAGTGAGCTTCCATGATTGTACAACCAAAAAAAAAGTTGTTACAGAAATGTATTGTTTCGTTGCTAACATTGCAGTAGAAGTTTTCGACTAAAGGCTGCTGCTAATGCTCCATTTTTAGTACTAACAAGAATGTATTCTCTAAATATATATCACAACACTCATCGCATCCTTACGTTTTTCATTCAAAACGATCACAAACGTAGTTCAAACGCCTTCAATCTTCAGCTCCTCCTTGATGTCACTAATTTGATGCAGTAGAATTTTTTACTCACTTAGGATTTGTCTTCCCTTACAAATATATATATACATTGACGCCACTTTCCTTTAACCAACGTCAGAATTGATCTCTACCGTCTCTTAAAACGAGATATTAGCCGTTTAAAATGTGCAGTTGGGCGGTTACATGGCCGTTTTTGATGGTTACGACAGTTACATGACGGTTTAAGACGGTTACATGACAGTTTACAATGGTTACGGCTATTATGTGACAGTTACAACAGTTTGTTGCCGTTACAGGGTTATGACGGTTTTTAACGGTTACTTTGATTTTTGACGGTTTCCAACGTTATTTGCAAATTACTGATTTTATTATTTTTTTATTTATAAATAAAGTTGGATGATATGTTTCATATTTTACAAATTTTAATTTAAATAATTAAACATATACTCTTTTTTTTTAATAAATACTATATTTGTTTAGAATGTAACTCAATAGAGTAATGATCATATTATGCTATATAAATAGCCACCCACTAATTGGAAATAAAACTAGTTTCAATTATCAAAGACATTTTTTTTGAGTAATTACGGTTTCGGTTCTTGTTCTTTAAGTGTTTTAATTATTTTTACTCAAAATAAAATCTTATATTAAACAACTAACATTTTTGACCCTCAATCATAGTTAGCTCGGTTTGGGGGGCAAAACCCTTATAATAGTTAGGTTTGAAGGGCCAAAACCGTTAGTTGTTTAAACCACGAGTACTGCATTATATTGATAGAAGATTTTATTTTGGATTGAAATAATTAAAACACTTAAACCATATGGGACAAAACCGTAATTTTTTCTTCTTTTTTTTTATTTTTTTGGTTAAAACTTTAATTCATCAATGTAAAGTTCAACCACATTTTATTTACCATCGTCAATATTTTACTTCTGTTCGAATCATGTAAACTTTTTAAATATGTGTATAGCCTTTCTCTAAGCGGTCGTAACGTACACTCGACAATATTACTTGATAGTTGATACTATGCATCTTCATTGCTCGTACTCTAGAATTCGAATATGCACTTGAACTCCCATTGTTATACCTTCATCTTTTAGATTATTTTACAGCTAATAATTAATATAATTCTCCCCATTTCAATACTGGCATTTCTCTTCATATATTAATTCACTAGTACAAATGACATTTATTAGGATGGTTAAAATGTTCATATATAAACCGTCTCATATAATGTTACTTTAAAAAATGTAGGATTTTTTAGGACGGTTGGATAAACCACCTCAAAAAACAATAAAATCGCCTCAACAGGATTGAGAATGCCCGATTTATTAGTTTTCCATGCGTAAAATTTTTAATTAGACACATCTTCAATAATCAGTTGGTCCTATCTGTCTACATATATGGTTGGTGCAAAAGGTTTGTAGGTTTTGGAAACGGCGACAACATACGTATAAGCTACTTATTCGATCACCTAATTTCATCAATCATCACATCTACATTAAGAAAAAGAAAAACCAAACGTTTAAAGCAAATAACTTTGAATTTTAGCAAGTAAAAATATATATCTTTTTTTTTTGAACGGCTTGGTACAACGACACCCAAGACGGGATTTCAACCTTCCCCTCGAATTTGACGCTCTGGGGCGTATGCCCGAGCCCACCCCAGGAGGAACCTCATAACTGAGTAAACCCCCTGACCTTGCTTCAGCAAATATGCCTCAGTCCGGATTCGAACCCAAGACCTCCCATAGGGAAGTCAACGGGGTAACCATTAGGCTAGAAGCCCTTGGTTAGTAAAAATAGATATCTATAAGCACTTGATAATTATTGATTTTAATGTATAGTTTTCCTTGCACTAATACAAACACAAAGATGTTTAGGTTCTAATAAAAATAATTAGAGTAGTGAAAAGATTGTGGGGTGGACCAATGATATGTTTTATTTTTTTTAGAAATGGTATTTTTGTTATTGTGTTTAATATTTTAGCATATTGTGTAATATGTCTTTATTATCGTGTTTTAATTTCAATATCATATTTTATTATTGTTTTCTGTATTAAATAAATTGGTGTTATTTTAATTTTTTATGTTTTATATATTAAAAGTACATAATTTATTTCACTATTGTGTTTTTAAGAACTCATAATTTTAAAAAACCTAATTAGTTTAATTTTTTGAGAAAAAAAATACATTTTGGTCACTGTGTTTTACGTTCAGGTTATTGTATAATATACTTATCATTGTATTTTATATTTAGGTCATTGTATAATATATTTACCGTTGCTTTTTATGATCAGTCATTGCGTAGTATACTGATCATTGTGTTTTACATTCAAGTCATTGTTTAATATAATTATCATTGTGTTTAACGTTCAGGTCATTATGTAATATACATATCATTGTGTTTTACGTTCAGGTCATTGTGTTATATTTATTGATCATTGTCTTAAATGTTTTAACTTATTTCATGATTTTTTGTATATTGTTTTTTTATATATTAAATAATTTTTCTATTTATTTGTTATGATTTTCATATTAGAAGTACACAATTGTATTGCTTTAAAATTTTATTTTTCAAAACATCTTATTTTTATAACATATATCAGCTTATTGTGTCAGATGTATCCATCATTGTATTTTATGTATTTGACTATTTGATTTTATCTTATCATTGTTTTTATGTATTAGTTGAATTTGTTTTTGTTTTATCATTATAATTTACATATAAAAAGTATGGTTGTTTGATTTAAATACTTACAACTTTAACCTGTTGGTCGGCAATACTCACAACTGAGAAAATGCTTAATGGTACTCCTAACTTTTAACACATTTTCCATTGGTACTTCATTTGACTCTTTTTTGATGATGTGTAATAGCATAGTGGAGTACCACTAGAAACTATGTTGAAAGTTGGGAGTGCCACTAAAAATTTCTTCAGTTGGGAGTATTGTTGACCAACATGTTAAAGTTGGGAGTGTTTAAATCCAATAATCCTAAAAAGTATGTGATTTTTTGTTTCACCGTTATTTTTTTTAAAACTCATCATTTAAGAAAAAAATAGTAAGACACAATGACAATCAAAAAGACATAATAAAGCACAAAAAGACACAATGACGCATTATAAATATACTGTAATGAAACAGTTCTTCAATCGGGTGTTTAAACTTTCAATTGATCAAGGTAATCATCATTTGGAGCAAAGTTTCGAGGTAAGTTATACATCATTCGACTCGTATTCTCATTCTGGTCAAAAGCCCTAAAAGATCGTTTGTAATTCGTAAAAAAATTAACGGCGTTAAATATTTTTTTACGAAGGCTCAACAGGAGAAATAAATAGTGTGAATGTAGGGACTGTGATTGACGATTTTCAAAGTTGGACCGGTAGAGAGTAGAGACCAACTTCTAAAACTTTGGATTTTTAAAATCCTGGCTAAAATTAATGGTTAGTATTTTTGAACTATAAAACATTGGAGGCTTTCTATGCAAAACAAGTATACATAAAAACTATTTCATATTTTCATGTAACGCATAAGCACACATAATATATTATATGCACATGAAAGTGGTATTACATGTTTAATGTGATTTTTGAGATGCTCTCAACAAATTATTGATTCTTAATTTTCATGAATATTGATCCTGGCAGAGACTATCGAGTTGCCTGTAATTTTCGTGAGCGTGAATTAGTGATTTGTCAAGCTAAGCAAACGCTTTAATAGCCTAATTATAATTTATTTTCTTTTAAATTTGGTTATACAAACTTTTATGTAAATAGTTTAAATCAGGTTAAATGAGTTAAATCACTTGGGTTTTTTAGGGATTAATTGGTTTAAAAAAAGTTTTTGGAGGTAAGAAGGGGATAAAAATCATGGACCACATAAACTCACAATCCTTAAGAAGCGAATAAAAAATAATGGACCATCTAAACAATTTACAAAAGTACACAACCATGAATTAGGGATTTGTATATTTTAAATTTTAAGTATGTAATGTTAACTAATAACCATCCTATGGTTTGAAACTCATGGTTTTTTCCTTAGCATTGGAAAAGTGATTAATACTCATTTCCTTGAGAAAGCCACTAGGGTTCTATTTTTGACCCTAATTTATTTTTGACAATATAGGATTAGCTCACTTGATAGATATATACATTGTTACTTATAATGAAGATCTTGAGTTTAGAAATTATTTGAGAGTAGAAATAGGATAGTTTTGTTGTTAAAAAAATGTTAATATTAAACCGAGAAAAAAATTGAAGGACCTAGAATATGACATCAGGTAATGGTATATGTTACTTATTTGCTAAAAATATAGGTTTAAGTAACATACTAGTTTTGATTCGGTTTTGGTTACTCATCACCTATCAACGTAAATAACCAAAACAAAATTAAAAAATAATTTGTTAATTTTAATATCACTATGAAGGGTTCTAAAAAAGTGGTATATTAATGAGAGACGTTTAAATTCGTAGTTGTTGCATTCAGCTTAGATATGAAATAAATCAAACTATGAATGTCGCCGATCTCTTGTTTATGGTGATCTCTTGTTTGATGTTAAAAAGAAGACATAAAATAAATCATCAAATTAAATATATAAGAGCACGCGCTCTAGAAGAAAGTTCCACCCATTGTTTTCTAGAACAAGTACTTCTCATTTGACTAGTTAAAAGCCAATTTTGCTCCTATTTTTATTATGAACGCGGTAGTATGATAGGTGTCATTTTTGTTTCATATTTGGTTCTTCATATATCTTATTAATTAGTTGATAGATTTAGGGGTTTTTTAATCGATTTTAAGGCATTATGCAAACTAAAAAATTTTGGGTAATAGTTTTGTAAATTCTTCTTTTTTATCTATTATTATCTGTATAATATATTTTTTTTTAATTTGTTCATATGCATCGCGGTTCATCAAAACTTATTATATGGACCATTTCAAACGAACATTTTATGAATAAAGCATCTTACATTTGAAACTTTTGTATAAATTTGAAGTTCTATGATTTTAAAAGCCTTAAATCTTATGTTCATTCTTACTTCTTGTGAAAACAGTTTTCATCTTACTTTGTTTTGCAAAAGAAAGCTTAAGTAACACTTACCTTACCTTAACTTATACGAATAGTTAATTCTCATCTCTTGTTGGTGGTTATAAGAAAAATTCATTAAAAGGAAGACTATAAAAAAAGGGACTAATCGAGGGCACTTAACGGATACAAACTTTTTATTATTGATTTTTAACCAAAGCTTACAAGTATAAATAATAAATACAATATTTTGGCTCAATAAAATACCTTGATATTGATAGTTAAAATATAAATAAAATAAAAACCAAATAACCCAACTGAAAATTCATACATAATAGTAAAACCAAAAGAACCAAAAATTGATAGATGAAAATAAACTAATAACCGATTAATTCGGCTTTTGTTTTGGTGAAGGTAAAAACTGAATCGAACACATCTCTATGGGGCGCAACTAAACGACACAATTCTTATTTTTTAACGTCAAATGTCATTTTTGTAATGTTAAATTACACCATGATAGATTACTCCTTTGGTCAAGTTTTAACTGGTAACCTCCTAGTAAAAAGTAAAATTTTACTTTCATGTCAGGTGGTAAATTAAAACAAAATAAATAAATAAATACAAATTAATGTTTGATGGCAATGCGTCCAGTATTGTCAAAGTGTACAAAAATAAACAAATGTAATCTAATATAAATAACACAAAAATAATATTATTAATAATAAAAGTTAATTTTAATACTAATTATGAATTTATGTAAAAAAACGCGTTGGAGGTGGGTCCTCTAAAGCGTTAGCGACGTTGAGATTGATGAGGACATATGCATTTGTTTGATTAATATTATTTATTTATTTTCGATTTGTGAACTTTCTTTACAAAAAGAAAAAAGATGGAGGGAATTGTCATCGAGAATTAGGTTAGTGGCTGTGGGGTTCATTAATCAGAGTTCGCTTGAAACTAATTTTTATTTATTTATTTACCTTTTAAATATATTAATAAACTAATGTATTTAATTTGGATTAGAGATGGATATATTATTTCATTTGTGATATTTGATATTCTTAATTTATCGTTATTCATGACCAACTTAAACAATTATTTAATTATTTATCTTACATGTATAATTTTCTTAATTTTATTTACTTTACATGTATAATTTTCATTAGATTAGTCAGGTTTGCATTATGGATTTATGCTAATACCACCACATGGCCATCACTTAGCTCTACCAACAATACCAACTACCAACTACCAACTACCAACTAAAGTGGGTTGAAAATTGTTGCTATTATATTTGATAGTTAAGAGTTCAATTAAATTAAGATCATATTAATAAACAAAGATTTTGATTTAACAATAAGATTAATTAAAAGTTGTTTGAGTTAACTGTTGTAAAGAAATACTTCAATTTTGTAAATTGCGGCAGATTTTTTTAATTTATATTTTTCTGTATGCATGGACTTCTTTTCTTTCTTATTATTATTTTTTTTGTAGCTGAAGCAACGTCGCAAATCCTAATTAATAAAAATAATTTATCGAAGAGCCATTTATTAATTAATTAATATATAAATTTGCAAGATAAAGTAAAACTTGTAATGAATATTTAAATAAGTCCATATATGTCCTGTAGCTTGGTTTTTAACTCAGTCAGATGCATGAATGACATTAATAAATAATAATTAGTATGGAATCATATCTTCCCTTGTATCCACCCATCATTTTTCTTGCAACTGTGCGTAAAGATTAGTCCTTTTGGGGTAACTTTCAAAACAGGCTGTATATTTAGAGAACCTAACTCTATAATTCTAACACCTCATCTAACAATACCAGCTATATAGGTCTCCACAAGCAGTATAAAAACAGAAGCGGCCATGATTATTGATAGATGTGTGCACGGTTCGGTTCGGTTTTCGGCTAAAACCGAAACCGACATAGTCGTTTTTCGTTATTACAAACCGTTCAGTTTTCGGTTTTTTTGTTGGTTTCGGTTCGGTTTTCGGTTTTTTTGGTTTTTTTTACTTTTTTTTTTGTCTTTTTTTGTTCTCTCTTACGCCCAACATTGAAAATGCAAACATGTTTAACAATTAATAATTAATAAACTAATTGATCGAAAACCAACTAATTAAAATAAAACTATATAATTATCATCATATTCTTACGTTTAAAAAAAATCAAAAGTAAATAACTAAATATGCAATAATTTCGATCTTTATCTTTTAAAATAATATATTTCGTCTAATCTAAACATTTATCATCCCCAACGGTAGACTTTTTTGTGTGTTTTTTCCATAAAATAAGTATGAAGATAGCAATATATAAGTATATATATATATATATATATATATAAATTTTTAAAAAAGATTAAAAATCGGTTCGGTTTTTTCGGTTTTTATAATATGAAAAACCGAAGCCGAACCGAAAAATTCGGTTTCGGTTTTTTTGTTCGGTTTTCCGGTTTTTCATTCGGTTCGGTTTTTTTCAGTTAATTCGGTTCCGGTTCAGTTTTTTCGGTTTTTCGCTCACACCTAATTATTGAGATGTCAAGGACGAGCTGGGAAAAGGTCATGATAAATTCAAATATTAAAGCAGTAGTGTTCAAACAATTAAAAACCGTTGAAAACAGAAAATCAAACAATTTACGTAACTGAAAACATCGAACCGAATTCTAAATTTGTATTTTGGTTCAGTTCCTAACTGTATCCGAATATCTGAATTCGGTTCTAATTTTTTTTTAATTCAGTTTGTTCGTTAATCGCTTAAACCGAATTTAGATTTAAATTTATTATTTTATTAACAATATACAAAGTTGAATTCAATTTATTCAGTTGAATTCAGATCAATTTATTTGATTTATAATCAGTTTATTCAATTGAATTCGGTTTATTTGGTTTCTAACCGGTTTGCATGGTGTTTAATCGGTTTGTCTGGTTTTAACGGAAACCAAAACGAATCACTTCTCGAATTCGGTTCGTTTTTTGATAGGAAAAAGAATTTGAAACCTTTTAAACCGAACAGAATAAACCGCTAATCAAACCGATGAAAACTCTTACTTTAAAGGGCATTTAAGTAATTTTTATAATTTAAAAGGAAATTATTTTTTGTACATATTAAATTATGTGTTTATAAATGTTTCGTTTTAATTTTGTGTAACTTGTTGACTATCATTTGGATAAATCTCTATATATGCATATATATATATCAAAAATTTTGTGCCCCCTAAAAAAAGAACCAGGTTTGAGGTCGGGTTTGTCCTTCCTCTGGGTCACACCTGCATAAGTGGGTGTTATATGGACCGATTAATAGGTCATATTGGGTGTGTTATACACAGGTTGTACGAGGGTGTATACATGGGGGGCTCGAGGAACCTGATTGATGTCGAAGTATCAATAAAAAATAAGAGTTTTACTCAAGTCCTACTACCCAATTTAGCTAGGAAAGTCGGGTTTCGATCTACGAAAAGTCAAGTAGAAATCACTTTCAACACAAAGTCACTTAACTAATTGCAATGAAAAATAAAATTTGAATTGTTGGGTTTTAAGTTGTAAACAAAACAAACTTATAAAACGTAAAACACTTAATTAAAAGATTTGTAAACAATAATTGAAAAAGTGATCACTCCGGATTTCAAGTTAGTAAAATAACTAGGTCTTGTATACTTGTTAATTGGAAATCACATAGACGTGATTCATACGTAGATTATTAAATAATTATGATTTGGAAACAAGTCAATGACTTTGTTCACAACCAATAACTAGACCGATGTTGTTGACTAAGTTAATTACTTGTTTCACAAAATGTAAAATTTCTAAAATACTTTAAAAACCAATAACATTAAACTTGACATAAGCAATGAGATTGAATTCAAAATTGTAAACTAAACCGGAAATCGTTTATCGTTTCACAATCAAGCAATATTGAACTTGTAAATCTATGAATAAACCCAATACCAATGTTTAACAAATGAAAAGAAAACCTAGTTATCAAACATAACCATTCACCCGGAGATGATCATGAAAAGCTTAGCCGGACATTCCAATAGTTGAATCTTCAAATTCTTGGAAGAATTGCATGATTAGATCTTCAATTCCCTCTTCGGATCGATTATTTGGGGCTTTAGAATGCTCCAAAAACGTCCAAGAGTTTGACCCAAAGTGATGATATGCGACTAGGTTTGATTTGGACCTTAAATACCCCAAAAATCGCACAATTCGGTGTTTTCCGGATGCACCCTGCGTAACCTACGCCCCATCAGGCGTAACTTATGCCTAGGACCCAACTTACGCCTCCAGCTCTCTGGTTTACGGTTCTGATTACGGTGTAAAGGTACCCGGTGTAAGTTATGCCCTCTTGGGCGTACGTTACGGTTGAGCAGACATCATTTTTAGCTCCGTCTCGTTGAGAAATGCAATTTTCATATATTATGGGTCTCGTAACTCTTCTTCTAGCCCAAGATATGTCATTTCAAAGTTTCCGACTTCTACTTCATGTGTTTGTATCTTCGGATGTGCTCGTTCTTGCTTCCTGTTGTCTAGTTTCCTTCTAAAATCATCATCTTGCTTCGTTTAATCTACAAACACACAAGAAAACACAATAGCTTCTATTCGAATCACTAAACGTATAAAAACACACAGTAACATCCATTTAAACACTTTATAATCACAACCAAACCCCTAGTCATCAGAACCGAACTCATAAATCCAGCATGGGGCGAACTCAACATTTAGGGTTGTCATAACGGGTCAGACGTAACCCGTTAAGACACGACACATTAAGACGCGAAACACGAACTGGGTAAACACAAAGATGACACGAATTCTTATTGTGTCTGTTTTTTCAAACACGAAAACGACCCAATATAAACACGTAAACATGAAATGACCCGTTAAGGAACATGTTGACAATTTACACTATAAATGACATGTTAAAAATATGTTAATGAACCCGTTAAGAAACACATGTTAGACAATTAGAAATTTTTAGAAACTACGCGGTTACCCACCTATTTTATTATATTATTTATTTTATATTTTATATTTTAAACATGTCTTAACATGTTTTAACGGGTCTTAACGTGTTTTAGCAGGCCTAAACAGGCCTTAACATGTCTTAACGGATTTTACTTGTTTAGAAACGAAAAATAAACAGGTCTTAACGTGTTGACATTTTTAGACACGAAACATGTTAAGGGTAAACACAAAAATGTTAAAGTCGTGTGGTGTCGTGTTGGTGTGTTCGTGTCTAAAATTTCCAGCTCTACTCAACATGCATTAAATTCTCGAACGAAAAACGCAAAAAATTACGCCTGATAGTGAAAAAAATAAAAAAACAATGGCGGCCCTATGTCTAATTTGGTCTCAACAACATTGGGTGATACATTTGATTGTGTCGGCTCCTATGCTGTGTCAATCAGATTCTAGTTGATAAAGGCCGGGCATGTATCTCAATCCGGACCACTTGTCAATCCAGAATTGAGCTAAGTCTCCCACCAGTTCTGAATACTTGTTTAACGCGATATTATCTTTTTGAATGGGCATACTATCTTACTTCTAAATTACACCCAATTTTCCCTTTTGTTTGGATTTGAACTCAATACCTCCTTTCTAAGAGACAATGCCTCTAACAAGTGGGCTAGTCCCACATTGGCTTATCTTAATTAATTTAATGAGTTAATATACTATGTTATTATCCTCGTATTTTACGTAAATTGAATAAAAAATATTAATAATTAGTATAAAATATTTAAAAATTACAAAATGATTTTTTTACATAAAATTTAATTTAAATCACGTATAAGTTACCACTTATAAGTAATGAAATAAAAAATAATAATTTTTGTTTCTTAAAAAGTGCTTTTAAATTATTGTTTAATATTAAAATTCATATTTACAAAAAGTTGATGTTTTATAATAATTTGTTTTTTTAAAGTGTGTTTTTTGGTAAAAAATATTTTTTAATATATAAAATCTACTTTTTCAATATTGAAAAAGTATACATAATACAATTATAATTTGATGGCAGAGATACGAAAAATTAGTATACAAATAAATTAAAAGCGACATATATATGTCCCAATTTTATTTTTATTTATTATTATAAAAATATATTCAACCTTATAACAAATTTTTTTATGAAACTTCATCATGCATAATTTATTATATGATTTATATATAAATAAAAAATAAAACCTCTGAAAAATAGTACCAAGATTTAATTTTGTTTCAGTGAAATTTTACTTATATTTCAATTGTTTTTTGGTAAATTCACTACTCCGATTTATATAATTAATGATCGTTCTGTATCTCAACGTTGACATGACCAATATACAAGGGCAGCACGCGTCCCAATAATGTGGTCACGTGTTTTTAACGGAACAATGTAATCAAATGTGATTACATTACAAAGAAAACAAATTTATTATATCTTGGGTCTTCTATTAGAATTTAAAAGATGCAAGCTAGATTAATGTAGTCCATACGCGACTTGCATGCAGGTATTAAAAAATAAATTTAAAAAAAAAAAACAAAAACAAAAAAACAAAAACAAAGAAAAAAGAAATTGAAATTATCATCAAATTGCAAGACCGTTAAAAATAATTAAAAAAAAAATAAGAGTGTGAAGAACGAACACAGCAAATAAATTGGTTTCAGAGTTATTTCGTTTGTAAAATTCATGCATTGCGTTAATAAGAATTCTGTTAAAATCACAAAAATTAAAAGGTACAAAGACACACAAATTACGCAAAGGTATATACAAATGACCAAAACAAACCCACAATACAAAACAATCCTAACATGAAATTAAAAAAAAAAAAAATCAAGTATCAGAGCAAACTTACAAAAACACGCTACAAGTTTATATAATTCTAACAACGAAAAACCCAGAAGTATGTCAACTTGTGAAACTGGAAATCAAAAGGTTACACAAATACTGTAAATATGTAACTGAATATACATATATCACTTTTTAATATTTTGTTAATTTTATTATGCTGTCTTTCTTTCCAATTTGATAAGAAGCCATGGACAAATTTCTCATGTTGTCTACTCACTCATATTTTACCGTTTCTCTCTTATATAGTAATGTTAATAAATGATAGCGAGTTTAAAATATATATTTTAAAGGGTACAACATAATTTGAACTATGCATATATATTATATAATAAACTAATTAATATTAATTTTTTAATTATTTAAACCATATAATTTACGAGTTCTAACCTATTTTATATATATTCTAAAAACTTGATTTTAAAGAAAAAATCTGTAAATCTTTTTGAGCACTTCTTTATAAATCTTGAAAAAAAAACTCAAAAAGAATATTAGCAAAGATTGACTAAAAAATAGCGATATGAGAAAAAAAGTACATATATAATAATAAAGTTATTGTTAATAACTTAATATTCTTGTCTACATCACCCTCCGTTATTATTTACTTTATCATAAGTTTTTCTATAAAACTAATATATTGATTGCGTTGAAATATATAAATAGAGTTAAATGTCATTTTAATCCTTGTGGTTTGACAATTTTTGTCATTTTAGTCCCTGTGGTTTGAATTTTGCCATTTTGGTCACTATGGTTTTATTTTATTGTCATTTTCATCCCTATAGTTTGATAAATTTTGACATTTTAGTCCAAAATTTTGGTCTTAATTGGACTAAAATGGCAATAAAATGGAAACCATAGAGATGAAAATGGCAATAAAATGAAACCATAGTGACCAAAATGGCAAAATTCAAACCACAGGGACTAAAATGACAAAAATTGTCAAACCACAAGGACTAAAATGACATTTAACTCATATGAATATGTTCAGTTCGGTTTTTGGCTCAAGCAAAACTGAAGAGGAAACTTCGGTTTGGTTCGGTTTTTTTTTTATGTTTTTTGTTCAGTTTCGGTTAATTGTCCAACATATTTATTTAGTCTTCTTTTGATTCAGTTTGCTTTGGTTTTCAACCTATTATATATTTACGGGGTGGTTATATGAGCGAAGTTATGAAATAGTAAGAAAGTTGGTTCTCTAGTGGATATATATACGGATTGGATCTGTGATAACTCGGTATTAGAAATATTACTCTTAAATCTTATCTGAGCTCTTTATTTGAAATCTTAAAAAATAAATATATTGTAAATATTAAAGTTAAATAAAAAAACGGAACCAATCAATTTTAGTATAATTTAATATGAATCACATGCATTAAATAATAATATTGAATATTGAATACAATTTTATACATTTTTAAAATAAAAATATTTTTAAGACATTAAAAATATATTAATATAAAAAATACTTTTCTTTTCAAACGAAAAAATTATTAAAAAAATAAGAAATATTGGAAACGGTTTTCTAAAATAAAATAAAAAAACTTTGAAAAGGTAATATTTAAAAAAATAATATTATTATTTTATTACTTAAAGTATTTAATCATATTTTATTTTAAAAAATCGACTTATATTATAAAGATTTGTATTAATGACTATATATTATTTTTGTATTTAACACGTGTAATACACGGGATACTAACCTAGTATAATATAAAATATTAGAAATATGATTCATTCAAATGGTTACCAAAGATGCAAAATTATTGAAGAAAAAAGCATAAAGGCTAGAAATACATAAAAAAAAACAAAGAGTTTGGTTCAGTTTCAATTAATTCACTTACGATTATTAAGTTTACCAAATTAAGATACAAAACAGAATCCTTAACCAACTTCGGGTTATTTCGGTTTTCGTTTAATTTTGTTCGCTTTTATAGGTTAATGGTTTGGTATTTTTTTTATCCTAGCAAGTAACTTCTTTTATTCTTCGTTTCATACAATTAATTTCACACCATATTAATTTCACACCATAAGAAAGTCTAGCTTTACAAATAGTACGTATCTTCCCAAGTCTTGGAACTTTTTTTTTATTATATATATGTTTCCGTCCAAATATATATATATATATATATATATATATATATATATATATATATATATATATATTGTATATAAACTTAAAGTTGGATTATAACTCAGTATTACACAATTAAACAAAGAGAAATTTATTAACTGGTAATAAAGAGATACTAATTGTAAAACCATATTTTTAGTTTTACATAAGTATTTAAAAAATAATATTGAAAATGACCAAAAAAAAAAACAATAGATAGCTGAAATTACTATATATGACAGTATCAATTATTTATTAATCAAAGATATATTTTTCTTTTTTGAACGGCTTGAACAATTAAAGATATACATGTTCGTATTATTTATTATAAGTTTGACTCGTATTATTAGTAAATAATATACTTGGATTGCTTGCGTGAGGTCGACCAATATAAAAATCCTTCTAAGCTACGAACGTTAATAAGAAAATCAGATAGGCATCCACAAATTTGCAACGATAAAACTAAAAGGATTTGAAAGAAAACCCACAAAAGCCTTGAAAAATAGCAAAAAATAGGAGGGTAGAAAAATAGCAAGAAAAAAAATAATTGATAGTTAATATTCTTGACTATAGCCGTCTCACCGTCCGTATTTCATTATTTTCTCAGATATTTTTGTATCATAAGAATATATTGAATATTGCAAGGAAGAACTTTTATTATTCTTATTTCAAACAATCAGTTTCACACCATACGGAATCCATGCTTTAAATTAAAATATTAACCGTTCAAGTCTTGGAACTTCTATTGTTCACACACTTGTAAGTGTTTTTAATTACCGTATTTTGGTGTATAAACACGTGTAATTATTTAGCTTTTTGAAAAAATCTTGTAAAGCATGTGGGCATGCACATATGGAATTTTTGGTTCCAAAATAAATCGAGCCCATGCCACGCCAGCCATGTCTTATTTGATATATTCAATGTTTCCAGAACAAATTTGATTCGACCCGATGCAATGACCAACATTTAAAACGAGGGTAATCTCCATGCTATGATTGTCCATGGACCCCATGAATGATATCTCTCCAATACATGATTGTGAGTTTTAATGTCGCTTCGTTAGCAGTTTGAAGTGATACGAAGTTCACCCTATATAATATTTCTTTTTGTAATTAAATAGGTGATTGCTCAAGAATTACAAACAAACTATACGCATCAAATTCTCACTTTTAAGTATGATATGAAGGAAAAAATAAAGGGAAACATTATCTTTACACTTACCCTAAAATGGAATTGAGAAACTGCCTCCGGCTCTACGGGTGTTCATCGGGTCGGATAACGAGTTATTCGGGTTTTTCAAATCGGGTTTTTCGGGTATGAAAATATTTTTGATCTATCCAAAACCCGAGACGAAATTCAAAATATATTATCTTACCCAAAAAACCCAAATGACCCAAATTCATGCATCCGAATAACCCGAATAAACATGTTTTTTTCGGGTTTTTCAGATATCCGATCCGAAAAAACTAGTTGTTTGCATATCCGAAACCCGACCATACCCGACAAATATATCATACTTAATTGAAACACATAAACGCATAAAATATACATACCAAACCAACAAACATATCAAACAAGCGTTCTATATACAATAAGGATCCCAAGAACTAAGACCATAGCTCAAAAATATGACCTAATATATCTAGAAATATCTCATATTTATCATATGTCTCCAAGAACTTAAATCATTAATCATCTCGTTAGAGAGGTGTAACTATAATAAATTATGATGAATTTGCTTATGTTATGTCAACTTCGGTCGCCCCTTGCCTCTCTCCCCTCCATAGTAAGATTTTTTACTCTTCAAACAGGTGCCGACATGTTTTTTCTCCTTACATGTCCAAACCATCTTAATCTTTCTTTCCTTACTTTGTTTGAGATGTTCAATAACCCTAATATTTCCCTCAAGAGTTTGTTCATTTATAGATCAGCCCTTATGTTTCAACACATCCATCTTAGCATCCTCATCTTTGTAATCTTCAGCTTTCGGGCTTAAATCTTATTGATTATCCAACAATTGGTTTCGCACATCATGGTTGGTCTAACTGTGACTCTATAGAATTTACCCTTTAGTTTTTCAAAAAACTTCTTGTCACATAAGATGTTTGTGACTCCTCTCCACATATTCCAACTTGCATGGACACATGTTGCTTTTTAGTTCTTATGGAAACTTCTTAATTGTTGTGACACCTCTTGGATTCCAATAGACATGTTCCTCCTCCTCGTTGATCTCACTAAATTGACAATATAGATACTCAGTTTTTGACCTACAGATGCACAAGCTTTTACGCTCTAAGGTTGCTCGCCACTGTTCTAACCACATATTTATTTCCCTTTTCTTTTATACTACTAATACAATATAATCTGCAAAAAAAAAATGCATCATGAAATTGATTTTTGAATAGAGCCTGACAACTCATCTAAAATAACCGCAAAAAGGACTAGCTCAATGTCGATCCTTGGTGTAGTCCTACCTTCACATGAAAAAAGTATGTATATCTCACTAGTGCTCTAACACTCATTTTAACCCAGACATACGCCTTTCTTATTATCTCTATATATCTCCAAGGGATACATCTATTATTAATGCTATCTCAAATAACCTAACATGTTACACTATTGTATGCTTTCTCATGTCAAACTTATATCTTTTTATAGCTTTTTTATTTGGATTCTTTATTTACACATACGCAAGTTAATTCAAACTAATTTTTCTTCTTTTCTTTTTATTTTTTTAAACTGTCAATTAACACACTCATCTATTTATACTATTTTTCTTAATAAATATGTCAAACTCAATTATATCAATCCATCTTCATCAGGACTTGAATCATTTACGTTAAAGGAATCAAAATCATCTTAATAGGGTATGTTTGGTATGATATAATAGAATAGATAAGGGAATTCAATGGGCTAGGAGAATGAAATAGATTAATATTATATTGTCATATTTGGTTAGCATGTAAAAATGAAATAAATTATTATTTCATTGTAAATAGGAAAAGATGAATTAATAGAATAGAATATAATTCATGAGCATGTTAGTTCATTATTCATGACATGGGTCAGGTTGAGAGTCAAGTCATGGTTCATATACGGCCTAGATCATGGTTCAAACATAGGTTGGGTTATGGTTCGAGTCATGGGTTAGGTTATGATTCAGGGTATAGTCCAAATCAAGTGTCATGGTTTGAGTCATTAATTAGTCAGGTTATGGGTAAGAGCATGGTTCATGTCATGGGTTAGGTCGTGGTTCAGACTTCAGGTTATGGTCGTTGAGCCATGGGTCGGGTTGTGGTTTGGGTTATAAGTAAGGTCGAGGAATGGGTCGGATTATGTTATTTTCCGAAGGAATGAAAAAAAACCTTCTCCTAATGCATAAAATTAATAGAAGAGAAAAAAAAATCATATTCTATATGGAATAGTTTATTGCATTCTTAAGTAGTTATCATACATGTTTTTTTTCATTACAGCATAATAAGTAATTATGTTCTATTATTCATACATGCATACCAAACACTAATTTACTTATATTAATAGTTTTTTTAATTCAACCATGTGACTTTAACAATTATTTGTTTACCTTTTATGAAATGAAATATTGGAAGATTGAATGGGATTGGAGAGAGAATAAAAGATTGAAGCAGATTTGTTATTAAAACTTAACTGTTATAAAGTCAATCTTTGGGGCTGATTTTGCTTTTACACAATGGACCATAAATTCAATAAATATCGCACTCATTACTCTTTAAATTAAAAGATTAAAGGTTATAAAGGAAGGAATCCGAAACTACTTAAAGCTATCGCATGTTACATCAGTTTCACAATTGTATTCATATTTGATTCTTTAGCTTTTTTTTTTTTATATTATTTAGTTATGAGAGCTGGCTCCAAAAATCAAAAAAAATAAAAAAAATTGGAGCCCGGGCTGGAAAAAAATGGGTCCCTCTTAAAAAATTTAACTTAGTAATTTAAATACAAAAAGTTAACAATATGAATATATTTGTTAAAAAAGTTTACAAAACAAAGTATTGTATCATAATAATATATTTTTAATTTCTAAGCAGACCGTGAGACTCTTTGAGATTTTTTGAAGCAAAGTCTCAATATGCAATTAATGCATTAGGAAAAAATCCAAGCTTTTCAACTTGTTTATATCATCGAAAAGGGTGATAGTTTTATTATACAAAAATGTTTCAAACAATTTCGACTACAAATAAAGTTCACCGCATCAATATCTAATTGTTCTCCATTACCAATTAAATTATTTTCATTATACCAAAACTTGTTGAGAACTAAGTTTTATAAACTTTTTTATAATATATAAAAAAAAATAAAATTTCGGGCCTCTAAAAAATACGGACCTGAGGCGGTCACCCGCCTCCCCTTCAGCCAAGGCCGCCCTGTTAGTAAATACCTTATAAGTTTCCTCGTATGCTACATAATCTTTAAAATTTATTTTGTTTTATTTTTTATAATAATTACATATGTATTAAAAAACAAAGGTCTAATAAATAATGCTTGAATTATAATATTTTTTTACTATTTACTTTTTGCTTTTGTGTTTTTTGTTTTTATTTTTTGATTATATTTCTGCTTATTGACTTCGCTTTTACAACATGGTAAACATTTTATATTTACGACGGATTTATGCTTGATTTTACGTTGAAATATACTTTAGGATTGTTATTTTTATTTTTTGCTTTTGTGTTTTGTTCTGCACGTTTGTAATTCAATTTATTGACGCTCGCTCTTGTGGCATGGTACGTTTTTTGATTTTACAATGGAACGATGCTCGATTTTACGATTATACTTTTGTTATATGTATATACTGTTAGTGTCATGTGAAAATCCGACCTTAGAGAGAAACAATTAAACCTTATATGAGATGTTTGTTTGGAATCTTGAAAATAAATATGTGGTTCATATTAAAGTTACATAAATAATTGAGGTTTGAATAAATAAATCAATTTTAACGATGTTTAGTATGGACCACATATTTATTTTCAATATTTCATATGAACAGAACATATATAGTTTAAGGTTTTTTTAAAAAAATGAGGTTTTCATAGGATTTATACATACATACATACATAGATATGGTAAGGATCCTTTGTTAACCCATATTAATTGCGAAACCTGATAAACCCTGACAAGAA
This sequence comes from Mikania micrantha, assembly GCA_009363875.1. Classification (NCBI taxonomy): domain Eukaryota; kingdom Viridiplantae; phylum Streptophyta; class Magnoliopsida; order Asterales; family Asteraceae; genus Mikania; species Mikania micrantha. The sequence continues at coordinate 11,673,424 of CM018693.1, read as the reverse complement.
CAACTCAAATCTTTGGGTTTTTTTTATTTTATAGCATTTGTTATATATGTACATGACTATGTTATGTTATGTGTGTAACAACCGGTTTTTAATAATGAATGTATTGTAAATAATCGTTAATTGAACGATTGTGGTTGTTGTGATTTGAAAATATGTGAGAATTACGTCATCAATGGCAAGAGCACATGTGATCATTCTAGAAATCCATGTTGATTTGATGTTTGTAATTATTACAAATTGATAGTATGCGAAAAATGGTGAACGTGGGCGAAAACCGTGCGCGAAACGGAGTTACGGATTGTCCGGAATCGCGAAAACAAGATAAGATCAAAATTGCAGAAAGCTGATGTGGGGCGGTACGCCCCGGGCCAACCCTCGGGCTGGGGCGATGCGCCCGGCGACCTATGTCGGGAAAAAGTGGGTAAAATGGATCAGATTGCATCAGAACGCTTATTTCTCATCCAATTCGATCATCTTCATCTCAAAACGCACCCACACACAGTTTTTAGCATTAAATCTTCATTTCGAAGCCTTCCAAACATCTGGATCGTACCCAGGAACGTTTCTGCAAGTCTAGATCGCTATTCTACCCGTAGAAATCCGTCAGATTAAGTAACGGTCCGTTTTATCCTACTGGTTCAATATTTTGTGGATTAAATCTAGTTTTAAATGTATTAGTATGATTATGGGTATTGATTATTGCCTAGTTGATAACTAGGGATTGTTAGAAACGAAGAACTTGGTATTTTGATGGTGAAATCTTCGTTTTGAAGCCGGGATAATGTCCGGTTGTTATGAAACCCATATCATGGTATGACTACTTTTAGGATGGGTAGATTATGATTTTAAATGAAATATGGATCATGATCCATGGGTTAAATGATGATTTTGATGAATTGATGTTAAAAATTATTAACAGTTATGATCATAAATGAATTTTGAATAAAAGAAATGATTAAAGATCGTAACTAATATAATGAACATCAATTAATTGATGAAATGCCTAAAAGAGGCATGAAATGTGATTAATTGTGATAATTGACTAAAACTTGCTAAAGATAGTAAGATAGAGTCAATTATGTGATAAATTGACTTTGAGAAAGTCAAACCTGTCAAGTGTGTTGAACTTGATTGTATGTGTTATATGTATTGAATATAGTTGTATATATGTGAAATTACAACTAGGTATTGACGGTGAAAGTCAAGGGATAAGCCACAGAAGTGGAAAAGAGGTTGTAGGAAGTGAACAACCGCTTGAACCAGGTAAGTTACCCAACTTACTGTAACATTACATATAAGTAGTAGAAAGAGTCTACTTGCATACTTGATATATGTGAATAATGTTAAATATGTGATTGAAACTATGGAATGAGAAATCCTTTAGTTTGTGTTTGTTAAGTTTCAATAGGAAACGTATATGCAATATATTTGCATTAGAATAACCGGATGAACCGGTGATTAATTAATATAATTTGGTGTTTATAGAATGATGATGCATAACTTGATTAATGAAACTAATGGAATTAAAAGACCTATGAGAAGGCGTTATTAGTTTCAAAACGAATGTTATGCTTGTGTGGTATGCATAGTATAAATGCATTAAAATTTAGCCGGATGAGCCGGTGAAATTGACTTAATTGAACCACAAATGTGTGGCTAACCGGTTAATCCGGGAACTAAATTGTTGAACCACAAATGTGTGGCTAACCGGTTAATCCGGGAAATTGAATAATTATGACTCCACAATGGTGGACAGCCAGAGGTGCTGGCAATTGTCTTAGATGGAAGTACCTTTGGGTGAACATCTTAAGACTTAATATTTATGACTCCACAATGGTGGATAGCCAGAGGTGCTGGCAATTGTCTTAGATGGAAGGACCGGTGGGTGAACATCTTAAGACTTAATATATGTATGATACCACAAATGTGTGGATAGTCAGGGGTGCTGATAAACAACTATGGTGGAAGAACATGAATGTGAACACCAAAGTGTAATTTTGATTAAACTATTGCAACCAATGGTTGGAAAATAATAATATGATATTATTACTTTGTAAAATTAAACCACATACGTGTGGATAGTCAGAGATGCTGACAAATTGTCTTAGATGGAAGGACCGGTGGGCGTACATCTTAAGACTTAAAATATGATATTGCTACATTGTATATTAAACCACTGGTGTGTGGATCATTGGTGTAGCCAATGGATTATATATGATATTTATGATGTTTTAAATTAGCCAGAGGTGATGGTGATAGAGTTGGATTAGATAATATAATCATATTGATGAAAATGACCCGTTAAGGGAAATAAATGCACAATGTGTGGTGTGTGCAATTTGATGTTTGAATATGATATATTATTATCTAAACTTGATAAACATCCATATGATATGTATGTGGATGTGATAAAATGAGTTTTTGGGGGAATTTTGGGAAGGGTTACTTACTTAGTTCATATGAACTAATTGTGACCTTATATGTGATGTTACAGGTCATGAATAGATATGCATTTGGATCAGATCGGGCAGGTTTTGAAGTGGAATCGAGCGTTATGTAAATCTTTGGTGAGATTAAAATTAAACACACAAGTTTTTATTAATCATAAATGTTAAGAAATTAAGTGTGTTTAACTCATGAAATGGTAATTTCACGCTTCCGAACATGATTTTACGATAAAGATTGAACTAGGACCTAAAATTGGACACGTGTAATCGTGTGAAAAGTTTGGGTGTTACAATGTGTTTGTGCAAATTCATCACCTTTGAGATTTAAATCAAGTGTAAGTTTGTGTTACACTATAAGTATTTATTTATAGTTGGGATCACTTACACAAATATAAGAGCCCAAACGTCTATAAATTCGCACAAACCTATAAAATAATATAGTTTTGTACATGTGTTATAAAAATTATAAAAGAAACAAATATTAGTGTTGATGGTATTGGAGTTGATCAATTTTCTGCAATTAAGTGGGTTATTATAGGATCACAATCCTATATATACATGTGTGTGTATTAAAAAACTAAGTTTATGAGTTGTAACTTTTTACTATCATGAACATAGGGAGAAGAATATTTTGACAAATTAATATTAAACAATTTAAGTTGCTAATTAAATATTTGTATGTTTAACATTTTTTTTCATTTTTATGCTCTTTTTTTCACCTTTTTTTAACTTTGAGTTTAATTTTATTTCTTATTAATGTTATATTATCATTGTGTCTATTTTTTCATTTGAATTTTTTAACGCTCGATTTTGTGATATGTATGCTATTGAGTTTTATGATAGGTTGGTTCTTGCTTTTAAGATGGGTATAGTATTGCCAGTGTATCGGGTTTAGGGCGAAGTTACACTATGGTATTAACTTTAGGTTTTTACAACAGAGGACAATTGTTGCGATTTGTGTTTTATCTATGTTTTAACATTACTACGAAATCAGACAGAAAACTGGGTTCTAACCCGATCTAATGCAACCTTTTTGTTACATAATTCAACTTTTTTTTTTCAAATGCAACACTTTTAAATGCATTTCTTTAAAAAAAATTGCATCTTATCTTATCTTAGTCTTAGTATATATATATATATATAAAAATAAATTTTGCCACTTGTCATTTTTTCACATCACTTTTACCACATGTCACATTTTTATCAAATTCATTAAATTCTCTCATATTAAATAATTATATTATCTTTCTTATTAAATAATTATTCTTATTAAATAATTATAGGGAAAATGTCATACAAATGTAACCAACTTTCAGCTTTGCTTCATTTAGGTCACTCATACTTTTTTTATTTTGATTAAGTCACTTATTTTTTTTTTGTTCCGATTAAGTCACTTTACTTTAAAATAGTGTTTTAATCACAAACATTTTACTTACAATATGAGTGACATAATTAAAACAAAATTAAAGTAAAGTGACCTAATCGGAACAAAAAAAAAATGAGTGACTTAATCGGAACAAAAAAAAGTATGAGTGACTTAATATAAACAAAAAAAAGCATGAGTAGGGGTGTTCATCGGGTCGGATAACGAGTTATTCAGGTTTTTCGAATCGAGTTTTTCGGGTTGGGAAATTTTTTTGGTCTATCCGAAACCCGACCCGAACCGAAATTCAAAATATATTATCCGACCCGAAAAACCCGAATTCGCTCATCCGAATAACCCGAACAACCTGAATAACCCTGTTTTTTTCGGGTTTTTCGGATATCCGACCCGAACTTTTTGCATATCCGAAACCCGACCCGAACCGAAACTAAAATCATATTATCCGACCCGAAAAAGATTTCGGATACGGTTTTTTCGGGTTTCGGATACGATTCAGATTTCGAATTTTTTCGAGTCTCGAATATTTTGAACACCCTTAAGTATGAGTGACCTAATTGTAACAAAGCTGAAAGTTGGTTACATTTCTATAAAGTTACCCCATAATTATAATATTAATAACTAATAATATTGTTTATCTTTTATGTTTTTTTAAATAAGAAATATTTTATTTTCTAGAAAATCAAAGTTAAATAAAAAAAGTTTTCAACAATGAATTTTTTATAAAAAATAAAATAAACTATAAACCAGTGTTTTAAACAATAAGATTTTTACAAGCCAATGACGTTTTTTAAATTTATTTTAAAAACCAAAGTAAAAAAATAAAGAGAAAGTTACACTTTAAAAAAATATAGAGAATGTTACACTTTTGGTTCTTATATTTAACATCATATTTAAATCGAGTTGTTAAAATTAAATAATTACATTAATTATATTTTTTACCTTATCGATTTATAAAAGTTAGTTTTTGATAGAAAAAAACTGAATCTTTATTATCAATTAGTTTAAAGATAATAATTGTTAAAAATAAAAAATATCACATATCGTTTGTATAGCTATTAAAAATTTTTATAGTTGTTTTATTACTTGAAGTATTCATTAATATGTAAATTAATTATTTTATCGTAAAATATCGCTTTATAATTTATAAAATTTTTATTACTAACAATGTAATATTTTATATTAAACTCGTGTAATATACTGGTTAGTAATCTAGTTGTATAATAAAAAAGGTTGCATTAGACTAATACAACATTTGCAACATTTTTTGACAAAAAAAGATTACATTGGCTTGTTTTTTGGAGCTTAGACGAGCTGCAATAATAGGGTTATAGCATGGCTACCATTTAGCTCAGGTTAGAACCCAGCCTTTCTCTAATGGTTTTTGAATTTGGTTAAGTTACAAACCTGGTTTAGAATCCTAATCGGTGTTCTGAAAACCTCTGGTTAGATTAAATTTGAAACAAAATATAAAACTAATAATAAATTTTCATTAACTAAAAAAAATACAAATACCAGAAAAAAAAAAAAAAAGAAAGTTAAAAAATAGCAATAAAATTAAAATCTAGTGGTTCAATTGGTTTGTTTGCTCCAAATGCTCTAAAGTCTAAAGGCATGATGAGATGCAATCAAAGGCATCCCACTAGTTTAATTGGTTCATTGTTTGAACGATCCTCTACGTGTGTTCAAAAATATCGTCAAAACATTCTTTATCAAAATCATTTTATGTAAGTAATACATGTGTACATAAATTTTCTAATCTTTAGAGGATGAAGTGTCTTCACTAGTTTTTAAAATATTTACCACTCACATTTTCATACTCCAAAAGCTCGTTCGATATCCTTTAACGCCACACCTTGCTCATTCTTGATTCAACATGCTGTTGCTCATGTGAGATGTATAAACATTGAACGTAAAAATATTACAATTAATAACAACTTAATGGTCACAAGATCATTGTTCTACAGTTAATCGATCATCCCACAATCACCTTAATCTGTGAAGAGTTCTCGGATTTCACTCCCAAAACACCCCTAATTTAATTCAGATGGGTTCCACAGAAATTCGATGGCTGTACTAAATTGAACCATTATCAGATACATCATTAATGACCCAATGTGTTTCTTTCTTTAATAAAAATTTTAGGGTCTCTTTAGACTATCCACAGCGGTCACCCCACTGAAAACCATTCCCCACTGAAATTTCATGCCACGTCATCACCCCACTGAAATCCTTTAACACCCACAATGGTCACCTCACTGAAAACCCTTCCCCACTATTCCACGTCATCAACAATTAAAATTAAAAAAAAAACATTACTCTAATTTAAAAATAATTCAATATTTTACAAAAAAAAAGACACATTACATTAAAAAAACAATAACATATTAAAAATATTCTAGACGGCTTAGATGCTACGAACGACAATATCGGTTCGAACCCTTTCGATATGTTCGACCAAATCGGCTTTTAACGACTCGTGAATGCTTTTGTTTCGCAACGCCAAAATTTGGTTATCTCTACGCGGGTCATCAATGTCAAAAGGAGATGGCGGTTCGTCTTCATCGGGAACAAACGGGCTAATCGACTTGCCCTCACATTCAAGTATCATATTGTGTATTATGATACATGCATACATAACGGATCTAATTTTTTTAGGATGCCATGCTCTAGCCGGATTTTTTATAATTTGAAATCTTTTTTTAAGAACACCAAACGCCCGTTCAATATCCTTCCTTGCACCCTCTTGTGCTACTTGAAACCTTTTCCGTTTAAAGGTTGTTGGACATGTTATTGTTTGCATAAAAACCGGCCATTCTGGGTAAATCCCGTCAGCAAGATAATAACCGTGAGCGTACTCGTTATCGTTACAAAAAAACGATGATTGTGGAAACACACCGTTTTCCATATCATTGAGTAACGGCGACGAGTTTAGAACGTTTAGGTCGTTATTCGCACCAGGCATGCCAAAATATGCATGCCAGATCCATAAATCCTGTGAACAAACTGCTTCAAGAATAATCGAGGGGCATCCGTGATCGCCTCTCATAAATTGTCCTCTCCATGCAACCGGACAATTTTCCCAATCCCAGTGCATACAATCAATACTACCAAGCATACCGGGAAACCCATGATAATTTTCATGGTGTTCATACAAATTCATAACATCATTATAATTTGGTTTGCGCAAATATTTAGGACCATAGAGTCGACAGATATTCTTACAGAAATTATAAAGGCACTCTCTGGAAGTGCTGTCTGACATCTATAAATAGTCGTCCATTAAGTCTGCCGTACTCCCGTATGCCAATTGTCGAATAGCCGACGTACACTTTTGTAACGGTGTGAATCCTCGCTTGCCGTGAGCATCCCATCTCAGTTGAAAATAAGTATCTGCAACCTCCAGATCGTTCACGATACGTTCAAATAGAGGTCGTTTCATCCGGAAACGCCTCTTGAACAACTTCTCATTATACAACGGTTCGGGCCCAAAATAATGACGCATCAACAGATCATGCCCAGCTTCCCTGTCTCGATTAATCTGAATTCTTCTAATTATAGGCCGAGGAATCTGAGAAGCGTTTTCTTGAGCCATGGTAGACAAAGCCGCGATAAAAAGATCAGTACCCTCGCTATCAGAAGATGAGAACACCGAAGAGGATGATGACATTTTTATAAAAAAATGTATAAAAATTAAGAGAGTTTTGGATGAAATTGAGTGTGTAAAATGGTTGAAATGAGTGATTTATATAAAGATTGATTTTATTATAATTTTTTTTTTTAATTGTCCAACGGTTAAAAAAAAGGGGGCCCACCCATTTAAAATGGACCAATGAGATCACACAAAACCCAACGGGGAGCGGGGGCTGTGGGGCTTGTTTCGGCGGGCACCGCTTGGCAGGGGGGCGGTGTTCCCGCTGGACACCGCGGCGGGGATCGATCCCGCGTGCCTAACGGGGTGCCCATTGTGGCAAGTCTTATAAGCAATGTTTTAAAAACCGGTATTTTAGGTGTACCGGATTTGGCTCAAAAATGGTTCAACCGGTTGAACCGGGTTGTACCGGATGGTTCAACCGGACACACTAATAACCATATAATTCTATAGAAATACAACTTATACTCAAATAAATTTTCAAAACGTATACAAATTTATCCAAAAACAATTCAAAAAGTACTTAAACCCATCCAAAACAATCTAAAAGTATTCAAATTCTAATAATTTTTTTTTATATAAAAGTGCATAATAGGATTATGACATTGGCGTGTTAAACATATCGAGTTCATGATCGCTTAAAACCCGAAAATTGCTTAAAAGCCGAAATTTTGTGTTTTCTGAAACCGGAAATACCGGAAATACCGGTAAAACCGGATTAAACCGGATTAAACCGGATTAAACCGGCGGCACAATCAATCGAAGAAACCTGCATAATACTGGAGTGTTTCGTACCGGTTTAGTAACCGGCAACCGGTTGAACCGGTTAAACCGGCCGGTATGAACCGGTTTTTAAAACATTGCTTATAAGTAGTCTCATTCCTCTTACACTATTGTATAGTACTCTAACGTTATTGGGTATATTTGTTTGTTTATTTTTAATTATATTTTATCTAATAAACACCAATAATATATAAAATTCTCCCTAAATATATAACTGCAATGTACATATCGCGAGGGTTTTTAATATAATTACTCATGTCTTCAGGCTTTTATTAGTGCAGCTGCCGGAGTCATCAACGGCATCTGGAAGTGAACGATGACGTGGCAAATACATGTGCTCCGATCCAGAAACACCATCTCATGTGTTCGGCTAGCGCTTGGGATAGGGAATGAGAGATGTATGGTAAATTAATTTTGCTACCCTCAAATAATAACTAATAAGCTAGTTCAAGTCAGTAGCGGAGCTTGACCTAAAGCGAGAGGGGTGAAACTTTGCAATATTTAAAATTTTATTCTCTAACGGCCTAACGCTAACAGTTAAATGTTCGGGTTGGCGATTCAGGTCGGGTCGGGTCAAACCGTCAAACAATAAAAAGTATATTTTTTCCCCTTTCCCCATGATATACCAAGAATCCAACACTAAATTTATACCAATAATATGTAAAAAAATTGAAAAAAATCCAAAGCCCTAAATGTTTAGATTCACTAACAAAGTAACAATAAACATCAATTAAACTACTCAAATATTTAATAAAAGCAAGTAACAACAAAGCAATTAAACTACTCGAACTTATTACCTCGTTCAATGGTTCACGCAAGAAGGCAGAAGGCAGAAGCCAATCGCTGGAAGCAGGGCCGCAGGCGGCAGCCGGGTGGCGCAGGGAGGCAGGGCCGCAGGCGGGCGTCGGGACGGCGGTGCAGCTGGTGCTGCTGGTGGCTGGTCGGGCAAGATGGCGAGTGGAGACAAAGACGCAAGAATTGGAGACGCAAGAAGTGGGGTGCGTGACTTTTTTTCTTCTTTTTTCCTAAACCGGCGCCTACAATTTAATCTTCAATTCACAATTGGGTTGGGCGCTGGGAAGTGAGAACTTGGGCTTAATACATAATATCATTATTTAAGTTAAATCAAAAAATGAATTAAGTTAATAGTTATTAGTTAATTCATTATTTTGATTTTATATGTTTATAAAATTATTTAAATTTTTTTTAATAATTTTATATGGGGGGGGGGGCGAACATAGGATATATATTTTTTTCAGGGGGGCGAAATAATTTTTTTTAAAAAATTTTACACTGCGAATCGGAAAACGTACACCATTAAACGAAAAAACAGGGGGGCGGTCGCCCCCTTGTCCAAGCTAACCTACGCCCCTGGTTCAAGTATATTAGCCGTTCAATAATCACAATAACAATAATATTATCACTTTTTTAATGCTCATAAAATTTATGAACACCTGTAAAAAATATAATAGTTATAAACGACTTTGATCATCCATGCACACTAATGACGCATAAAAAATTAAGACATCCAGCCATCCAGGCATGAATAGAAACCATAATTATAAATAGAAAGGAAAATTCTGGTGAACATAAAAAAATAAAAATAAAAGGTAAAAAATTGTCAAAACCAATTATTACTTTGAGTGGATATAATAATAATAATAATAATAATAATAATAATAATAATAATAATAATAATAATAATAATAATAATAATAATAATAATTTAACATGAATATCTAAATAATTGTATTAATAAATTAATAAAAATATTAATTATATATTAGGACAAATAATAATAACAATTAAATAATATTATAAACAATTAAAGAAAAATATTTATGTTAATTGGTCAAAATTGAAACCAACCAATCTTTTTTATTGGTTAAGAAAAGGAGTTTTGTATTTAGTCAATGTTAAAATTTAATAAAAAAAATTAAGCACAATTTCAGTTTTTTTGTTCTTTCTCCTTTTAGAATTTTTGTTCATGTTAAGTTTATGTTTCTTAACCTTTTTGTATTTTTTTAGTTTTATAATTTTTATATTACGCTTACGTTAGATTTGTGTTACTTAATGTAACATCTGTGCCGGAATCGTTACCGGAACAGTGACCTGTACAGTAACTCAGATACAATCGAGGAGAAATACTTAGAAGCTATTAACATTCGATGCTAAACATAAACTATTACACGATGTTTCTGAAGTTCTGATTTAAACCTCATGGTTTAAACAATCAGAAACACATCAGACAGCAATGAACAGATGCATACATGTTTGAATTGTTACTATTATGTATAAACGTATGTGAGGATAAACAGAATAAAACCATAACAGTTGATGTTACAGAATGCTAAACCGACGAACCATTCGTATAGGTGACGATCTGTACGAATGAATCTGAGGGTTTAACAATCTGAAATGATGACTGAAAAGTAGAAAACAAAATCAGAAAGTGAAACGTACGATCGTGTTCGTACAGTTAGCGCTCTGTACGAAAACGTGTGTAAGTGACGTTTTCTGACGAAACGAAACAAAGACGATTCGAACGATAATAAATTTAAGGAAATATAATAATTCATGTTTTACAATTTTGAAACTCATCAGAAATAACTTAAAGGGAAATTATTTTAAATTTAAAATACGTAAATTCGCGGAACAATTAACGAAACGCGTAAAATAATGAACTACGATAAATAATTCAGGGAATACGATATTTAAAATATTTACTAGTAATAACCAACTTCCAAATGTTAAAAATAAACTCTTTTATTTAAATTACTAAAAACGCGTGCGTTACGATCCGGAAACGCAACAGAGACGAAAACCGAGCAACCGAAACGAACCCGAACACCCCCGGGGTATATAAGCGCTAAATGAGGATACTTTCCTCATTCTTCCACAAACCTTTCTCTCTCTAGTCTCCAACCCGTCACCCTCTCTCTCTCTCAACTTCCAACTTCAACCTTCAAGATCTTGGTCATTTCTCAATGAAATCGCAAGTTCTTGGTGTCCACGCGAAGCTCTCATCATCCTCTACACGGAAGTACAACCGATCGAAAGTTTTACCCAGCCGAATTTGAGGTATGAAGCTTTGAATCTCACGAAACTTAGGGTTTCTTTACCATTTTGTTTAATCACGCCTCTAACCGGCTCGAACCTAGACCCAAGTCTTTCAGTCGACCTCGGCTTAGTTAGAACAAACCAGGATAGGAAGGGTAAAGCCATGGAGCTGTGGTTGCAGTTTGGGTTCGAAGAGGATGCTAACAGGTTCATGAGTCACTGGCCGAACCTTCTTTAGCCCTAGCCGAACCTCGACCGTATATCTACATGATCAGCGAACCCTACTGTTCACACTTCGAACGAACCATCAGGTAGGTGGCGAACCTTATTTCATTTGGCCGAACCTTTCGTGCACGATCCCGAACCTGTGGCACCATTGGCGAACCTGCAATGGCTAGCCGAACCCCTACACCTTCACGAACCTATGTGCTAAATCTTCTACGGCGGACCTAGGGTTACTCGACAACCTACTGGCCGAACCTTGGCTCGGAGAACCTTACACCCGAACCCTAGTGTTTCCCGAACCATGCATGCCAAAACCCCGAACGCTGTTGTTGTTCTATCCATTTCCTACGAACCTATGAGATGCAAGAAGTGCCACGAACCTCTACTAACAGATGGCCGAACCCATGCATTAGTTGCATGGGCTAACTTTAGCCGAACCCTAGGCTCCCGAACCCTAGGGGCTAACTCACACGAACCTAAGGGCTATAACATTAGCCGAACCTGAAGACCCTCTTAACTGGGAGGTTCGCTGACTTAGGGCGGCCCACTTCGGCCCAACATAGACCCTCCAGCCCAGGACTCTTTTGTTAAGCTCAATCGGGGCACATTGTGTGACAATTCGACTTTTCGGATTAACCTTGTTAACTGAAAGTGGTTAGATCATAGGCCCAACAAGACAAAGAAGGCCCAGTAAGGCCCAAGAAGGCCCAGTAAGGCCAAAGAAGGCCCAATAAGGCCAAGGTAGGCCAATGAGGCCCAATAGTAGTCATGAGGCCCAATTGAATAGGAGATAAGCCCAATCACAAACCTGAGGCCCAAAGGAGGCCCAATTACAAATTCAAGGCCCAAGATAGGCCCAATTATATTTTGTGAGACCCAAGTGGACAGAAGGTAGGCCCAATGAGCCTAAGGTAGGCCCAATTGGCCCAAATGGGTTAACTTAGCCCAATAATATTCCTATTGAACCAATTAGTGACAATTCGGGATTTTCGGCTCAACTTTGTTAACCGAATTGTTATGCAATTGAGCTAAACCATGCCTAAAGGATTAGAATTTGTTGAAATTAGTATCAATACACCGTAATTACAAAGTTTAGACGTGTAATTGAGTGGAAAGTCTAATTTTGACTTAGAAGTCAAAATACGATTGGGAGAATCAAGAATGGTTCGAATTCCTTAGGTAACGGCTGAAGTTTATCAAATTAAACCTCCCAATTATGTGTACTAATGATCCTTAACATCAATCAGGCGTTATAGGACCCAATAACGTTCAAATTAATAATGAGGTTATCTCTAAAGTCAAAACCGTTTCAAATCGCAAGCAATCTGTATAAATCGATCATAGTTCATACAATTGAAGGTTCCTGATAATTATTCGGCATCATTAGAAACCATTGCACATCACAATTCGACACAGAAGCTACGGGATTGAAGCAATCGATCGCGAGTCAACCGAACTTGAGCCATAAGTGGAACCACTTCAATTCGAAGTCAATCAGGGTAAGAATCTATTCCTACACACACTAAACATGCCGACTGTAACATCAGTGCCGGAAACGCCACCGGAACAGTGATCTCCACAGTACATGAAATACATATTTCAGTTATCAGTCTCACATCATGGTCATTACATGTATCATAGCACAGTTCAGATTCAGTTCAGAGAATCAAAGTTCAGAACTATGGTTCATCAGTCAGATAATTGTCTGACATTACAGAACCATCGCGTATTTATTTGCTAGGAGTTATTATGTATAAACGTATGTGAGGCTTTACAGAACAAAACACACGAATATTGTTATGTGAATGCTAAATCGACGGGTTATTCGTATAGGTGACGATCTGTACGAATATATCTGAAAGTTTAACATTCTGAATGATATTCTATAATTAGAAACAAGATTGAAAAGTATAGTTATCGCCGTGTTCGTACGGGTGACGATTCGAACGAATACGCGCGACGACCGTACATTTCAATTTAAACAGTAATTTAATATTTTAGATTTAAAATAAATAGAAGATATTAGTTACTTTATTAGGAATCACAACTTTGAATAATTAAATGAGTTCTATTTTAAAACCGGATCGTTTGTTACGAAACCGACGTTTTACGCGAAACCGAGCAACCGAAACGAACCCGAACCCACTCGGGGTATAAATACCTGGAATGAGCCTTCCTTCTCATTCACCCACTTCACACTCTCTCTCTAAGTCGTCTCTCTCTCTAGAACATCACCAACTTCTCTCTACGATTCGGTGACGATACCTTTGCGGATTCAAGCAAATTTGGTGCCAAGACGTTCCTCGTATCGTGTAGATTTCAGAAGTACAAGCATTGTGAAATTTCACCCAAGAAATTAAGGTAAATATCCATCTTATTTTCGGTTTTAGGGAGATTCACGAGTTCTTGCAAATATTGCCATATAATCGGTTTTTAAGCACTTAAAACACTTGGGTTATGGTGTTATACACACTTAGGCATTGTTAGGAGTGGGTTTGCAACAGGTTGGGCTCGTTGGATGATCATGATGATGCAGGTTCGTGGTTAGTTCAGTCGGCCGAACCCTAAACCGTCTAACAAAGAGGAACGAACCTAGCATCTCTCCTAGGCGAACCTTCCATACCAGCCGAACCCTGTCACGAATTTACTAATGACCTGCAACGAACCCTGCACCAGCATGGGGAATTTCTGCAACGAACCTGCACTGCACCTGCACCGAACCCTGGTTCACGAACCCTTAGGCGTTGAGCGAAACTTTATGTTGTGTTAGCCGAACCATGGGAAGAGACAGCTGGTCACGAACCCTACTCTAATTAACCGAACCCTAGCCGAGCCTATGGCGAACCATGTAGCTCACGAACCCTGTGAGTTAGACGAACCATAAGGGACCGAACCATAGAGGTTCGTTTGACTTCATTATGACCGAACCCTTAGCTACCTTAGAGGGTTCGCTGCCATCACACTAAGCAGACGCAAACCGAACCCTAAGACCCTTTTATTTTACTACACATGGAGACCTAGATACGTATATATATACATGTAGGTATGTGAGTGTGCATGGGATAGGTATGTGCATGGAAATGACATGAGATATCAAAGCTTGTGTAACAATTGGTATTTAAAAACTAGAGCATCAAGGATAAATAGCTAGGAGTGTAAGATCAAGAGATGAACTTAGGTTAAGCCCATTTATATTTACTTCGGTCCAACTCAAATGTCTAACCCACTTTAATTCAATGCGGGCCACTCATCTACAAGGTCTAGGCCCAACAGCCTATTCTCGGCCCATATAGGTGTGTTAATCGGCCCATGAGTTGTGATGGCCCAACAATTTCGAGTTTGGCTCATTGGGGATGAAATCGGTCCGAGATTTAACTCACGCTAAGCCGTTTAATTTGATTCGGCCCACATAGCTTCTAAGGCCCAATGACCCTAATATTAGGCCCAAGACCACTTAATTAGGCTCCATATCAAAGATGATCCGTTGAACATTCGGTTTAGTTAAAGGTTAGCCATTCGATCCAAGTTACCTAGCCTAACATCACTCACAAAGATCATGCAAGTCATTAAGCTCAATATTAACCAGTTGGACCACAAGAACAAGTTAGGCCTAACATAAGGCCCACAAGATCTAAATTTCAATAAAGCCATATTAGGGTTAACTATCGATCTAACATAGGAAATTCTAGCACATTTATGGTATGAAATCAGGGTAGGGGACGATCATTCATTTGGCTAAACACAAATGAATCTTCTTAAGCTAAGATATCAATATCATAGGAGAGTTACACTAGGGATGGAAAACAAGAACCTAAAGGTTATGGTTTGACTTAAATGTTAACACCTAAACCATTGGGAATTTCAAAGGCACATGATTGATCTAAATGGTTATTTAAACCATCAAGGTTAGTGCCTCAATAAGCAAACAAGAGATCATTTGAAAATCAAAGTTTATTAATGGGCCCAAGAACGGCCCAAATGGGCTTAATATAAGCCCATCATGTTTAAATTATATTTTCTTAAATTAATTATGCTTTTCATAAAAGAAATTAAATTATAAACCTTATCAATATAATTAAATGATTTTCCTAAATAAATGATTTACTTAAAATGTAATAAATTGAAAATATTTTACTTAAATACTTTAAATGCTTTATGTGGGATTTGGGTTACTAATGGGTAATAGTTTAACTTAGATAGAGGAAATTCTAGAAACACACTAGTAATCTAGGACACGTAGTTGCACATCAAGACCAAACCATAGATACGACAATTTCTGTAGGTACTTATCGTATTCGAATTCTTTAAAATAACCCAGGTGCTAAAGATACTTAGTCAACAATCAAAGAGTGCGCTTATCTTTTGTGGTTCATCTCACGGCAACACAGGTGAGTTCATTGCCCCTTTTCAAACATTTTTGTTTTAAAACGCGGGGCTGAGAGGCATGCGTAAATTGTTTATTTAAATTGTTTACTTGAATGCTTTTAAATTATATGTTTTACATATATAAAGGTTATCCTAGATCATGCCTAGGAAGATTTTATGCAGGTTATTAACTGATTTACTTATATATTAAGTGAATAATCAAGTTAAACTAAACTTTTCCATAAGTCAAAACATTTCAAACAAATCAAACTAGACATTTTGACAAAACAAGGGTGTGAGTTCAAGGAATCAAATCAAACATTTTGGCAAATCAAGTGGGTGTGAGTTCAAGGAATCAAATCAAACATTTTGACAAATTAAGTGGGTGAATTCAAGGAATCAAATCAAACATTTTGACAAAACAAGTGTGGGACATCAAGACATCAACAAAACAATCTTTGCAAAGACAACATTCAATGTTCTACAAACCAAGTGTTTGTTGAACAATGAATCAAGTGTACAACCGATCGATGAATCTTGTATTCTATGATCAACACATCAAGTACATCTTGTGACAGAATCAGACGATCATTAGATCATTTTTAAGGGATAGTATGGGAAATATCAGAGATAACATATGCCAACACATTGAATCCAGAAATCCTATATTTCAAGAAGTCCTAGCTAGACTGATTGACTTGTAGGTCTTATGTTTGAGGATATTTACAGAATTCCCTAACTACTAAGTACCTAGATTGACAGACTAGTCTACTCGAGTATGACCATAGGCCCCAATCATAAGGACTTAGATTTTATTAAATGTTTACTTACTTGTTTAATTAAGCATTTATAACTGTTTATACAATTGTGTGGTTGATCATATTGTGTGATGAACTTATGAAATCAGAAATGGATTTCAAATGATTGTAATTACAGGGACGGCAAACAGATGAGTCATGGGTAAATGGTAGGGTAAAAATGCCTAATTATCATTAACAACAATGTCCTATGCGGATTAGTATGTGGTGGGATGGCGTCTGGGCGGGGTTGTAGCCTCGACTCAGGGGTATGCCCTATACATAAGCATACCGATCTGGATGATACATGTGGAGTTAATGAGGTTAGGGTCTTTACCAAAGGAGGTTTTCAAATCATTATCAAATCATTTTCAAATCATTATCAAATCATTTTCAAATCATTTTCAAATGCGAAATTATATGAACTCACCAACCATGTGTTGACTTTATTTTTGCATGACTTCTCAGGTGACGAACAGGTCAACTGAAGAGTTATTTCTTTGGATTAGGTTAGCTGATAGAGGACCTAGCTTTTTGGACCTGCATATTTTGAAGCATCATTTTACAGTTTGTTTAACATATCTTGTGCAGCTACAAGATTGAAGACTTATGATATGATAGTGGGTTTACATTGTTAAATTATAAACTTAATTAATATGATTTAACTCTGTAATCCTATTTTATTTTAGCAAAGTTTCTCATTTATATATCATGCGCAATGTGAACAATCTGATCAATCCGATTATCATTTCGATATCGCGCCTCGGGAACCTTCCGCCCGTCGGGGAAACCCGATCCTACCCCGCCGGCTCGGGGTGTGACAGATTGGTATCAGAGCCATGGTTATAGAGAAATATAGGTCACTTATTTAAACGGTTTGGCCTAGACTATAACCTAGGGACCCTGCATGTAGAGAACATAGGAATTAGGAATTTACTTGCATTGTGTCTTCTGCATTCGATCATTGCACTAACCAACGTTCTATTGGTTATGATTAGAATGTCACCAAGAAGACAACCATCACCGCCTCTACCTCCACAAGAGACGGACCCAGCCGTTGAAGTACTTGCAACACTGATCACTGAACAGTTGGTGGCGATCCTCCCTGGAATCATCACCCGGATCAGGAACAGTGAGGAATTTACCAGGAACTTCCCATTACTTGCTGCAGAGAAGAAGGAACCGGAAGAAGGAGAAACAAACAAGAAGCGAAAACGGAGTCGTTTTAAGAAATCAAGAAACCATAAAATCCACACTGAGGCCCTTCCCCTTCGTCAGATGGCCGTAGCTCCGGAGTCAGAGAATCGTAGGTGTTACGCTGGAAAATCACCCCTTTGCACTAACTGTCACTATCACCACCGCGTTGAAATTTCATGCAAGCAATGCATCCATTGTGGCAAGACGAACCATTTGGATCACCAATGCAGAACATCAATGGAATTAGTATGCAAACCGGAGGCTAGCAAATTTCCTTTATGTGCCACGTGCGGTCTCCACCATGATAAGAATAAACTGTGCAAACATTGTCTGAACTGCGGAGGAAAGGGACACTGGAGTCGTGATTGTAATAATCCCCCGACTCATAACCAGAATCCTGGAAACACTACATATCCCCTTCCTCGACACAGCAAAGATTGTTATGTGTGCGGATTGTCCGAACACACTGCTCGAGACTGCCCTGTGAGGATATCTTTTACAAATCCTGCACCTTCTAAAGGAAAAGCTTCCCTCTATTCGGCTTGTCACTACCATGACCTGGCTGAACCTTCGTGCCTACAATGCACGCGTGGTGGAATGACGGGACATGGGATACAACAGTGTCAGCCACCAATAGCCTCTACTCCTCGTCAATATTTTGGTGCATTTCCTAAATGTGTCAGATGTGGTTTTCATCATGGTGAGGAGAAACCTTGTAAACACTGTCCGAATTGTGGTAAATACGGACACTGGATTCAACGGTGTCGGTTTATTCCCACTAGAAAATGGGAACAAAAAGCGAGTACCTTTACTTCCCCTCAACATAACAACAATTGCTTCATGTGCGGAATGCATGGACATTTCGCAAGGGACTGCTCTAGGAAAATGTCTCCAGCAGACCCAACAGACATTGAGGAACTACTCGCTTTACCAGCTCCTGGGGAACACTCGGAGTCCGATGACTCCATAGGTATGCAAATTTCTGCTTAATACCTTAAATTATCTATTGGGGTATTAATTAGGACTGCATAGTCTGTTGTAATTTTAGGAACCATAAATTTAAGTTAGTCAAAAGCAAAGTCAGTGTCGAAAGGATAATCAGAATAATAATTGAAGGAACCTTTAGGTTAAATAAAGGTTAGATGATTAAATAGGAATAGAGTGATCATTAATGCCTACTTAATTACTGTAATTTAGAATAGGACCTTATCTAATTAGAACACTAAAAGCCTTAGAAATTAAAAATGTCAAAACTAGTGTGTAGACTTTCATTTTATACATAGATCACCTAGAAATTGAGTTACCTAAATTTGAGAACTCTGACTCTAGGATGTTAGGAAAAGTAAATATGAGAACTGTGTCAGGTCTTTACGTAGGCTAAATAAGTAGATCAAGGGAAGTCATTTGAGAATACAAGGTGAAGGTATGCTCGAGAAAATATTTCGAATGAATTATGGGCATTCCAAATTATGGTGATGTTCTTCGAGTAGAAGAATGCACCTATGGTTTCTTGGACCTCATGAATCGAGCGTGCAAACCGTAGCTGGTTAGTTTGTCATTACTATTAAGGATGACATACTGAATTATTATAGTAGCACGACAGAACACGAACGACATCTCAGGGATATTTTGGAACCGTCAAAGAAAGAACAACTTCATCTTAAATTCTCCCAATTTGAAATCAGATGAGAATAAGAAATAGTTGGAACAAAAGTTACAATAGGTTTCACGAGTCTCATGACTTTAGGGCAAGCGTAAGATAGATATACACCATCACACAGATGGGTATAAGTGTACTAAGAAGGTAAATCCTTACCGTTATCCTAATAACTCTGCCGTATTTTAGGTAGACCTTCCCGCTGTATAATGTAAACCTTCGAGTTGAGGATAGATTAAACAAATGGTGAAGTATGTGTACGGTTATGTCAAACAACCTAAGTATCCACCATGGGTGACTTAAGGATCTCGATCTGAAGATCAAGACCTAGATGTAGTGAGAGTCACCTACGAAGATTTTAAGGAGTGTGTCAGATTTTAGTGCCGAAAGACAGTTTAAGATAAACCGGATGTAACACTTACTACCAAATTAGTGGGTGGACTCTGGTGATAGGTAAACCGATGGATTTTACAGCAACGAGATAGTGGTACGCTATGTGATACCATTGTTTAACATTTTGGCTAGGGATGTACTTAAAATTAATTACAGCTCACCGTTCACCAAAGGACGGTTGAAGCGAAAGTACGACACGAATCTTGGGGGATATGTTGAGAATCTGTATGTCAAACTACAGTGGAAAGTTGGACTCCCAAATGCCACCGATTACATCTTCCTACAACAACCGTCAATGTAGAAGCATCGAATGCACACCATTCGAGGCTCCTTGAGGTCGGCAACGTCAGTCGCCGACTGACGGATTAAAGGTGTAGTCCATCCCAGAATAAAGGGACGAACAAGCACCACGAAACGTAGGACAATCCGAGATCATCCAATGTATTGGTTTCATGGCACAAAGATTAAGGTCATTATATGACCTTAGTTGGATGCGTTACGTGTTTCACGTCTCGAACTCGAATAAACGTAGTGCTAACGAATCGTTCGTCATATCAGTTGAAGAAATTCAATTAGACGGACAGTATACCTTAGGTAATAGTCTTCAGAGTTTACGGCTCGTTAGATTAAACAACTAAGGAAAAGTCGTATTTCCATTGCTAAGTTCATTGGAAATTCAAAGCGAAAACTCAAGTTTATTTGGAAAATGCGAAGATCACACGATGTTCAGGACATCCCCAACTGCTTACAGAGAAGGCTGTAACCGATAACTATTCTTAAATTTCGGGACGAAATTTCTCTAACAAGGGGAGACTGTAACATCAGTGCCGGAAACGCCACCGGAACAGTGATCTCCACAGTACATGAAATACATATTTCAGTTATCAATCTCACATCATGGTCATTACATGTATCATAGCACAGTTCAGATTCAGTTCAGAGAATCAAAGTTCAGAACTATGGTTCATCAGTCAGATAATTGTCTGACATTACAGAACCATCGCGTATTTATTTGCTAGGAGTTATTATGTATAAACGTATGTGAGGCTTTACAGAACAAAACACACGAATATTGTTATATGAATGCTAAATCGACGGGTTATTCGTATAGGTGACGATCTGTACGAATATATCTGAAAGTTTAACATTCTGAATGATATTCTATAATTAGAAACAAGATTGAAAAGTATAGTTATCGCCGTGTTCGTACGGGTGACGATTCGAACGAATACGCGCGACGACCGTACATTTCAATTTAAACAGTAATTTAATATTTTAGATTTAAAATAAATAGAAGATATTAGTTACTTTATTAGGAATCACAACTTTGAATAATTAAATGAGTTCTATTTTAAAACCGGATCGTTTGTTACGAAACCGACGTTTCACGCGAAACCGAGCAACCGAAACGAACCCGAACCCACTCGGGGTATAAATACCTGGAATGAGCCTTCCTTCTCATTCACCCACTTCACACTCTCTCTCTAATTCGTCTCTCTCTCTAGAGCATCACCAACTTCTCTCTACGATTCGGTGACGATACCTTTGCGGATTCAAGCAAATTTGGTGCCAAGACGTTCCTCGTATCGTGTAGATTTCAGAAGTACAAGCATTGTGAAATTTCACCCAAGAAATTAAGGTAAATATCCATCTTATTTTCGGTTTTAGGGAGATTCACGAGTTCTTGCAAATATTGCCATATAATCGGTTTTTAAGCACTTAAAACACTTGGGTTATGGTGTTATACACACTTAGGCATTGTTAGGAGTGGGTTTGCAACAGGTTGGGCTCGTTGGATGATCATGATGATGCAGGTTCGTGGTTAGTTCAGTCGGCCGAACCCTAAACCGTCTAACAAAGAGGAACGAACCTAGCATCTCTCCTAGGCGAACCTTCCATACCAGCCGAACCCTGTCACGAATTTACTGATGACCTGCAACGAACCCTGCACCAGCATGGGGAATTTCTGCAACGAACCTGCACTGCACCTGCACCGAACCCTGGTTCACGAACCCTTAGGCGTTGAGCGAAACTTTATGTTGTGTTAGCCGAACCATGGGAAGAGACAGCTGGTCACGAACCCTACTCTAATTAACCGAACCCTAGCCGAGCCTATGGCGAACCATGTAGCTCACGAACCCTGTGAGTTAGACGAACCATAAGGGACCGAACCATAGAGGTTCGTTTGACTTCATTATGACCGAACCCTTAGCTACCTTAGAGGGTTCGCTGCCATCACACTAAGCAGACGCAAACCGAACCCTAAGACCCTTTTATTTTACTACACATGGAGACCTAGATACGTATATATATACATGTAGGTATGTGAGTGTGCATGGGATAGGTATGTGCATGGAAATGACATGAGATATCAAAGCTTGTGTAACAATTGGTATTTAAAAACTAGAGCATCAAGGATAAATAGCTAGGAGTGTAAGATCAAGAGATGAACTTAGGTTAAGCCCATTTATATTTACTTCGGTCCAACTCAAATGTCTAACCCACTTTAATTCAATGCGGGCCACTCATCTACAAGGTCTAGGCCCAACAGCCTATTCTCGGCCCATATAGGTGTGTTAATCGGCCCATGAGTTGTGATGGCCCAACAATTTCGAGTTTGGCTCATTGGGGATGAAATCGGTCCGAGATTTAACTCACGCTAAGCCGTTTAATTTGATTCGGCCCACATAGCTTCTAAGGCCCAATGACCCTAATATTAGGCCCAAGACCACTTAATTAGGCTCCATATCAAAGATGATCCGTTGAACATTCGGTTTAGTTAAAGGTTAGCCATTCGATCCAAGTTACCTAGCCTAACATCACTCACAAAGATCATGCAAGTCATTAAGCTCAATATTAACCAGTTGGACCACAAGAACAAGTTAGGCCTAACATAAGGCCCACAAGATCTAAATTTCAATAAAGCCATATTAGGGTTAACTATCGATCTAACATAGGAAATTCTAGCACATTTATGGTATGAAATCAGGGTAGGGGACGATCATTCATTTGGCTAAACACAAATGAATCTTCTTAAGCTAAGATATCAATATCATAGGAGAGTTACACTAGGGATGGAAAACAAGAACCTAAAGGTTATGGTTTGACTTAAATGTTAACACCTAAACCATTGGGAATTTCAAAGGCACATGATTGATCTAAATGGTTATTTAAACCATCAAGGTTAGTGCCTCAATAAGCAAACAAGAGATCATTTGAAAATCAAAGTTTATTAATGGGCCCAAGAACGGCCCAAATGGGCTTAATATAAGCCCATCATGTTTAAATTACATTTTCTTAAATTAATTATGCTTTTCATAAAAGAAATTAAATTATAAACCTTGTCAATATAATTAAATGATTTTCCTAAATAAATGATTTACTTAAAATGTAATAAATTGAAAATATTTTACTTAAATACTTTAAATGCTTTATGTGGGATTTGGGTTACTAGTGGGTAATAGTTTAACTTAGATAGAGGAAATTCTAGAAACACACTAGTAATCTAGGACACGTAGTTGCACATCAAGACCAAACCATAGATACGACAATTTCTGTAGGTACTTATCGTATTCGAATTCTTTAAAATAACCCAGGTGCTAAAGATACTTAGTCAACAATCAAAGAGTGCGCTTATCTTTTGTGGTTCATCTCACGGCAACACAGGTGAGTTCATTGCCCCTTTTCAAACATTTTTGTTTTAAAACGCGGGGCTGAGAGGCATGCGTAAATTGTTTATTTAAATTGTTTACTTGAATGCTTTTAAATTATATGTTTTACATATATAAAGGTTATCCTAGATCATGCCTAGGAAGATTTTATGCAGGTTATTAACTGATTTACTTATATATTAAGTGAATAATCAAGTTAAACTAAACTTTTCCATAAGTCAAAACATTTCAAACAAATCAAACTAGACATTTTGACAAAACAAGGGTGTGAGTTCAAGGAATCAAATCAAACATTTTGGCAAATCAAGTGGGTGTGAGTTCAAGGAATCAAATCAAACATTTTGACAAATCAAGTGGGTGAATTCAAGGAATCAAATCAAACATTTTGACAAAACAAGTGTGGGACATCAAGACATCAACAAAACAATCTTTGCAAAGACAACATTCAATGTTCTACAAACCAAGTGTTTGTTGAACAATGAATCAAGTGTACAACCGATCGATGAATCTTGTATTCTATGATCAACACATCAAGTACATCTTGTGACAGAATCAGACGATCATTAGATCATTTTTAAGGGATAGTATGGGAAATATCAGAGATAACATATGCCAACACATTGAATCCAGAAATCCTATATTTCAAGAAGTCCTAGCTAGACTGATTGACTTGTAGGTCTTATGTTTGAGGATATTTACAGAATTCCCTAACTACTAAGTACCTAGATTGACAGACTAGTCTACTCGAGTATGACCATAGGCCCCAATCATAAGGACTTAGATTTTATTAAATGTTTACTTACTTGTTTAATTAAGCATTTATAACTGTTTATACAATTGTGTGGTTGATCATATTGTGTGATGAACTTATGAAATCAGAAATGGATTTCAAATGATTGTAATTACAGGGACGGCAAACAGATGAGTCATGGGTAAATGGTAGGGTAAAAATGCCTAATTATCATTAACAACAATGTCCTATGCGGATTAGTATGTGGTGGGATGGCGTCTGGGCGGGGTTGTAGCCTCGACTCAGGGGTATGCCCTATACATAAGCATACCGATCTGGATGATACATGTGGAGTTAATGAGGTTAGGGTCTTTACCAAAGGAGGTTTTCAAATCATTATCAAATCATTTTCAAATCATTATCAAATCATTTTCAAATCATTTTCAAATGCGAAATTATATGAACTCACCAACCATGTGTTGACTTTATTTTTGCATGACTTCTCAGGTGACGAACAGGTCAACTGAAGAGTTATTTCTTTGGATTAGGTTAGCTGATAGAGGACCTAGCTTTTTGGACCTGCATATTTTGAAGCATCATTTTACAGTTTGTTTAACATATCTTGTGCAGCTACAAGATTGAAGACTTATGATGTAATAGTGGGTTTACATTGTTAAATTATAAACTTAATTAATATGATTTAACTCTGTAATCCTATTTTATTTTAGCAAAGTTTCTCATTTATATATCATGCGCAATGTGAACAATCTGATCAATCCGATTATCATTTCGATATCGCGCCTCGGGAACCTTCCGCCCGTCGGGGAAACCCGATCCTACCCCGTCGGCTCGGGGTGTGACACCGACTAAGAAGATCCCTAACACAAATTCATGTAAGGATTTCGAATTGTTTAAGATCAAGTTCCTAGGGTTCATATATAATCGGGTTTGGGGATTTTCATACAATCGAGTTTAAGAATCAAATTAATGTACATGGGTAGTTTCAGAAGGTCTCGATTAAGCTAAAACATGTAACAATTTTAATTAGTTATAACGATTTGATGGGTTTCAATTCTAGGGTTCATAGTTAGAAACCGAATTGGGGAATTCGTAGCAAACGTGAATTGGGATAAAATTAAATTACATCAGTAGGTTCAGAATGTTCCGATGAGGAATAAGCACATGTTAATTGCATCCTAAAACAACGAATTTTATGAATTCTATTGTTAGGGTTCTAAGGACAAAACTGTTTGGGGTTTTTAGAACTATTGAAGTCGTTTCTCGAATTAATTAGTACAGAACAGTTGGGAATCTCAGTAATAATGAAAACCCTATGAAACTTTGATTCTTAAGTATCGAATTTAACAAGATTAGATGATAAGTTGGGGATTCACGTTCGAAACTATTGAATGTTATGAAATTGGAACTTTAGGATGATGATTTAGCAAATTAATGATATGAATGAGCTCGCCTAGATCATTAGAAATGTAACCCTATGTTTACAGATTTGATTAAGTTCGGATTGAGATACAAATTGGACTTGATGGTTTCGGCTATGAGTAAACAAAGGAAACTGGTTTTGTAAATGGTTAAAACAAATTAAATTGGGTTTTTGTTACAAGTGTTGGGTGGGTTTAGATGGTAGATGGTGAGTGTGTTGGAGTTGGGGTCGCGGGTTCGAGTTCGGCCCCAACCATTTTTGGGTTTTAATACTAATTTAGTATTTTGACCATATTTTATTCGTTTCAAGTCCGATTCGACTCGTTCGAGTTGCGTTGGAACCGTAACGGGAATACGAACAACTTGAAATAGTAAAATTCATATTTTAATCCGAAAACGAAATCGCGTATAATTACGGTTATTTAAATAAAATCAAATATGATTTTATTTAAACGATTTCAAAGGCACGCGTATATACGTATGCACATTCTTAACAAATTCAACATATGTGTGTTGACCCATATGTGATTTCAAGCACAAAACGATTATTCGAATAACACAACGTTATTGTTTAAACACAGATCCTTCGTAAGAGGATTTTCTACGCAAGTTCACATATTTGATCATTCTGCAATACTCAAAGGTGCGTACACGGCCCCTTTCTTATTTTAAACTGTTTTGGGGGAGAAAACATGTGCAACAAACTCTTTTTAGATACATATCACTTGCATGAGTTAGCTGTTTACATTATGTGACAACATAGCAATTGAAAGTCCTTACACACCTCGAACCGTTTAGTTTGCTGTAGCGCAAAGCGTGGTAGTTGGAAATAGATCTATTAGGTTTGACAAACCTCACCTGGTAGATGGGATCTACGCAGGTGTTTGACTGACCAAACACATTTTACTATTGTTGTGCTAGACAATAGTGGCAAGGCAAAAACATGCTATAGCATGGCAATTCGTCAGCTTCGGTGTCGACCACTTATGTAAATAGTTTATATGACTAGCTATCATGACTGTGCATGTGTGATTATGTTATCTGCAAACTTGATATTCAAACTGTTGTTCTGAACATTGTGAATACTTAAAACCTGTGTTATGCACCAACCTTTGTGTTGACTTGATTTACATGTTTTCTCAGGACGCTAAGGCGCGCAATAAAGACTGGCATGGACTAGGAGATAGAGTCGCATGCATTTTAAACATTTTGGATATTTGAATTTGCACATTTGAGGATTTTGTTTTGTAATTTACATATTACAACTGTTAATGGTTTTTAAACGCTTCCGCAAGGTTTGAAAACTCTGATATTGTGTTTTTAAGACCAAAGTATGTTTTGAAATTCATATAGAGGTCTTCGTTATGTCTAATGATATGAGATCCTGGTTTGTCACGTTCCCAAACGGTATGATTCCGTTAGTTGAAAATTGGGGGTGTGACAGATTGGTATCAGAGACATTGGTTATAGCGAACTAGGTTTGCATTTGTAGACTTAGACTATGACTGTTAGACATTAGACACATATGCTTACACATATTACTTAGAAATTACATATGGTATTATGTAATTGACTTGTTTACATATTCCATGGCATTGCACTTACATATAGTATTATGTAACAGGCATGGCATCATCATCAGTACCTTACATTTATATTGATGATTCTGAGGACGAGGTACCGATAGTTCCAGCACCACCATCATCACCACCACCACCTATTCCATCTCCTCCATCATATGAGAGGGATGACTCAGATCCGGAGGAGGATCCAGACGAGGATCCAGACGAGGATCCAGATGAGGACCCGGATGAGGATCCGGAGGAGGAGCCAGTGGAGGGCACTCAGCAGATCCCTGCTGAGGGACCTTCTACACACCCACCACCAGTATTGGATATTCCTGAGCCTAAGAGGCAAAGGACTGACGCTGAGGAGATCGCCAAACTGCGCGAGGATTTGTACGAGGCAGAAGACAGGATCGCACAAAACTCACAGGAACTATGGGATGCTAATGAGAGGCAAGAGGAACTTGCCCATCTGGTTCATGATATGCGGGATGAGATGATTAATTTGATTGGTCGTCTTGAAGCTTCAGAGAACCGAGCTGAGATCTTGGAGGGCAGAATAGAAGCCTTAGAGGATTTAGTAGCCTCAGACAATGAAGAGGAGGAAGAGGAAGCACCAGCACCAGTTGTTGATTCTGATCCTGAATCCTCTGTTGAGGATGATTGAGTTTCCTTGTTTTGTTTAAACTTATTAGGAGCGGGTTGTGTTCCTACATTAGATGTTTGGAAAGTTATGTTTTGATTTCAAAAGTATTGTACTCAAATCAAAATTTCTATCTATTGAAAAGCTATTATTTATTTCCAACAGTTGTGTTGATTTATATATTACATGTTGTGTTTGTTGTTTGCAGTAAACATGTCACATTGGATTTTGATAACGCTCTAACATTTCTTTTAATTAGGAAGATAATGGCCAACGAGAACGTTCACATGACAGTTGCTGAGCTCAACGAGCTAATCAATAACAGAGTCGCTAAGGCAATCGCACAATATGCTCAGACACACACCACAGGGCCACAGGGTCTGGCAGGGGGACTGGTTAACCCACAGTTATGCACGTTCAAGATGTTCTTGGACTGTAAGCCACACAATTTCAAAGGGTCGGAGGGGGCCATAGGACTCCTTCGGTGGATTGAAAAGGCGGAGTCTGTGTTTGAAATGTGCAACTGCCCTGACGAGAGCAAGGTGAAGTTTGCTACGGGAACATTGGAGGGTCCAGCACTAACTTGGTGGAACTCAAATGTTCAGACTTTGGGATTGGGTGAGGCTAATGCATTGACTTGGAATGGCTTCAAAACTTTAATGCAGGAGGAGTACTGTCCTCGTAGTGAGATGCAAAAACTAGAGGAAGAATACTGGCACCTCAAGATGGAGGGGTCAAATATCGAAGAGTACACGACCAGGTCACATGAATTGGCCAGACTTCTACCACATATGGCTACTCCAGCGAGTAAGTGGATTGAAAGATATATTGGAGGACTAGTGCCTCAGATCCAGGGGTTGGTTACTTCAGCAAATCCCACCACCATTCAACAAGCTGTTCGTTTAGCACATCAGCTTACTGATCAGGCAGTATTACAGGGGACTCTGCCTAAACGAACATCTGCTACCAAGGTGGGAGACCATAAAAGAAAGTGGGAAGGTAACAACTCCAAGGGTCACAACCAACAATCATATCAGCAAAACCGGAAGCAAGACTTAAACAAGTCTTATCATAATTCAAGCAGTGGTCAGCAATCGTCATCATCGGGGGGTTATATTGGTAAACACCCCAAGTGCAACAGGTGTGGGTATCATCATGCAGGTAATCAGTGTGATAGAGCTAAGTGCCAGAGGTGTGGCAAGATTGGACATGCGGCTAAGGATTGTCGCGGGGAGCTACAAAACAACCACAACAACCAGAATAATAACCAGAACAACGCACAGAAGGGTTGTTTTGAGTGTGGCAAAATGGGGCATTTCAAGAAGGATTGCCCACAACTCAAGAAAGGCGGGGACAATAATGTCAATGGCAATGGTAATGGCAACGGTAATGGTAATGGCACCAACAATAACAATAACAACAACAACAATGGTGCCAGGGGCAGGGCGTTTGTGATTGGAGGACGTCAAGCACGGGAGGATCCCAACATTGTTACGGGTACGTTCCTCTTAAATAATCACTATGCCTCTATGTTATTTGACACTGGTGCCGATCGGAGTTTTGTATCTAGTTCACTTGCTAAGTTGCTAAATGTTAGTCCTACTGCCTTAGATAGTCCATACACTGTGGAATTAGCTGATGGTAAATTAATAGTAGTTGAACAAATCTTTAAGGGATGTATGCTTGATTTGATGGGTCAGACATTGGAAATTGATCTTATGCCTATTACTTTAGGTAGTTTTGATGTAGTCATTGGCATGGACTGGTTATCCAAAAACCAGGCTGAAATCGTATGCCATGAAAAGATTGTTCGTATACCTCTTTCGCAGGGAGAGACATTATATGTACAAGGCGAGAAGAGCAGTACGCCACTGCGTCTCATATCTTGTATGAAAGCACACAAATGTCTGCGTAAAGGTCATACGGCAGTTATAGCACTTATAACTGAAAAGCCGGTAGCTGAGAAAAAGATTGAAGATATACCAGTAGTTTGTGAATTTCCGGAGGTGTTTCCAGAAGACTTGCCAGGATTACCGCCTATCAGACAGGTGGAATTCCGAATCGATCTTACACCAGATGCAGCACCGATAGCTAGAGCGCCTTATCGACTTGCACCGTCAGAGATGCAAGAATTATCTACACAATTGCAAGAGTTGTTGGATAAGGGTTTCATACGACCTAGTTTTTCACCGTGGGGAGCTCCAGTCTTATTTGTTAAGAAGAAGGACGGAACTTTCCGTATGTGTATCGATTACCGGGAATTGAACAAGGTCACTATCAAGAACCGGTATCCGTTACCCAGAATTGACGATCTGTTTGATCAGTTGCAAGGTTCGAGTTACTACTCAAAGATTGATCTCAGGTCTGGTTATCATCAATTAAGAGTCCAGGAGGAGGATATTCCAAAGACAGCATTCAGGACACGCTATGGCCATTATGAGTTCTTGGTCATGCCATTTGGGTTGACAAACGCTCCAGCTGTATTCATGGATCTCATGAATCGTGTTTGTAAACCTTATCTTGATAAGTTTGTCATTGTCTTCATTGATGACATTCTTATCTATTCTCAGACTGAGGAGGAGCACGCCGAACATCTTCGATTACTATTGGAATTATTGAAGCAGGAACAACTGTACGCTAAGTTCTCGAAATGTGACTTCTGGATGCGAGAAGTACAATTCTTGGGTCATATAGTCAATGAAAAGGGTATACATGTTGATCCAGCAAAGATTGAAGCGATTAAGAATTGGGAAGCACCAAAGACCCCTACAGAGGTACGACAGTTCCTTGGTTTGGCGGGTTATTATCGACGATTCATTGAAGGTTTCTCAAAGATCGCTCAACCACTTACAGCTCTTACGCACAAGGGAATGAAGTATAACTGGACGGATAAACAGGAAGCTGCATTCCAGTTATTGAAACAGAAACTCTGCAGTGCACCGATTCTGTCCTTATCGGAAGGAACGGAAGACTTCGTGGTGTATTGTGATGCATCTGCACAGGGTTTGAGATGTGTGTTGATGCAACGTGATAAAGTGATTGCTTATGCTTCCAGACAACTACGAACACACGAAAAGAATTACACTACTCACGACTTGGAGTTAGGAGCAGTGGTTTTTGCTTTGAAGATTTGGAGGCATTACTTGTATGGAACTAAGTGTACTATTTACACTGATCATAAGAGTTTGCAGCATATCTTTGATCAGAAGGAGCTTAATATGAGGCAACGACGATGGGTTGAGTTGTTGAACGACTACGAATGCGCGATTAAGTATCATCCGGGAAAAGCTAATGTAGTAGCTGACGCTCTGAGCAGAAAAGACACAACAGGAACAAGACGAGTTCGCGCACTTGTGATGACAATACATACTGACTTACCTGACAAGGTATGCAGTGCTCAGATCGAGGCCTTGAAAACGGAAAACTTGGTACAGGAATCATTACGAGGAATGGAAACACAATTGGATGTCAAGTCTGATGGAATTCGTTATTTCATTGATCGACTGTGGATACCTTTGTATGGAGGTTTAAGGAAACTCGTGATGGATGAAGCACACAAGTCCAGGTATTCAGTCCATCCGGGATCAGACAAGATGTATCATGATTTGAAGGCACTGTATTGGTGGCCTCACATGAAAGCTGACATTGCTAAGTACGTTAGCAAATGTTTGACTTGTTCGAAAGTCAAAGTTGAATATCAGAAGCCATCTGGTTTACTGCAACAACCAGAGATACCGATGTGGAAATGGGAACAGATTTCGATGGACTTTATTACTAAGTTACCCCGTACACCGAGTGGTTGTGATACGATATGGGTAATTGTTGATCGATTAACGAAATCTGCACATTTCTTAGCAATCAAGGAAACTGATAAGATGGAGAAACTGACTCGCATTTACATCAAGGAAGTAGTAGCACGGCATGGCGTGCCAATCTCTATTATATCAGATCGGGATGCTCGATTTACTTCCAACTTTTGGAAATCACTTCATAAGTCATTGGGGACTCGCTTAGATATGAGTACTGCCTATCACCCACAGACTGACGGTCAAAGTGAACGTACGATTCAAACGCTCGAGGATATGTTACGAGCTTGTGTAATTGACTTTGGTGATAGCTGGGAGAATCATTTACCGTTAGTGGAATTCTCTTACAACAATAGTTATCATACAAGTATTCAAGCAGCACCGTTTGAAGCTTTGTATGGTCGCAAATGTCGTTCACCAGTTTGCTGGGCTGAAGTTGGTGACAGTCAGATAACAGGTCCTGAATTGGTGCACGAGACGACAGAGAAGATAGTTCAAATCCGGAACCGTATGGCAGCGGCCCGGGATCGACAGAAGAGTTATGCTGACAAACGTCGTAAACCATTGGAATTTCAAGTAGGAGACCGAGTTCTTCTAAAAGTATCACCTTGGAAAGGTGTGATACGATTCGGCAAACGCGGAAAGCTTAGTCCACGTTACGTAGGACCTTTTGAGATCCTGAAAAGGATTGGTCCGGTTGCGTATCAACTCAAACTACCGGATGAACTCAGTGGAGTTCATGATGTCTTTCATGTATCGAATTTAAAGAAATGTCTTTCTGATGAGACATTGATTGTACCGTTGGAAGAAATACAAGTAGATGAACAGTTACGATTCATTGAAGAACCAGCGGAAATCATGGACCGGGAGGTCAAACAACTTAAGCAAAGCAAGATTCCGATAGTCAAAGTTCGATGGAATTCAAGACGTGGTCCTGAATTCACATGGGAACGGGAAGATCAAATGATGAATAAGTATCCTCATCTATTCAAAACAGCTACTGCTAACACTGAGAGCGCACGTTAAATTTCGGGACGAAATTTCCTTCAACAAGGGGATGACGTGATGCTTCACACATCAACACTGCAAAGTTCAAACTGTAAGCACAAACACTTTATTCAATTGATCTTGTTACAAACAATTTGTGCTATATTACATTTTATATATTTTATGTGCTACATTTCATATGTTACATTTTATGGTAGTACATACATGGTTAGTTACACACATTTTGCTATGTGCGGGGTTGCATAGTACAAACAGTTACAGACACTCACTATGTATGAGGTTACACAGCACAGTATGATCAAACGCAAACAGTCACAGTTAGGTGAACTAACTAGTGTACACGCAAACAGTCACATTGAACGATCACAAGTAGTTGTGATGTTACAATCATTAGATTGTGTGTGTGAGTACACACAAGCACACAGAATGATCAAATTACACTAGCACGCACGATTTAAACTCGTAAGTAGTTTCCTAACTACTCCTAACACTTACTAATTTTTGGGACGAAAATTCCTTCAACAAGGGGATGATGTGACAATTCGACTTTTCGGATTAACCTTGTTAACTGAAAGTGGTTAGATCATAGGCCCAACAAGACAAAGAAGGCCCAGTAAGGCCCAAGAAGGCCCAGTAAGGCCAAAGAAGGCCCAATAAGGCCAAGGTAGGCCAATGAGGCCCAATAGTAGTCATGAGGCCCAATTAAATAGGAGATAAGCCCAATCACAAACCTGAGGCCCAAAGGAGGCCCAATTACAAATTCAAGGCCCAAGATAGGCCCAATTATATTTTGTGAGACCCAAGTGGACAGAAGGTAGGCCCAATTGGCCCAAATGGGTTAACTTAGCCCAATAATATTCCTATTGAACCAATTAGTGACAATTCGGGATTTTCGGCTCAACTTTGTTAACCGAATTGTTATGCAATTGAGCTAAACCATGCCTAAAGGATTAGAATTTGTTGAAATCAGTATCAATACACCGTAATTACAAAGTTTAGACGTGTAATTGAGTGGAAAGTCTAATTTTGACTTAGAAGTCAAAATACGATTGGGAGAATCAAGAATGGTTCGAATTCCTTAGGTAACGGCTGAAGTTTATCAAATTAAACCTCCCAATTATGTGTACTAATGATCCTTAACATCAATCAGGCGTTATAGGACACAATAACGTTCAAATTAATAATGAGGTTATCTCTAAAGTCAAAACCGTTTCAAATCGCAAGCAATCTGTATAAATCGATCATAGTTCATACAATTGAAGGTTCCTGATAATTATTCGGCATCATTAGAAACCATTGCACATCACAATTCGACACAGAAGCTATGGGATTGAAGCAATCGATCGCGAGTCAACCGAACTTGAGCCATAAGTGGAACCACTTCAATTCGAAGTCAATCAGGGTAAGAATCTATTCCTACACACACTAAACATGGCGACTAAGAAGATCCCTAACACAAATTCATGTAAGGATTTCGAATTGTTTAAGATCAAGTTCCTAGGGTTCATATATAATCGGGTTTGGGGATTTTCATACAATCGAGTTTAAGAATCAAATTAATGTACATGGGTAGTTTCAGAAGGTCTCGATTAAGCTAAAACATGTAACAATTTTAATTAGTTATAACGATTTGATGGGTTTCAATTCTAGGGTTCATAGTTAGAAACCGAATTGGGGAATTCGTAGCAAACGTGAATTGGGATAAAATTAAATTACATCAGTAGGTTCAGAATGTTCCGATGAGGAATAAGCACATGTTAATTGCATCCTACAACAACGAATTTTATGAATTCTATTGTTAGGGTTCTAAGGACAAAACTGTTTGGGGTTTTTAGAACAATTGAAGTCGTTTCTCGAATTAATTAGTACTGAACAGTTGGGAATCTCAGTAATAATGAAAACCCTATGAAACTTTGATTCTTAAGTATCGAATTTAACAAGATTAGATGATAAGTTGAGGATTCACGTTCGAAACTATTGAATGTTATGAAATTGGAACTTTAGGATGATGATTTAGCAAATTAATGATATGAATGAGCTCGCCTAGATCATTAGAAATGTAACCCTATGTTTACAGATTTGATTAAGTTCGGATTGAGATACAAATTGGACTTGATGGTTTCGGCTATGAGTAAACAAAGGAAACTGGTTTTGTAAATGGTTAAAACAAATTAAATTGGGTTTTTGTTACAAGTGTTGGGTGGGTTTAGATGGTAGATGGTGAGTGTGTTGGAGTTGGGGTCGCGGGTTCGAGTCCGGCCCCAACCATTTTTGGGTTTTAATACTAATTTAGTATTTTGACCATATTTTATTCGTTTCAAGTCCGATTCGACTCGTTCGAGTTGCGTTGGAACCGTAACGGGAATACGAACAACTTGAAATAGTAAAATTCATATTTTAATCCGAAAACGAAATCGCGTATAATTACGGTTATTTAAATAAAATCAAATATGATTTTATTTAAACGATTTCAAAGGCACGCGTATATACGTATGCACATTCTTAACAAATTCAACATATGTGTGTTGACGCATATGTGATTTCAAGCACAAAACGATTATTCGAATAACACAACGTTATTGTTTAAACACAGATCCTTCGTAAGAGGATTTTCTACGCAAGTTCACATATTTGATCATTCTGCAATACTCAAAGGTGCGTACACGGCCCCTTTCTTATTTTAAACTGTTTTGGGGGAGAAACCATGTGCAACAAACTCTTTTTAGATACATATCACTTGCATGAGTTAGCTGTTTACATTATGTGACAACATAGCAATTGAAAGTCCTTACACACCTCGAACCGTTTAGTTTGCCCTAGCGCAAAGCGTGGTAGTTGGAAATAGATCTATTAGGTTTGACAAACCTCACCTGGTAGATGGGATCTACGCAGGTGTTTGACTGACCAAACACATTTTACTATTGTTGTGCTAGACAATAGTGGCAAGGCAAAAACATGCTATAGCATGGCAATTCGTCAGCTTCGGTGTCGACCACTTATGTAAATAGTTTATATGACTAGCTATCATGACTGTGCATGTGTGATTATGTTATCTGCAAACTTGATATTCAAACTGTTGTTCTGAACATTGTGAATACTTAAAACCTGTGTTATGCACCAACCTTTGTGCTGACTTGATTTACATGTTTTCTCAGGACGCTAAGGCGCGCAATAAAGACTGGCATGGACTAGGAGATAGAGTCGCATGCATTTTAAACATTTTGGATATTTGAATTTGCACATTTGAGGATTTTGTTTTGTAATTTACATATTACAACTGTTAATGGTTTTTAAACGCTTCCGCAAGTTTTGAAAACTCTGATATTGTGTTTTTAAGACCAAAGTATGTTTTGAAATTCATATAGAGGTCTTCGTTATGTCTAATGATCTGAGATCCTGGTTTGTCACGTTCCCAAACGGTATGATTCCGTTAGTTGAAAATTGGGGGTGTGACACATTGGGCCCCAATAGTGGTCCACATCACCTCATTTGGCCCACATAATTCAAAAGGCCCAACTTCCTATTAGGCCCGTACACGTTGTTAATTGGACCATAGTCATTTGATCTAGTCCATGGCCCATTAACATTCGAGGTCCACACATGGCCTTAACCGGCCAAATAATACCCCCTAGTTGGCCCATTAGGGCAAACTCTTATTCGTCCCACTTGGTTAGAAATTTACATAACACTCTAAAACGATAAATAAGAACTCCGTGAGACTTCTTTATAAACCTAAATAAACAATAAGCATAACGTTTTAAAGATCTTGAATTTGCAAGAACAAAGGAGGGCCGAATAAAGACCGAGACTTTCGGGTGTTAGCCAACTTAAGGGCTAACACCTACACACACATGAATCATTACAACTTATACTTATAGGATGCAAACAACATGAAATCAATACAGGATTGTGAGTACTATTACAAACACAACAACGATTGCGCTCATTCTTGTTTAGAACTTAGTCAACCGCTTCAAACACCAGGTGAGTTCATTTGTCTCTTTTCAAACCTTTTGTTTTAACTCGGGACTGAGAAGCATGTTAAACATTTTATTAAACTATTGAAATGTTATTCAATGCTTTTAAACTTATACATGATGCTTACAATAAGGCTTATGCTTGGAAACTAGTATACTTGGAGAAAATATAAACTTGATGCTTATACTTCGAACTTAAAGCTTGAAACTATATGTTGGATACTTATGCGAGAAACTAAAAGCTTAAACGTGAGACTTAGTGCTTATGCTAGAAACTATAGGTGTAAACTTGAGACTTGAAGCGTATGCTAGAAACTATAGGTGTAAACTTGAGACTTGAAGCTTATGCTAGAAACTATATACTTAAACTTAAGACTTGATGCTTACGCTATGGAATTCAGGATGAAACTACACGTGTATACGTGTTATACTTAGAACACATGAAATACGTGAATACTTGTTATACTTAGAACACATGAAATACGTGAATACTTGTTATACTTAGAACACATGAAATACGTGAATACTTGTTATATTTAGAATACTTGAAACACGTGAATGCTTGATATATTTGGGATACTTGGAACACGTGAATGATTGATATACTTGGGATACATAAACACTTGGAATGCTTGATACACTTGGAATGCTTGATACGCTTGATACACTTGGACAAAAGACTGATTGACCGCCGCGTGTTGACCTGTGTGTCAACCCCTACTAGTCATGAGTGAAACTATGTGAATGCGTTAAACTTGTATGCTAAAGCTATAGGACATTGTAAGACAGACTGTTGGCCACCGCATGTTGACCTGTGTGTCAACCCCTACTAGTCATCAGTGTTCTTCTTTGTCAGAGTCATGTAAGACAGACTGATTGGCCGCCGCGTGTTGACCTAGGTGTCAACCCCTACTAGTCATTCAGTGTTCTTCTTGATTCATCCATGGTTATGACAAGTGACTAGAATGATTTGGGTTCTTCTAGTTGACTTTGTGTTAACTTGAAGGTTTCTCTATCATAACATGTCACGTGTCATATTTAGGACCATTAGGGATGGATGCTGAATTCCCTATAGTGCTCAGATGTCCCTAATGGTGCCTCTTAAACTTAACACTTATATGCTATGGAATCAATAGGGTGGAGTGAAATGCTTAATTATCATTAACAACAATATGTTAAGCAGCCCGGTATGTGGTGGGACGGTGGCTGGGGCTTGTCCCCTACATATGCCCTATATATAAGCATACTTGGTTGGATAGCATAGGTGGTTGTTAGTGAGGTTAAGGTTGTCATTTCGGAGGAAACAAAGTAAACATTGGTAGGGAGAACGAATGCTAAGAATCATATGTCATGGAATCAAAGTAGTGGAATGAAATGCTTAATTATCATTAACAACAATATGTTAAGCAGCCCGGTATGTGGTGGGACGGTGGCTGGGGCTTGTCCCCTACATATGCCCTATATATAAGCATACTTGGTTGGATAGCATAGGTGGTTGTTAGTGAGCTTAAGGTTGTCATTCAGGGAATCAAGGTAAACAATTACAGGGTAAACGAATTCAAAGAATCGAATGTTATGGAATCAAAGATGTAGGATGAAACGCTTAATTATCATCAGGAACAATATATCATGTGATTGGGTATGTGGTGGGACGGTGGCTGGGCGGACGGTAAGTTCGACCCTACATATGCCCTATATATAAGCATACTGAAACAGATGGTATAGGTGGTTAATGGTGAGGTTAAGGTTGTCATTCAAAGGATTTTTCAAACTATTTTTACATAAAAACTACATGAACTCACCAACCATTGTGTTGATTATGTTTTTCTTACATGCTTTCTCAGGTGACGCACAGGATTAAGCTAAGATTTAGGATTGCATGCTAGGATGCCCGGATATAGATCCTAGTTGACTTTTGAAGAAGCACATCTTTTGAGATCAATATGAATCTCTTTTGATATCTTGTACAGATACAAGATAGATATATTTGATTCTTTTGGATAGGTTTACTTAGTTGAATTACCAAACCTTGACAGTTGTAATTTAACTTTGTAATCCTAGTTAATGTTTTATTGTGCTTAATTATTCTTAACATTGATGCTATGTAAACAATCTGATCATCACGATTATCACTCACGATATCGCGCTCCGAGAACCTTCCGCCCGACGGGGACTTCGATCCAACCCCTCCGCTCGGGGTGTGACACTTAATATTAGATTTTACGATTAAACACTTCTTTTTGTTTTCTTTCTACATTTTTTAACATTGCACCTTTGTGTTTCGGTTTATGTTCCTTAGAAGATAATATTGATTTTGCAACATATTTCGATTTAGTGTTTTAGGACGGCTTAGTAATTGTTGCGTCGTTATTTTGTCTACCTTTAATATTCGATATATAGCCAAGTCCCTTGTGATCAAGTAGATTAATCAACAAAGTGGTATGACTCAACCTTTTTTTTAATATTTTGATTGGGAAACATTGTACGACGTGAGTGTCAGGGCGTTCAGTACTTTAAACTTTTATCTGAGTTAAAGTTTGATATTTAAGATAATGTTTTTATCTTGGTCAATGCGAGGTTACAACCATACCACACACACACCTAGATATATATATATATATATATATATATTCGTATATTTATTTGATTAAGTTCAGTTGGAGTTAATTTGGTTCAAGTTTTTGCGGAAAAATAAGTTTTCATTTGATTCCTTCCTTACACATAATAGCACACACCTGCATTAACAAACACACGGAGATTGTATCATGTGAAAACGTGATTTTAAAGAAAACTCATAAAACTATATGGATTGTCAATTTGGAATCTTGAATATAATCATGCATCACATTAAAGCTGATTAAAAAAATTAGATTTTATATAAACAATTCAATTTTAATGTGGAGCACAAGTTTATTTTCAAGATTACAAATTGACAGCACATATAGAGTTTAGGGTTTTATCTCTAAGATAAAGTTTTTACATTATACAATCCATATATACACACACACACACACACATACATACATACATTTATATATATACATATATAGGGGATGTTCAAATGAAAACTATTGCAACTTGAGAACTAAAGGAATCATTTATAGCCACAAGTTTAAAGTGTATAATAGTAACTTCCCCTATATTAAAGAAAAATTACTTTTATACCCTTAAAAACATGTGGTTCAAAATTAGTTCTTTTGTTTACTTCATATTTAACGGTTCTTAATTGAATAAGTTCATACATACATACATACATACATACATACATACATACATACATACATACATATATGTGTTTGTGTGTGTGTGTATATTGTATCATATGATAACTCAATTTTAGAAAATTAACTTCTTAACTCTTTTATAATCCATCTTTTTAAATAATGACAAAAAAAGTGATCTACATATTTTTAGTTATCATTTAAAATGAATGATAATGTAGGACTAGCCCACTTGATATATGCTTACCTTTTAAAATATAAGGTCATGTGTTCAATATTATAAATGGTGTAATTATGATGTAATTTAAGTGGAGAGTAAGCTTAACAGTTTAAAAAAAATTAAATGAATGGGTATTGAAAAGTTATCTCTTTAATTAAATTATTATAAGATAAAATAATATGTGCGTGTATATATATATATATATTAGACACACGATACACGCGCGCATAAATGTGCAAAGGAGGGAAGCACGAAATGAGTAATTGTCATACACTTAACGTTATTTGACGGGTGGCGATGATGGACCCAAGAATTAAAAAAATGATGGGAAAAGAAAGCAACCCCTACATATGCAAATCATCCTTATACATGCATTTACTTTTGTTTCTTTAAGTATTATTTTAATTTCCTATGGTGCTAATTATATACCGATTAACAAAGCATAAGATTCGTCGGCCAATCTTATTCGGATATTTTCAATCGGTATCATCCTAATAGTCAACTTTGGAAACGTACTTTACTATGTTAATTTTAAATGCTAATTAATTGTTTACACATCGTGAGCACAATAATAGAACGTTTGTGAAAGTGTACAAGTAGAATGACATATATGTTTTCCTTGATACATGTTCGTGGTGTGTCAACCTCCATAGACATGTTTATTTGGAACGCTTTTTATCCTATATATGTTTACGAAACTACATGGCCGACTCAACCATTTTGGGGGCCTAAGAAAAATAAAAGCCTCGTTATTCACTAATGATTTTGTTAAAAACCCTCCTTTTATCCGGGGCTTAAACCGACAATAATATAATAATTTTTTTTCCATTAATTTATAAATTTTTAGTTCCAATTGTTCAACTGAAATCAAGCTACACAAGTTAAAATAAATGAATTCTATAACCAAGAAACCAACTAAATCAAGTGCTACAAAGTTACAAAGTTTCAACTGTTCTAAACAAACCAAACTAAACCAACTATACAACCAAACCAAACCAACTAAATTCTATAAAGTTACATAAAGCCAGCATCCATTTCCTTGTGGTCTAGTCTAACTGCTTTTGCAGAAAGAATGCAAGTCCTTAGCGGGAAGAAGAATTTTCCAGAGCTAACAGCAAGAGTCTTATTTCATAGGATTACTCATCCTCACCCGAAGCTAATGATTCAACTCGAATTTGATTCATTATGAAAGAAACCCCTGAGACTGATTACCTGATGTATGGGGTTTGGAATGATGATTATGTGTGTTTAATGATTAAACTTATACATGTTCATGTGCGTAAATGGTTGAAATTGGATGACTATGCGATTTGGGTGTTTTGTAGGTTAAACGCACAGATTGAAGGCATTTTGGAGGAATAAAAGATTATTAGGGATGAATGGATTTCAAACTTGAATGATAGAGGATTATACAACGAGAATTCGGGCGTTTACGGTGCGAGAAACGGACTTGAAACGAGAAAGTTATGAAGAAAATAAGATTTGGAAGATTCTGGTGGGAGTAGGCTACGCTAAAAGAGTAGGCTACTCTGCTGGGATTACCTTTTGACAGAACTTTGAAATAGTAGGCTACGCCCAGGGAGTAGCCTACGCACGTAAAAAAGCCTGCACGTATTTAAACCTAAAAAATTAGGTTTTTGAGGATCCTAACTCATTCCATCCGACGTGGGATGACTTTGGACGACCTTAGAAGCAAAAAATGAAGTCTTTTCATCATTCTAATCCATCCAATCAATCCATAATCATCCATGATGAAGATCCAATCAAGTTTTGAAGATCAAATTGATGTCATGAGTGGCTAATTTCTTCGTGGTTTCCTCCGGGTGGAGGATTCTTGTAAGTAGATGATTAGATTTAGTTTTCATTATTGTTTGGGACATGCAATCTAAGCATTCGATGCTTTTTGCTAGTTGTTTGATTCGTTGATTGTAAACGATTGGATTTTATTTAAACCTTAATCATTGCTTTTCAGTTCCTGAGAGTTCTAGTAATTAGGATATATTAAGTTGTGTTTTGGTTTGATTAGATTCAATTGATGTTCTTGTGATAATCTTCCATTGTTTTACAATCGAAGCAAATGGTCCTTGCGCGTCACAATCAATGAATTCACACGTTCATGTCTATGTGAATTACCAATTGAAAACTAATTTAATTATCTATCTTTGAATCCAAATCTCGGAGGAATCACCTTTTTCATTATTGTTTAAAACCATTTTAGTTAATTGCAATTTATTTCCAAGTTTAACAACCAAAATCTTTAATCTAAGTTTACATTTTCTGTTTTAGTTAAGTTTAGTTCATAAATCAAGTAACAATCTCACCATCCACAAATACTCCTCGTGGTTCGACACCCGACTTACCCTATCTAATAAGGTAGCTGGGACTTGAGTTTTACTCTTATTTTTGACTGACACTTCGACATCGGTCATTACCTTCGCCTGAACTACCGCGTAGCGGGTTGAATGCCTGTAGGGAATATCTCAGACTCCTTCTTTCTTGTTTAGCACCCTTAGCCCTTTAGCAAGAGTCTTATTTCATAGGATTACTCATCCTCACCCGAAGCTAATGATTCAACTCGAATTTGATTCATTATGAAAGAAACCCCTGAGACTGATTACCTTCGCCTGAACTACCGCGTAGTGGGTTGAATGCCTGTAGGGAATATCTCAGACTCCTTCTTTCTTGTTTAGCACCCTTAGCCCTTTCTACCCTCTCCGCTCTAAATGTAGAACCGACTTATTGACTCTTGCTTGGCCTTGACCTTGACTCTGACTTGCTGGGCTGTGAAGCGGGGACTCTCTGGGACCTACTTCAATCTGCCCCCTTATCTATTTCATTCTTATCTGCCTCTTTCCTTATCTATTTCACTCTTGTCGCATGGAACACTTTCACATTCGTCTTCATCAACCTTTTATTGACGCGGGGACAGGACTCGAACCTGCAATCTTCAGGTAATGAGCCTGACGAATGTTTACAACTAAATTATGTTCTACAAAATTAATATAATTGTATTCTATAACCAAGGTATGTACCAACTTAATCAAGTTTCCTACAAAGTTCCAACTTTCGATAAAATCAAGTTTCAATAACAACTAAATCAAGTTACAGGCTACAAGTTATGAAGTTAATTTAACAAATAACAACTAACCTTATGCGGACGTACGATGCAGCCGGTATCCCGGTAGCCGGTTCCGGAGCCAACGTGACAAGGAGTCCTTGACTCTTCATCATCTCATCTGCCTCTCCCCAACGCTACTCTCCAGCTCTACCACTCGTTAGGTTAAAGACCCTAAGTCATTGTTTGGGTTTGGTTAGCCTTGCAAAACTAGTGAACAATAATATTAATATAATAATAATAATATTTAAATAACAATAACAATAATTGAATAATGTCAGCTTTTCCTTTTAATTGTTGGTTAGCGATTAAAATTAAATAATTTATGTGTATACAATTTAGAATTCACGAATAATAATATTGCTGTTTTAATAATTTGTTTTTAGTCAAACAAAATTGGGCAATGACCCCATTTTGGGTTTTTTCTATCATGTGTAAAGTGATTGTGTTTACAACTGGATATACTTTAATACTATAAGTCAAAAAAATCATAATGTTTATGATAATGTACACTTTAAAGTCTTCTTTGAGTTTTTCTTCCTTTTATGACGGTTTTTATTTTGGCAGAGAACAGTTATGCTTACAACAAGGCGTAGTCCCATAACTAAAAAGCGAAAGCCAAAGAATTGAACGCACAATGCACCGGTGTGATCGATTACAGATAATTAAAACTGAATTAGACAAGTACAAGACATGCCAGTCGCCTAGTCCCATAACGCTGAAAGTTTAAAAGTACTTACGAGTTTTACGTAACTTTTTTATTTTCTTTTTTTCCTACTCCATAAATATTATTTAAAATCTTCGATATGTTTCATGGATAGCTAAAGCATGATTGTGTCAAACTTTTTGAGGCTCATCAAATGCAAAAATTGTGGTTTTTTTCGTATTTTTCTTGCTTACGACAAAAATTATGAATTATAAATTATTAAAAACATAAAAATATACCAAATTGGTTCTGTCGAGAGAGGTTGATAATAATCCATAATAAATTTAATTATTAATAATTATAATTTTTACTCTCATTAACAAATGCAATCTCAGTGTCATATTCATTAAAGATTTGCACTTGATTACAATTTTTTAATGATTATGTCAGTGAAATTGCACAATGAACGAAAGTAAAATTTAAGATTATTATGAGCCAATAAGTTATTGTTTAAATAATGAAAATTTAATTTATTTAAAAGAAATATATATATATAAACAATAAATGATATAAACAAAGAATAATAGAAAAATACAATACGTATTTGATGATAATATTTTAAATTTTTTGTCTTTCTAATTTGTTGGTTAGTTTTGATTATCCTATTTTTCAACTATAAAAATTGTCTATGTCTTTCACTCTAACATTATAATATGTATTATAACACCAAATAAATGTGTAACAAAAATGAAGTAGGTGTAATTATTTGAAAAGATAGAATCTTAAACAAACTTTCATACAAGATAGTACTTTGTTTTTTCATATCCAAAACAATGAAACAAATAACATATATGGTTAAAAACAAATAACCTAAACGATTGACGCCCTAAAAGTTTGGGGGCCATAAGCATTTGACTCAAACTTCTTTAGCCGACACTGAGCTAAAGAAAATATCATCATCAAATTCAACCAAACAATATC
Source organism: Mikania micrantha (assembly GCA_009363875.1). NCBI lineage: Eukaryota > Viridiplantae > Streptophyta > Magnoliopsida > Asterales > Asteraceae > Mikania > Mikania micrantha. The sequence continues at coordinate 11,628,444 of CM018693.1, read as the reverse complement.
ATTACTACCTATTAGGCTATATGTAATGGTGAGTTTGATTTGGCTTGACCGTGTGCCACATAGGTGTCATGCAAGTCGATTGATGGCTAGTGTGTGAATAGAAAATGTATGTAATGGTAAGATGTAGTGGGTGGATAAATGACGGTGATGTGGGTTTTTATATTGGTTTTTAAATTAAAAAAAAAATTGGATTAGCTTAGGGTCACTTGTAGCCGATCACAAGCATTAGTCATGCCCCATACGTAATGCGGATAGGGCCAACATGGGAGTGACCAACAAACATCACGTCAGGGTCTTCCTTTATTACGCATATCATTAGAGATAATTTTGAATTTTAGAGAACACGTAACAAATAAATTATAGTTTGATTACAATGCATGACTAAATTTTTATTTGTCTGAATTATTTAGTTAAAATCGAATTCTTTTTTGTGGCTAACATAGGCAAAAAGTTATTTTATTCACTTAAGTGGAGAACACACAAGTGCCAAGTAATCAAAGATTAAGAATAGAAAGAAGTAGATAATACTTTATATGTTTTTTATATTTCACTTAACAACCAAGGAACAACATATGGTTAAACGATAGAGGTAAGATGACACCCATAAAAAAATGTGTTATATATATGCTTTGACATCTTGGTCTTTAAAGAAGTTTTCAAATTTTAAAAATTAATCTAATACTTAAACAACTCAAGTTCTATTGATTATAATAAAGCCCAATAACAATTAGTCAATTAATATTTTAAACCAATATTGAATTACACATAATCCATTTTAAAAACCTAAAGACTGAACAAATTATAATTTTAACGAGAAAAATGAGTCTTATACTAACATGTAGGGGTGTCCATAAACCGACCGAACCGTCTAAACCGGACCGGGCCGACAATTGGTCGGTTTGGTTGGTTTAGACTTGATGGTGCGGTTTATGGTTTAAGTATTCTAAAAACCGAGTGGTTCGGTGTGGTTTATGGTTTGCATTTTTCGTAAATCGTATAAACCGCACCAACCGTTTATATATATGTGTGTGTGTGTGTGTATGGAGATTGAATCCTATGAGAACTCGATCTTAGAAAGAAAACCCTTAAACCCTATGTGAGCCATTGATTTGGAATCTTGAAAATAAATATGTGGCCCAAATTAAACCTGAATAAAAAATTGGGTTTTGAATAAATAAATCATTTTTAATGTGGGCTAATGTGGACCACGTATTTATTTTCAAAATTTCAAATCAATGGCTCACAGATGTTTTAAAAGGTTTTCTCTCTAAGATTGGGTTTTCATAGGATTCAATCCCTGTATGTATGTATGTATGTATGTATGTATGTATGTATGTATGTATGTATGTATGTATGTATGTATGTATGTATGTATGTATGTATGTATGTATGTATGTATGTATGTATGTATGTATGTATGTATGTATGTATGTATGTATGTATGTATGTATGTATGTCTGAAAATTATTGAAAAACCTAAGTTATCGTCTTTTTATTTACCTAGCCCCTTCAGTCTCTATTATGTTTATTCACAGCTCACATGTTGTATTAAAATGAAAAAGAATGATGATAATATTATTGATTTAGAAGATGATCTTCAATCAAAGTTTATTCATCACACTTTTCAGACTACTTTTGTTATTTTGATAATGGTTGACTTTTAGATTATGGTTTCAAATTTTGAATTTCAAATGATTTATGGTCTTTTGCATCATTATATTAAACGTTTTTTTTATAAAACCGTGAAACCGTAAAACCATGAAAGCGTTAATACTGGTCGGTTTGGTTTACACAACTTACATGGTTGGTTTGGTTTGTCATTTTTTTGAGACCGCAATTAGTGGTTTGATTTAAATTTTTTTGCAAAACCAACCGAACCGCACCGCGGACATCCTTACTCTCATGCAATTGCTACCATTAATTTGAATAGGACAATCCATCGAGTTAAATGATATATCATTTTTAAGTTGTATATCTAGAAGTTTATTTACATCCACTAGCTATCTGATGTATGACCACGTCTATCAATTCTTACGTATTTATTGATTTAAACAAAGAAACAATCTTTTATTTACATGGTTACCGTCTATTTTCGATAGATTTTCTCTTACACCATCAATTGTTGGAAAAAAAATTTAAAAGATATGAAATTTGTTGCATAATCGAATTAGTGATGAAATTTAAGTTATAATGACTTTGTTCACGAGGAGCTGGATGAGAAGAAACTCTAACTCTCACATTTGGGTCTGTAGTAAAGATGAAATTCAAAACAAACCATGAGCTGTAACCCTAAAAGAACCATATTCCAACACAACATAGAAGAAGAATGTACAAAATCTCTTGATAAATGAATATGGTAAACTAGCTCCTTGAGGGGGCCCTTGATGAACGTCTTTGTGGTATTTCTATCAATTATTTTAGAAATTTATAATTTTCCATTTTATTGGATTGTGTTTCAATGAATTAGATAATATCTTTTATATTGAATATAGACTTGTTTTAGAATGTTTCTATACATGTTGTAATAATTATGTTTCAAAAATGATAACTTCTAAAGAACAGATATAGGTATACTATATATGTATAATATATAATTAATGATGATTTGTATACTTTTATTATATGTAATTGTAAAGAACAATTGACATGCATTATTCTGGAAACACTTGTATCGAGTTTTCAAAAGCTTTTATATTGATCTCGAAAGCTTCCTACACTTAAAACTAATCAAGAGATATAATGTTTTGTTAAACGCTAGTCTTAATTTTCTTTATGTTATATAGTGATTGTGATAGGATAGCTGGATAGGTTTATTTATTTTGTTTATTTAATTACGTTAAAGTTGTATAATTAGTATTTGTTTGGTATATACATGGGTTTATGTATCTTTTTCTTTTGACATAATTTTTATACAAAAGATAAGCGTTTTTATAAAAGATTAGTGTTAATCTCACTTTAAGATACAAAAATAACTGCTGTTCATTGCTGTTTGTTATTCTTCAATTGGTATTAGAGCTACGTTTCAAGAGTTGTCAAACTCTATCATATAGATTGACTCGAAGGACAGGATGAAGACAGAGGGTCCCGAAGCGCATACAAAAAAAGAAAGTGGTATGAGATTGGCAAAAGAAGGACGGAACCAAACTGCAATCGTCTTCGTCTCACGAGCAACAGCAGCAATGGATGGATGCTGTGTGTCGTGTGTCAACCTGTGGAGAGAACAGCAGCTGTTCACAATTTGTGTTCGATAGGCCAAGAAAAGAAGAAGTAACAAAGTCTTTCACGCAATTTAATTGAGGACACCAAACGAACGTTTTGGCGACTGTACGTGGAAAAAGATTGGGGAAGAATAATAAATTTGTTTATCAGTTATCATATATATATATATATATATATATATATATATATACTAGGTTATAAGCCCGTATATTACACGGATTTGGGTAAAAACAATTTATTGAATTTATATTTAAATTTTTTGAATTGTATTCATATGTGATAACGTTAAATTGAATTTGGTTTTATTAAGGATAACGTTGATAAATTATAAGAAATATTATAAGATAAATAAATTTAAAAAATATAATTTAACTAAATTAAAGTTATTAATAAAGATAGATTAACAATTCATAATCAACAACAACAACAACAACAAGCGTACCCAGTAGAAATCCCACTTAGAGTGGGGTCTGGGGAGGGAAAGATAAAGACACACCTTACCCCTATCTATAGTAGAATAGAGAGGCTGCTTCGGTAGAGTCCCCCTGCTCAAAAAGATTTTTTTTTTTACAACATATAACCACATAAAATAGCCACCATATAATCACAAACAGGAGCATAAAGTACAAACATGCAAACACCAACGATATAAACGGACATGTACGCACTAAAACGTGTAAAAACATCCAAGTCATCGAAGAGAGCGAACACCCCACCCACCCTCCCGCAAACACAACAATTCATAATCAACAAATTTCCGAAATTTTGTTATATGTAAATGAAGAGAAAAATTTTTGTTAGATAAAATTTGTCTTCTTCTATTATAAAAGTATAAATATAAAGTAAAGGAATAAGATAATAGATTCCAAATTTGAATTAGTTAAGTAATAATAGAAATAAAAAAGTGATACGGTTTTGAATATTTTTTTTTTAATTTTAAAAGTTATATCCATCAATCGAATAAACCCTAAGCTTTGATATTCAATTTGATTCTTAGAACCAATGAACAATTTCGATTTAGATGAAAAACCCAAATGATGAAAAGGGTAAGTAAGAATTGCGAATTATAGGATCTGTTTGATGAAAAACCCTTTCGTATTTGAATTTTGTAGTTAAAGAGAGCCAACCGAAAGAAAAGGAGAAAAACAAATAAGGAATGATAGTCGGTTAGATTAAACGGAAAAATAGGATCGAATTATTCAAATTACTATTTAAATATTTTTAAATTTTAAATTAGATTTAATAGATGATTGCCATGCGGCAAATTTAATTTTAGAATAGATGTAGTATTGACATGTGTCAAATTTAAGGAGATAATTTATGTGGTGATGACACGTAAGCAAAAAAAATCCTCTTTTATTATAAAGTATATATATATATACACAATTATTTTTTAATGATTCATGCCTTTAGGTAAAAAGAAAAGAACCTACAAGTAATCGTAGCCGACACGCTGATGGTAAAAGTTCGTTCAATCAGCAGATTGATCAGTGATAAGGTTGTAGGAGTTTAATCATTAACATTGAAAATTATAAAAAAATAATGATTGCCTCCTAATAAATCTTGTATAGACGTATACAAGAAATATAAAATTTATAAATGGTATGAAATGTGTGTGAGAATAACAACATCCTATTTAATTACGTTAAACTTGCATGTAGTAGAATCAGTATTTGTTTAGTATATATACACGTTTACGCGTTTATTATTTTTGTTTCAGTTTCTATAAAAGACCAAGTATCACATGTTTTTTTTATTGTTGTTAGTTTGATATTCTTTGATTACAACTTATTAATTGCATTGATTTTATTTTATGAAGATTCATCGAATTTGTTATGATTATATTGTATATGTTTCGGACTTTATATTTGTGACCACAAATTTTCAATCTTATCTAGTGAGAGTTTTGTAACGACCATAGACCATAGTGAAATCTTTATGGATTGTGTTTGTTTGTTTGTTATAAACTTTTTAAACATGTAAACTAGAAGCCAACCCCACACTTGTACCAGATGGTCCATATCACTAATACAGATGTCACTCTCTTCAACCATAACATTAAAGAAAAACAAACAACATGATAATAAAATTAACTTCAGTGTAACTTGAGGAGATACTTTTTGAGCTTTAATAAACCTTGGATCATGTTACTTGAAAGACGCAGCATAATTTTTTTAAAGCTCGTAGTTATGTAACTTCAAATCCGATCGAGTTGAGTTTAACTTAGGCCCAAGGGTAAACTCGGTGCATGATGCTAGTTTATGCCCAGGATCTAAGGAATGTCGGGCCAAATATAGGTCTTTTGTATGCATTCTTATCATATATTTCATTGTTGCTTAAGGCTCGTTTTATTATTATTAGGTCCAATAAAAATAGAAATGAGGCGTAGCCAAGCCCTCAGATTGCGGCCAATCTTCCTAACCACGCGGGCTGGGCTTAGAGCGTGTGAAACTCATCTCTGTCTCGTATATAATTATCTTGAATATATTAAACATTTATTGATTTTTGGATCGCCTAAGAAAAGAAAGATCTTATTGCTTCTTATTTTGCGAAGGTTATCTTTTTTTTTTGAACGGCAATTTGGATATGAGTCATAGACCCACCCGATCATATCCACACCCAAAGGAGGAAACCACCATTGGTGAGAAAAAACCCCCTAGCCTAGCATGACACCCACTATTTTGTCAATGCCATGACTTGAACCCACGACTTCCTCAATATTGAAGCTACATAGCACCTCATCTCAACCACTTGAGCTGAGGATCATTGGTTGCGAAGGTTTTCTAGCCTAATGGTTACCCCATTGACTTCCCTATGGGAGGTCGTGGTTCAAATCCTGACTGAAGCATATTTGCTGAAGCAAGGTCAGGGAGTTTACCCAATTGTGGGGTTCCTCCTGGGGTGGGCTCAGGCATACACCCAAAGCGTCAAATCCGAGGAGACGGTTCAAATCTCATCTTGGGTATCGTTGTACCAAGCCGTTCAAAAAAAAAAAAGAAGGCATATTAAAATCAAAATAATTTGGCTTAGATTATATAGGAATAAGTGATATTTTATTAAGACCCTAGAATTCATGACTACGTTACCAATCAATAAATATTAATGATCATGGGACCTAAGGCATTAATTTCACATTTGCTCAAGGTGACCAAGCCTTCGTAAAGACAAATATCAAAACTACAGTCGCATTTACGCTCACACTGCTAACGCCATAAAACTACTGTCCGGAATCAAAGTCGTTAAATGTCCTACTGTACATGATTGTTCTAAGATTTGTACACAACTTACGAGTTTACTTTTGGTTTTTGTTTGTAATGGTATAATTCTGGTTATATACTTATATACTGGTACATGTTAGAAATTCATATATTAAAATAACTTTAGTAATACAAAAGTCGTACGACAATTTCCGATTGAAACAAATCGGTTCAACCCAAACCTTTCAAATAGATAAAACTCATTACGATCAAGAACAAGCTAGTATGTGTGTGATATGAATTTTCCAGAACCAATGTTGGTGTGCCTAACCAAAAATGATGAAAATTTGTAATCAATGTTGAGGGCTAGAAAAAATTGTCATATCAAACCTATTTTTTCCTAATTTCAAACTTTTTTAAAATTGCCACAAAATACAGCCATAATTTATGTCACATTTCAAAAAAAAATTATGAATTTTAATGAAGCAAAGATTGTCTTGGGACCCGGCCGAGGGAGTATTGATCCCTTGAAAACCTTATTGTTTAAGGAGTTCAGTCATAGACCAAATTATGTTATTGAATACCTTAAATCATAATAAATTTAAATAAATCAGTTCTTTACACCTTCTAATTTGTTTGATATCTATAAATGGCTTTGGTACCAGATATACGTTGATTTTAATTAATTGTGCATCATTATATAAAAGAGGCACACACTTATTTGATAATAGTGCTCTAACGTTTGTAAGCTTGTTTTTTATTGGTGTATCTCATTGTAAACTTTTTGTAATAAATGATTTTATGATTGATTTGACTTGTGGGGCTTTTGCGTAAGTAAATCCATTTGATGGAGAATTAATGATGATGCTACCATTGTTATAACGCTATGTGTTATCTAGACGTGAGTAGGGTGTGAGAGGGGCCGGTCACGCTCCCTTGACGCCCTCCCTCACTACATAGGGTGTGATCGGGGCGTGGTGAGGGGCTGCGTGATGGTGGTCACGGGTGAGGGGCTGTGTGATGCTTTTTTAATTTATTTTATAATTAAAAAAAATAAAATAAAATACTAAAATATTGAATAAAGTAGGTGATAACGTAGAGTGATATGGAAGTGATGAGGGAGTGATGATAACATATGTAAAGATGATGTGGAGTGATAAGGGGTGATGGTGTTGATTGATTATGTGGCGTCTACGTGGAGTGAGGGGGAGTGATGGATTACACATAGTCTTATGCATCACCCCCATCACTCCACGTAAGCGCCACATAATCAATCAACACAATCACCCTCTTATCACTCCACGTCATCTTTACACATGTTATCCATCACTCCACGTCATCACCATCTTTATTCAATATTTTATTATTTGAATTTTATTTTTTCAATTATAAATTAAAAAACACATAATATTATTAAAAATATTAATATTACAAACTAAAAAAAATTACATGATAAAAAAAATTAAACTGCATAATTAAATAAAAAAACATTAAAATAAATTTAAAAACATTTTATAGAAAAATAATGGTTATTGGGTAATTTTATAGAAAAATAATAGTTATTTTTGAGAGAATTGTATGGAGTTGAATGTTAGTTTAAGAGGAGTGGTTTATTTATAGTTAAATGTTAGTTTAAGAGGAGTTGAATGTTAGGTTTTTTTTCCTTCTTTCCAACGGTAACAAAGAATTTTTTTTTCTTTTCCTTCCAGCCATCACGAGGTGATCAGCCTCACGCATGTCCCTTTAACGCCTCGGGGGGGAGGGCGCGACCGGGGCGTGACCAAGCCCACTCACGTCTCACTCACGGTGAATAACACATAGTCTAACACATAGCCTAAGTGAAAGAAAATAAATTTTAATTATGACTTACGTGTCTCACTAGGAAAAATATATATTTCTACCTACTCTAATAAATGAGTATTTTTAAGGGACACGTGTCACTTTCTAGTTAAAATCTGAAAATGTTTTTTTCTTTAATATGGTTCTTAAAAATGGTTCTTAATTAGAAATGTATCTTAATTAAATATCTTCTATATATACAGGATGATGTTTAAATGAGAATTATTTTAACTTACGAACTAAAATAAACCAATTTTAATCACAAGTTTAAAAGAGTATAAAAGTAACTTCTACTATTTTAGAAGGAAATTACTTTTATACCTTTTAAAATATGTGATTCAAAATTAGTTTTATGGTTCATTGATATTTAATGATTTTTAATGTAATAAGTCCCTATATATATATATTATAAGGTTTGGCTAGAAAGTCTAGAAACCATGAGAAGTGTGAGAAGGGATCTCAACCATTAGATCAATTTGTTTGTGGTTGAAATTAATCTGGTGGTATTTTCGTAATTAATTATAAGTTAAAACCATCAGTAGGGGTAGAATAGGAAGATCTAGCAAAAAATCTGCACATGCAAGTCACATGCATTTTCCTCCATCTTTTTTAAACGTTCGTAACTTTTTTAGACGTTATTATTTTTTAAAAAAAGTTATACCATAAAATCGAGCATTTCTTTATTTTTATAACGAGTATAATATTAATTGTTTAAAAAAATTAACAAAACTAGATGTTTATAAAACTTGCATTTTTATGGCGTTTTTGAAACACTACTAGCAGAACATAAAACACAACAAGACATTTTATGGCGTTTTTGATATGTTTTAAGAAACTGGTTTTTTATGGTGTTTTTTCGTAGGTTAATGAAACTTTGCGTTTATGGTGTTTTTTTGAATGTTTATAAAACACTTTGATGTTTTTCACTAAATAAACAAAAATGTTAACAAATGTTTTATGGTGTTTATTTTACGCCACTTCTAAATTTTTCTCAAATAACAATATTTTATGGTGTTTTTATCTTGGAAATAAACATGGTGTTTTCATTCAGCAAATGTACGTGTTGAATACATACATTCGTTTTATTTTGTAAATCAACGTGGTGTTTTGCGAATTTTGGTGTTTTATCGTAGGTGCATGAAAACTAAACATTTTATGGTTTTTTTGATGTTAATAAAATTACTTGTTTTATAGTGTTTTTTAATGAATAAACAAAAAGAAAAATGATGCTTTATGGTGTTTTTCTATATGTTTTTTCTTAAGTTAACAATTTTCTTCGAATAACAATGTTTTATGGTGTTTTATCTTTAAAATACATGTTGTGTTTTTATTCAGCAAATACACATATAAAACACCATAAAATGTTCCTATGTAAAATTATGAAGTTTAAAAACACCAAGTACAAAATTAAGCGTTATTATTTTGTTTAGTGCTCAAAAACACCATAAAACATTTAGTTTTATCATGCAAAAACACCATAAAGCAAAAACAACATAAAATCAAGCATAAATGTGTTTTATGGTGTTTTTCAATATATTTTATTCGATAATACCATAAAACGAAACTTAAAAACACCAAGTTTAAACTTAAGTGTTTATAGTGTTTTTTGCATTCAAAAACACCATAAAATGCCCTGTGGTGTTTTATGTTCTGCTAGTAGTGTTCAAAAACACCATAAAAACGCAAGTTTCATGAACATCTAGTTTTGTTAATTTTTTTAATATAGCAATATTATATTCGTTAAAAAGGTAAAAAAAAACGCTTGATTTTATGGTGTAATTTTTTTTAAAAAAATGTTAACGTGTAAAATAGTTACGAACGTTTAAAAAAAATAGATAAAGTTGCATGTGACTTGCATGTGCAACCTCCTTTTTTATTTTGACATCTATACCCTTTAACCTAATGTACACATGTCACTTCCTTGTTGCTTCTCACACTTCTCATGGTTTTTGACATTCTTAAAATATCCCTCCCCTATATATATAATTTTTCTTTCATATAAGGAAAATTAATATTATACCTTTTAAACTGTGACTAAAAATGATTTTTTTAGTTTTTAAGTAAAAATGGTTCTTAATTAAACTTTTATATATACATATATATATATATATAAAATAAAAGCCCTCAAAATTATTCTTTAACCATACCTTTGTTGGGGATACTATCGGCGATGATCGATGAATCCATGTGAATCGCCAAAGAACGATAAAAAGTGGTTGATGGAGCAAGTGGAGATGTTTTAAGAAAGATGATAATGATAATATTGAAACAGTTAAGGGATGAATGACACATTTCAAGCAAATGGCTAAAACATCGACATAGATGGCAGAAGAGAATGATGTTCTTGCTGAATTACAAATTATATCGACCAGGGCTCAATTTATTAATTTGCTCGCATAACCAAATTCTATTCAATTTGGTCATGAGTTGGCTCATGGTTTTAGTCATGGATCGGCTCATGGTTTTGAACATGAGTCGGGTCATTGGTCAAATCATTCCCTTAAAAGAAGGAATGAAAAAAAATAACACATACTTTAAGGAATAAAAATCATCAAAAGTAAAGGAATCACATTTCTTATGGAATAGTGCATTCCATTCCTATGCGGTATCTAAACACGTTTTTTTCATTTCAACGTAATAACTCATTTCATTACATCATTCATTCATGCATATCAAACGTTGCCTTACGTCTGTTTCGAAGAGAAGTCGTCCCCAACATCTCATGGCCACATGACGTTATTTCTAATATAGCGACTGTCCATTCGCACACACTAAACATATTTTTTTCCTTCTCAAAATAAAGTCATCAAATTCAAAGCAAGGTCCACAATATTTATGATTAAAACGGCGGCAAGCAACATAACGGAAAAAAAAACTTCGAATCATCGTAAACTTCTTTGGATATCACTTACATTAGAAGAAGAAAAAACCCTTCAATAAATATGCGTTGTGGGCACATTTCATAAGCAACTAGTTGAATTCTTAAGCGTGATAATTCATGTAAAATTTGTATGCTCAAAACATAAAACCTTCAAATGTTTAATTGGTGGTTTATTTAAAGTGGAGTAAAATACTGATATGATTTGTTAGTATTTCACTATTAGTCTTTATGTTTCATAAATTACCCATGTGATCCCATACAATAGACATTTGAAACAAATATAGTCTTTAGGTAACCAAATTACCCTGACATACTTGACCAAATGATACTCACATAAGGATTATATATGTCACAAATGTTTAAAGTTTAGGAGTATATGAATAATTTATGAAAACCTAAGAAAAAGAGTGAAATATTAGCAAAATACATAAATCATCTCAGTAATTATTTTTTAAAATGAAAGTAATGTACTTATAAGGTTCTAATCATTTCATAGTGAAAACATATAACCCTCTATAGTTTGGTGGCTAAACTTATAAGACAAATGCATTACTATTCTTTTCATGCTCATTAATATATAAAATAATAATAATGTTTGAATAATGTGAGCAACAAGAAATCATGAGGCACTGAGTGTATATTGTCCACCCTCCTGTTAATGAATGTTCATTAACCGGAGAGTGTTCATTAACCGAAGGGTGGACAATATACACTCAGTGCCTCATGATTTCTATGAATGGATAAAATTGCATCAATTTTCAAACGTTTCACGGGTATGTTTTTATCAATTTTCATTCTGGAAAAGGTTTTATATTGATTTAATCAACTGCCAAATATTAGTGTTAAACATTTTTTGTTTCGTGTAATTCATACACTAATCTAATCTATTAAATCTAGTTTAATTTGTCTCGCTTGAATCCTTAACATTTTAGTAAGGACATATTTGAATAACACGTAGGTACAATTGGGATACAAAGGCATTTGATACACTCTAGTTTGACTGCAATGGTATTAATCTTGTTCAATAAAAAAAAATTAAAGTAAAAAGCTATTGATATAACATTTATTAAAAAAATAATTACAAAGTAAAATCACTCGAATTGCAATTTATAATTATGATAAAAATAATTACAATAACCGTAATTAAACAATTTTAGTGCTTTAACTATTATATTTGCATAATATTTGTTTAATTATCATAAAAATAATTAGAAAATTCATGAGTTGAACTAAACTGAGCGACGGTCTGCTCATGTTTGACTCGGTTCATATATATAAAATCGAGCCAAAAGTTATACTCGTGCTCATTTACTAACCGAGCCGCTTGACTTAGTTTCAATATAAAATTTAAGACAAATTCAAAATGACTATATCACCCTCAAACTAAATGATTAAAAAAAATAAAACAATAAGTTCAACCAAAATACATATATAAAAAAATAATTTACAAATTAAAAAGTATCTTCTTTAGTTGTATTGGTCTTATTATTCATGGTATTAGACTACACATCAGTAACCTAATCTAATCCAACCTTTTATTAAAAAAATAATTTCTATCTCTTCCACCTATACAACTCAACATAACTTAATTTTCCACCCACATTAACAACTCAACTCAACTCAACTCAAGTTTTGTTAATATATTTATTATATAAATATGACTCATCATTGTTTTCAAAATATTAAAAAAATAATTTATCTTAAAAAATACTTAATATTTTTCTAAATGGTTATAAACCGACAAGTTTTATTTTTAAAAATTTTTTTGAAAATTACTCTGTTTTTAATAAAATTTATGCCAGGATGTTTTCAAAAAAAACAAATAAACAAGATTGTGTGAGAAATTTTTTAAAAAGATTTAAATTATATAAGTTAATATAATAAAATTTAACTTGAATTTAAAATTAATTGAAAAAGTTAGGTTTTGACCTACTGGAGTAACTTGGGATGGGGAGTTGGGTTGTGAAAAATAGATTTTTCTATTTTTTTACAAATATAACAACCAACCCATGATTTGGGTCACCAATGCACAAAGTCTTAGGGTCACTGTAAGTCGATATAACATATAATTTTTTTTATAAAATTAATGAAAGAAAATTATCAACAAAATTTAAATTATATATATTATAACAATCTAACATAAAAAATATGACCTTTAAAGTGTACAGATTAAGCAGGAAAGGAAAATAAGTAGCAACGAACAATGCGGCCCAATCGACATAATATATTTGGGTCAATCCCATCAAGAAAGAAAAATAAGCAGAAACTCAGAAAGAACAACGTAGCCCAATGGACTTTATCTTGTGATCTTCTTTACAAAGTTAAAGTATGTGCAACTGTGCATTTTGTTCTTTAACTAGAAAAGTTACCCGCCCGCACCCGCATGAGGTACAATTAACACTCACGTGTTGCAACGTAGTGATTTGATTACAAGAAACATAAAAAGTTACGACTGATCTCAGTTATGAATATTAAAACACAGAGAAATAAAGGTATACATTCACATGTTTACATAATCAACAATGTTAGAGTGCATAGGTTCACCTGTAGCTATGCTTAAATTAGTTCGGATTCTACTTACCGTTGTTAAAAATTATGAATATTAGATAATGCTAATGTATGTTTTACAAATTGTTTAACATGTGTTAATCTTTATCATGTTTACGTTATCTATACACGGTTAGAGTATAAATTGCTTTGACATTTTATTATATTTAAGTTGACGATGGAACATATAACGGGTCAAAAAGGGAATTAAAATGAAATAACAAACTTTAGTCCCTGAAAAAAAACTTTTAAAAAGTATTAATGCGGACATTACAAAAAGAAAATATCATTTCAATAAGAAATACAACTTTACAATAAAATGATTTAATTTGGATGAGGTTTGGCCCATTTCCCTTTTGTTTTTGTCCATTTGACATTAATGATAAAAACTAGCTTACTATTTAAAAAAATCTTGTACAACTATAGAGGTTAGGACTAAAGCTTCTTATCTCCAAAGACGCCATTGCTGATCTGTATTAAAACATGTGTTAATGTATACATTCACATGTTTATATTATCAATATGATTATAGTGTAAATTCATTTAAGATTTTATTATACTTGTGTATGTGGGCGGATCAGATACAAGGTAGTGGGTTTACAGGAACCCACCGCGCTTCGACTCGTTAGTAGGAAAAAAATTTCGAAAGAGTTAAACAATAGGTGAGCCCATTAATATTTTATAGATGAATCCTGAGTACGATTTTGTCCCAAAATTAAGATGAACCTATAAAGATTTTAAGAGTGAATCATTAATGTAATTTTCAAAGTAATTTGTCAACTTATTTGAGATAAGTGCTCTTTGTTAAAGATATCTCAATAATCAATGTTTATATTTCTATATTATCGTGTTAAAATCATTTTCCATTCATATAAACTTAGCAAGTGAAATGGTAATTATTGGTGGTTAATCCCTCAAGTCAAGTTAATTTTAGTCATATCAACTTACAAATTTTGTTTAGCTTTCGGGGTGTTGCTCCGAACACTACAAGTGGTGTTGCCCCCTTGACCCATGTCTGCTGAGCCAGCAGGACAACCACTTTGGAGTAACCCGCAAGTGTGTGTGACGATCTAGAGCTAATTCTTAAACGAAAGCGCACTCGATACCTCCGAACTCTTTAATGACGATGTTTTATATCGCACTGTTATTACGTGATGAACATTACAAGACCCAAACCGTCAACCCGACCCGAATTTTTTTTTTGTGCGGTTATATTTTATCGAAACGTCTGAAAATAGTAAACCTACTAAAAAAATTCTTGAATCAACCACTGCTTGGGCATATATAGTCACATTATAATACCGTTAACTAGAAAGCACACTAGGTTTAGGTCACTAATTAATTTCTTAATAAAATGTTACGCTTATAATATAATAAATATGTCTAAATTAGGGTTTTTGGTTTTGAAAATGAAAATCCTAATTGGGTATTCATTTAAAGATTTCTTTGTTGATTTGAACCCAAATTATAAGAATTGTCAATCCAAAACCAACCTATTTATCTTGTTTTGGGTTAAAATTGTTTTAGATGTAAGCAGCAGTAAAAATCGATGTAAATAAATAGGTAAAAATGAAATTTAGGATGTTAAATAGAAACTAGGGATTCTACCTGTGCATGGAGGCGTATTATTCCAAATTCGTATTCTATTTCTGATTGACATCCAAGATCGAGACTGACATCTCATTGTTTTGCAAAACAAGCATAACTTTGCAATACCATCATCTGCGGGGTTCTGCATTAATATCAAAAGAATCATGTAACAGATTTCCCCAAATTAAACTAATAATTCATAAGTATCTTGGAAAGCGCATTATGTTGTTCATTTGGTTTTATATCCATTTTCAAACTTATTTCATGCAACAACAACCTTAACCAGTATATTCCCACTTTTCAGTAGGGTCTGGGGGAAGGATAGATACAAAC
Organism: Mikania micrantha; assembly: GCA_009363875.1. Taxonomy (NCBI): domain Eukaryota; kingdom Viridiplantae; phylum Streptophyta; class Magnoliopsida; order Asterales; family Asteraceae; genus Mikania; species Mikania micrantha. The sequence continues at coordinate 11,612,838 of CM018693.1, read as the reverse complement.
CTTACCCCTATCCCAATTAGGATAAAGAGGCTGCTCCGAAAGAGTACCCGGCTCAATCTTGTAACCAGAATGCATATTTAAAACTTTGGCTCTGCCAATCTTGTGACCAGAATGCATATTTAAAACGAAGACAGCATGCAATCGTTAATGGTGTCACATGTCGGTCTTTTAGAACACTTGCTCTTTTTTATTTTATGGAAACTGCTTCACTTTGAGGCTATGATAAATGAATATGTGAGCAAATTAATTGATGGTATTCTATTTCAATCTATATACTTGCAAAAGATATAATATTATACTACTACTTGTACACTACCTCTGTTTGCCAAAATCATGAGGTGTGAACTTCATGCATATTGTGAGATTGAAAAGGGGAAGAACTATTGTGTATATGAAATGCCAGTTAGACATTTAGCTAGTCAATACTATTGGTACAAATCTAAGAGGGGTCTTAGGAATTGTGTTACATACAAAACTGGAAATCTTTGAAATCATTTAACATTGAGATGATTTATTTCTCCAAGGAGAAGCTGTTTGTGTCACAAGCCTACATAACGGTTTGTATACAAAGATAATTGTATGTGCAACTAGGGATTGCTGCATATATGTTTTTGGTTGCAGAGATGAAGGTGTTGCAAGTAGGAAAGTAACAGGGTGCCTAGGGAAAAGCAGGTGTACAAAACTACTTGATGCTGATTTAGATGTTAATATCATAGCAGATCATACGATCATAAATATTAGAGAGTATTTAAGCCTAACAAATACTTGACAAATCAAGAACACATACAAGCACAAAAAGAAGCATCAAACCTCTCAAATTGCCAACAGTCACACTGATAGCGGTAAGTTTACCCGGAAATTCTATGCCTATTTGTTGTCACAGCAATCTTAGACATATAATTATTCAAACAAATTATAAGATGGGGCAAATTTTTAAACCATGTTAATTGCAAAGTTTTTCGTTTTCTGAAAGCTACGGATTAAAAACAAAAAAAAAAATAAAAATTATAAAGGACTGCATGTATAACGAAGTTGTTCATTTGAACCCTACATGAAAAAGTAAAAAACGATACAATTATAGCATGAAAGAAGAAAAGTGAATGATAATACCTATGGTTGTTGAACAGAATCTAGAATTCTCAAACTGATTTAAGAATAAGAGTCGCCGATGGGACCGATCGAAACACCATCGATCTCCCCCTCTACTTTCACGCCGGAACCCTATCGAACCATCATCACAGCATAGATGATATTCCTGAAACTGGCACCGGGCATTCCTCGCTATGAGGATGATTATTCATCTCCATAGGCGTTCGATGATTATAATTTCGATGCCGATCTGTAATCGTATTTCAGCAAACCTTTTTCGTTCGATCTCAACCTCGATCCGCCTTTAACGTGATCGGAGTTTCATTCCCTCTGCATGTAATTTTTATGCAAATCATGAGATGTTTGAAATTGATATGTGGATCAGCGTAAAATAAAGTGCCGTTTGGGTGACGGTGACGGTTACAAAGACGGTGAGGGGACGTTGGCGTTTTTAAGCTTTTGTGATGTCCTCACAGAATCGTCGCTCTCTGAAGCATGTGACGGCGGAAAAACCACGCAGAGTCGTCAGACATCCGTAATCAACCAACCTACACTATTTATTAAAAAATTAATTTCTCTTTCATCCATCTACACAACCAATCAAACTTAATTTTTTCACTCTCATTCACAATCAACCAAACACAATTTTTACTAAATAAATATTGCTTTATGATTATTTTTATTTTATTAAAAATAATTATTTTTTTAAAAAATATAAAAACTATTAATTTAAAATAAAATAAATAAATACATCAAATAAATAATAATAGTTTCTTTTTTTTAATATTACAACGACACTTAAATTTGAATATTGTAAAACTATTTTTAATTTATGTAATTTTTAAATTTTCTTGTTGTTTATGTAAACTTTAAATTTTAGTTTTATTTTTAATTTGTGTAATTTTTTATTTTAATCTATTATTATAAATACAAAAATAATCATCCTATTAAAATAGTGTCCAACCAACCAAAGGTTGGTGGAGCAAACAAATTGTTGGTTTTCTTTGATTTTTTATTTATTTTTTTTTTCATTTGGGCGACCGAACAAACATTTGATCGAGGATGGGGAAGGTCTTATAAGTGTGGTTCAGAGAACGTATCATGTGACTCCAATATTAGAAACGTCACTGGCTCAAGTCTTGTAATGAACAAAATAGAGGTTTAATGTTATGTTAAAGGGTTTTCTCTTACCTATGATGCATTTCTTCCTATTAGATGTTGATATGATCGATCGGATGATTTTATGATCCGCCAATAATTGAAATTGTCGTTGAAAAAAAATCTAAGACGTCCATATATGGAAAAGTTATGAAAATTGATGATTTTGAAAATATTCATTAAAATAATTGTTTTTTTATTTATTGTTAACTATTTTTTTAATATTATAATATTTTTTTGTTATTTAAATCAATTAACTAGTGTGATAATATACTGATTAAATTAAAAAAGGTTATGCAAAATAAATATATAAATGAAAAACAAAAACTCAAGATTAATATATATGCAAACCTATTTTATATAATAAATCAAAGTTTTTGTTTGTCACATGCCATGCAATGGAGCATGTTTCATTTTTGTTTCCAACTTAAAACTTAGAGCATTAAATCAATAATTAACGCTCCTTAACTAATAGTAATAATTAATAAATTTGACAAATTATTACTTTAATTTATTTTCTTATATTTAATAAACTAGATTATTACCCCGTGTATACACGGATTAAATATAAAACATTAACTAATTAGTAATAAAAATTTAAAAAAATAAACAATTTGTTATAAATTAAGTAGATTACGCGTTAATGAGTATTTGAAGTAATAAAATAATAATTAAAATTTTTAATAACTAAAGAAATAATACATGACCTACTTGTTTTGAAAGAATACATATTTTTGAACTAATTGATGTTACAAATTCATTTACTTTTCTATTAAAAACTAATTGTTACAAATCAAGAAAATAATGTATAATTTATATAATTATTAAAGTTAAATAACTTAATTTGATAATATCATTTAACATAAATAACTAAAGTTTAATTTTTCCTATCATTTTTATAACTTTTGGTTGAACATTATTATTTTAAAAAATTTGTTTTAAGAAACATCATTTGTTTATAAAAATACCAGTATTTGAAAACTATGATTTATAGGGTATTTTATTTAATTTTTAAAAATTGTTTTTATCAAACTTTTATTTTCTAAAAATACTAACTTTTCTAACTTTTTAAAAAAATGATTTTTAGAAAGTTTCATATTTTATAAACTTTTTTTTGAAGTTTGCTCTTTAATAAAAATATTTGATTTTAATTTATTAAAAACTATTTTCTTGCATGTAAAAAGATAAAGAATATTATTACTCATTAATATTATAAGTATTTAATATGAGAGAATTTATTTAATTAATAATTAAGATAGAGAATTTAATAAAATTATAGAAAAATAACAAGTGGCAAAAAAGCATGAGAACATGACATGTGGCAAAACTTATTTTTGTTTATTAGAATAGAAAGATTATTTATACAAATAAATAATTAAGTTATGAATATCTTACACTTTCAATGTATAAATTTAATAATATTTTTTGAGTATATTGAAAAAAGCAAATAACTAAACAAAATAAAATAAAATAAAATAGATGCATTATAAAACAAATTGTAAGCTATACAAATAATGATTTTATTAAAAATGAGAATATTAAAAACCTAAATTATTTCATGTATATTCATATATTTTTATATTTTAACCTACTATTTTCATTAAATAATATAAAATTTTTAAATCTTTTCATTTTTTTAGGTAAGTTACAAAAACTAAGGACTATTTATATATTTTACAAATTATGGTATAATTATAATTCATAAAAGTTAATTCTTTTTATGTATTGTAATATTATTAAATGTTAGTATATAAATTTTTTTACTGATTCAGGTAATTATATAATAAAATTTGAAGATTAACTTTAATATTCATATATATTTTTGACAACAACTTATTTTAAATTATTATTATCTGTTTATAACTCTTAATTTAAAAAATATAGATAATTGGTAACATTTATTATCATTGTAGTCATTTAGTTTTTGCTTTACAATATGTATATATTATTTAATTATTGATATCCATTATTTAATCATGCATTGTGAATTATAGATATGAAAAATAATTAGTATATTATTAAGCAAATGAATTTAACATGCAATTAGTTATAAATTTTTTAGTTAAACTTTTTTTCTTATCTAAACTTCTCTTTAAATCTCTTACTATCATTAATTTCAAATTATGTTCATTAAAATATTCAATAATAATAATAATAGTAATTATTTTCCATGAATTATTTTTAAATATTTTAAAATATTTAGCTTGATAGGTGATTTGAATGTCAAAATACAATATGTATAATTATAAAAAAAATCCGCGTAACACACGGGATTTAACCTAGTTATATATATAGCACGTATGGTTCCTATTATGTTTTTTAACAGTTTCAAAACAAACATTTAAGCATTATTTGAATCACTTCCTTGTATTAGACTTTTTAGGACATAAATTTGAGCTCACTTTAAAAGAAATTTCACAACTTAATAAACACGTAATATTACTTTCATCAATATGCCTCAAACTTATATTCAAACATAAAATCTCTCATACATGAAAGTTAGGAAAATAACTGATAGCTACAGGCCGAGAATTATATAATTGTTTTTAGGGGGTGGTGTTATTCACACATCCCACTGACACACATCACATACCTATAAGTCTCGTATTGGTCAATACAATGCGTATAGAGGGGCAATCATTGGGTTTCAGTGCCAACAATTGGACACTCAGTGTCAATGATTGGACCCTTATACGCCTCGTAGTGACCACTACGAGATGTATACTTGACAGGGGTGTTAAAATATGTTTTTGAGGTGTATAGATAACCCTTCCTCTTTTTTTTTTTAAGTTTGGGTAATAACCCTTTTTTTATTAAGTTTGAGAATTGTGGCATTTAACTTGAAACATCATTGGGATTAAGGTAGCGCCAGTTAATTTTCCTGTTAATTATAAAGTAAAATAACCAAAGTACCTTTTTGAAGGACTAAAACTAATATAAAATAAATTAAAAGGTTATTTTTCATTCACAATAACCAAAAGACATTACAAACTACCAGTAACATGGTGGTGAAATAAGACTAATGAACTAAATGTTCATGGATTCGAATCTCACAAGGGTTTTCTCAAATTATTGAGTTTTTGGTGATTTTGCGGTGGATATGATCTGTTGGCATTGCTGATGGCATGATAATACTACAATGATCCGTCAGTGATCCTAGAATTTAGCCGTTCAAAAAAAACGGTATTCAATTGTGAGGGGAGATGAAAAGGTGGAAACATGTGTTGAACAAGTCATGGGGATGCCACGACAATATTGGTGTTTATGATTATGATTTTAATGATTTTTTTGAACGGCCAACTAATCAATTGCCGGGTACTTCGTACGCGGTTCTCGATGACTAAAGGATGCCTAAGCTGGCCACTAGTCAAGACAGATGGAGCCCCTAGCCCACCAGCCACCAATTTCCGGAGAAAACCCGATCCAAGCACCCGCGGACATGAGGGAGAGGTGGTTGTCTAAATGGAGTGGTGGTGATTGGGAATTACTAGTGAAGGTGATGGTTTTAGCCATTAGGTGGTGATGACACACACCTATTTGGGTTAGGATGTGGGACAGTGGGAGACGTGGATGGGTTTGTTGGGCTTGGGTTAGGTCTTAATTGTAAGTTTTAGAAACAACATAGAATGGTCCTCTCTTATTTTTTCAAGTTTTAATATCTTAAAAGGGCTGTTCATTTTACTCTTATTTAACGTAATAATTAATGAATATTTACCTTAATTTCTATTGGTGTTACAAATTAAAAATCTTAAGTCATAAACATGTTACCAAAAAAATTTATTACACAAACCTATGAAACACACTAAACCACAGGCTATTTGTGAAATTAACTATCTATATACAAATATATTTTAATTATTTTATTGGAATATGTGTGTGTATAATTATTTTATGCACAAACATTTGATTATTTAAACGCGTGTCACATTGCCTTCTACTTCGATGAGGTCGAAGATCTAAATGTTTTAAGAGATAAATGGCTGATTGGCTAGAAAAGGGAGACCGTAGTCTGAATTCTGAAAAGTCAATATTGAATTTCCTGAAAGAACTGTGGGCTTTTCAACTTTCCCAAAATTTTGGGCCAGAAATTTCGAAAATCGAACTTGTTTGCAGGATTTGGGCTTCATTCGCCTCAAATGGGCTTGATGGCGTATTATGCACCTGCACGGCTGCACCAATCGTCCAAGTGTAACTAGGTAGTTTAACGTCATAATGACATCAATATTATATTTATGTTCAAAACAAAAACATTTTATGTTAATAGAATAACTAAATTACAACACGTAATCATAGGAAAAATGAAAGATAAATTAGGTACTGTGAAAAGTGTAAAAGATCACATATGAAACTATCTTGTGGGCTTTTAAAACATTTGACTATGTTACTTTAAGAAATTTGTCCAAAGTTTCAAATATATATATCCCTAAAGAACATAACGTTCCAAACAAAAAGAAAAACCCAAATTAGAACTGATCTTAAACTTGCAATTCATCATTTATATTAAAGAACTGATTTAAACATGGTCACAAAATCAGAACTCGTTGAAAAAATTAGAATATTGAAGATATTGGCATATAAACGTTTATTTACTTGCATGAACATAATCATAGATATAAAAGGATAGTAAAATATAAATTTTACAAAACTATGAATGTTTTCTTAAAAGGCTAGCTTCAGATCTTTAGTTTTCCATTGCTAAATCACCCATCTATGAACAATGAAATTGCACCACATAATAACTATCCATCAAGTGGTGATTATTTTGTTTTTTCTATTTTTTTCACGATACATATCGTTCCCTTTGACTCTATGAGCTTAAGGGGTGCGTTACAAAGAATAATACGACTTAGGTGGTGTTTATTTTTAAAATATAAAAACGTATCTACTTATTTTAAAAATGTAAAAACGTATCTACTCTGCGGACCATATCTTCAAAAATCTGTATAAAAAGAGATTGATCAAATCTCTGCAATCTGTAAGAAAAAGATTGTTTGTGTTTTAATGTATGTTAACTGTTAAAATAAACTGGTGCTGGTGTACAGACGGTGGTGGTAGTGCTAGTTGTGGGTGATGGGGGTGGCTGACGGTGGTGGAGGTGGCCGGTGATGGTGGTGTCCAACTTTGGTGGTGGTGGTGGTGGTGTCCGACTTTGGTGGTGGTGGTGGTGCTGGGTGGTGGTCTCTAGAAGATCTGTACCAAAAAGAGCACACGCAGACGTTTTTTTAACGAAACGTATTCGAAAAAACAAATAAACTGCAAATGACAATGTTTGCGCGTGGTCTACGCGACGCTGACATAAGAGCGTGCGTAGATCTTGTTGGGAAAAACAAACACGACTATAGTTTGTTGTTAGATGATGGTTTTCAGTTGAGTATTTAGTTAATAACACTTAAGACACACACACACGTATATAAGAGGGTTTGTAAGAAATCTTCTCATTTTGAAAAAAAATAAGAAAACTCATATTTACCAATAATTTTTTAATTTTTTTTACTATTGTATTATAAGGTTAAAAATGCTATAATGAACAAAATTATATATATATACATATACATATATATATACATATATATAGGGGATGGTTCCTTTGTTAACCCTTCCTTATTGCGATAACCGCATAAGCCTAGCATTTTTTGCGTTTTTTGCCCGAATTTTTTTTCATGGTCTTTATTATACATAAATAGGGGGTTTCGTTCTTGTATTTTTGCTAATTCATCACCGTTTGTAAGTTATTTACAACCGTAAGTAAGTGTAACGACTTACGGTTTACAACCGTAAGTAAGTGTAACGACTTACGGTTACTTACATCACACTTGCATCAGATACGTGCTGTAAGTAACCGTAAGTCGTTACACTTACTTACGGTTGTAAATAACTTACAAACGGTGATGAATTAGCAAAAACACAAGAACGAAACCCCCCTATTTATGTATAATAAAGACCATGAAAAAAAAAGATTCGGGCAAAAAACGTAAAAAATGCTAGGGTTATGCGGTTATCGCAATAAGGAAGGGTTAACATTTGATCCTTCCCCTATATCTATATCTATACTATATAATAAAAGAATAACAATATGCCACGTGGCGTAATTCTAACATATCCACATGTCATTTGCCATGTGACGTCTTTCTAGACTATTCACATGACATATTTAAGAAACTCATAAATTAATTTCATTTAATACAATTAATTCAAACTTTCAAATTTAAAAGAAAAACAATATTCATTTTCTTTAAATATTAATGATAATATAATCATTTTAAACATTTCATTTTCAATCAATAATTTCAAAAATTTTATATTTTAAATCTCATTTGTATTGTTTAAAAAGTATACAAATATTTATAAAACATAATTTTATTTATTTTTAAATTTTAAAAATTATATGTTATTTGCGTATTTATATTATTGATTGCTTTGTAATACTTATTTTTATACAACTCTGTGTAAAACACAGGTCAATAAGCTAGTATATATATGAACGAGAAGCACACACCTTCTAAAATTCAACTAATTGTATATATATGGTTCCCGATCAATTCAATCAACTTGAGAGAATATCTGGACCGTTTAAAATGGTTGATAATAAAACTCAACTGTGTAAATTCAATTTACGAGATAGTTATGAAAACAGTTTATCGTCAGTTCCCTACTATCTCATTTATTCCAGATAAACAATTATTATTTTTTTGTATAATGAACTTTTAAAATGCCAACAGAGAAAAGCCGTAGTTACGTATATAAATGTATATAAAATGTGCAAAAATATATTTAACATAAATACGTGAAACAATAATTTTAAATATCTCTAAAGCTTCTAATACTATACGCCAAAATCCAAAAATAGACACAACACCATGTGTGTAAAATACAAATGTAGGTGGCTCACCACCCACGAACCGCGCCTTAATTAGGTAAACCACCATCCCAACCATACTCAATTAAACCCAACCCCTGCCCACCAACTCTTTCGGTCTTTAAAACCCAAAGCTTATGCACTCCCGATCAGATTAAAACCCAACTCACCGAAATCACAAACCAAACGAAACAAATGGCCGATCAAAGAACCGGAGCCGAGATCGTGTATGGAGCCGAAGAGTGCCTACGCAGTTCAATCGAGCTTCTAGACGAGCTCGGGTTCCCAAGAGGCGTTCTCCCGCTCAAAGACCTGGTGGAGTGTGGTCGGGTCCGAGAGACGGGGTTCGTTTGGATGAAACAAAAGGCTCCATACGAGCACTTTTTTGAGGGGACTAATACACGGGTGAGTTATGCCATTGAAGTGACTGCGTATATTGAAAAGTGTAAGATGAAGAAGATGACCGGTGTTAAGAGTAAGCAGTTAATGATGTGGGTACCGATCGTGGAGATGAGTATGGAAGATGTCAACAGTTCGAAGATCTACTTCAAGATTCCTGTCGGTGTCGGGAGGTCGTTCCCTGTAACGGCATTCATGAGCGATGAAGAAAAGAAGAAATATATTGAGCGATCTAAGTAAGTAAGTAATTAATTAATTAATTAATATAAGGTGAAATGAGTTATTGAAATTGTCATATTATTATACTATAATTATAATGTTTTTCTTTTCCTACGTTGGGACATTAATATATGTGATATTTACATTTGTATGGAGAATGTATGGTTTATTTAGGATGAAATGAGATCCAAATCGAGACTTCTGTTTTATTAAAAAAATTGTATGTATAAATAAAAGTGTGACAAAAGTATGTTTAATTATGAGATTAAAATACAGGACAAAATCAAATGAGAAGATGATAAGAAAAAATATTTGCATTGAATTATTTATTATTAATTTGTCAGAAATATATTAAATAGATTTTTACTATTTGTCAATAGCCGTGCTTATGGTTATACTTTTAATTTGAGAAAAGCTAATATATTTTAACTGTTATAAATAATATTAATCGTTGAAAAGTTTATTTTAGGTCACTTAATTGGCATATTTTTCTCTCTCTAAAACTATTCCTTATGTAATCTTCATCAGATATACAAAAAAGAAAAAAATAATACTTAATTCATTTATATGGTGCTAGCCTAAGGCATTGTGTTACCGTGTGTAATGGGAGCGTGAGAGGGGCCTGTCACGTCCCGGTGGTGTCCTCCCTCCATTACACAGGGGCGTAAGGGAGGCGTGAATGATGGTGGCGTGATTAAGCTCACCTCATGAAAGCGCGAAAAAAAAAAGAAAAGAAAAACATAATTATTCCTTTTGAACGTTGGAAAGAAAGAAAAATAAAATAAAAAATGCATACTACCGTTTGAAAAGAGAAAAAAATCACCTATAAATAAACCACTCTTCTTAAACTAACATTCAATTCTCTACAACCCTCTCTAAAATAACCATTATATTTCTATTAAATAACCCTTTACAATATAAAAAAGAGTTGGGAGTAGAAAATTACAAATCATCATCATCCGATTCAGACGAAGGAGCATTCATGTTTTTACGTAAAAAAATAAGAGTCAAATAATAAAATATTGAATAAATGTGATGAACTAATAATGACGTGAAGTGATAGGGGAGTGATGATAACATATGTAAAGATGATGTGAGTGATAAGAGGGTGATTGTGTTGGTTGATTATGTGACGTCCACGTGACGCCTACGTGAAGTGATGGGAGGTGATGGATAATAAATAGCCTAATCATAAATAACATCTCTTCACAATAGGATTCTGTTTGAAACCAACATGATATGAATAAGAAATATTAGATTTAATACTTAACCAACTTTAGATAATTAATTATTGTATTTTGATTGAAATGAGTAACTTTATGATGTAAAAACGGTTTAAAATGCGTAAAATCTTAACATGATTTGAGTAAAGATGGATGGGTAACTTAAAAATTATGTGAATATAATTGATTTAAACGGATAATAATGATTAATAGTATATTTGATGAGAAAATCATTAAAATTATTTTAGTAAACTATATGTTTCGTTACAACTAATTTTAACTTGAACTAAATTGGTGTTTTTAAATGTCGAGTTAGATGCAAACTAATTTTCCTTAAAATGCATCCCAACTGGCACCTGTTTTGAACCGTTACCCAACCCAACGAAACCCAACTCACCAATTTTCACAAGCATAATAAATATGCTTATCTAATCCAAATAATAAATACGCTTATATGATTTGAATCCATTCAAATAAGCCGAATAACCTGAAAAAAATATGTTTTTACATACAAATAAACAAGTTTTATTTGGTTTATTTGGATTAAATTCGAATATCTAAACTGAATAAGCAATATCTTGTATCAGAATTCTAAACCAACCCGTATAAAAATGGTTTTCTGACCTGAATCTATCTGAACATCCAAACAAGAATTCGGGTTGATTTTTTCTGGTTTCATATACGATTCGGATTTTATATATTTCCAGGTTCGTTTTATTTAACACATTGCTTAACAGATTTTTTTCCCTTTATGTTTCCAACATAATTTTTATTTGAAAAAAAAAACTTATCATTTCCCTTGTTCAAAAAAAATTGTTAATGTCGCCTAATCAATTTATAATTTGAAAGAACTTAAATCAATCTCTACTTAATATAGTTAATTCGAGTCATTGTTTTTTCAATACCTGTTTAAGACACGATTAGACATGAAATACTATTTGATTTTATTCTTTTTTTTTAAATAATAAAATTTAAGAGACTATATTTCATAATTTTTCTTTTTTACTATATAAAATATAGAACTGTCATATTTAAATCACCAAACTAAATGTTAAATAAGTCGTTTTTATGTTTTATATTTGCATTAATTGCGTTTTCTGAAATTTGTTAGACTCGTTAAGACTCGTTTTGCCCGCCTTAAATTTCATGGTTTAGTTAAGTATGTGGTTTGTTTTTACCGGCTATAAATATGATTCTATTTTCTATTTTTTGTTGGCTTTTGTTCCTTTTTTGTTTTCAGGTCCTACAGACTAAGGCTATCCACAGCGGTCATCACACCGAAAATCCTTTCCCACCGAAATTTCCTGTCACGTCATCACTTTACTGAAAACCTTAAACCCCATAGTGGTCACCCCACTGAAAACCCTTCTCTACTATTCCATTGGACCAATCAGAAAGCATGAAAGAGAAAAAGAAAGGGGAGCGGGAGCGGGAGCAGTGGAAGGGCTTTGGGCGGAAGCTCTAAGGGGCGGTGTTTCCGCTCTTGGCCGCTGAAGTTGGCAACCCCGGGGCGGGGGAACCGCTGTGGGCGGTCTAACAATGTATAGAAGCAGGGAAGTGCTTTCAAGTTCGTCGTTCTCTTCCTCGATATTCGCAGCTTTTAACTGCATCAAAACTTCAATTTACTAGTTTCCACTGTAGATCTCCGGATCATTTCAATCATGTCTACAGACGATCAACCGTTGGAACTACAGAACGGCGGTGCAAAGCCTGAACCAGATTCGGATCTCCATGTGCTTTTTTAGTGAAAAAAACAGTTCCAGCCAGTGGCGGAGGTTGGTCGATTTGAGGGGGGGCGAAAATTTTGGCAACCTAGAATACATGTTAATTTTTTGAATCAATGGGTGGGCGAAACCTTTATTTTTAACTAAAAATTGCATTTCGGCCGAAAAATTAACACTATGGACGGAAAAACGGGGGGGCGAAGATGCGCCCTTGGTTCCAGCCTCTAACCAATTAAAAGATAGCCTCTTATTTAAATCATTAAGATGCAATGAAACAAACCCTTAGTACATATACACATGTATCCTAGATAATCATGCTTGATCTTGAACTCTGCATATTCAATTTTCTATCTTCTTAGATCACATAGAAGACATAAATTTTGTAATTTGAACTGAAATTTTTGAAAATAAGTAGAAATTGTTTCAATGATTTTGGGACGGAAACATAGAAAGGAAATAAATTGCAACCAACAGATGTTTGTTTTTTACCTTCAGGTATGCAAGTGCAATAGAGAGAAATCCAGATGATTATGATGCGCTTTATAATTGGGCACTGGTTCTTCAAGTAACTTGTAGCCATGCAACCATGTAATGTCCATAAATAAATAGATACATCATACATTTTGTAAGCACCCAGTTTCTAGTTCCTCAAAAAGATTCTTTATGGCTGAATGTAGATATCTACACTATGTTATTACTATGCGCTATGTTTATATAATACTTCGACAAAAGACAAGTATCTATAATTCTTTATGAAGTACATAAACCATTTCTTATCATTTAATTTCATTTTCAGGAAAGTGCAGATAATGTTAACTCAGATACCAGTTCACCATCCAAAGATGCTTTGCTTGAGGAAGCTTGCAAAAAGTATGAGGAGGCTACACGCTTAAACCCTACACTTCATGATGTATGCAAATCAGTTTCTATAAAGCATTTAGACTGACAATGACATCTGGCATCCAAAATAAAATTTTTGGATAAAGGGAGGAGACCGAAAAAGTTATATAACCACAAGCCAAAGAATACAAAGTTAAGAGGGCATACCGTCTGCGAAATCTATGACATTCCTCAAAACAACTTCAGGGACCCAAAAAATAGGAACACAAAACCTCGAACCATCCCCACACCTATACAAAAAAGGGGAATCACTAGAAATGCCACATCTAAATCTATGCATATAGAGATACAGCTACAAAATGAAATACATAGACATGGGACACTTCATTACAAACAAACTCTGAGAAAACTTGCTTGAGAATTGTACTCTGATAAAATAATTAATTTTGAAAATTTTCGTGTGTTAGTACATTCATGTTGCCTTATTGTAGGCTTATTATAACTGGGCTATTGCCATATCTGACCGGGCCAAAATGCGTGGACATACAAAGGAAGCTGAAGAATTATGGAAGCAGGTTAGGCCTCTTTATTATAATATTTTCCCATGCTATACATTTTACTACAAAAAATTTTAAAAAGAAGGTGAAAAACACGCAATCTCAGTTTTGTTCTCTTGAAATTGCAGGCAACAAATAATTATGAAAAAGCCGTTCAACTAAATTGTAACAGTCCCCAGGTAACTCAGAGAAAACTAATTTATCATCTATTTTTATTTATTTATTTTATAGACATGTGGCATGTTTCTATTCATTGGTTATGACTTCATGACATGCATTGTTTCTGGCTCTCAACAACTGGGGTCTTGCTTTACAGTTGCTTCTAGATCTAGTTGCATCAACTTTTAAATACACATTGATCTTTTCACATGTAAAACTTTTTCATATTGTTAATGCGTTTATGTTCGTTTCAGTAATTGTTGATTAATATCATCATTTGGCATTGCAGGAACTGAGTGCAATTGTTCCTGCACGTGAAAAGCAAATAATAGTAAAAAGTGCAATTAGTAAGGTACAATCAATCATATTAGCTATTAAGCTCCATGTAACACAGACTTTCAACATGTATTTGTCTCTTAATGACGTGTTTTCTGTGATGCAGTTTCGTGCAGCAATACAGTTGCAATTCGATTTTCATAGGGTCATCTACAATCTTGGCACTGTTTTGGTTAGTTTAAACAACTTATAATATGGATATAATGTTATTCGTAGTTTTAATTTGGTGTGATTTATATCATTATTCTTGCTTTTGTAGTATGGATTAGCAGAAGACACATCAAGAACTGGAGGAACAATGGGTGGACATGATGTTTCTCCCAACGAATTATACAGTCAATCTGCTATCTACATTGCTGCTGCTCATGCATTAAAACCAAATTACTCGGTTTGTATTTTCTAATATTAAACTACTTTTACAGAAGTTTTCCTTTTCAGGAGGGCATATGATATGAATGTAAATTGAGGTTTTATAATTACAGGTTTACACAAGTGCCTTGAAGCTTGTGTGATC